>OZ020482.1:47342373-48567373 GCA_963971345.1 Andrena flavipes
TATTTCGCTTTAGATATATCACAGACAAGTATTCAAAGTGCTTCTTTCAAACAAAGTTTTGGAAGATCCACGCCAACGTCGATTATTCAAGACTTCCGATTTAGTTGAACTGTTCAATTTTAACGAGTCTATCGATGGAGATTCCAGCGAATCCGATCAATTATTTCGCGAATCTAAATTAACACCGACAACGGCTAAATTCTCATCGAGTAAAATCGAGAAGATGCGAAGATTGGCTGCCACGCTTAGCAAAAACATAAGTCAGAATGCCTTCAATTCGACGTCTACAACGCAAAATGCGACTACTTTGGAAAATAGTTTTGCCTCGAGTCATGATAATAATCCAGATGGTTTAAAGAATACTCGAGCATCCAAAGATTGCTTGATGGAACACGCGGTTGAGATCGAAAGCGATTTTCGCGAGAGACTGGAACCCGCGGCTGCCGAGATACAGAAAAGTGAAACCAATGCAGAGGCAAATAAAGCCTCGGAGAATATCGAGCGTGTTACGGATTCACCAAATTCCAATAATACAACTGAGAGCAACGATGAAGGGAAAGGCTCCAGAGGTTCTACAGCAGATGCAACGCGAGACGAAAGTAATTTACAAAGTTCATCGTCTTGTGATTCTAAAACAGTTAAAGTCTCGGAGGAGTCGGGTAAAAAAAACAATACAAGTCCATGTAGCAAGAATGAAGCCCCAATATCACAAGCGAATAAAATACACAAACAAAAGAGAAAGGGCGCCCAATCAGAAAAAGAATCGGCTATATTCGAAGGAGAACGTATTTCGCATTTAATCGGACGACGTCTTGGACGGTCCGAGCCAGATCAGATCACTTCAATCGAAGACGACCAATACGTCTTGGAAAAGCTGTTCGCCAAAGCGAGTAATTATCTTTCGAATTGCATTAGACGAACGACTGAATTCACATTTCTCAAACAATTATAAATTGCACGTTTGTTTTGCAGCCGTGACTTCAGCGTTCCAGCATGAAACAGTATTATCGAATTCCGGGTACAATTCAGAGAATGCGAATCCAATGCACCGATTAGCACGGGAAACGGCGCAAGAGAATATGGATAATATTCGCAAGTCTCGTAAATGGTGTTGGAAACCCACGTGGGATTCTACATCGTAAGAAGAGACTGATTTTTCTTTTTATATATAAGTCACAGGTGACCTATCATCTAAATTAAATAGAGATTATATGTCAAAAACTAAATTGTTTCGTTTTATGATCTTGTACTTTCCAGTTGATACAAATGAAAACCCAAGGAGATTCGTACGGATTCGAATGTAGATTTATACGGAGAGAAATTTTGTTCGAACATTGTACATAGTAATTTATATATTAACATTGGTTAACGTCAGAAATCGAAGATATTTTTCCAGCCAGAATTATTTTAAAAAATATTCTTTAATGTACGTTTCAATAGTCATATATACATTAACAATACACCACTAGTGTTTATGTATCGCTGTTATGTAAAAAAAGCATAGTGATTAAACTAGAATTTGTTATTCAAGTATTGGGCTATTTTTGTAAAAAGAAAAGGTATGCATGCTTTACTTTGGCGTTATGAAAATGAAAACTTTTCATTGTTTTGTGTCCAGCATACGATTCTATCATGTTCTTCGCCACATAGATGAGATAGTGTGAATATCTCAGGCACTTTCAGGTTGTGCAAAAGATAAATAAGAAAACAATAGACAAAGTAACATGAATATTTTAACGGTCTGTCGAATTATTTCCATTCTCAGCCGATTAATAAATTATACTTTCCCCTGTCAACAATTACAAGCCCTCGGTACAAGAATTACACTTTATTTTCTATTAAATATTATATTAGATTTTGTGAAAACACCTTTCGTCGAAAATGTTTTGCGATACTCGTGTAAATAATAAACATTGTATACAGATACATGTTTATACATTTACAAAAGAATGTATGTCTTTAACAAAGAAATTTTCTTACAAAACGAATAGTGGAGAGCTCTGTTTATACACGCTTTACCTTATGCTTACCAATATTTCCCTGCTGTATCAGTTTTTTACAGTTAGTGTCTCAGAAACTCGTCGAGTTTAGGGCCATTCCTACCTAATGGATCTTCGGGGAACATGACGATATTCCCAACAAAAGTTGGTGCCAGTAACCGGTTCATAATTGTATCGCGCCATTCTGGTTTCTCTTTATACAAGTCCCTATACTGATCCGATGAAATCACAATGCCTCCGCATAGGGTGGCGTATTCCAATATAAACCTAAAAGCAATGAAAATTGAAGATCTCTAAGGGGTTTTGAACGGCAAGCGAAGCAGCTACACAGAAACACAATCATGAGCGTGCGATTTACCGATCGTCGTAAGAAGTTATCCATCTACCACCGATATATCGACTTGGCGTGAAAACTACAATGCCCTGGTCATACCATTTCTCAAGTAATGGGCGTGCCGCCGACCTCTTACACTGAGGTATAAACACTTTCACAGAATGACCTCTTGTTTGGAAATAATTTATAACTATCAGTAACCCTTCTTCCGAGAATAAGTGGTGATTTTTGTGTCTAAAAACAATGTTAAGCTCACATTATACATGTGTAAATTATAAATGAGTAGATGAATTAAGAAATCAAGATCATCATACGCCATAGCCACGTTATTGCCGTCAATAATTATCTCTCTTAATTTCCCACTTGATTCCAATGTGGTTACATTTCCTAAAGGAGTCGCGCCTATTAACGGAGGATGCGAATTAACCGGTGGTTGAATCGCAACAGGATATCTTAATGCCTGTCGTTGTAGATGCGCTAGCGCACAAGTACTTGTCCTTCGTTTTTTCATTACTATATTGTTGCTTATATTGAGAGCTGTAGGAAGTACCAATCCTGGCTTATTGAAAGGTAGGTCGTCGGCATCTTCTTTCTCAGCCAACTTGGGAATATTCCTTTCGGATGTTCGAGTCACCGGATCTTCTTTGGACAAACACTGAAGATTCTGTGGAGTTGGATTACAATCTATCATAAAAACTCTATCCTGTTCTTCCAGATTTACAGTTTCTTTCTCTTTAGACCACTTTGTAGGCTTCTTTCTTGAACACCGTTCTGCGGGCTCTTTTTGTTTAGCAGTCTCTTTCTCTGAAGGCTGATCATTAGTTGACGAAGGTATTCTTGTCGACGACCATACTACAACAATATCGTCCACTCCTTGAACGACAGAACTGGAAGACGCTGTAGAAATTTATATTACAGTAAAATATAAATACCGATGTACTTCTATAATAGTTTGGAGACATCTGTTTCTTTACCTATGTTTTCATTGTCTGTTTCTTTACCTACGTTTTCATCGTCTGTTTCTTTACCTATGCTTTCATCATCCGTTACATTGTCTATTTCATCGTCAATTTCGACTGTTGTAATTTCTGCAACTTCCGTGTCTGACACCATTGAACAAGACGAATCCAGTAGTATGGTAGCATCCATTTTTCTCTTCTTACATGGAACTGGTTTCGCTATTGTTTCTCTTTGATTCAAAGATTTCTTCAAACTACGTAAGCTGTACTGTACAGTTAATTTCTCCTCCGCCTGAATTTCCAAACATCTTTTCCTGGGTTTGGTATTATTTCTGCAGTTATTCTCGTCCTCTTCGTTGTCCAATTCAATTTCATTGTCACTTAAAACAATTACGCTGGAATCTTGAAAAGCCGAGTCCTTTAACGAAGGAAAGAAATGCTGTTTCTCTTGGACAGCCTGCTTAGCCTTGTGCATTAATCTCTTTTGTATCTGTATTTGCTCCCATCTTTTGCCGCTAGAATTACACAGAAGTACTGGTAGACATTACAATGGTACAATCGAGTCATCTCTTTAGCATTTTCCTTTACCTTAATTGAATATGCTTTAGAGGGCTTTCGTAGAATGTTCTTTTTGCATTTTTAGCTGGCCTTTTGCTCTTCACGTGAGCTCTCTTCCGAGATGACTTGGAAAATGCATCACAGATTATTACAGATTATTATAGACTCGTTCGAATCACTCATTATCCAATTATTTATTTGTTAGGGTATCGATATTTATATTATTTATTAAGAAATTGCTTTTTTACGACATATCGCTTTCTTAAGGAATTTAATGGCAGCCTTATCCAAAAAGTATTTAATGAATATTACAGGAATTTGGTACTTACACTGGGCGACATTATGAATCCGAGAATGAATAAACGAAAACGACGCTTTTAAATTTTTCTCTCTTCTCGAAATTACTCGGTCTACGCAGAAGAGTATATTTCGGTGCGTTACCGTTACGTGAAATATAAAAATGATTAACGTTCACGCATTTTTTACATTTCGCGCTACTTTTCGCGAGATTTTTTGTACGCAAGAAACTGGCTGCACGTTTTTCTCATTAATTAAAATTAATGTTTATGGGAATCGTTAAAAGACGTGCGTCGGAAGCAGTCAGATCCTCCGTGACATAACCCAAAACACCAGCAACCACAACACTGAAGTTCGAACAGATTAGAATTTCCCTGCGAAACTTGCAAAAACATGTGCACTGGATTATACAACACGCAAGTAACGAACATTGTTCCAGCGAACATTAAAAGAAAAATGCTATACATACATTTATCTACACGAAAGCATCGCATTTCCAGTATTAAATCGCAATTATTAAATCCCATTACATTTCCATTGCACTACACAACACGGGAACATGTTTATAATTTCGGTATCGCTACTTTGTCGCTTTGTCGCTTTTCGATAAGCTATAGCTGTATTACTTGCAATCTTGACAAAACAGCAAAGCACCAAAAAACGTATTTACGCGAAAAAAAGATTCAAAATAGCCAGTCTAACAAAGATAATACCATAATTTCAATTTGACACACAACTTACTTACAGAATTTCCTCGCGTGCCAACTTGACGGTCCTTGGTGATTAACGATATTCGGGAAGATGGAAGCGAAGCCCACTAAGTCATTGTTGAGTCTTTGTCATTGTTGAACGAACGTATCATTCAAACGCGCGATACCAGGGAACGAAAGCGTACGGAAAATACGTTGGAAAAATGTAGAAATTTTCTTTGATTTTGTCAATCTAGGGATGCATCCATACGCGATGCTTGAAGTGGAAGCGCGACGGAGCCGTGGGCCAATCGCAGTCGCGGCCACGCGCGTACTGCTAATAATATCCCGCCGATTGGTGGAAATTCGTGCATCTTGGGGCGGGGAGCGGGGCCGCGGAGAGGGAGGCGATGTGCGCTGGTCTGGCCCGAACGCGGCTGCATCCCCGTGCCAGACCAGCGAGCAAGTAGTAACGCCAACACGTTAGGATTTTGTCTTTTGTTTATTCTTTATGTTTCTTTCGCCGGGGAGGAGTGGAGGCCGAAAAACGCGGTGTCGCCGGGACGGCTAGCTGGTGCTCGGGGATCGCCGGGGAAACGTACACCGCCCAGCACCGGTTGGAGGGCCGATTATAATCATCGGTGTGGGATCAAGTAGTCGAAAGCGTATTCAGGCAGCCTTCAACGTAAACAAAAATGGAGCTAGGGGAGGGAGAGGCGCAGATTTGTCGACTTTGTGGCCAGTGCGAGAGCATATACATCGACGTGTTCGGCGAGGAAGGGACTAAAAGATTTCTGGGCCTCAAGATCCACGCGAAAATCAACATTTTGGTGAGTAGAAGGCGTGAGGTGCGCCATGGGGTCCCGGGGCCCCGTTTGCATCGTATAGGAGGGGGTTAGAAAAATGGCCGAGGGTGGAGGGGGGGCAGAAGAGCACGAGAAGAAAAGACGTTCTACTTTTTTCGTTATTTCACACTTTGTCCATGAATTTCAGCTAAGTCTTTGGGAGTTTGATTGATAGTAGCACGTTTACTTTCTGTGTTGTATAATTGTTTTAATTAAAAAGAGAATAATTTCATTTTGTTACAACACTCTTGTTCCCAGGACTTGTTATCGCGGAGTCAGATATTTAGCTTGGAAAAAAAATATCGAAAAATTCGTTTGGCTTTGCAACGTAAATTATGAAACGATTCCATGATAAATGTATGATTCGCGAATCCTACGAAAAGTAATGATCGTTTTAGTAGGGACACTTTGTCTGATTAGTTTTGACATTATACGCGAACGTTGCATCCTTTGATCTGTAATTATTATCTCGTTGTAGATAGTTTATCGTGTCACTGTAACGTACCGTAAGTGACATCGCCTAATCTTTCGGAATCTTGTACGATATTTTTGAAGATTTGTACAAATATAGAATGAATCATTGTCAATTTTATACAGTCGACAGTTGCGCAAAGATTTGTATGCGCCTATTTCTACTCGGCGCGTCTATAGATAATTATAAGACATTGTTGTAGTCGGGCAATTGTAATGATAAATATTAAGGTCGCTATTGTATAATATTAGAGTGGGTACCAGATTGGAATTGTAATAATTCCAACAATGGTGTATCTACAGAGCGGTAGGGTTTAAATATGATTGTACATAATTCATTCTCAGATTTGTCTCGCAAACAGGAAACGTAGAAAATTCTCTCGGATCGATCGAAAGTTGTACAGAATGGAATTCTCCGTTAAAACTTTCAAAATCGCATACATTTAGTATTTAGGTATTTTGTTTGAATCGCAGATAGATGAGAGGGATCCTCTGCCCAAGGCGATCTGTGTTCAGTGTCTGGGCAAGCTCGAATTCGTTTGCGACTTCCAAGAGGAGTGTCTTCGCACCCAACAAGTGTTACGCGATCGATACAATCTACCGCCCTTGACAGAGATTGTAAGTCCGCATATCAATTTCATGCACAGCTCTACCGCTCATTTATGATGCCACCAGAGCATGCAGCTCATTCTTTCTTACATATTATATTCAAAATTCAAGTTAAATATAGAAGGTATCATCTGGTATTTTGGTTCGATGGAAATTCAAGCGAAACTATGGCAAGCAACATTTATCGAGATTAAGCGCAACTTTGTTCGATACATTTACGCCACAAATGCCAGATGTAATTCATCCTTTTTAGTATTTCAATAAAATTTTAACAAATTTCTGGTACCCACCTCTACTTTCATTTCAATCTATCCCTAGGCTGAGGTAAAGACTGAAGATACAGCACCAAGTACGTCAACAAACAATAACAACAATGATACCAACAAAAACCTTAATTCTCCGAGCGACGGGGGTGTTGAGCAAGTAGAGCAACGTGTTTCCAGAACAACCCCGAAGTCTCAAAGAAATTTACGAAGCCAGCAGCAAGTGAAAAGCAACGAAGAGTCCACGAATAATCCCGAAGCTTTGAGCGAAAACGATACAGAGATTATAAACGCTGTCCAAAGTACCGAAACGACTCCCCCGCGATGGCTGAGAAGTAGACAGAACACAGAAACTTCCGCGAACGAAACAGCGTCGTCCGATACACCGATCGCGAATAGGCTTAGAAGTCACGATAACACTGCCACCGAGATAAACATTAATTCGCCTTGCAATAATTCCAGCGAGAACGTTGAAAAGCCACAAGATCCGCGTACCATTCAAATTCCAACTTCAGCTTTAAACAAACTCCTCAGTATCGTGTCGAACTCGCCAAACATAGAAGTGTCGGTGAAGGAATCCAGGAATCAAAGCAACGACTCTGAGGACATTAGCTTCATCGTAGAATTATGTAAGAAGGAGAGCGAGGACGTTGCCACTGTGCGGGCACGAGTGTTTCCAGATAAAGGCTCGTGCTTGGTGGACAAAGATATTATAGCTCTTCTACAGAACCAGAATTGCGTAGAGATAAATAGTATAATAAACACCATCATCACCAGCAGCGTGAAGAACGGGAACTCGCCGAAGGCGAAGGATTCTACGGAATTCGAACAGAAGTGGCAGGCCTCTCAGAACCCGGAAGAGCTGTTCAAAATCGACGGAGAAGAGATCCGCGTGGACGACAACGTCGAGCACGTTGTGACCGAAAGTCAGAATGGTTATGCCTGTAAACTGTGCTGTAAGTTCTACGAGCGCAAGGACAAGTGTATGGTGCACGTGAAGACGCATCTAGGGATCAAACAGTATACTTGTATCCTGTGTAATGCCAAATTCGTATGTAAATCCGACGTGATGAAGCACATCCGATGTTCTCACACAAACCCCAGGCCGATACAGTGCCCGAAATGTCCAAAGAGGTTCAAGTCCAAGTTCTATTTGATGGAGCACGATAACGTGCACAAGGGCGTCAGGCCTTATTCTTGCTCGGACTGCGGCCAGAGTTACCATCATAAAGTATCGTTGCAGATTCACATGAAGTCGCATTTACCTCCTCAGAATTTGGCATGCGAGTATTGCGGTAAAATATTCCCATATCGTACGAGACTGCTGAGCCACGTGGCTAGCGTGCACTTGAAGAACCGTCGAAATTTTAGGTGCCGTTTCTGTTACAATCTCTATTCTAGCCTCGCGGTCCTGAACGAGCACATTAAAACGCGCCACACCACCACGTATACCTGCGACGTGTGCAACAAAACGTTTAAGGTCGCGTCCAAGTACAAGGCTCACGTGCTGCAGCACTCGAATCCGAAGCCCTTCGCGTGCAACATCTGCAACAATAGATACGCGTCCAAAGCATTCCTGAACGAACATCTGCTGAAGCACGAAGGGCTGAGGAAACACATCTGCCAGAATTGTGGTGCGAGATTTGCGCAAGCTAGTCATCTGGCTGCACACCGACACGTGCACGGCGAGAAAACGCACGCCTGCTCGGAGTGCGGGCGAAAGTTCAATAGGCGCGATAACATGAAGGTACATAGAAAAAGACATTTCGAGGACCAAAAGACTGGCACTGATAAACAAAAGAATGCCTCCGATACCGACGTCACTTGCACCGCGTCCAACGAAAAGTAACGGCACTCTGACATACGTAGCTCTGATATTTTTTTAAGACTAACTTGAATCACGGGTGGTGACGTTAGGACCTTCTGAAACAGACACTTTCTAACGTTATATAAATGATTAACATTTGCCAAAATGTAAAGGGAACCGATGGCTGGCAACGGAGAATTAAAAGTAAAATCTCTCTTCAGCTGTGAGATTCAAAGTGATATTAATTAAGAGCTCTCGGTTAGGCCTAGAACGAACGTGAGAGTTCGTTGCGCAGTTTTAGGTAGAATTTTACTTTTAATTCCAAGGTCCCCAATGTACGTTACCCGGACGGGTATCGGGAAAACAACTCGAGAGATTGAGTCAGTTCAACTCTTTTCCCATTTCATTCACATTACTCTCTTTGGTGCGTTAGTCTTTTTTGTACATAACGTATAGTAGGTGTGCATTTAAGAAATCACGGAGATCTTTAAAGTATTCTTTCCATTTACATAAACTACGGTATAAGATTTTTGCACGTGGAAATCTATTGATTAGATTTTTACCAAAGCTGTAATAAAGACAAGCCACGAAACATGACTCGATAATCTATCGTTCGATGCATCGTAACATTACATTTCTCGTGTTTAAAAAAAAAAATAGATTTTCTCGATCAAATTTGTTTACGCTGGAAAAAGAGAGTGTAATGCCAGGTTTACACCAAGGCGAACACGAACAAAAACAGTGTTCGCGAATGTTTTCGTCTGTTCTATATAGTCTTGTCCACTTCGCCGAAAAAAATTACAAAACTCAGCGTATGAATCGTACGTGAATGTTTTGTTCTGTTTGTGGCGGTGTGGACACGACAAGAACAGAGAAAAACGTTTGCGAACAATGTTTTTGTCCGTATTCGCCTAGGTGTAAACCCGGCGTAAGGAAGCCACAGAGGGTATTGCATTATTACAGATGGAAAATTGTTTATCGCACAGTTAACTTTCCAAGATGGCTTGATTTGTGAAAAATATAAAGACAGAATGGACAGGGCTTCCAAAGTCACGGGAAACCTCAACTTAAAAGGGGTGTGAAAATATTTTCTACGTGTTTTTACATGGCTGTTTTTTAGATGAACTGCAAAACTTTTTAAAAGATACATGTGCAAGATATATTTTACTCTATTTTCGATTATATTTTACAATTAAGATTATTGTATGTATATATGTAAAGATCCAGCAGAAGCTATCGCGCGTGTGAACATTTGAATTGTTTCTTTCATTTAAATTTTATAAACAAGCGAACGATGACGCTTTCGCTGGACCTTTTATTAAGGGATAACAGAGATTTCGCTGCGGAAGTTATTACGAAACTTGTGTGATGCGCGAAAATTATAAAACTATATCCAAGTGCCTTGGTCGAAACAACATATTTTCTACACGCACGGTGCAAATGTTGTACGAAAACAGCATTGATAATTCTTTTGTACTGTATTTGTCGCATGTGACAGTATTGATCTTCCTTCTAAAGGAAGTCGGTGTCCATTCTTTGCGCTCAGATTTTCTCTCAAGCTCAGGACGAGTCTTACAAATGTGTTCAAGCTGAATTTTACTGTTTATTATTTATGACTCGATATTAAAAAGATTTTTTTTTTTTATTAAATATATCCTGAAACAAAAATACTAAACGAAGGGAGTGCATGTATAGCAGTTTCTTTTTCTACAAACTACAGCGTTCTCCTTGGCCGTTGGACCTTCAGATCTGAGCGTTAAGAATTTCATACAATGGTGACCGTTAATTTTTCTCAAAACAATGTAACGATTACCGATGGTATCGTATACGCGAGAACTATTAATAAACCCGTGCGAATGATATATATATTCTACACTTTCCTCATATAATGTTAGGTAATAAGCAATAACTCCTATTTTGTACGAGGCGTTTGTCAATCCAAACTATTTTTCCATGGAGGAGATAATGTACTTGTGTCAATAGAGTTACTACTTATAAGGATAGAATACGTCATCGAAGTAATGTCCAGTAAATAAATAGCGTATAACGATTTCTCGACAATAAGACGAATTTGTTTAACGATTCCATAACATTTCTCAATAAAGGTACAATATTTTTGGGATCTCTGATTATTTCATTCTCGGTGTCAATTTCTCCGTGCTATTTCTCGCTTGTTACTCGTGTGTCATAACATTAATCTGAATCTTGTACTTTCATAGAGTGGCTTTTAGACAAGTTCTCTTTCAACACAGTAGTAACTCTGTAGGATTGTTAATCGATAACAGAAGATTTTCCAAGTGACATATTCAAAAGTAAATTTCCCCGATAAAATTTTAACGTTAGACAACTTTGGGGTAGAAATATCTCGCCTACTTCGAAGCCAAGGTATTTTATTGACTCAACACAGAAGATGTTTCTTGCTTTTTCAGATAGAAGAGAACGATGGACTGCCGCAGAATGTTTGTATGCGATGTTTGGGAACATTGGAATTTTTGTGCGACTTTTACGAGCAGTGTCACCTCACCCAAAAGGAGTTTATGCAGGCTGTAAGTTTTAGTAATCATTTGGATGAAGCGCGTGAAATGGTCACAATTCAACATTTTCCGTTATATTTGACAGAGTAAAAATGAGTCTAAGCAGTTCCAACCAGACAACGACGCCGAATCCGACAAGGAGAACACTTTCCCATTGACCAACGACGTGAAACGGAAACCCTTATCGCCTGTTTATTCAAAAAGTACAAAAAATGCATCCCTAAAAAATACGTCCTACTACAGAACCGAAAGTAAAGATGAAAATAGTAGTCGCCTAGATGACAGCGATTGTAGTAATAAAGTTCAGTCAGCTGCGGATAGGACACTACAAGTGAACAACAGTAGTCTCGTTTCCAAGAAACAATCCACGTTGGATCACATCGTTGTCCATGGGAAAAATTCAAAGGACGAGGAGCGCGGTAGTAGCAGTTTGAAATGCAGGAGAAGTCTGATACCAGAACAAGTAGACGTTCCAAAGGCGACTGTAATTCGTACAGCGTCATCAGAATCTATGAGCGATTCGATAAATTCAATTTTTAAGAGTATTAGCGATGGTGATATGAAATCAGAGCTCCCTGTACGCCGTAAACGTGGCAGGAAGAGTAAGTTGGAGAAGATGAAAGAAGCTGGTTTGTCCTTGGGTATAAAAAATAAGATGCAAAGTAATTTAAACGACGATAAAACTAATGATAATCAGTGTAAGAGACATTGCCTGCGTGCAATCTTTACGAATAATAAGTCAAAGACACCAAACAGTGCTGTGATTTCATCCAAAGTCGGGAAAGTAATGGTAGATGCGATGTTGAGCGATTCTCATGGCAAAAGTAACAAAGATGAGAAGAATGTGTGTAACAATGGCCCCGTATTCGACAACTCGGTAGAAGCTAAAACCAAGGAAGATTTTCCGAAACAAGAGAATTCCGTGACGTGCAAAGCGATATCGGTTATCGTGAAACAGGAGAAAGTAGAGACTGAGGATGCACCCGTTATACGAATTGGTAAATCGAATCAGCTCGTTTGGATCCCTAACGAGATGCTTATACACGAGCCAGAACGTCAAAGTCTTAAGATGCAACAGCACACGGAATCATCCCCTGTGCATTCTTCATTGAGGAACGAAACGAAACGGACCGAAAGCAGCGAGAGCAATTCCATAGTACAATCTGATGTCTCGGAGGATTCTTCCACTAGCACCGATCCGGAGGACTTGGGACTAAAAATTTTCGCGAAGCAGAACCGCGTGACTGTTATAAGATCTGCGCAGACCAAAGAAATCGGTATTGAAGGAAAGACGAGGGAGGATTCTGGAAAGTTGAACGTCACAGCGCAAGATGATTTGAAATGCCACGCCGCCGAATTGCCGTCGTCGCGACGTCGCAGGCGAAACAGCAGTTTCGTCGAAAGCAAGAGTAGGGATAGATCATTTGGTAAAGTCTCCGAATTGATCAGCGACGAACAGAAGCAAGTCATTGAGACATACTACACGGTTGATATGTCGATCGTCAACTCGAAAGAGGTGCAGGAGAATTTAACGATGATTGATAAGAAGAATATCCGCTGCAATATCTGCGGCACGCTTTACCTCAGGATGGACAAGTGTCAGGTAAGTTTTGCAGTGAAATTAAACCACAAAAGTCTGATAGTTGGAATATGTAACGATTGCTATCATTTCCAGGTGCATATTTGGGGGCACTTACAAATGAAACCATATCAGTGCAAGGCGTGTGACTTTGCGACAGTAACGGTTAGTAATGTTCGTTGTCATATTAGGAAGAGCCACTTGAAGATTAAACCCTTTGCGTGCCAACTTTGCGAAAAGAGATACGTGACATCTGCCCTGCTGGACGAACATATTAATACTCATACAGGTGAACGCCCGTTTAAATGTAAAATCTGTGATTTCGCAAGCGCAAGTAGGCAAATGCTTAGTTACCACACCTCCACTCATAAGCCAATGAAAGTAAGTACAAGTGGAACTGTTTTAACAACGACACCCTTTCCCATTTCACATATCTTTTTTTTTTTAAACTTTGTAGGATATCAGCTGTCAGATATGTTGCAAAAAGTTCTACTCCAGAGGCAGATTACGCGCGCACATGATAATACACAATAAAGACAAAGTAGTCGTATGCAAAGTATGCTCCGCCTATTTATCCAACGCAGAATCGCTGGAAACTCATCACAGGAACTTTCACATGCAAGATTACGTGTGTAACGTCTGTGGCAAGAGTGTAAAATCGAGGAAGGCCTTGCACAATCATCAAAATGTAAACCTGCGTTTTGATAAATGTTCATTTATTGTAGTTGATTATCATCGCACTTGGCGATAAATTCACCATTCCCCCGTGTTCGCAGGTTCATGCCGCTGCAAAGTTCAAGTGCTCCCTCTGCCCGAACGTGTACAAAAGCAGTCAAATTTTGAAAGAACATCTCTTGAAGCACAAAGGCATTAGAAAATACAAATGTAACGTCTGCGAAAAGTCGTTTGGCCAGCAGTCTCATTTAGCTGCTCACATGGCTGTGCATAGTGAGATTAGGTAATCTCGCAGGCATCTTACTTAATAATACATCGCAACTTTATTCGAAGTACATAATGTATTTGCTGCGCAGGTTTCATTGTCCCGCGTGCGACAAAGCTTTCAACCGACACGACAACATGAAGATACACACTAAACGGTGTAAACCGTTCCTCGCCAATCCAGATCTAAAGGATCTGTGGAGCAAGAAGAGCGCGTCTTTCGATAAGAAGGCGGAATTGACCAAAGATTTTAAGAACGGCGATTCGTCGAATTCTGCGTCCCACATTGATGATCTGGACGAGGAATCATCGACGAATACTGTAGACGATAAAGAAAAGACTGGGACGAACCTCTGTAAATTGGGGTTGAATATATCTTGCATCAAGTCCACGGACCAAGCATGGAGTCATGATGATAACGTGTATGCAGATGGGGATGGGATAACGAGGTCCGCCGAGATCAGTGTAATTCAGATCCTTCCGGAAAACGAGAATGTAACAGTCCTCGAAAATGTTTTGGGACCAGAGAGCTTTTGATGGCTGTTTTATGGATGCATGGGTAGAGAATGAATGAATTGAACGGAATATTATGAATCAAGTATCGTAACGACAGTACAAAACCAGTTGCACGCAAGGAATCGTAAACTCGTGCACTTTGTAGTGATCTCTTTAAATCGTAAACGCGGAATGTCATTTCTTAAACGTTGCTCCAATGTACTTGAAGTCTTGACGAATCCAACACCGTCAAGGTATCGAGTATCTTGTATTTTTTTCCTCTTCGTACACTCTATGTATTCTCGTGATTTAGTAGATTAAGTGATTAGAACTTGGAGCGTAAGGTTCTATTGATATTTTTTAAACGAAATTGTGTCATAATTTTTCACGTTCGATTGTATTGGGCTGTTGCGCGAAAGTCGATTCGCACGGACGATAATTTTATGTTGGACGTGATTGCGTGACGATCCCGATTTTCGTTTAAAGTGTTGGTGAGCTCGTTCTTGATGGGACTTGGACCAAAGAAACTGCCATTTTTTTTTTTTTTATTTGTAATTCTTGGCTAGCCAAGCAAGTTTCATCGTTGTAGGACGAGATCACTCTTACGCTTACTTCACTAGCAAGTAAGGAAATAAGACTGATGATAATCGTTACATTCGTAACTACAAGTTCCTATCCAAAGCAAGTAGGCAATGGAAGATTCGATATAAATCCATTTCTCACGTTTACATGAGAGAACCAGCCACTGCAGGTCCGAGAATCGCCTGTTTGTGAGTGTTGTGATAATTATTAATGTATCGACGAATTGAATAATTTCTTTTAAATAGTCCATCCTTTAGGATCAGAATGACGGAGTTGTAATGACATGCTTGCCATGGGAACCAAACATTTTGTTTAGAACAAGGAATAAAGATATTCTTTTGAAAATGCCTGTGCATGTTTAATTCGCAAAACACGGTATATATATATAAGAACAATTGGAAAGTACTTGAAGAAAACAATCGCTCGATTCTTGCCGAACGCGAACAACGACGCATCGGTTATTACAATTTCTTTTAAATTAATTCAAAGGATTCGGTATTAAGAATTAAGTTCATTGCCAATGAATGAATTATTGGGAAGGAAAAAAAGGGGGATCAGCCTGGCCACGTGAAAGTCACCGTTGACCCAAATTCTTACCTTCGTCTTCAGACTTTTACAAAAGTAATCTTCGTTCCGATAGTTGTGCACTTTCTCATGACGAGAGAACGTGCAACTTTGTTGATAGCTGCAATTTATTTACCTTCCGATTTTACCACCTCCGATAAGTAGATATTCGTAACTGCGTTTCTTCGTAAGTATTTAATTATTATACCAATTATCAAGCCGAGAACAACCCGATATGAAGAAAAAAAAGAAAGCAACGCAACATTGTCGGGTTCGCTCGACTTCCAGCCTTATAATTAAAATTATAGCAACTTTTCAAGGTGCGCGAGTATGTGCACCATTCATTAATTCATATTTCTCAGAATCGATGTATCGATTAATCGTAGCAGACGGACGAGGATTGACAATCCCGGCGCGGTTTAAAAATAGACGTATGTTTCCCGTGCTTTAATTGACGGAAACCGTGATGCCAGTAATACATGTCGAAATAATAAGGTGCGCGCACGCAGTGAAACGTTGGTTACGAATATAAAACGAAGGCGGTGAAACACTGTTTAATTAGTTGGTCGCTTTATTCAACCGTGTTCGAGAGTAGAGCGAGCGTTACAAGTTGCACGGCTGTCGGCGAGTTAAGGTGCTTGCGCCTGCTACTTTGTGCTAGACTTGGGCGTTCTTTAAAGAGAACATTTAAAAAGTGATTATACGAATAAAACATCATGTGACTGAGAGTTGTGTTTAAATACTTGTTTTATTTAAAACTAGCAAACTATTCTCGTCTGAATTATTGTATCGTTTGACTACTAGTTTAAGTGCTTTTTTATCTCATTTTATGTTTGAACAAGCAAAACACTTTTATTCCTCTGTAATCGTTTTCAGAGTTATCCTTGAAATAGTCACAACAATGTAATTTAGGCATTATTCTTCATTTTGCATTTTATATAATTTTTGTACAAGTCTGCTTTACGCACCATGGCTCTCACACCACCGCAATACGAATTCTTGAACGAGGAGACTACCAAAGAGATGCTGAAGGTATTTAAGGGTGAAAGAACAGGCTGGGTGCTCGTGGGTCCGAAAAAGTGGTTCTTCCCGTACAGATACACGGAGCAGGGCAAAGGATTTTATAACTTTAAGGCGAGACCCGACGACACTTGGGTCATATCTTATCCAAGATCTGGTAAGTCTATACATATATATCTTTATCGTTGAGGCACATTCAAATCGTTTTGGGAATTGAAATGGTCGGTGGACGATGGATAAGAAAGAATCTTGAATTCTTAGAAATTGTCAAGCAATAGCAAGATTCGAGCGGTTCGAAAAAATCGAGCTACCCGAAGCATAGTCGAGCTGCTCGAAACCGTTCGGGTCAAGGCTCGATTCGGTTGTTTCGAGTCTCGAAACAGCCCTAATTCAAATGCGCAACGTTGACGCGCCAAATTTCGGAAGAAAGTTTGAATGATTGAAATCGATTGTTTCGATTATCGAAATGGTGAAATTAAAAGGAAACGATTGTTATTTCAAGAGTTTTTAATGCGAAATATTGTTTTATTCAAGGTACAACGTGGACTCAAGAATTAGTTTGGCTGTTATCGAACAATCTAGACTTTGAGAGAGCAAGGAGGGAGCTTCTCCCGGAGAGATTCCCCTTTCTCGAGTTAGTATGGTGAAACTTAAATTTCTCTTGCTTATCTATAGTTTCAAGAACTGGGGGCACGGCAGTACCCCCGCCGATTAGGGCGTTTGCCGTAAGCACTCTTTTTTGGAAGCAACTCAGCGTACTTTTGACCCCCCCATATCTTTGTGCTGGAGTTACCCAGAAACCTGAAACTTTACTGAGACCTAGTACTTTGCAAATGGAATTAAACCCCCTGAATTTCACATTTCTATCTTTTCTAGTTAATAAGATATTTGAACTCAAAGTTTCATAATTTCGACACTGACCGATCATCAAAATTCAGTCGTACTTCCCGCAGCCCTAGAAACTTGAACTTTGGCAGAAAGGTAGTGTTTGGGATACAATGAAAGGAAAAATTAAAAAATTTGAGAAATCCTCTTCACTAACAATTTATGAAAGAAATTCGATATCTCTGGAACCACTGAACCCATACCCATGAAATTTGTTAGGCATGTTCCTCTTAGCCCCCAGGTGCTCGCTAAGAAATTTAAAAAAAATCTCGCTACCCTATTACCGAAAAACGAACATGAAAATTTAGACACCGCGCGCGACGCCGTATGGTAGTTACAGCGCGGAGCCCTTCACTACGCAAAAATCGCGTGATCCCCTCACGCGGGCGCGAACCCGTAGCTAAGAAAAGAAGGATCACTTACAAAAAGAAGTAAAACCCCATGAAAGACATTTAATGTAAAAAATAAAGTCGAGTCTCGTGACCCATTTACCCATAAAAAAGTTGTGAGATGTCATGTAGAACCGAGTCTATATAGTGCTCTAATTAATTCTGACACTTTCGTTCACAAATCACTCCAAGTTTAGAACATAGTTAAAGAACATTTTGTGACTTAACAATTACGCAGCACGAGAATTGACCGAACCAGTGCGCTGAAACTATTTTAATTTTGAACTAGTAGTACGAGAATGTGACGGAAGTTGCTTACATTTTAATATTCGCGTTTATTAATGAAGTATTGCATAAAATACTATTTATAATAACATTCCTGTGCTACGTAATTACCAAATCATAAAATGTTCTTTAACTAAAGATGTAGACTTGGAGTTATTTGTGAACGAAAGTGTCAGAGTTAATGAGAGCACTAGACTCGGTTCTACATGACATCTCACATCTTTTTATGGTAAATGAGTTACGAGACTCGGCTCCATTTTTTACATGAAATGTTTTTCATGGGATATGATTATCTGTAGTGCAGCTGATTAGTTTTTATTAATTTCTAGCAATCAAGTCAATTTCCTTACCAATTATCGGGATCATGTAATTCTCTCATGGGTTTCCATTAAATGGTATTTTGTAATATAACGATTCTAATACTTGCATAATGTTTCGAGACTTGTAGTTGGAGAAGTATGTCATCCGCGAGAAATTACATGGTTTATACCATGTTTCGTGACTGGCACTGCGCGCAACTGGTAATAACAGGGAATTATATCCCCCTTTTTAAAAAATAAAAGAAGAAATGGAACGGGAAACATAAGAAACAATAAATTAATTTCATATCGAATATAATTGCCTCTATATAGACTCTGGAATCTCTAGATATTCAGAATTCGAGATATTCTCAACTGATCAATTCAACTTTATAATCGATAAACGAATAAAAATCTACTGTTCATTCACGAAATTAAATCATGTTTTTTTGTTATCTTTAGGTTTAGCATGTTTAATCATCCAGAAGTAACGCGTGAATTCGTGGAAATGAACAAGCACGACAAGGATAAAGTGGAATTGTGTATAAATATCGCCGAGCCAGGATACGAAGTCCTAGAGGGGATATCATCTCCTAGATTCATCAAATCACATTTCCCATTCAGTTTATTACCTGGAATCCTAGACACCGGCTGTAAGGTAAAGGATAAGTAATTGTTAAAACTTCACTATCATAATTCGATATCGATGTTGTGTTTCAGATAGTATACGTGGCGCGAAATCCAAAAGACGTGGCCGTTTCTTGGTACCATTTGAATAGAGCGATCAAAACTCAGGGATACACAGGCGACTTCGCAACGTTCTGGGATTATTTTCAAAATAATCTCAGTAAGTATTTACAGCAAAAGTTACAAGGTAATACAAATCCTCTAAAGTATAACTCTATTTTCGCTAAACTCTTTGTAGCCCCGTGGAGCCCTTACTGGGAGCATTTAAAAGAAGCATGGGCACATAAAGATCACCCGAATCTCCTGTTTATGTTCTACGAACAGATGCAGCATGTGAGTGTGAAAAGAATACGTTGCGATCGCAACAATTTCAGTTTCAACCATTTTCGATAATACGCCTGTATTCTTCTCAGGACTTTCCAAGGGCTATTAAAAACGTCGCAAAGTTTCTTGGAAAGACTTATACAGACGAGCAGATAAGAGAAACGGCAGATTATCTGAATATCAAAAACTTTCGCCATAATCCGATGGTGAATTCGTCCGAATTCAAGAGGTGCAATATTATAACAGCCGGGACATTTGTTAGGAAGGGGCAGAGTGGTAGTTGGAGGGATATGTTCACTCCGGATCTTGATGCAAAGGCTAACAAATGGATAGAAGAGAATCTTAAAGGAACAGATTTCACGTTCCCGTATTTTAAC
This sequence comes from Andrena flavipes, assembly GCA_963971345.1. Lineage (NCBI taxonomy): Eukaryota > Metazoa > Arthropoda > Insecta > Hymenoptera > Andrenidae > Andrena > Andrena flavipes. The sequence goes on from OZ020482.1 coordinate 47,362,165, forward strand.
AACAATATTGACAGCAGCTAATGTTCTTCACACAGCCGTGGTTAAATAGTTGCGAAATTATTGTCAAAGATGTACGCTAGTAAGAAAGATACTACTACAGGTATCTTCTATCAACAATTATTTTATATTAAATGACTATACATTTAAGAGTAGAGCGAAACTGTATAAACTGATTACATAATTTATTATACACTCTCGCGTAGGAAAGTGCAATATATTAATTAGCAACTTTATCCAGATTTAACTTTTCAACTTTCTTATTACAGACAGTAACACCTGTACGCGAGTTCTATAGGCATGTTGCAATCGTTGTTCCGCTGATAGCGCAATTAATTTAAGTTTGCTTCCCTTCGGTCTTAATAAATGCTTTATAAGACGCGCGCGATCACATTCTAATCTTATAACAGTATTAATACTTCCATCTTCGTCGACATCAAAATGCTCTATTTGTATTTTTATTTCGTACGGCACTTCCTGCGGAAGGTGATCCATTAAGGAAGCTCTTACCGTCTGCTCTATTATATTCCTGGCCGGCTGATCAGTGTAACTATCCTCTTGGTACTCCCAGTCGCCTTCCTTGGCCGAATCGAGTAGGTAATTCTGAAATGCGTATTACAATGCACGTGTATATAAATTAGAGTTTATTAGTAACTTCGCGTCCTCCAAACGGGGTCTTACTCTTAAATCATTTATGCCGTCTCCATCCAGCGCGGATATCATGAAAATATCCTCGAATTTCAGATTATCCTCGTTGTTCGTAAGCGAGTTCGCAAGTTCCAGCAACACATTTTTCTTCTTCAACTTGTCGACTTTGTTGAAAATCAACAACAACGGTGTGTCGCTCCTTTTGCTTTTTAAATACTGTACAATGCAGTCGGCGATTTTATGCCTGGTATATACGTTTGTTACATCTTGTATTATCCCAATAACATCTGCCCGAGAAATCGAGACCTCTGGATCTTTCTGGAAGGTCTCTGTTAGATTATACTTTTTCCTCTCCGTAGCTGTTGTTAGCCCAGGTGTGTCCATAAATACGATCTGTGTATCATCTTGCGAATACACCGCTTCTACTTTGTGTATCGTGGTATGAACTTTACAAGACGTGGGGCATATCTGTTTGCAAAACCGGTATTCATTTTTTTAAGTAAACCGCTCCTATAAACAAAACTACTAGCGAACAATGCGTAACGATACATACTGATCTATGTACAAGTTGATTTATTATAGTACTCTTTCCAACGTTCGGGAGGCCCAGCATGGCGACCTTTAAAAACTTTCTACCTTCCCGCCGTAGTATCAGCTTATCGTTGGGCTGTAATATATATTCATCTTGGTTGAGCCCGGTACTCCTTACAGTGGAGTAGAAAATGCATCGTTTAAACAAATGCGATTCAATTCGAAGCGTAGACCTTGTAAGTGTAAAAAACATTGTCCCGAAGAGAATAAATTTTTCGGTACAATTATCGGTACATCGATCATCGGTCTTGTTAAATAGTCGTAAAAGAATATTGTTATTGTTTATGTCTTGATACGCATAGCATAAATAGATGCGCAACGTCTGATACACTATAAAATAAAGGGTTTTAAGAATATATGCGTTGCAATACAACGTGGAAATCTAAGTTTTACTTTCCAATCAATAAGGGAAAGTTCATCTTGTGTCGCGAAAATTTAAGCGTAAACAACTACGTCTTCTAAACTGTTCTAAACAAATCAATCATCGATTCATCGCCATGTGCTACTGCGCCGTAATCAGGGTTGCCAAATGGTTTTAATGTCAAGCCGCCAGAGAGCGTAGAAAAAGTAACCCAAAAACGTCAGAATTCAATCATCTTGAATGAAAAGGATGTTTAAATAGTTTCTGGAATTGTTTTCTTTATTTCTTTTCGATACAACAAATAAACTTTACAAATTGAAATAAAACTGATGTAAAAATTAAAATTAACGTTTTAACACAACAGTGAAGTACGAGCTTTGCCGATCCGGTTTCTACTTTTCGCCCGCGACGCTCATAAGAACTCATAAACATAAGTGGACCGAGAAATTTCTGTCGCCGTGCGTACGGTCGATTTAGGTGCAAGTGGAACGCGCCCATTGTGGGTAGGTTTTCCTACAGTTATACGGAACTGGACGCATCATGAAAAATTCAAAAGTTGATTTCCTGTTAGCCAAGCCAATCACGTCGCTTGGCTGGACTCGACGGTTGCGCCGTTTCGTTTGCAATCTTGGCATTGATTGGCATTGATTGGTTTGACGTCATCGCGCGTGCGTTACAGAGCGTAGTCCGGACTCAGGAAGACCTTTCCCGTGAACACTGCGTAGAGCACGTGTTGATTCTCGCATTTCCCAACACGAGTTTGAATGTTCTTCACAAGATCAGGAATAATATATCAGCAAAAATGCAAGATGTTCGATATTCACCGTATAAACGTAATGCTTTCATGACTGCAGTTCGTCAAGGAAGAATAGACAGGGTAAGAGAGATAATTAATTCTCGCGGTCCGTGTTACGAAGAAGAATGGAAAGATGGATACTCTTTACTTCGTACTGCTCTCGAGAAGAAACATACAGAAGTTGCTAAATTACTTTTAATGAGTGGTTCCAAAGTTAACAGTAAACACAAAAATCCATCTAATACACCACTTCATCATGCTATCGTAAATCGTGATGTACAGTTTATTCGGATGCTTCTTGATAAAGGTGCTAATATTAATGTTAAAAATACGCATGGCAGAACTCCGCTTCACAACGCAGTTCAAATTATGGAAACAGAAATTATTAGCATGCTCTTAAATCAGGGAGCGAATCTTAATGCTGCCGACAAAAGTAATATAACTCCACTGCACCTTGCCGTTTTAAGCAATAACAAAGCAATTATAAACCTTCTATTAAGTAGAGGGGCTAATGTCGATGGCAAAGGAAACAATGCTGGAACTTCTCGTCATATTGCGACTGATAATGGGTATTTACAAATTGTTTTACTTCTTTCAAAATACAGAGCTTACGTTAATTCTGCGTGTACCTTTATGTTTAGGGACAGTAGTACACCGTTGCTCTTTGCTGTTGGTAAAGGTAATGAAGGAATTACCGAATTGCTCTTAAGTAGAGGTGCTAATGTCGACGCTAAACAAAGCAATGGTACAACTTCTCTTTATATTGCAATAACGCAAGGGTATACAGAAATCGTCAAGCATCTTTTAAAATATGGAGCTGAAGTTAATTCTGTGTATAACTCTTCGTTTCGAGAAGGTTATACGGCATTGCACTGTGCCGTTGAAAGAGATAGGCTAGCTATCATCGAAATGCTTTTAAGTAAAGGTGCTAATCTAAATGCTAAAGATAAAGATGGTAAAACTTGTCTTCATATCGCGTCGGAAAAAGGGTATTTACAAACTGTTGAATATCTTTTGAAACACGGAGCAGAAGTTAATTCCACGTATACCTCCGGAATTTGGTATGGCTATACACCACTGCATGTTGCTGTTAAGAAAGGTGATAAAGATGTAGTCGAATTGCTTTTAAGTCAAGGTGCCGATGTAAACGCTAAGGGGATAGATGGCATAACATGTCTTCATCTTGCTACGAAACAGGGGTGTTTAAAAATTGTCGAGCTCCTTTTAAACTACGGAGCTTGCGTTAATTCTGCGTATACTAATTCTTCATTTCTGGAAGGTTACACACCACTGCACGTTGCTGTTGAGAAAGGTGGCGAAGAAATTTTTAAATTGCTATTAAGTAACGGTGCTGATGTAAATGCGAAAGGAAGAAACGATGTAACTTGTCTCCATATCGCATTAGCAAAAGGGTATTTACGAATTGCTGAACACCTTCTACAACATGGAGCTTTTGTTAATTCTGCGTGTACATATATATATCAGGAAGGTTATATTAATTATACACCATTGCACCTTGCTGCTGAGAAAGGTGCTGAAGATATTACAAAATTGATTACAAGCAAAGGTGCTGATGTAAATGCTGTAGGAGAATTTGGTACAACTTCGCTTCATCTCGCGACGCAGCATGGGAATTTAAAAATTGTCGAGCACCTTTTAAAAAACGGAGCTTGTGCTAATTCTGCGTATACCTCTACGTTTCGCGAAGGATATACATCGTTGCACCTTGCTGTTGGTAATGGTAACAAAGAAATTACCGAATTGCTTTTAAGTAATGGCGCTAACGTAAATGTTGAAGGAATCGATGGTGTAACTTCTCTTCATATTGCAACGCAGAATGGATATTTAAAAATTGTTGAGGATCTTTTAAAATATGGAGCTTATATAAATTCTACATCTGAGAATGGTTCTACCCCACTGCACCTCGCTGTTGAAAACGGGCACGAAAAGATTGTAAACCTACTTTTAGAATGGGGAGCTGACGTTAATTCCACAGATAAGAACGGTAAAACTATACTACACTTGGCTGTTGAACGAGGATGTTCAATAACTGTCGGGCATATTTTAAAGCATTGTCCTGATCTGAATGAGAAAAGCAACAGCAGTGTTCTTAACGATGCGGTGCAAGGATATGGAATAGGGTATAGCAAGATCGTTACGGACCTGCTTGAATATGGTTTTACTGTAAACCCTATAGACGCAAATAATATTATGCATGCTGCTGTCGAGAAAGGCTACGTAGAACTCGTCGAAGAACTCTTAAAACATGGTACTGATGTTAACAAGTTATACAAGTCAGCGTTAGGAAACGATTCCATACCATTACATGTTGCAATCAAAAACGGGCAAGAGGAAGTAGCCAAATTATTGATAAGCTACGGAGCTGATGTAAATGCGCCAGATAAAACTGGAAGAACACCAATATTTTATGCTACTGAGAATGCCAATGTAAAAATCACTAAATTACTTTTAGCTCATAAAGCTACTGTAAAAAATAAGCTGAGGCTACTGAATATTGCTGTTGCGAAGGATTGCAGAGAAATCGTTGAAATATTTTTACAACTTGGCGCCGATGTTAACGCTACTGATATGAATGGAAGAACGCCATTGCATTTTGTTGTTGTAGAGAAAGAACAAAAACGTTTTGAATCTTCTCGTCGTGATCCTAATGCTATGGGAGATGTTGCGAAATTGCTCCTAAGTAGGGGAGCTAATGTAAACACTAGAGTTAAAAATTATATGACGTTTCATTGGGGAGGTAATACAAATCCCAGCGGCGAAACGACGATGCTTCATGCTGCTATTGACAACGGATATGTGAAAGTCGTTGAGGCTCTTTTGGAATATAACGCAGATGTTAATTCCGCGCATGAAGATGGCATGACACCCCTCCATCTTGCTGCTCAACGAGGTAATGCGGCGATTAGCAAAATGCTTTTGAGCAAAGGAGCTGATATAAACGCTGAACGACGCGGTGGAATGACTGCTCTGTTTTCTGCAACTGAAAGAGGTCATATAGAGGTTGTGGAAGTATTGGTAAAATACGGGGCCAAAATTGACGCTGTGAAGAAACGTAGCTTAATGACACCGCTCCACATTGCTGTTGAATGTGGACATCCGAAAATGGTCGAGCTTCTCTTACAATTAGGTGCCAACATCGATTCCAGAGATAAACATAGTATGACATCACTTCACATTGCTTGTCGCAGAGGTCGCGAAGAAATTGTTCAAGTTCTACTAGAACACGGCTCTGATATTGCTCTTAAGAGTAAGAATAATTGCACGGCGTTTGATTTCGCTATGAAACATTATGGTTACGATGATTACGATCACGATGATTTGAATTATTACGAGGATGATCGCGACGCCTCTCCTCATGAAAATATAGCTGATATTCTGAAACGTCACATAGTTAAGATGAGAGCTGCAAATTTATATGTAGGTGACGACGTTACACTATCAATTCCCTCTTTCACACTAAGTAGCTTTTTTCATGGAATAGCTGATTTTGAGGATGAATATGACGACGAATTGGGAGACATGTATAATATAGTTCGTAAAGAAATAAAGTTGCCCATAAATGAGTTTCAGAGTGAATGTGAGAAAGAGATAGAAAGAATGAAGAGCGAGAAGGTCGCTGATGCCAATATCACGTTCTATGATATCTTGTCGAAAGATGCAAGTCGACTGGCAATGTATGCCAGGAATAAAAGTATAGTAGAGGCCTTCGACACTGGCGATTATAAAAATAAATTTCCGATATATAGTGGTATGATAAATAATAATTTTAGAAAGGGGGAAAGAAAGAAAGAGTTTCTGGAGCGAGGTAACAAAATTCTCGAGCTTCTCTTTAACGATTTCCCTGTGTTACCACGCGACTGTATCGAAAGAATACTTTGTTACTTAAAGGAAGACGATTTAAGAGATTTAGCGGACGTTGGCGTGCTTCCTGTATATTGTCAGCAGTCTTATTAATGTGATAATTGTTTCAAACATACTTAAAAAAGTATAATCGCTTAAGTTAAAGAGAATGTTAAAAAAGCGAGGACAGTCATAATTTTTATCGATTCTTAAATGATTTTAGTTTAATGTTGCAAAAGAAGATATTTTATTTTAATTGGACTGCCAATGTGCAAAACAATGTTGGGACTTGTTATGTTCAATGTACAACAAAAGTATTATTGTTACCAATGCAGTATAATATATACAGTCGCGTCGGAAAATAAGTTGAGACACTTTAAAATGGCATAATTTTTTTTTAAAATTGGTCCAAAGGACTCGAGGTTTTTTTTTCTAGCGGAATTTTCTGAGTGACGTATTTCGTCGTTTTGAAAAAAATGCACTTGATTTGAATAAAAAAAATAGAGTAGGTCGTTTTTTACTTTTTGTGAGTGTTGCATTTTCATTACAGGCTCACGAAAAAAGTTTGAAAAATGACTATATACTTTTTTTTTAACTAATTACGCTAGCTTTTAAAATAAAACTCGGGTCGTTCGGACCAATTTTAAAAGAAAAGTTATGCCATTTTAAAGTGTCTAAACTTATTTTCCAACGCGACTGTATTCCGTTAAGATCTCTAGTTATCTGCAAAATGCAGTTAACTTTGATTACTTTTTTTATCGTAATAAAGTATATATATATAAAAAGTAAGTAGTTTGAATTTGGAAGTGTACCCGAATTCATGGACTCGTTATTGCGAGCCTATTATTTGTCTTTCAATAAACTGTTAGATTATCTGTTAGATTATTATTTAAGAATATAATACCGACTGAATTAAACTCGCTTGAAACTAAGGTCTTTATTATAACGCAGCAAGATATAAATCAAAAGATACTAAGGGATATCTTGTTTTTACAACATTGTCAGAAACCAATAATAAACAAAATATAGTTCTGAACTAAACTTGTTACTAACTTCTTGTTGCAATAAACCTATATATATTCCAACATAAACTCAAATTCAAATTTAAATTTGACGCCTATTTTAGTTCACCTTTTCACCACTACGCACGTAACCATGGTAATTACTAGTAATGGAGGAAATGTATAAACTATTAATACTATATATAGGTTATAGTGTAGATTGAATTGTGCGTTGGCTTTTTAACGCAAAACCTATTATACAACAGATTGTTTACATTAAACAAAGCACGATCATAATGATCAGTATTATATTTTCTATTCTATTATTGAACAAGTTTTATAGAACACATTGTGAAAATTTTGACATCGACACAAATGGATACATTGTTTACTGTCCATGCATGGGTAAGATTTTAATCACATTTTTCTACAAAGCCATCATTTCCCATAAAAAGTAACAACCCATTTGAATTTGATTGTGTATTTTAGGGAGATTTGGAAATCAGGCGGATCATTTTTTAGGTGCTTTAGGATTCGCGAAAGCATTAAATCGTACTATGATTTTACCGCCATGGGTGGAATACAGAACTGGAGAAACGAGATCTGTTAGTAATCGCCCATACGTAATACTTTCGCTACCAAAGGCAACTGTGAATGACATTTCTATAACTAAATATCTTTAACCTGTTTGTTAGATACAAGTTCCTTTCGACGTCTACTTCAACGTTTCGCGAGTACAAAGCTGTCATAAAGCAATATTAATGGAGAATTTCATGCAAGATATAGCGCCGAGTATATGGCGATCTAAGGAAAGAGTATGTAAGTTTTAAATGTTGAAGAAAAAGATTAGATATCTCTCTGAGACGTACCATTACTTTTAGCATTCTGTTACTCTGCACGTGGCAAAGGAGATTCTTGCAATGCCAAAGACGGAAATCCATTTGGTCCGTTTTGGGACACGTATAACATAGACTTTTTCAAGTCAGAATTTTACGGTCCTCTGCATTATGATGTTTATCATACAGACATGGCAATACAATGGAGAAGGCAGTATCCGGCGGTAAGTTGGCCGGTATTAGCGTTTACAGGCGCGCCTGCTAGTTTTCCTGTCCAGTTGGAAAATAAGAGGCTGCACAAATGTTTGGAATGGAACACGGATATACTCGACAAAGCAAAGAGATTTATTAAGCAAAAGCTGCCGAAGGGAGCATTCGTAGGAATTCATTTACGCAACGGAATCGATTGGGTATATATTTACGTTTAGTTTCAAGTACTGAAATTCTTATATATTTTAGTTACAAGAACGACGTATGTGTATAATTAAAAATTGTGCATGTTTTACAGAGTCGTGCTTGTGAATTTATATCAAGCGCACCAAACCTCTTTGCTGCACCGCAGTGTCTCGGTTATCGAAATGAACGTGGAAAAGCGACCTCTGCCATGTGCTTACCATCGTTCGATTTAGTATTAAGACATCTAAAACGTGTTATTAGAAATGGTAACGATGTGAAATCAGTATTCGTGGCATCTGACAATAATTACATGATCAAGGAACTCGCTAAAGCGCTGGCACGTATGGAAGTAAGAAATCAACCACTGTATTTCATTCCGATTTGCACAGAAATTTATTGGATACGCATTACTTTTGTAAACATTTTGTTTCATGTTTATTACAGGTGCTAGTTTTTAAACAGGATTCACCTGCATCGCCTCATTTGGATTTGGCCATTCTTGGAAGAGCCAATTATTTTATAGGAAATTGCATTTCGTCCTTCTCAGCTTTTGTCGCGAGAGAAAGAGAAATTAAAGGATATCCGACATTCTTTTGGGGCTTCCCTACAGAAAGGTCCTCGTCTTCCGTTGCACACGAAGAATTGTAGAAAAAAACAACCTGTAACTATTTTTTTATTTCTATATTCTCCTTTCATTTGCATTAATAATCAATACTGCAATTTTCATATTAACTTTAAACTATTACGAAAACTGTTTTTTTTTGTATTTTTTTATGTGCCTTTACCTTTTTATTTCTCAGGGAGAATTATGTACGTATAGTTGTTATAAATTTTAGTAAACAAATTTTATGCGCTTGCCAACTTTTTCATATCGCACAACGTTTCCTTCAAGGCATTTGCAAATCTTTTTGAACTAGTATCGTTGCATGATTTGAAAGAAGAACAAGCAAAGAGAATGTCTTTTAGCCTCGGATTATAACAGCATCCGTATCCTTCAGGAACAACTGGACCATAACACATAAAAGATGCGCTTTTAAAAGGTACCTAAAATCACAGTACTTGATCAAATTTATTATGATATGTATATATTTTAAAATGGCAGATACATTCAAGTATCACTCGTATATATTTTTAATGAAACGATATTGTACTGGCTCGGTAACTCTGTTTTTCTGTAGTTATAATTTAAAATTACCTGGCTGGACGTTAAAGTAAAATATGTACTTTTTATATATCCTATATCTTTGTATAATTCTGGCAATTCTATTCCCTCGCTTTCAGCCATCATTTTTAAACCATACAAATGTCTATCAACACCTTTGCCTATTGCTGCCTAAAGAATAATAATTAATCGGAAAGTTTTTTTTATTAGAAATATATTACACAACTCACGATTTTTACCTTGTTAGCAATCCGTTTATGCGCTTGTATCGCTTTAACCATTAATTCTCTCTTCTTCTCATTATTTACATTCGAATTGTTAAAAACCATTGCAAAGTCCATGGATTCGCAGCTAGTAGATCTAATACACTCTGTGCGTGCACTTTTAAATCTTCGGAGTGAAGCAGCTTCATAATGAACCGGCGGTTTACCGTGCAACTTGTAAAAAGCTACCTGCATTGCAATTTGTATAAAACTATCTGGGCTTAACTGAATTTGTTTAATTGCCCTTGTCCCGAACTCTTTAAACGTGAAACATTCCATATCTATATCTTCTGAAAGCCTGAAAAATTATACAAAGCGCGCACAAATTGTAGAATAATTTCGTGAGTGTTGTTCACAGCTCTTTCATCTTACTTATCCACTACACTAGTTGCTTTTTCTATCGCGCGGTCCAGAGTGTCGTTAATTTCAAATTTCAAGTGTTCTGCCTGTGGAAAATCTGTTGAACTGGCGTGTTCTGCAGTTCCTTTACCGTGACTAATAACGAAATGAAATGTTGAAAATGAATTAATACGAATATACCTTGTTTGCAAATTTTATTATAAATAAGATTCTCAAGTATGACTTACATATACCTCAGAACATAGTCATACAATACGGCAATCGGTGTCCCCTCGCACGGACTGTGTTCATATTCCATACCCATAAATCCATCGGAAGATATTATAAACTATGAAACATGATTTTTATACAGCCGAACATAAATACTTTTTATGGAACCTACCTGTACAGTTTTGTCGTGCCATCTGTTCCCCGCATTTGTACGACTATTAAACCCCGTCAAACACTGAACCGCTCTTACAGATGCATTATTTTCTTCTTTGAACGCTGCCTTTGGTATATCTTTATCCAAACACAACACAAACAACGAAGATTCAATATCTTTAACTATATTCCTATTATTTCCAAGTCCTGTAGAGTAAGATAGAAAAATTAGTAGACTGATAAAACTTTAGAAAGAAAGAAGGAATAAAACAAAAAGTAAACCTAAAAGTAAGTTGTAATCTTCCGCCCATGTATTTCTATCGTTTCCAGTTAAGATTCCAACAGGTTTTGCTTCTACATAGGAACGCTCTGCGATGCCTTTGATTGCAGCTACAAACTTACCTTCGCTTAAAACGCCCAGTTCATCCACAGCGTGCAGTTTAAAGAACTGTAAGATTAAAACGTTGTAATTAAATCTTCTTTCTTTGCAGAAATATACATACATGATTGTTCCTAATAATTATGATATGATTAGCTTCGTCGGTTTGTAAAAGTACATCGGAACCTTCGCTAGGTCGCCTGTTGCTACCAAGAATCATTGCGTAAGGTTGCATGTCGAGTGGTACATCGCGAATCATCTCTTGTTTCATAGCACCGCTGTCAAAATATGTTTCTTCATAATAGATTCATTTACACCTTTTTAGTGTTAACCTACCTCTTTACTATATCTTTGTAATCATAGATAGCTCTCACAAGTTGGGCAGCAAGGATATAGACATCATCCGGATGTTTAATATTAATCGGTGGGCCTACAATTCCAGGACTGGAATTTACAATTACCGGTGCTCTGTAGCCTAAATAAGCAGTATTCAACCACCATTCGCTCATCTGTGGATGATTAAATATTTGTCTTTTAACTTTTTAAAAATCAGATTGCTTCTAAATTTCTTTAACATAATATTACTCAAGATCGATAAAATATAAATTCAGCTTTTATTAAATTTACCCAGTTATCGGTATTTTCGAATCTGTTTAATAATCTTTCATGTAATTTAGAACCAACACCTTCGTCGCTAATAAAATTCAGAACAATTTCCTCCGTTTTTTCGTATTCTTTCTCATTGAGCAATGGTTCGAGCGATCTAAAGGAATTTTATACTCATTAATGTTTCATATCGATTAGATTCCCTATAAAAAATTTCTATTTTTAATTTAAAAAGATGCTAATCCCCGCCTCAAGTACTGTTCGGCAGTTTCGTTTAAATCTGGCACAGGCTGTTTAGGAAGTGGTTGCTTGTTTAATTGCGGTATATTTGTTGCATGAGAATTTGTTGGAGTATTTCTCGATCCAGTGTGCATCTTTAATAAAGTCAAGCATTGTTATACATCAATTACATAAATTTCTTTGTATATTTCAGAAAACTCTGAATAACTTACATTGACTAACTTACAAACTGTATTAAATTGAAATACTTGGGTTGATAAAAGCTATTAAGATTTAAAAATATCACTTCTCATGGTGATAAGCTTGCGACATTGCATGCTACAAGTGATTACATAAGTGGGGTACACGTTGATTGCTTTTGGTCAAATTATAAATAAATCTTTAAAACATAGATGTTTACGATTAAGAATCACTTGATTCGATTTATTTACAAGCAAATAAGATACTGTGAAAGCAAATAGAATTCCATATAATTTTTTGGAATATCTGTATAACTTTACGAATAAAACCAATTGAAATATTAAGATACCATTTAATTGAAATGCATGTAACCTTTGTTTTATTTTTCTTATAATTCCAAACATATTATATTTAAATCCCTTAACTTTCAATAATGACATAAGAACTATCAACCGACATTATTAATTTAACGGAAAAGAGGGGGTAATTAATGACGATATATTAATATATAATCGTAATTTATTTCCTAACGTTTACAATGTTTGTGAGTTTTAAAATTATCACGGTTAAAAGTTCCCACTTTTCGATGTAGTTCAAATGTTGGCTGCGAAGCGTCGCGAAGGTGGCGTAAATGAATACGTAAAACTGGGTGTCGGCAACAATCTGTTATATTCAATCTTGAGATTTCAACAGAAATTCCTTCTCTTGTTGATAAAACGCAAGATTCCCAGCGCTGTTTTGAATAATTTAAAAGCTCTCGATACCTTTCAACTTTATTACAAATAATGGCCAATCCCAAGTATGCCGATTTACCTGGCATCGTAAGTACTTTATGTGTTTCGTGTCAAAACTACGTCAAAATAATTTCATTGGTAAACATAACTTGACACATGAATTTGTGTGTTGCGTTAAACGATATATAAATTCGTATTTATTTCTACTCCCCTTACAATTCGTACTAATATCCCCGTTCGTGTAAATAGGCATACGATCAAGTGGACGTGTACGAGACAGCTGATTTACCAGAATGCGAACAGTTTCAAATTTACCCTGAGGTAAAGTGTTAATCGTATCAGTGGCATTTATTCGACGCTAATAATACTCTCACTTTTAGGACGAGGACGACACTAACTCCGTAGAAACATTACACATCAGCGCCACAGAAGCATTCAACAAATTTAAAGGCAAACATGTCATCGGCAAAGGAATTGACTTTTCGGACAGAGTGTCGGTTAAACCGAGAACGGGCTACAAGTAAATCCTGCTCGTTTAAACAATCGTACATTAGTGATTTATACGTACTAAGTTGTGTAAAAATTTTAGATTCGGAGATTGGGAACTTCCTGAAGAGGGAGAGCAAGAAACGCCGATTCAAAAGTATCAACGTTTGCAATGTGAAATTAAAGAACTGTACGAAGAAGTCAACGATTTAAAGGTATCCTTATTATACTTGGAATATGCTCTTTGTTACTTCCATTCGTAATATAATGCTTTGGGTAATTTCTGTGAAATAGGAGAAAGCAAAGGACGAAAAAGAAGTCAAGTCTGTTATTGATATAATTTCGCAAGTGCAAGACCTAGGAAAACAATTAAATTTCTTGAAATTGGAAGAGTGTCTTGGCGCCGATCTTGTCGCAACTCTGTCCGACCCGCAAGGCACAAGATTGAAGTAAGCCTGTTTAAAATATATTTAGATCAAAACGAACCAAAAGTTTTCCTTCGTTAATTGCTATTTCAGACAACTGATATCGCAAATAGAAGCATTCAAGCAAACCAGTATTCTTACCTCCGAATCCGATACAAAGGAGCAGAGCTCAACTGATAAACCGACTGAATCCAATGTACTCAAATACCAGCTGATGTATCTTCCGGAGAAAGCGAGAATGCAAGAAGCAGCAAGAATTGCATTACTCGAACAAAGGCTTTGTAATTTAGAAAGCGTTATTGGGACAACGAATGAGAAGCTTTCCAAATTTTCACAGGTAAAGTATTTATTTCCGGCACAACTGCTGCAACTTGCAGCATTAACAAAGTGTTACTGTTACTACACAGAATCTCAAATGTCAAGGAGTAATGGAGGCTGTTCAAGAATTGGGAGCGAAAGCTTCTTTACTAGATACGTATCAATTAGACATAATTGAAAATCGATTAGCTTCTGTAATTCATAGAATGGATACGATTACGCAGAAAAAGGCTGCGTTGACTCTGGATTCGGAACAGGAGCAAAAGGTAAGCCGTTACTCGTGAATTGAAAATGTTTAAGTAACGGGTGATCAAGTCCGATAGTAACATTGTCTTCAGATTTCGGAAATGTATGATATTATGAAACAAACGGAAACAATGTCAGAAATTTTACCTCAAACTGTGAATCGAATGTTGGCTTTAAACGCTATACACCAACAAGGTATGCATTTAAATAAAGTAATTCTCCTTCCTCTGCTTTTTATATGTAATATGTTTTATTACTTTTCAGCTGCTGAATTTAATAAATCTCTAACACGTTTAGAGGAGTTACAATCTCAGATCAATGCTGATTTAGGAAGTAATAAATCTCTTTTAAAAGGGGTGCAAGAAAGCTTTGCGTCAAACTTGGAGATTATAAAAAGTAATATAGAATCGTTGGATGAACGTATTAAAAAGCTCAAAAAGTGATAATTTATGGTGATAACATAGATTCGTTATAAATTACACTTGAACTTTCTTAATATATATATATATTTATTAAACTGTATATTTATCACTAATTTTTCATTCAATTGTTGGCAATTCTATACTCGATCGTGTACTGCATTTTCAACGTAATTTTTCATCATGATTTCATCAAGTTAGTTTATATAGTCTTCAAACACAGTATTTTTAATAATTCGAATTATTCTTGTACGTTGTACAAGCAGAAAAACCTTCGTTAATTGTATAAACACTGTAAACTAAAAATAAACTATGATCATGCCTTGCGAGTATATATACAATAAAAAAAAATCGGTTCACATTTCGGTATAAAAGGATAATTGATAAATACACTCGTAAAATATTTATATAATTTTATCTTTATTTAAAATTAATTAGAATCGTAGTTTGTGGAAGAACCATTTGTTTTTACCAGATTTGTATCTGAAAACAAAAATATTTATCCATTAATCCATTAGATAATATTTAAAATAGTGTCAAAAAGTAAAAAAAAGATACATACTTTTCTTCAAATTTAACACGCGTCTGGAAACGAATCTTCTTGCGCTTCATTGGATCCTTGAGATCTTTGGGAGTTACTTTCTCCCAATGCACGTCCACGGTGTATCTTGTCGGCATCAAATGGTTATAATTTAATACCTGGAATACATTTTCACAAATGGTATTAAATATATAACATTTTACAGACTTGAAGTTTTCTAAAAGAAAATTCCAACAATTTCCATAGGACTTACTTTCACAAACGGTTTGATCTTGGAACGCTTGTGGAGCTTGGCTTTACCCATTCTTTTATGGACTTTGCGCGGATATCGGTCGATGCCTGCAACCATGGCATGCCCGTACTGTTTTTCTGTAGTACCATCATCATAGTTACGCATGACGATGGCTTTTCTTCCAGCGTATCGGCCACTGAGGACCAACACGACTTTCCCTGTTTTCATAATCCTCACCATCTTGAAGATATGTACTGGAAGATAAATATAAAAAAAAAAAAACAGTTAATTTACCAATCGAAGAAACAACCAGTATAACACACTTTTAGCCAGTATCTCATTCTTTTTCCTTGTACAGAACGTAAGGCTTAGATTACATTGGCAGTTGTAAACACTGTGTCGAAAAGTAGCACATAACCACCCACACAACGCATTCGACTCGTTAAATTGAAAAGCGAAATATTACAAAATATACATTTGTTGGACCGCGTGAAGCGAAAGTGGTGGATATAATCCCACGCTTGAGCGAATATAAACAAAGGTAAAACTTTTCCTCGTATATTCCGAAACCTGTTATTACCAAAGATACTAAGAAAAAAACGTTTAATGTACCAGAAATATCGGAATATACGGTATTTGAAATAACGACGCGTATACGAGCAAATTATCTTTCTGTTTTCCGATGTTTTCGGATTACTTTCTAGCGTAACAAAATAGCACACACCTCACGGCTTTTCACACCGGAAAAAAGGAAGTTAACCAAACTTTTCATCACCGAATCATTCGATATTCCAAGTACAAGCTGCAGATGTCGCGCCATTAGACATCCGGTGATGACAGCGAACCAACCCAGCGTCGCGGTTCAAATGACCCTCGACAGAATTGTTCCGTAAAGAATTCTGCTCGAATCGGTATATATCGTCGGTAGACAACTAAAATCCTTCGCATCTCCTTTATACAAATGTATTCTATAGTGTCTGAAGCGCTGATTAATCAGCCCTGTATATATAAAACTACGGAAATCACGAATCAGCCGCGTGATACGGTCCGCGCAAAAACCGAATGCAATCGTTGCCAAATATCTAGACTTTTCGAGAGTTCGAGAATAATCCCGACGATTTTCTCGATACATCGAAATGATTGGTCGGCATGAGTAGCTTCCTGCTCGCTTGTAGCCTACACGAGGGATGTTAATAGGCATTATTTTACTCTTACCGTAGAACTTTTTATCAAGGACGAATCGTGTGGAACGAGCAAATTCACTTGGGAAGACTGATTAGCGCTGATTTCGCGTAGTGGGTGCGAATAGACCAAGTTAACGTAATGGCACTAAACCCTCAATACGAAGTCATCGGAAAGGGTTTCGTACAGCAGTATTATGCACTGTTTGACGACCCCGCTCAAAGACCAAATTTAATAAATATGTACAATGTAAGTGCCGTTTGTTCGCGGCTACTCGTATTATCCGTGTCGATTGTTTTAAACATGATCGTTCGATGTTGCGTTTACAGACCGAGTCGTCTTTCATGACATTTGAGGGTTTGCAAATACAGGGTGCTATTAAAATCATGGAAAAATTAACTGTAAGTACGTAGCGTAAAAGAGCAAAGTATATCGTATCGCGGTTTAATCACCGTCCTCGTTTGATGAATGTACTTTGTATGAGTGGAGAAATGATTGCGAAAAGTATGAAGTTTCATTGTACGCCGATAAAAAGGTTCCTATAGTTTGATGTGTAATTAAGAATAGACTTGTCGTTTGCTTTTCGATTCTTTATCTTAACCATACGTATCTTCCTTTTCAGAGTTTATCGTTTCAAAAAATTAATCGGATAATAACCGCCATCGATTCTCAGCCAATGTTCGATGGAGGTGTACTCATTAATGTTTTAGGAAGGTTGCAGGTAAGAATAATAACATTTACTATATTATGTTTACGATATGCGTAGTATAAACAAACAGAAAGTTTCCTGTACAAAAGTCTTGTCACATGCTCTAAAGATTTATCGTCGTAAAAAGCATTCGATGACGCAGCGTGCGATAAAATTCTTATTCCAATTGGTTCAGTAATTTAATTCTTTGTTACCGCCTTCTTTTTAATGTTTGTATATATTTTTTCATAAACGAACAATTTTGCCTTCGATATCTCTCTCTCTCTCTCTCTCTCTCTTTTTTTTTTAAATATTTTGTGCTCGTCCGTACATTATATTTTATTGGCTGGACATGTTACACAAATGTGTACTGTACTGCCTTACATTTTTTGTGCTGCCATATGAAGATAGAGATTGAGCTATGACTAATGTCCAGCAACAATCTCTCTATATACCTACCTCCGCAAAGAAGATGAAATAAGAAAATTCAGTCAGTGATTGTTGATGATTGGGCAGACTGATGAGGATCAGCCCCATGCATACATCCAGACATTTGTCCTGAAGCCAATTGGCACCAGCTTTTA
The DNA here is from genome assembly GCA_963971345.1 of Andrena flavipes. Taxonomy (NCBI): domain Eukaryota; kingdom Metazoa; phylum Arthropoda; class Insecta; order Hymenoptera; family Andrenidae; genus Andrena; species Andrena flavipes. The sequence goes on from OZ020482.1 coordinate 47,380,060, forward strand.
CGTGCAGCACGACATCTTCAGACTTGCGCTGCACGACACAGTTTAGGCGTCAGGTATTGATACCTTTCATTGATCTTCGTACCACGGTACAGGCAAGCCGTGGATACTAACTTTTAGTGTCTTTGCTTGCTTTACGTTTGCCAGGAATGCCTGTGCTTGTTGTTAACTCTCACTTGACCTTTTTTGTTTGCGTCGTTTTATGCATACTGCGATGCATATTGCAATGTTTTGTTTTACGTTTCCTTTTTCATTAGAAAATGATTTTTTTGCATCAATTAGCTTTGACGTATGATGTATCGACGAACCCTGCGCTTGAAATATTTTCGTAGCGATAGATCCATTGTCTGCACTTTCTAATGTATCCGAGTTCTTTGGGTTTAGTATCATTTTCTCACTTTGATCGGGCTTGGACGGAACGAGCATAGCTATTGAAAAGACCTTAAATTGCTGAACTGACAGGAATAATGTCTGATGTTTCTTCTTCGATGTATAGCTGCGTTGTAAATAAATATGTGTCGTTAGTATAATTAATATCTTTTCTATACGAATGGGTAGAATAGCAATATATCAAGTTGCAGTGAGTAAGTAAAATGTATTAATAAGTTGGTTTTATTTTTTACCATTTCAAGCAATAGTGTTATATTTTCTTTGCTATAAGGAGTACGTTAATTGGTAATAATTAAAATCGTCGTGAAGCAGCAGTTCTTCTAGTATAGTTGTATAAAAAAATAAGGCCAAAGAAATAATTGGGATATTAATGTTGTCACATGAAAAGTTCATCATTGTAGTACATTTTCTGTTTATACTACATTTATGCAAGATTTGCATAATTTATGCATGACTGTCAATAATTTAGCTTAGGTAATAGCAAAATAATCGTACAGCAGTTTCATTCTCATGCGCGGAGTGAGTCAGGTAACATTGGAATCTGAAACATCTCCATTATTTTTGTGGAGATAAAAAAGATATTTGATTGGAAAGAACAAGTATCGTAATAAAGAAAACAACATCAAAGCTCACAGACATGTTTTGTCTCTAAATTTTAGATTCCATTGTCTATATATATATATATATATAATGAATTTGTTTGACCTAATGTTTGTTAAATTTCTTTTGACATTAGTTACAAATAACAGACTTGATATATCTTTGCGTGTACTTGCGCGCATAACAGCAGCACCTGTAATTCTGTTACAGGCAGATGAAGATCCACCACATGCCTTCTCGCAAATCTTTGTGCTGAAGCCACTGGGGAATTCATTCTTCTGTCAGCACGACATCTTCCGCCTTGGCATTCATGATACTGCATGAAGAGAAGTGTTTGCAAGAGTTCATCATGATTAATGGCAGACAGATATCTGAGCCATGGACTCCCCAGAGATTGAAATAAGTGAGCTACTTTTGTCATTAATATCCTTTGTCATCACATATTATTCCATTCTTTCTAGATACCGCAATTTTTATATGAAAAAAAAAAACAAACAAATCGTTTGCTCATGTGTTGGCCACAAAATAGAAAAAAAGAGAGCATTAAAAATAGACACAGTTTAATAATTATCTCGCTTTCCTTAACTTCCCAATTCTTAAATATGCCTATTGTTGGTTACACACTTGCAACACCACAATACAATAAATATTATACAATGTTTGATTTTAATGGTCGATTATTACGCTTCAAATTGTATTGTTACATATCTCAAACCTTCATGCTGTGTGTATTTTTGTAAAACAGATATTGGCCATTAAATACAACATCTGGAATAATGCAATGTTAGTTTCCATTCTCCAATGTGCAACAATTAGAAGGTACTAATTATAATATAAATTAAAAGTAAAGGAAATTGTTTCTTTATTACATTTGTAATAAGATTTTATTATATAAAATTCTTAAATACAAAGTACCTATACGTAATTATATTTATGTTCTAATAAGTATAATTATTGTCTATCGATAGTTTATATCATTTCACAAATTCCCACGTTTAGCTTGTTCCATTTCGATAGCCTCGAACAGTGCTTGGAAGTTCCCAGCTCCAAATCCCTGTAACAGAATCGGATCTTTGATGTTCTTAATTTTTAAGAATTCTTTTCCGTGTCATTAGGGCACTTACATTGTGATTGCGTCTTTGAATGACTTCTATGAAAAGTGTCGGTCGATCTTGCATGTTTTTAGTAAATATTTGCAAAAGATATCCATTCTCGTCGTAATCAATCAAGATTTTTAATTTCTGAAAGCATAATATTTAAAGTCGAATTTCAACAAGCTCACGCCGAGTTTTCGACAAAAGTCTCTCGAGTCCCATACCTGAAGAGTACTAAGATCTTCTAAAATTTCTACGCTGCTGGTCTTCAAATGCTTTCTTAACATATCGTAGTAAGCGTTTGGTACGTCCAGAAATTCTACGCCTCTTGCACGCAGATTCTGTATCTACGAAACAGTAGAAGGATGGATATAGTACCGAAAGTTCTCGGCTCAAGAAAAGAATGGCTAAAAATACATTTAATTTACAGCTGTAATTATATCATGAGTATTAAGAGCAATATGTTGCACTCCTGCGCCTCCATAGTATTCCACGTATTCCTGTATCTGTGAACGTTTTTTGCCAGGTGCAGGTTCGTTAATAGGCAACTTGACTGTTTCCTCCCAGTTAGTCATAACGATAGAGCGCAGAGCAGAGTATTCTGTATGCAGTTGAGTATCATCCACCGACCAGAATCGATGGAACTGTAGGCATTGCTCGTACCTAAAAAAAAAAAACAGAAAAGAATTCGTTGAATTACGCTCTTTTAATGTCTAGTAAATGTGAAACTAATCTGCATACCACTTTGCAACAGGCTCCATTTGCTCATCAGGTTGGTTACCGACAATATGGTCCACAAAATTCAATCCAATCTTTGGCCTAAACGAATTATTAAATTCTTCAAAACATATTAATACATTTCTGAAAGCACAATTTATCTACTGTTTGTAAACTTACAAATTCGTCGAGAACACATCTTGTGGTAACATTTGAAATCCTGGCAGAAAAACTCCTTTGTATTTCGATTTATCAATGAGAGTATGGTACGTATCCCCGTACTAGTGAGTGAAACGTGATATTTGTTCAAATACTTTATACATTTGTCCGCTTACTTTTTTTTTCACTCTCGCGTGATATACTTACAGTTCTCAAAGTGGCTAATCTCACAACACCGTGGTCATCTCTTTCCTCCCATATATCCTTCACCACTTTGGCTCCTCTTTCTTTCGCGATCTACAAAATTTATAATCACTTCCTCTTTGCCAATGTGTGACTTTTTTTTTCTAAACTTACCTTTACAATGGTATCAATGTCCTCGACACTAAAGGCAACGTCGTGAACGCCGTCCCCGTGTCGCGAAAGATGACTTCCCATAAGTTTGTTGTCAGGTTCATAGGCCGATTCAAACACGAAAATAATCTGCAAGTGAAAGCAAGATCGCGGTCCTTTGAACAAACCGAAATGGCACACTAGCAATAAGGGCTTCGTCGACCCGTTTCAATTTCCGCGGAAATTGTGTATTTCAAGTATAAGACGGAATTCAGAGTTAAATAATAAATGTTTTATGTACCTGGTTTTGTTTAACTACATGAGATACCACATGCCTTGAACCAGTCTCCAAACCTCGGTAGCATAGAGGTTGAAAACCCATCCTAGTGCAATAATAACTGGCAGCCTGCAATAACAAATGGATTCAGATATACATTTACGGAGCACCGCCAATTAATTATCAACAAGCGTTGTTATTATAAATTTAAATAGTATTGAGAAATTTGTCTACCATTTCCAATCGTAATACGTACGATATCAAGTATAATTATGGCGAATTTAAATAGAAGCATGATTCATTTAAATTTGAATATAATTCACGCTGCTAAATTATTGTAATTTATTAGAAATAAGTTCGGTGATATAATGCTTTCAAAATTATAGCATTAGCATCATATATACTATATAGTACTAAAGTACTGTATAATACTGTTAGAAACTACTTTTCTGTACAAAGTTAAATACTGCAATAAGAAATAGGTGACTTCTATTAATTACTTATTCTATAAGCTCCAATAATGTTTATTACCAACATAGTATGTATTTCACTTTTATTACCTGTTTTGCATTTCCAACCCAAAATGTTATATGATTAAAGCACAGGAATTTTCCTCCCAAAGGCTGAAATCCCAAAACTGTATTAATAACGCATTATTTGTTTAATTATATCTAATCATTAATTGTATGCAAATCTTAATTACCTTGGGTCCTTTATCCGTGTACGTAGTCTGAGAAAATTACAAAATATTATAGAATTAGTATATCGAGCTTTCAACATCGAAGCTAAAATTTTGTAAGATTAAATAGGAAAATAATTATGGTAAATACAAATAAGAACAGTATGATTGCAAGTGTGGGATTAAATAAGGGTGATTTATTAAAATTTACCATTCCGAATTGTAGATATAATTTGTCGTACTGATTGCTTTTTAACAGCTCTGAATCAAAGGTGTGCACTGCTTAAATATCCGCGCGTCCGAATCGATGATCGGCATCCCGATCGTTGATTGGTCGATCGCGGATGCTTGTTTGCGTCAGACTCTCCTAGAATCGTAAATTATCCAGTCTAATTTTATTACGACTAGCTAGCAGGTTTTTCAAGATTATTACACATTATCACCCGATATTTTCCTGATAGAGGACTGCTCTACGAAATTAGCATGTTTAATATCACTCCTTCAAGCCCATTAAGGGGGTATGTATTCTGGTCTGACGAGGCGTTTTCGTCGCGTTATTTCGGAATTTTTTCAGAAAGAACCAATAAATTTTATTGTTATTAAGTTTATTGCCACATTCTTATTGATATTTGATAAATCTTTTCAAATTTTGTCAATAAAAATGGTGAGAAAAAAACATGGGGTCACAGTGACCATGATTGGGCTCGTTCTAGAGATCAGAAACCCTCCAGAAAGAACAGTCCGCTGAAAGTTTGCCGAAATACATTTGCAAGAACAAAACTGTTATGCGTCGCCCGTCCCGCTTAGCGCGCCCTTTAGGTATCGAACCTATTCTGCACCCTGTAGCTCTGCAAATAGATTACGAATTGGAAAAAAGACTTTGCACACGTGTTACCTATATAATGTACCAGTAGAAAATGCAAAAAAATCAATCTTCTTTTTACCCGTCAGACCAAAATACCCCCTCGACTTACACGCCGTCAATGTTCTTGTCACAACCTTGCGTTCGCATACTTGCTACATTTTCAAACTGACAATATTTCTCAGTTCTTCAATCACTTGTGGTTCTAAACATCCTCGCTCAAGTATATTTCGGAAATGTTTAGAAAACCTACAAGGACATTTTTTTAGTGAACCGCCTTAATATTTCGGCAAAAATTCATGTTCAAGCAATTCTGCTGTGCAAGCCCAAGTATTTACAATGTGTTTGGCGCGAGAGAATGTTGTTTTCTCGTCCCGTTTTCAGCGAGATCGCGATGCTGATCGAATCTAATATTTTGCATTTGCATGGCGAGCGCGTAAACAGAACGTTTAATAGTTCTGTTATCCAAGGAGAGACGTCGCAAGCTCCGCGACGAAACGTTTAGATTTCTATCTCTCGGAAGGACAAAATCGGCCCTTTTTTTTTAGATCGTTAGTTTCGTTCGATATCGGGGATACGGAAAATTCGGAAAATATAGCGCGACGGTGTTAAATATTCAATGTTCCCTTTCGATGCGAGCGAAACTTTCCATTCGCGGAGGCTCGCCAATCGAAATGACGGGATTGGCTGTGCGTCAGCGCCTGCATTCTTGTTTAAAAGGCGGGCACGGTTAATGTAAACATGTTAACAAACCGGCAGAACCAGGAGGCTCGCCTCGATTCATTTCCATCGTCGCCGAGGTCAAGGAAAAAAACCACGGCACAGTTTGAAGATACATGGTAAATATGAGTAATAAATTTAAGCATGACTCTTAAATTGTAAACTAGAATTATATCAGTCTACGATATTTGTTGAAATCTGTTCTCCACGCTCCTGTTGTATCGATGTCTACGATTATGAAAAGAAACGAGGCTTTCTAAAATATTAAATAATAATAATAGAAATCGAAACGATAAGATGAATGCGAAAGTCATACAAATAAAGTAACAATTAACTTTACTGCTTTTTCCTGTTTCATACATTTTGCAAGAAACTTATTGTACAATGTTTTATCCAATTTTTTCGCACAAGTATTTAAAAGCTTTAAAGTTTTTAAACGTATAAAAGCTTCAATTGCAAATAGTTGGAAAATTATTCTGTGGGCAATGCATATGTACATACAGTAGTTCAATCACTGTGTGCACTGTCTTACGTTGGCGTTATCCCTGTTTACACAAATATGACTACGTTGTTTAGATTGGTTGGAGCTTTTCAATTTATTAGTGGATTTGCATTACATAAACTCGGAATATTTAGAATTTCGGGGAATACACGTACGTACAATTGACTAGATTAAATTGCTGGAAATACAATTTTAAAATAGACACATAACATAAATTATAAACATGTAACTTCAACAATGTTTTACAACATAAAAGTATTATTCATGTTTGATGCTGTCTGTGTCAAAGCTTTTTTTGTTTTACACGGGGATGTTAATATATCGTAAACCTATAATGAAATTTTTATGTACAAAATATATTTATTATAAACAGAAATTGCTATTCTGCAAATTGAAATTTAAACGACACATCTAACAATTACTATTGGACAGAATCATCAGATGCCAGAGGCTGATCATATTTACCAGTGAGATTTTATAATTCATTTCATGGCAATTTAATCACACTTGTATTATCTAAAACAATTTCGACACAATACATTGCTTTGCGGCATCTCTTCTTTAACAATTTTTCACGCTACACGCCAAAAAATTCGTTCATCGTTACCTATGAATTACATAAATAAATTATCAGATGCTTTTCACGTATATTTATATACAAAGAGTTAATTGTAATCTTGATACATGTAATATAAATTCATTTGTATAACACTGAATTATTAAAAAGTCAAACGATAAACAACATCGGTCATCTTAAACCTACTTGTAATAAAAATCTTTACCCATAATAATACAATGTATAAATACACAAATAAATTATTTAGCTCTAATTATCAGTTAATTTGGACGTAGCACTAGAATATTAGAATTCTTCGTCTTCTACCAAAGACAGTAAAAGCGTAGATTCGAAAAAGCATTTCTCGTACCATGCCGCGTGGTATTACAATTTCGCACAACTCTGTACAGTTTTGAAACCATACATAATAACGTTCACCGTTTCTAGGATGTGAAATTAGTTTTTTTTTGTTAAGTTCCACCTTAAAAGTACCTCGGTGCACATATATTCGTATTTAACGAGTTAAAACAAAACTTTCCACATCATAATTACCAAATTATCATATATCGAAAATAATGAACTTTCATGTTCTTCTTTAATTTTAAATACATCCGATATCTGCGACCAATGTCATTGTTTTCATAGAATCATGATGATTTAATAAGTTCTCTTAATATTACGAATAATTTATATAAAATTTGTTATCAAATAAATATTCTCAATAAAATACTCAACGTTTCATATATAAAATACATCATTTATCGTACTTGAGAAAATAGCAATGTCTGGATAGCGGTGTTCATTATGTATGGTTGATACATGTGAGCAATATAAAAGTTCTTTGATTACAGCCAATTCTTAAATTAATTATACTTGATATAGTGTGAATTTGATTACAAAAATACGTGTAGAAAACTCGGTAATTTTTGTTTCTCCCATCAACAACGTCGTGCCCTTTTATCGTAAAAAGTAGCCTTAGTCGATTAAATTAATAGAATGTTTAATCACCTTTTTCATTTTTGTAGAGATATGGAAATTTGAACTCATTGTTTCTTACTCAAGATGTGGATGCTTTAAATACGTATAATACTATCTGTATAAACACTAAAATATATACGCGATATTTATACGCGATTATTATAAAGTCATTGCTATGGTAATTTAACTACTGCTACATGCTAGCTACTCTAATTCAAACGATTTCATTCTCGTTTCCAATGCCCTTGTGTTATCGAGTGACAAGGTGCTAAAAGAGAATGCTTTCTAATCGTTAAAACATCGGATAAATTCATCTACCGCTATATGCAGAAAAGAATATATACAGAATGTCATTTAATATCGTTAATTTGGCATGCCACGGAACATAAGAAACGGAATGTTAAGAGCGAAACAATTCGATCGCGAACGACATTCTAGTGGAAGCATTTGCGGATAATTTGTAATTTATAATAATACGATCCCATGATCTCTTTCCAGTCTACGTTTCGCTTTAAGAGATACAATTCCCATTAAATCTGCAGGAGTTGGAAGTCCTCCAGAGGTATTCGGCGCTACTGCTTGTTGATAAAACACCTCCATGTTTCCACACTGGTTACCATAAACAACCGTATCCTCCGTTCTAGTTAATTGATAGAAACATACTCGTCTTTTATCACACTTTAAAAACTGTCGCTAGAAATACCGTTCTGGTCGTGGCAGAAATCTTACGGTAGAACAAGTGGTTAACAGAGTTTATGCGAAAGAGAAGGAACGTTTCAAATTGCTTCTCCACGTTACAACTTTTTGCTGTGAAAACTTGAGAAACATTTAACGCAGTAAGTGCAATTTGAACGAAGCGAGAAGATACAAGGCAAATCTACAGAAGCGACTTGAAGCTGACATATGCGAGATGAAACTAGTTCGAAAAAGTCTTTTAATATCCAAAATATTACCTGACGATGATATCCGTGAGATTACTAGCATGCGTAAATCTGTCGTGGAGGCAAGAAACGATATCCAATTCCGTAACGCCCCATAGTCCAGAACGATTTACCGTGTCCCATTGTGGATCGATGCCTAAAATACTATACAACTCTTTGTTTTCATTCGATGGTAGAGGCTCCAGACATTGCTGCAGTCTCGCTTCCAGCTTCCCTAATGTGCTTACGCAAGTTTGCCACTGCAACATACGTATATTGTTCAGTAAAAAGATTGAAATGATGGCGAGAAATACGATTGAAAAATATACTCACAAGGGAGTGTATGAGATCAGGATTATTAGCGGTGCCATTTTCCATCAACAACACTAGCACCATATTTTGATGCCCGCAGAGAAATAGCTCTGATTTCTCAAGACAAACATCCTCTTTGGACGTAGAGACCCAGTCCTCTTCCAATTCGTCTTCACCGTCACTACCGATTTCTTTGTTGTTAACTGCCCCCAATTTCTGCTTGATCATTTGATTGGTTGCCGCTGAGAATCCGGATAAATCGCGAAACTCGCTAGGGGTGGTTTCTCTGCTACAAAAGCCGCTGGTTCTTTCGTCGGCGAGTAAGCTAAGCTTAGACATAAGGGGCGTTAATTGCAAACCGTCCAACTTCTTCTTCTGAAGAAACTCGTACGTGTTGCCGCACTCCGAGGTTGATTTCCGTCGGTCATCGTTGTCCGTGATGTTCAGTGGCTTCAAAGGAAGGCTCATCGATCGGCGATAAGATTCTTGCTTCGTTTTATTATCCATCTTTATGTCACGAGAGTTGTTCAGCTTCTCTAGATTATCTTCGCTCGTGGTAGTATCACAGTTATTCGTTACGTTCTTAGCGTTACAATTGTTTGTGAAGCTCGCCAAGAAATCCTTACGATCAATTGCGTCGCTGTTGTCGTCCGTAAGTTCCTCGTAGTGCGAAGATATGTATTGCTCGTACAGCGATTTAGATACTGGCAGTCCGTCGCATCGAAATACAGGGTAGCAAGGATCGGTGATCGTATGGAATTGCTTCTTTTGCGTGGGTTTCTTTTGAGGGGAGGATTCGGGGGATAAAACGTTCTTTAACTGCGGCAAACCTAATCCATACGTTCTAACTGATATTCGATTGGAATATAAATTCACGGACGACGAATCTAGGTCGTGCATGCTTAAGCTCTTTTTATTGAATTCCCTTCTTTTAATCAACTTCTTGTTCGGCGGAATGTTCCTCAATTTATTCAAACGTTTACATCTAAGTGCCTCCTTAACAACGTCTGGGATATCATCTACATTCGTCTTCATCTCTTTCAATTCCTCCTCCGGCTCAACACTCGCATCCTCGTTCGTGTTACATATCAGCATGGCGTTACCATGCAGCACTCTATTTATATCTTTTAAGGGCGTAGAGCAAACGCTAGGAGTTAAAGGATTCACGCATTTAGGACGGTCTGTTTTACTTTCCTGTTTACGTTTAACCGGCGAACTGTACGCTGTAAGCGGAACGGAGGGTACGTAGTGGCTGTTGTCGTTGTACTGCGAAGAATCCAATTCCCCTTCTTCAGGTACAGTGAAGATACGAGAAGTGTCACGTTTCATTCCAGACAGAGGTAGTTCCTTGCCGGTCTTCGACATTGTCTGAAAACAGAATTGTCGTGTTACTATGCGATTATTACCGTTTCGCTTTCAAACACTTTTTACCTTTCTCTGCAACACCTTCTTCGTGACAGAGTCCAAGTAAGAACTATAGTGTCGTTCATTGTTCGCCTCTTGGACAAGCTTCCCAAATTGCTTTTGTTCTATGTACACTCGCAGCAACTGTACTCCAATGGGTAAATGAAATTCTGTTGATATTCTCTCTGCGGGAGCCTGAGAAAAAAAAGTCACATTTAATGTTATTACCAGTTTTTTAAAAGATTCTCTATTATACGAATATAACATACCTTTATTCTGTATGGATCGGTTATAACAATCTGTTTGGTCAAGTCTGCGCTCAGTTGAGTGGCAACTACCCTGAAAAATTAGTATGCAAAAAGAATTTATGCAAGATAGAAAATTTCTTTGTACTTACAAACAAATAACTCACTTGTTGTTATAGAAGAGCGCGCCACCCACGATGCCATTAATTTCTTGACAATATTGTAGAACTTGAATTGCTTCTAAAAATATGTTACTGGCGGTCTAAAAAGATCACTCGCACGAATGAGTAATTATAAATGGCGAGAACAAAGTGCAAATGATTTGAAATTGATATCACGCGTCGCTAACCTTTGGAAGCTTAATAATGGGAATGTTGGAGAAAAGATTGGCACTGTACTGAAGTATTGGCAAATATGTTTCGAACATTTGATATAGTTTCTCTGTAAATTTATTCCTATCGTTGTTGAACGATTCCAGTATTTTGTTCAAATCACAATGGAAAAACTTCAACAACGATTCCAGTGTATTCGCACGCCTCTCTAAAATCCAGTCTTGAATATTCCTATCAGTTCCCACTGCCTGCAAAACAATAAACACTGAGCTACGAGTGCTGAATGTTAACTAATACCGTGTACGACGCATTAAACAGAAAGATTCTACGCTTCATTCATTAAGAGTACACTGATAATTGTTACCGCTGTAGCAGATAACTACCACTATAAAATTGTACTACAAGTATCTTTCAGTATATTGTACACTTATTGTTCTTTCTACTTATGTACTAGTCTCTCTCTAAATTTCTAATTCATCCCGTAGCGTTTTAAATTAATCGTACCTAGACTTTGAAAGCTAAAAAGTTTCTGCGCAATGTTAAAAGAAAAAACAAAGTGATAATGCACTCACAAGAATGTATTGTCCAAACTTTTTTAATACAAATTTTCCCCCTTGCAACGTAATGGATTTCGGAGAAGAAAACGAGGATGTAAGGAATTGATTAACAGCCATTAATTGACCCGCTAGAGCTAGCCTTTGAGTAAGAGATACCCATGCTGGATGGAAATACATAACTGCTTCTGCAGGATCATCATCTTCTTTACAACACCTTGCAGTGTCGTAAACAAATACTATCATCATCTCTCTAAAAACATAAAAAAAGAATGTTGAAATCATTTCAACTTGATGTCGTACAGTTAATTAACTCTGCGGCTGGATGAATGATTTAAGAACAGCTCCGTAATACTACCATATATAATTTACGGCTACTCATTAATTATAAGATAGCGACTCGAAACGTTCTCTCTCTCGTATAAATGAATTAGCTTACCCTGAAGTAATCGATAAAAATATTCTACGCAAAATCGCAAACGTATGTCGACGCTCATTTTTACAAAATCACAGACATAATATTAATGTCTGTTACTTCCTTTGATTCCAATACACGAATGAGTCTATTGGAAATTGGAGAGCTACTGTGATCAGCTGCACGATAACAAAATAAACGAGATAAGATTACAGCTTAGAATAAGTTCTTTGAAAGAGCTATATATTGTACACAGTAGTACACTCGGCGTAGAAATTCATCGTATTATGATATGGCATGTTCGAGAAGGTCGACAAGTTTTTTTTTTTCAATCACATTACTCATTCTGGTATGAACTTTATATAATTGGCAGGACTTCAAACTAGGAATGTTTAACGTCGCAAACTATAAACATATTTCTCGCAATATACCATGCTTGTATGCGTAAAAGGGAATCGAAATTAGTGTGCAATGAAAACAAAAGATCTTTTCTACAGAGCATATGTATTAATCCAACCAAATACAGAAACAATACATACTTTTATTTACATAAACATTAAGCTACAAAAGAAAAAGAAATGTGAAGCAATGGAGCATAACCATGAGTAAATATAAATCAATTAATTACATACATGTATAATACTACGAACAATTATAATAAATAAGAAATTGAAACATTTCGAAGTTGATGAACTTGATAGAAAAAGAATAAGGAATACACGTTCGCTAACTGCTACAATATTGTTGCAAAGTGTGAAAAGAAGCAAAATGATGCGTGGCCAATATCTCCCGATTAGCAATCGACGAACTCACACCAACTTAAAGTCAGCATTCTCTTTCACAAAGATTAAGGATTTGAAAAGGGACATGCCGCCGAAAAAGTAGCCGGTGAATCGAAGTGTAGCAATGAGTCAGTGTGCAGCGTGGCATAGTAAACAAAGCATTATCATTGAATTAGAGATGCACTTTCTACGCTGCTATAATTAGATAAGGCTAGGCGTTACGCAATATCGTTCGTACTTCGCCATGGTGATCGTGTACACGCTTCGGTCTGCCGGGGCTTAGACTTCGATTGCGGTTTGTCGTCGTTTTGCGACGTCAACCCCGTCTTCCTTCTGGGTCCGTTTTTTTTTCTCTCTTTCCACACGGCACGGCAACTCGAGCGACAAAGTTTTCCCGTTCCGTCTTTACCGTCGCTCACGATGATACTGAGCGTCGCGAAAAATGCACTTCGATGGAAATGCACTTTTCCGTTATGTAATATAAAATACGGGCCATAATAATCTTGATTTCCAATCACGCTGAATGGAGCCGCTCCTTTACCGCCATGCTGGCGGTATCGATCTCCTCTGGGCGCAGTCTACGGGTATTTTGGTCCTTGAACGACAAAAAGCGACTAGGAACCGCGATATTCGAATCCTGCCGGGCTAATGCACGTAAAATATCGGGTTCTTTACATGGGAAATCTGTAAAGATCACTTTCGAAACTTTTAGCATTTAATCGGCACAGTTGTCGTGTGGCTTTTTGAGGTTTCTCTGAACCAACTACATATTTAGGTATGTAACGTAGTTTCAATTGGTTGAAAATTAAATGTTATTTAAAAGTTACAGACCTTAAAATCTTTTTTACGCAAGTGCTTCAAATTATTTCGTATTGGAGACTCGAATGTTTAATGAAATGAAAATTTGTTGAATTAAGATGTGGTAGAATTTGGTGTAATTGGTGCATAGTTTATATTGGAATACAAATTATAAATAAATAGAAAAAGCAATAAGCATTTTTGCTCTTTGAAGATTTTTATTAAATGAATTACATTTAATTAAAATGATAATTATTTAAAACACAATATTTCTGCTGATAACGAAAATAATTGTTTAATCGACTGATGTTACAATCTTCTTTACCTCCCGCACAAACCACGACACGCTATGGCCATCTAGTAAATCGAAATGCGGTTGTATCGATCATCCGTTCCCAACAGAGCAATCGACATCGATCATTAAACGAAGGGGTGCTTTCACCGCTCACGGTCTTCTATCAGTGTTTCAAACCTAGTTAAATATTTAACAGGTAAACTTTCCGCTTTTACGTTATCCTTGAAACATTAGAAAGAAACTTTATCCCAACTTTATCTTAACTAAAGAAATACTCTCACACAGTATACAACTATAATTTGCTGTATTACTACTTGAAACCATTTTACATCTCAAGCTTTCATTATCAATACTCCTGTCTTGAATAGTACCTACCCTGGTCTTTACAAACTTTGGATAAAACCATTCCTATTCTCCCAGTAAATTATGTTTCACGTAGTTACGCAACAACTGGGTCAAAGTCGAAGATGATAATTTTCTTTCGCCCCATTCGGGGGCTAAATTTCGACCATCTGCGTGCGGCATTTTCTGAAACAAAGTGTCCCTGGAAACTTTCAAATATCGGGACCGCGTTCGTAACGAGGGGAATTTAATGGCGGCCTGGCAGCCCGCCCCCACCCTGACCTCGTATGCAGCAGAGGCAGTCAAGGTGTCAACAGGCGAGGCCGAACAGAGTTTACGCGATAATTCTCATCTGTTCGTATTTGCATGCTTATTTCGCTGCTTATCGCGTCGTACTAAAACGTTCGGGTCCTTGCATCGGCGATACATGCTCCGGGAGTAACTGGCGATTGGAGGATGCGACTGTTCGGAGAGTAGCACGGTGCAAATTCTTCTGACGTGTATGTGTGTATACGTATGTAATGTTTTGATTCAATCTCGGCTGAGATTCTCTTTTTGTATCTGTTTCGTCAAGGAACGATATCCTTCGACATCGTTTCGCCGACAGAACTGCAGACAGCCGTTAATTCTCTCGTTGCTCGGCGCTACAGGTTTCACGGCGCGTCACCCGTGAGCCGACATTTGTTACATTATAAACATTTTTGTTCAATAAGCATGCAAAGCTCTGGACAACAACGGTGTGTGCTTACTGCTCGCAGTATTCTTGTTCAGCGCGACTGCGATACCTCGAGCTTGAATATTATCACACCGATTTGAAGTTGCTTTCTCGCTAACGAATTGAGAAACATTTCTATAAACAGTTACATTTATAAATTTCAGTTCGTGTCGCTGACTGAGAATGTATTAGTTTCAAACTTTCCGATTTGCCCTTTCATTTGTGTGCACGATTTCTAACAATAACAACGTTTCAATGCCTTGTTTGCTGGCTTGTATATTGGCGGTTTTAGTAAAGTTACATTCGCGATCCGTTTAAATCACTTTAAACTTGTCGTAAAGTACTGTAAGCTTTTTACGTTATAAAGACTTTTCAAAACTGGATGATAATAAGCTTATAATATATCAAGTGATTTAATGAGACGTGTGTATTTCTAGATATGACCCTTTTTGCGAGTTCCTTACGCCATAATTGCTCAAAGAATCCAATGAAGGTGGATGATGAGCTTTATTTTATCGAGCAACAGTGAGGCGAATATACTGTAATGGGGTGGGTCTCGTCCACCACAGTATGGATTACTATATGGAGTTGCCTGTTGCGGGGCTTCGATTTAGCTCCGCAGACATCTCCGAAACAAATTCCATGTGATAAAACAAGGAAAGTTTTTACCGATTCTTGGGGGATCATTAGCGACGGACCGTTGGGCTCCAATTATACTCAAGACTCACATTGTGAATGGCTTATAAAAGGTGAAGATCTCTAGAAACATTCGTAATAATCTTCTTTCCTTATTCATTTCATGTGCGGCTACTATATAAATTTCTATTATTCCGTAGCAAACAACAGTCGCCAATTTATTACCTTGAGTTTCCGTACAATGGGAACGGAATGTAGCTACGACTACGTTTTCGTTTACGATGGAGATTCCTTCCGATCTCCATTGCTGGGCAGCTTCAGCGGAAAAACAGAGCCGCAGCAAGTGACATCATCGTCTGGTTATGTAAGTATACACGAAATCCTACAGCAATAAGCAATACGACGCTTGCTGCGAATGGGGAGCAAAAGTACAGTTACGATGTCACGAATAATTCATGTTCGACGATCTCTGAAGCGTAGTAATTTCACTCTGCTTTTACAGATGTTAATATTGTTGTACAGCGACACGAACTACGTATTAGATGGCTTTCACGCAGAATTTTCGGTTACAAACTGTCCAAACAATTGTACAAATCATGGGAAGTGTATTAATAATACTTGCTTCTGCGAGAACGATTGGGGTGGAAGAGATTGCTCCCGGGCTCTGTGCCCCAACAATTGTAGCTTCGGTGGAGAGTGTGGTTTGAAACGATGTCAGTGCCATAACGGATATTCGGGGCAGTCTTGTTCGTTGCATAGAACGCATCCGGAAGGCAATAAGTATGTTACTAAATGCGCTGTTGCGTTAAATCTAATTACCAATTAGCATTTTCTACATACTGTGCGTGATAAGCAGGTGGCACTGGCTTTCGCATTCGGAAGGTGGACTAAGGCCGCGCGCGGCACACACGGCGGTATATATAAAAGAAACCGATTCGCTTTACGTTTTCGGCGGCTATGATCTCAATTACATACTCAGCGATTTGGAAATGTATCGATTTAGTACAAGTCAGTGGGAAGACGAATATGGCAGTGTATTGGGTAAGAGCTGAGATTATTTATTATAATTATAGAAATTGCCGAGTTACACTTCTTGGTACATACGATGTTTTTTTTTTCATACAGAAGGCACCTCGTCTGCAGAATATTTAGATCCTATGCTCATTGCCACTGAATTAGAGCGAATAGGTTCAGGCGCAAAAGAATTGTATGGTCTTCGTACGTCCTCCCTCATTTGGAGAGTACTCTACAGTATTAAAGACAATAATACCTTTAGTTTACCCAATCATGGAAACGTGGAAAATGGGCAACATGGTTGGTCGGAGTTTAGAAATACAGCAGAGCACAAAGAGCGCGAGAGGAAAGCTCAAGAAACCAGGGAAGGTGACAAGAGTAAAAGTACAATTAGGATAGAAAGGAACGACGATCTTAGGAGAAAGCATTCTAGACATCCGAAGCCACGATACGCGCAAACTGCAAGGTACAAATGAAATCCACTGTTTTATATAATCTATCGAACTTGCATTCGAGTAATTGGAATGTATTCTTTGTTTCTCATTGTATTAGACATCGCAGAAATCTTGAGAATTTAAACCTTTATCGAGAACTTCGCGTACCAAACACAAAGAGCGACGTATTGAATTGGGAGGAGCAAAGCGTCGAGGATCCCATTGAAGAGAATATTTTCATCCAAGAACCGAAATTAACAGCGGATGAATCATTCAACGACGAACCCACAAAACCACCGACCGTCGAATTACCTAAACCGAGTCCACGATATGGCCACGCTGCTTGCAGATACGACGGTTAGTTGTAAATATAACAGCTGTTGCAGAAACTAATGTAATATAATTTACAATCTATTGATTATAGACGGCTTTGTCATATATGGCGGGAAAGTACAAGACGGTACTCTGTCAAACGAATTATGGCATTACAATGTTAATACTCGTATTTGGACATTGCGGGCTAAAAACTCTCCATTCTATCCGCCGCAATTAACTAGACACACTCTTACCTTGGCGAACGATTATATCTATCTGTTCGGTGGTAGTACGGTGGATGGTGAATTCTCGTCGAGCCTTTACAAGATTAAACTGAATCTATGTAAGCCTATATGTCTGTGAATATTTAATCGCGTGTAATATATCGTAGGTAAAAGAAGAATAATTTATATCAAATGTATTATGGATTTTAGCTGATCCTACCGCGACTACAGAAAGATGGAAGGAAGTACATCCTCGAGGGGGTAAACAGTTAGACGTACGTGTCGTTGCACATTCCACTGTGTACCATCGTGCAACTAATTCTTTATTAGTCTATGGGGGAGTAGTGGCTAGTATAGCACGCTTTAGTAAATTATCCGATAGAATGTTCGTGTTTCAACTCGACAGAAAGGTTTGGTCCGAAATTGATTATCCCAGGGCGCATTTGAGAGACACATACGTTCCAAGGGAACGAGCATTTCATACTTGCAATATCATAGGTAACTAGACGCTCCATAGCCTGCTCATATTATTATTACAATGAAATGCCATCGGACTTGATGTGATTAATTTCGTAGGGAATTATTTGGTTGTATTTGGCGGATACTCTCATAGACACAATAAAGAGGAAATTTGTTATGATAATCAAATGTATCTTTACCACCTAGGCTGCCATGCCTGGGTAAGTCACGATGTATTAGGTATAAACGACAAAGGTAATATCTTTATAGCTTATAAACTTTAAAGTTTCCATTGCTTCTCCGTTGAAACGCATGTACCGCTTTTAGATTCCCGTTATCCAAAGCAACAAGGGGTATTTGCACACGCGGCAGACGTGCGGAATGGAAACACTCTGTTGCTAGTGGGCGGCTATCATGGTAATGTAAACGCGGACTTACTCGCGTACACGTTGCCACCAATGCTCGCGCCAGGGGACGAGGATCACATAGAACCCGAGCAAATATGTTCAAGGCATAAAAGTCTAATGGAATGTGCGGCTAATCCGGAATGTGGTTGGTGCTCGGCAGACGAGGTTATTATTCTTCTGGTAAACAAACATTTACCTATCCTTCGACGAAGAGCAATTATTTACTTTGAATATTTCTTATCTGCTCCAGATATGTTACGGCAGAACTATTGGTAGTAATTGCACGACTAATCTTCAAACGACTCGTTGCCCAGGCGTTTGCCCTGCGCTCGGTGATTGCCACTCCTGTTTGATACACGGCCAGCCCGGCGGGGGCTGGGGTACGACTGCTCGCGGGAGAAAGTCTGTTTCCAATAAACTAAATCTTGGCACTTGCACCTGGTGCGTTCAGAATGCACGCTGCCACCACAAAGACGACAATTACGGGGTTTGTGGTCTCAGAGACGACACGCCGTCCCAAATACCGGGATGGTGGGGTGCGAAAGGCACGGAGATAATAAAAGTCGAGGAATGTCGAGAAATGGATAAAAGGCCGGGATTAACGTTTCTGAAGTACAAGCCGCCGGTGAATTTTAGTCAACCGGACTCTGTGACAATAGTCAACGCTACAACAGTCGATTTTAATGTTCCGTCTATGCAAGGGGCCAAAACGGAATCCGCCCTTGGCGGGGAAATGATCGCTAGATTAATCGGGTTCCTTAGACCACCGACGTATTTTTGGGACAGCACTGTGGAGCATTTAAAGATCTGCGTTAGTTATAACAGCGCAACCCTACACGTGTCGCGAAACGACGACCCTCAGAAATTGGTAAATCACCTTCCTATTTTTCGATTAATTTAAATTACTCCGTGGCACTTTATATAGATGTAAAATATACTTCTTCTTTTGATATGGTATTCGGTATTCTGTAAGAAGAAAAACACGCGTATTACATTCCCTTTTAATCAACTTTCCTCCAGGAATTAGTCGCAAATTTAACGGCTGAGACCTCGCAATGCATTCCAACGAAATGGCCAGACGGGCACCAGATGTTGCTGCTGCCGGGGCGATATTTATTGGATTTCGAGTCGAAGAGAATGGTCACCACCAGTTACGCGTACGCCAGTAAAATGGAGATTACTCACAATAAGAAAACCGAGAATCCGAAGGTCTTCACGTTCGAGTATCTGGAACCGTATCAGAACGGATCTTGTCACCAGTACAAGAACTGCCTGCACTGCTTAACCGATTCTTCGTGCGGGTGGTGCGACATTATTAATAAATGTATTTCTCGTTCGATTAACGAGACCGAAAGCTGCGTGGCGGACGTGGAGTGGGACGAGGACGGCAATCCGAGCCGTGAATGGCATTACTTGACCATCACTCCTTCAGCGTGCGCTAATTGCTCTAATTACATCTCCTGCGAGTCGTGCGTTGGTAGCAACTTGTGCGAATGGTGGACAGAGGAGACACGCTGCGCGAGAATAGGCAGGCTGCCCAACGCTGTTGTCAGCCTTGATCAGTGCCCGATACCGTGCAGGCAACGTTCGAATTGCACACAATGCTTGGACGAGCGTGGAAGATGCGTGTGGTGCGAAGCAACGCAGGAATGCTTCTCCTTCTCGGTATACACATCTGAATATCAGTTTGGCTTGTGTCGGGAATGGATGGATCAAGCTGGTCTCATGGGAGTCACATCGAGGTCTGGGTCATCTTTAACCGGCAATGATCAATGCAAAAGTTGCAGTCGGCACACAAACTGTTCCAGCTGCCTCCACTCGTTGAGCTGCGGCTGGTGTTACAGCCTCGAGAATCCTATTCTGGGAGCGTGCGTGCAAGGGGATTTCAATCAGCCACACGTTAATTGCAGCTTAGTCATTAATGACTATCAGAACACTACTTTAGAAGCCGAAGAGGCAGGTTGGGCGTACGCCCAATGTCCCGATGTTGACGAATGTGATTTGGGTTTGCACGACTGCCATCCCAACGCACTGTGTACCAATACTCACGGCAGCTTTAGCTGCCAATGTGAAAGAGGATTTAACGGGGATGGGAAAGAGAATTGCACAAAGACCTGCTACGAGAAATGCGTAAACGGTTATTGCAGCGAGGCGCCTGATTACAAATGCGAATGCTATCTCGGATGGACTGGTCCAGATTGTAGAACGAATTGCGGCTGCTACAATCATTCCAATTGCGTACAAGGCCCGGGTATTTGCGACGAATGTCAGGACTGGACCACCGGGAGGTATTGCGAGGAGTGCAAAGCAGGCAGTTATGGGAACGCTACAACGCCGTTAGGTTGCAAGAAGTGCAACTGCAACGAGCATGGGGATAAAGATCTGGGGATCTGCGACAGGCAAACCGGCGTGTGCTTCTGTCGCGACAACACTCAAGGAGATATGTGCCAGCGTTGCAAGAAAGGCTATTATGGCGATCCAAGGGACGGCGGGATGTGCTATTACGGTTGTATGTCGCGAGGCATGCTCGGAGGCGAAGGAACTGGCAAACGTGGCCTTGGTAGCAGACATTCGCAGCTATCGTGGGAATGCCACTTCGGAGAGTCACCGACGAGAGAGTGCCTCTGGATAGTTAGCCCGAAAACAGATCTCTCGTCGGATACCATGCTCTCTGGAACGCAAAGCGTAATCCAGTTCACTATACACGATGACATTAATGTTAGTTGCCAAGAGAATAGCGTTTACGTGTACGACGGACTTCCTGAATTTGTCTCATCGTCTACTAGTCACCAGAGCCAACTACTAGGCGTTTACTGTACAGAAAGCACCGACTATCCCGTAACAGTGGAAGCCAAGTCCGGATTCCTTACTGTTCACTATAAACAGCTGGACGAAGTGGAGGGTTTCAATGCAAGTTACGTAATAATGACGTGTAACAATTGCCCCGGGAATCGCGAATGCCGGAATGGGAATTGTTTGTGCAAAGCAGGTTTCGTGGGGATCAACTGCGACGTTGAGCTGTGCCCCAACAATTGCACTTCGTCTAAGAAGCAAGGGATCTGCGACAAGGGTTACGGGCGCTGTGTCTGCACAGCTGGGTACGGTGGACGTGATTGCTCAATCAAAGTTAAAGAGCATCAATTGGTGTTTACCGAATTATTTAACTCCGAGTACTTGGTGGATCAATTAGATCATCTGAGGAAAACTTTACCACGATTTGGCCATACATTGGTCGCGGACAGAAGAGGTAGTCTGTGGATGTTCGGAGGATATTCTCTTAGTCATGGTCCTCTAAATGATATTAGACTTTTTGATACTAAAAATAACACGTGGATGCCAATTACTGTAGAGTCTACTTCAGAAGCATCTATGCCCCAGGGCAGGTATTTCCATGCGACTGAAATAGTCCACAGTAGGCAGCAGATATATGTCTACGGTGGTTTGTCGATGAAAGAGGAAGATGTTCAAGGTTTGTCCAACAACACTCTGAGCGACTTTTGGAAATTTAGTCTGCAGAATCAGAGATGGATGCAAATCACGCAGGATGAACTTAAAAGGGAACCACCGCCTCTGGCTGGGCATACATTGACTTTGCGTAGGAATGGAGAATCAGAGAGTTTGATATTGATTGGAGGATTTAGTCCCAAGTACGGATATCTCGACACAGTCTGGGAATTCAATTTGGAAACGGAAACCTGGGACACGATAAACACAATTGGTAATGGGCCGTTAGGGGTGTATGGCCACTCAACAGTGTACCAAAGCAAATCGGATAGTTTCTACATTTTTGGCGGATATACTTACGCGATAAATCGAACGTTTATTTCAAACAAATTGTACGCATTGAATTATAAAACTCGCGCCTGGTCCGTTCTTCCACCATTCGATGATGACCTTACAGATGGAAGTAGCTTGGTAAGCAGTCATTTATTTATTAGTGTGGTCCTTATATTTATGGTAAAAACTCAAAGTTTTTATAAATTTTTTGTGACCCTCTCAGAAGCTTCCAAATAGTTTAAAAAATTTCGCTCGATGGCAATGAAATATTACTATTTTGGTATAAATTGATAGAAATTTTTGCAATAAGCACAAAATAATTTTATTAACCTTTAAGTGGGAGTATAACATTAAAATTCGGGCACACATCGTATAGACGAAACGAGTTTATAACGAGTGTGCACTGTATTGTGTTGTGACATAAGGCTTTATATGCACATTTAAATTTCTCTCATCAGCAGCTCTCGAATCAGATGCAGACCCAAACTCTGACGTATATTCTATTCAGGTTGTTAAACGCATAGATAAAATCAGTGACAATTGTGGAATTACATATCAAAATATACAAATAAAGAACACGAAGATATTTTTTTGGCGAATAGAAGATTTTAAGAGGGTCAGACAATACAAATTTAAAGTTGAAAAATAAGGACCAGCCTGTTATTTATTCATCGTTGCTGAAAGGGAATAAACAGTAATTGTTAAAGTACCGTTTTATTCCAGCCTCAAGCTAGATTTCTTCATTCTGCAGTTACTACTGACGAATACATGGTGATATTTGGTGGTCGCCAAAATCCTCACAACACCTCCGATTCATTGATCGCTTACAAATATTCGTGTAATTTATGGATCCGCCTAATAACAAAGGATATGGAAGTTATTGGAAGTCCTCCGCCACCGGCTTACGCTCATGCAATGACCCATGCAGATCCAGAGTCTAATGCTGTGTACGTTGTTGGCGGTTTCGATGGTGGCATTAAAAGTCACGTGACCCTCATAAGTATACCCGAAGATCTGTGCAATCTTTGGATAGATAAGACGACCTGCAGACAATATTTTGGATGCTCCTTTTGTTCCGTCACCACAATAAGCGGGATTAACGCCTCCTTCTGCTTCTCTAACGAAGTATCAATTAACAAAGACGATAGGTACGCGTGTACACCTAGCTCGACATGCTCTTAATCATATCCATAGAATATTAAAGGCATTCTTATTTTAGATGCGATATTAATGTTACTCAAGCTCAACGATCGAATGGAGTATTTTGCAATTCAGAATGGATGGCGAGTAGAAAATGCCAAAATTTCAAGACTTGTACGGAATGTTTAGCAGAATGGCCGTACTATAAAAACGAGGAACCAGTGTGTAAGTGGTGCACGAACTGTCCAAATGGAAAGTGCATACCGTATGAGAAAGATTGCGACGAGTTGAACAAATGCAGTCTCAGGCAAATATCGTTGACGGATGTAAATCAGTGCGGCGAACGGCAATGTCCAGCTAGTGACTGTGAGAAGTGTAACAGCCTCGAGGGTTGCGTATGGACGAGGCAGGTCTTGAAGACTTGTAAGTTTCAAACATTAATTCAGACGCTGTACTCTTTACTCAACAATCCTTAATACCTTTGTTTATCAATGTTTTCAGCTGAATTAGGGGTTGCGGTAACTGGAGAACCCGTATACGACTGGAATTGCGTACCGGATGATATATTCGAGAGATCGAGCATTAAAATGGGGAGCACGCAGTGCGAAAAGCGGTGTGCCGACCACAAGGGTTGCAGAAGTTGTCTAAAGGGTACAGGAGCCGAGGGTGGATGGCGGGAATGCAGATGGTCGACGCAGCTTAACGAAGTAAATTTACAGCGATAACAAAGATAATTATTATTCAACGTTTGAGTAACATCGTAAAGGGGATCTGTTTATTAATTAATCCTAGTGCATCTCTCCATCGTATCAACCACTATACTGTGCTGGCGGCGTATGCGGTTTAGTATTACGCAGTTCTGATATGGACCACTGTCCTGAACCCTGTTCGGTTTTCAAACAATGCAGCACATGCTTGAAGCACTCGCATTGCGGATGGTGCTCTTTAGATTCAGCTAACATAACTGGTCAAGGTATATGCACAGAGGGTTCACTCGAAGCGCCCGCAGATCATCCGGCCGGTGGAACGTGCGATATGCTTTACAATCAACAATTCCCTCAGACAGAGCCACGTAAGTTTAAATATCCATATACGTTTTAATTTTGTATCTAGTGTTGTATTTACCAATGCTCGTTTATAATTAATTGTAGCGCTTGTAACCACACTGCTCCCACATTACATAGAGCCTTTAGAAAGTTCGGACAATGTTACAATGTTAATCCCTAATGTAATATCGAAACCAGTATTCTCTTGGCATTACGTGCGGTGTCCTCCGGAAAATGAATGCACCAATGGACACCATACATGTTCTCCGAAGAGCGAGAAATGCTTCGATTTGGAAAAAGGATTTGAATGCATGTGCGGCGATGGATATAAAACTGAAACGTAATTTCGTTCTTCTTTGTCTTTCTTGAGGTATTAACTGTAAGAAATAAACAAATCATTAATTTGGTTTATATGTATTTCAGGCCATCTTCGTTCAATGAATTCGGAAGGTATGATTTACGCAATGTATAACTTTACGGAACCTTCATGGTAGGAACTATGTTTCATATTATATTCATAATGTGTTTTATCTTTAGAAAAATTTGCGTGCCAATGTGTACGCAAGGTTGCGTTAGAGGGACATGCGTAGAGCCAAATGTCTGTCGCTGCGACTTTGGTTACGTGGGTGCCAATTGTTCGATTCAATGTCAGTGCAACGGACACAGCAACTGTGCAGGCCCAGATAAGCTGGACGTATGTTTAGAGTGTCATAATAACACTATGGGACCACAATGCGACAAGTGTTTACCTTTATTCGTTGGGAATCCAGCGGACAACGGGCAGTGCGTGCCGTGCCTTGAATATTGCAATGGACACACTCGTATTTGCATCAATGAAAGCATGACCGTGCCGGTAATTTAAGTTCAATTGGCGCATTAAGCAGGCGTATAAAGATCGAATAAATATCGAGCATTCTGTTTGTAGGATCCGAATTCCATTAACAAAATGTCTCTAGAATTGTTGAAGAAACAGTTGGTTGAGGGTCCTGTGGCTAAAGCGAAATGCGTGAATTGTGGGAACAACACGAAAGGTGACAAATGCGGAGAGTGTATGACTGGTTATTTCAGAGGGACAGAAGATCTCCGCGATGTATGCCGACCGTTAGTATCTTTATGACAATCTTTACGTTCGAATGCGCTGTTAGACGTTATTTTAAAGGGACATCTTTTTTCTAGCTGCGAGTGTCATGGGCATGGATTCACTTGTGATCCTGTGACAGGAGAGAAATGCAATTGTGGTAATAATACAGAAAGTGACTCCACTTGTACCAGCGGGCCCATGAAAGGTACGAACACTGGTAATCCACCGTGTTGGATGGTCCAGTGCAGTAAATGCAAGGAGAATTATGCTGGTACACCGATCATGGGACATCAATGTTACAAGATTGTGACAGCCGATAACAAAATGTGCTTCGACACGAAATTAATAGGTGAGCAAGCGATTATATACGTATACTTCACCGCCGTGACACCTCTTCATTCTTCTAATACAAAAATTCTGTTGCGTAAAAGCCCCATCACCACCATGTTAATTACAAGTTTCTTACACTCGTGCACTGTGCACTTTAACTAACAATAAGCGATATTTTTCTCAAAGTGCAAGGTCCTATTATGTCTGGAGGATCTTATGGTTCGTCCTCCTCCAACGGTGACTTATTACGTGTTCTTTTATCAACCTTTCTGTTGTTCATTGTAATATATTATTTGAATTAATTACAGACGAGTGCAAAATGAAACCGAAGCCGTTAAACCCCGGCCAAACGGTATTCTACATGGTGCAGCCTCGTTTCATGAACGTCGACATCCGAGTTATGGTGGACGTAACTCAAGGAGCTTTAGATCTGTTCCTCAGTCCCCGCGACGATTCTTTTGTCGTGACTTTAAATTCCACAACGGGCTACCAAGAAGTACGTGTATAACTTCTGTTTACTGAGTACTGTATTCCCAGTTTCATCGTCGTTTCCTCTTCAGGTGGACCTGGACAGTAGATTCGTGTGGCGGAGAGATCCGCATAGCATGTGGCTAGACGAGCGCACCCACAGTAAAATGAGAATTGTCGAGTTTCACCCGCACAACACATTTGCATTCGCATCTAACGGCTCTACCACGGAGCCAATTTGGAATACCGGCCCCCAATACATCGTGATGGAACGCTACGCAGAGAATTTGGCCACTTTCCTACCGATCGAGAAGAGGAACACGTTCCTAGTCGTTAGGAACCTGACTAATCGATTAGTCTTAACTTTACCCCAGGACAAACATGAGCTCCATCAAACGAAATTCCACATCGCGTTGAGGGCAATCGATCCTATGCACCCAGAGATAAGTGGCCGAGCTGCTTACGGAATGATTTTCTTCCGCCAGGATCAGCTGCACATTGATCTCTTTGTGTTCTTTTCCGTATTCTTCTCCTGCTTCTTTCTGTTCCTGGCCGCTTGCGTGGTCGCGTGGAAGACGAAACAAGCAGCGGACGTGCGGAGGGCACGGAGGAGGCACGTTGTCGAGATGCTGCACATGGCTAAGAGACCTTTCGCCTCGGCTACTATCATCTACGATCGGGACGGCAATGATTGCAGCCCGAGCTCGCCACAACGTAAAAGCAGGCGCAATAAATTAGTCAGCTTTCACAGCGACGTGAGACCGGTCGCGGCCGAACCAACGGACGACGGTGTCGCGGCTGTGGCCACGGTCTTTATCAGATTACCAGGTGGTCGACAGGCTCCTGTGAAATTGGCCCTCGGCAGCTCACTGATACTGTTGACTAGAGTCTACCCGGTCAATAGCAGGGTATTCCTAAGACGTAGAAACAGTCACGCGTTGAACTGAGCTTCTTTCAAAAGGAACTTTCCCGCTGTGCTCTTAAGTCTACTTAAGTTCACGGGAAAAGGTAGCAGTCATTCTTTTTTATTCACTACCCTTGCGAATCGTTTTCATTGATCTCATCTTTCAACCGCCCGTTCGTGCCATTTGGCGGGCAAGTCATCGACACGGATCAGGGGGCGGGGTAACACTTTTCTTCTTTCTCATCGAACAGCGTCTGTACATTTCTCGAATCTCGCGTATTATTTGTTCTGCCATCGTTCGTCATTGTTTGAATATTCGCCAGTAATACGAAATCTTAGACTAACGTTGTATTATAGTCGCAAAGAAACAATTGTAAGGGTATTTAAGCTAGGTGATAATATATATAATATATATATTGTCATACCATTCCATGACGAGACTGTATGTTTGTACATAAGAATCTGTAATTATGTATTAATTCGTAATTTACACATTTTTGTAGAAGCATTTTATGTGAACGGGACATGATTTTGTGTCTTTGTACGTTTCGTGGATACTTTCCGGGGAAAGTGGAGGATTTTATCGAGTCAAGAAGTATATTTAATTGCTCACGTAAAAGTAACTATCTATCGAAGGATGCGAAAGGGGAAGGGAGGGAAGAGGCAGCTGCAGGTATTACTTTTAATACCAAATTACTTTCTTCGTGTCTCATCGAAGATTTTAGGCAAAATCGAGATTTTTAACGAGAAAGGAACATTCAGTCGCATCGGGTACAGAGGCAAGCGATCTTATCATTGTCGCGAATGTAAATAGTGTAATGCCAGCCGTGGAACCGATTGTAAAGCTTGCTGTAACAGTAATCCAACGCGGGCAGACACCTATAGGATTACTTTCGGAGTGACAAAAATGCAATAATGATCCTGCCAATTGGGCACCACTTCCTAACAGTTGGCTAGCAGGGTGGCTTTCGAACTAGGGCTTGGACTATTCGATTAATTTAATATTCGAATACTTAAATATTCGAATGGTATTCAAATACTTGGATATTTGAATTATATTCGCCAAATAATTGAGCTACTGAAGTATTCAAATACCGAAAAATTCGACAAATAGTCCCAGTCCTATTTGGAACGCGACGCATACACGTGCGCCGTTAGAATTATCGTAAGGGCTGCCACGATGGCGCATTATATCCGCATAATTTAAACGAACAGTATTAGCATCGTTGATTAGAAAGAAGCTCGATAATGCGTGAGTCGAAAAGGTTCCTATGCCAAAAAACCTGATGCAGTAATAACAAGCGTCGTAGCATAATGATATATTATTTATGGCAAGAAGGCAGATAGAAATGTAAAGGATTTTAATTAGTGAATTGTACATACGAGGGGTGCACGTTTACAAATGTTTGTCGACACCGTATATATATATATATATCCTGATTGTAAAATATCAATATTTACCAATCATCAATATCGGTCTGGATCTGATGAGATGGAGCGAAAACGTGTTTTCTTATCAAAGACGATAAACCAAGGTTACGTATTAATCAAAATGTAGACATAATAGGGTGTTGATGTAATGATATTAACGCATACTAGTAAGAGGAGTGCAAGCAAATTAAACGAGAAAGCGGAATCACGTAAATACGTATATGTAAATACCACGAAGCGTTTTTGCTAAACTGTTATGCGGTACCAAACGAGTTTAATATATTCTGTACAGAGTGTTTCTTGGGATAATTGTTACATGGCTTGGATATTTTACACTGTGTTTGCATAGGATGCATTATATAATTTAACCAAATACATTTCCCTCGGACACGATGTGTTTTCTATTGACAATGCTGGAATTAATGCGCAAAGTACTATTTGAGTGTAAAAATAAATTGATTAGAATTTCGACCGTATATATGAGATAATTCAAAATTAAATTGGTTTCAGCGCACTGGTTCGGCCAATTTAATATTTGAGTGTAAGTTCAGTACAGTTCATTTGAACAAATACAGTGCGAAGTGTTCAAACCATTTTTTGGAAGCGTTCTACGTAAGTCACCTATATGTTGGAAGAATGCATCGTTGTTTCTTTATCCGGAACAGTGACACATTGAGCAATTGTTAAGTGTGCATAAGACAATGCAGCACGTCTTGTTCGTTAAATCTGAGAAATTCTTTTTTTCTCACGAGTCTCGTCCCTGCGTATCTCATCGAATGACAACTTGCAGTCATCTGTAGAACGTCGAATTCGTTTCTCTCTCTCTTTCTCTAACGTACTTTCCTTTCTCATTTTCCATCGCAATTCACAGTTTACCTTCACGCGACCAACTATCCTAACTATTCATCCGCGAGGTTTGCGCGACAGTCTGTAAACAAATATTTATAAGGATACAGAGAAACTAACGTATATGTACATTTACATAGATTTACGTAAATAGAGATATATATTATATATATATATATATATACATATTATGTATACACGATGAATGTATAATTTTTCGGTTGTACAGATCTGAAGCGTTAATTCCAAAATGTTCTATTTTATATATAATTATTACATTGCATTCAATGTAAGCGATATCTTCCAATGCCGGCATTGCATCGCGTTGAGAAATGTTTGTAACACACTTCATCACACCGTCGTTTATATAAGAAAAAGAAAAAGAAGAAGTGGAAAAGAAATGGTTGTGAAGTCCATTGCGGCTACTACCCCTGAATGGGTTTGCCAGCATCGTGGATCTATCTGTATCGTTGGGAGGAAGATACGAGGTTGTGCTAATGAAGATTAATGAATTGTATCGAGGAAGCTTTAATAAACGTGTGTAAAATTGGGTTTCACTCGAGAGGGTTCTCATTGCATTTATTACAGGGTAACCATTGTAAAAGTTCAAACATCTTTGTGTTTCGTGTGCTCAAGCTTGGGCAATGATCGTGTAAATTATTGTATAAAAATGGCCTTGTATGGTAATTTCAGATAATTTAAAAGAGGTAATGCCGAGTCCTGTTACTATAGTAACTCCTATATATCAACAAGACTTCGAGCGCCCCAAGGTTCTGCCGAGCACGCGATCGAATTTGTACATAGAATGCTCGCGTTGTATTACGTCAAATGCATAGTAATTGTACAGACGACGTTGCCGAGTATATTCGAGTATAAGCTAAGGTGGTAGCATAAAATGAGATTCAAAATATCTTCGCAAAATCGTAATGGTCATAAGCGATTGGTAACGTGTGTAGCATGGAGTTCGGCAGAAGAGATTTATTCCTGCGGGTATGCTTGAATATTCGGAGAAAATCTTGTTTATGGGACAAACTACTGCCCTTTCTTTTACAGGGAGGACCATTTACTGATAGCATGGCACTTGGAGGGCGGAACAGCGCACTCCAGCATCGTTACAGAATTTCCTGATGACTTTTATGCAACGGACATGCAATGGCACCCACGCCCAAACTATGCAGTGTTAATTACTAAGAAGCAATCGCTGGATGTTCTTTTGATTACCACCGCTGATGGTATTCATTCTCATCTTTAAAATAAATTAAATAAATCATTATATGTTGCTACTTTTTCTTCCATTGTAATACTACTATTCTCTAATTTCATATCTTCATTGCAGGGAAGTATCACTTAATAAATAAGAATGGACGTATAGAGAAAAGTATCGATGCTCACAAAGGAGCAACAACAATAGGCAGATGGAGTAGCGATGGTTCTGCTCTTCTAACAGGTGATCGAAGCACTTTGCTCGAAGCGGTACTTTAATGTCTAATTAATTTATTAATGTTTCAGCTGGAGAGGATGGTTTGATAAAAGTTTGGTCGAGAAGCGGCATGCTTCGCTCTGTCATAGTCAGAGCCACGTTTCCTATTCTATCTGCTGCGTGGAGCCCAGACTGCACGACAGTATTGTATTCCCAGGGAGCTCATTTGATCTTCCAGTCTCTTAATTCTAATTCCAAGCCTCGAAAGGTTAACTTTAATAAATGCATACAGCATTTGTGTGGGTAACAGAATAATGTTTAAAGGAAAATTTTATTTCAGATACTTGCGCACGACGGCTTTATTTTGGTTTTATGCTGGAGTAACGCGCATGGACTGGTAGTTTCTGGCGGAGAAGATTGTCGATACAAAGTGTGTATAATTAAAGGATCATATCGATGTGAACTAAAACATTAAATCCTTTTGTTCAAAGGTATGGGATCCTAATGGCACTCAGCTATTTTGCAGTAACATGTGCAATCATCCCATCACAGCAGTGAGTTGGAGCTACGCTGGGAATAATTTCGCCGTTGGATCTTTTAATACGATTAAACTTTGCGACAAAACAGGAGTCAGTGTATTTTCACATCGCATTGGTCGTTAGTTGCATCAATAATTCTCTAATCATTAATTTATATTTTCTAGTGGTCCCATTCGTTGGAGAAAATTAATGCTGGAAGTATATACAGTATTGCTTGGTCTAGTGATAGTACGCAGGTTGCTATGGCTTGCAGTAACGGCACTGTGTTAACTGGACACATAATAGACAGGTATGAACAAGAGTATAATAATGAAATATTAGATACCACCATCTTAACGCGTTCTATATAAATATAAAAAAAAAACAGAAGATTGGAATGGAATAATTATGAAGCTACGTTGGTTAAAAGAAAGATAATCGAAGTGAGGAATGTTACTAATGAGATTCGCGAAACGTTGGACATATCGGATCGGGTGGTTCAGTTAGAATTTGGTTTCGACCACCTAGTCGTTATTACGCCAGCGCAGTGCCACATTTACTCTGTAAAAAATTGGAATACACCAGCCATATTCGATTTGAAGAATACTAATGTATCAGCAGTGCTTCTCGCAGAGAAGTAAGTAACAGCCGTTTTATGCTTTTATAAACTAACTTAAATATCTGTCGTACAAACGGTATTCTTTAGGCACTTCCTGCTAGTAGAGTGGAGCAGCGTATCATTGTACAGTTACCAAGGTCGTTTATTGGGAACTCCAAAATGGAAAGGGATGACACAGGAACGGCTTTATCCTCCTTGCGTGTCCCTGTGCTCCGACACTTTAGTCATAAGGTCGCAAAGCAACGAGAAACGTATAACACCACATGTTTCTGGATACGACAAGGAAAATTAGTATATAAACTCTTATCGGTGGTATTTTTTAGTACTTCACGTTTTGGAAGTAGCGTACAACAAGCCCACAACGGAAACCCAGCCATACACGCATCTCCAAAGTATCGCGAGAGTGGTATTGAATCATATCGGTGGGTCCAACGATCGACAAGTGGCGTTGATCGATGTCAATAAAGACTTGTTTCTGATTTCTATAAGAACCACTGGTTTCGGTAGAGTATGCAAGATAGGTATGCCCTTTCGTATTCGTAATAAATATGTTAGTCGTACAATTTCTATAGCTTGGTTCCTATGTTCCAGCCGCTATGGCGCAAGATATCCAATGGGCAGCTGATGCAAATGTCCTTGCAGCAATGCTGGACGCGACATTGTCTGTATGGTTGTGTCCTAATTGTGTTCATTACAGTGATCGTAAAATAATAAGGAAAACTAGGATCGACAAGGAGAGCAGGTTTAAAGCTCAGTTTTTATTGCTTTCGATAGAATACCTTATCTTCTTCACTTGATAATTACACTTTTTTTTTCATACTTTCAGTGAATTTGGAAAACAACCGAGTATAGCAAGTGTATATAATGGTATGGTAATGGTACGACGCGGCGACGGGGCATTAGTAGCTTCTTCTTTTTACACATTTTTCATTAGCCTTCATCAGCATATACTGAACAAGAGGTGGAAAGAAGCACTGTCCCTTTGCCGAATTGCTCAGGTAATTAGTACTTTCCTTTTCACTCTGCTGTAATTCGAGATTCTCCTAAAATATCGAATAACGTAGAATGAGATATTATGGACCTGTATGGCCGTCATGGCAACTGATAATAAAGAACTGAGCGCCGCGGAAGAAGCTTACGCGGCAATCTGGAGATTCGATAAAGTCGATTACATTCAATACATAAAGGTAACACAAAACATTATTATTCTATTCCTGGGCCGTACAACTTTGATTTGTTGGGGATTAGGGTCTGCCAAGTAAAACGGAGAGACTAGCAGAAATGGCGCTTCTATCCGGTGATTTATTAACTGCGGAAGGCATACTTTTGCAAAATGGATTGGTCGAGGAAGCTATACGAATTAACATCGAAGTGTACAACTGGAACAGGTGTTTCTTCGTCTCTTCATATTTAAATGTTAAAGCCATATACCAGCTTCTAATTTTGTTATTTTCGCTCAGAGCATTGGAATTGGCAATCAGGCACAAGAAGCAACAGGACGAAGTGCTAGACACGAGAAGGAAATATCTGCAAGTGATCAATAAGGAAGAGACTAATCAAAGCTTCCTTGCGTACATGGCGAACGTTGCCAAAGCACAAGTAAAATAATTCATCCTGTTCGATCGCACTGTTTCGACCACTGCACATAATTCTGTATCTCTTCCCTGAGCAGTGAGACAAAGCCTATTTTCACCAGGATACCCCTGAGAAACTTTCCATTAAACTGGACGAGGTCGAATTACCGGCAACGGAAGTGCAGAAGCATGAAACGTCGGACCAAGAAATGCATATGTGAAAGCACAATACTAGCTTCGTCTATACAAATTATTTATTAAAGTATATAAAACCTAAGTATAACGAGCCTGCATTCGACAATACTTCAGTTCCAGATGTCCCGTAATTACTGAGCCTATAATTATGTTACACAAAATCAGCGCGGAGAGATTTTACAAGGGGCTTTAGAATAGAAGAATTTTTACGTGTGTAGTTATATTCAGCAGGTGTCACAAGAGTAAAAACTTTAAAAACATCGAGATCATAATGACGATTGAGCTGGTAAATATAAATAGTAGCACAAGTTTCCGCGAGTACCACGCTGTCTCTTTTGTCGCAGGTCTATATCGTGTCGTTAAAGCGGACTGAAATGAATAATATATATTTTACTAGAAGATAAATACGTGTGATAATTTGTTCTTATCGCGTAACATATGTTTATCTCACCCATCCGCCGTTGGCTTGTATCCATACAGCAAGATCCTCTTCCAAAACGTCCGTCATACCTGCAACCAGAAAAGTGGACCAACAATAAGAAAGAGAACAGAGCAAGTACAACATCGAGGAGAAAAAGAAGAATATAATCTTCAGCCTTCTCGCGATACTCGCGTAACTCATAAATATTGCACTTAGGCCCGGATTAAAGGGGGGACTAGGGGGGGGGGGGCCTGATTGCACTCAAGGCTTTCGGACAGCTCCTTTTGCTGGGATAAGGAAACCAAGATCAGAGTAATGCCGTTAGAATTTAAAAAAAAAAAGAATTTATCACCTCTCTGTATGGCAGGCAGATATTCAGGCTTGCCCTGGCGCACGCAGTCTACGGCAATGCCACCGGCAATCGCGTAAAGAGCTATCACTTTGCTCCAAGTCATCTCACCGCTTCTGATCATCTCTCTAGAGACGTCGACTATGGCCTCGCTGGCGGACTGCTCGGAGGAGAAACTGCCGCAGCCAATTTGTCGGTAGATGCGATTAAATAATTTCGGATGCATTTTCTCAAGTTCTGCCCCGACCGATATTAATTCGGGGTAAACTTCGCCGACTACCACCGCGCCGGGGAGCAGCATAGCGCTTCTCATCCTCTTCAGGCCCAACTTTCGTTGGAAAATTCCGGACCGTTTTAAACGATTGCGCATGTACTGACCGCACAATGAAGATCCCTGTGTAAGAATTTAAGTGTCATTATTTCGGGAGGGGGCAGAATGTTTTTGAATTGTTTAGAATTGGTTTTTGGGCTTCACTTTCTTAAATTAAAAAACATTGACACATAGTAAATGTGCAATCATTCCGCTAACGTGTAAAGAATATATGTTTCAGGTGGAGTGGCCGTTACCTGCGACACAGTGAGTTCAACGGAAGCTGAAACGGTCCTCCAGCGTATGGTATGAGAGATCTTCCTGGAGACGACGTCGCTGACATTACTCAATCTCCTCCTCGCCGAGTCGACCACATGAAAATGCGAGACTTCGTGATTGTTGGCTGTGAAACCGGCCAAATTCGAATGCAAAGATAAGGCGAGGCTATTCCTTCGATAAGGTTGCGCCGCGCTACCGGAAGTGTCCTCCAAGCCGCGCAAAGATCCCACGAGTCCAGACATTGGAGAATCCACCGTAGAATGTTCCTGCCATTCAGGCTTCTCGGGCTTAAAAGAATTTAAAATAACTTTGAGGAAATCCTTGAGGTGGCAATTCTAGGTACAATTTCATATTGTTTCTTTTGTAGGGAAAGTCGAATAGATTCGAATTTTCAAATCTTTATTGAGCTCATTAGGTTTATCTTGGAATACTCTACCTATACGATAAATTTAAATACAACTGATAATCTCATTTAAAAAAGAAAACAGAATAAAGATAATTCAAGATCTCCATAGTTAGACATAAAAATGTTGAAGTACATGGTCGCTAGGAATAGTTTGATTGGCGAGCGAATAAGACTTTCTAAATACAATGAAATTCCACAGGAATCTCTCCTTGAGAATAGAGGAGGAACCTCGAGCGTCATTGGTGAATATATCAAAGTCCCTTTATGGTAATCATTCGGGTAGACGGCTAGGAAGGAGAATCGTCGATAGAATCTTCCGTCCTTACTACCACAGAGGAGCCTCGAGTACATTCACACCGAGGTATCGTAGCCATAATTATTATTCCACTCGCGAGTACAGCTGTTGTTATCTCGCGGCCTTATTTAGCCCACCCGTTATTTGACATGCTTCGCGGCGCTTTACGTGCCGCGGCGAGGTACACACTGCCATTGTTTGCACATTACTCATTTCCATTCCATCATTTGCCTTCTTAACGAGGGGGATTAAACGCGGCGTGTGTCGTTTGATAAATTAAAGCGAACTCGACGCAGCCGCGCGCAGAATCACGGTCCGCTCGACTCCTTGATGATCGCGGCGCGTTAATTGTGGTGTTCGCGCAACTGAGATACTCCATTCAATTACGGTGCAATTGGGGATTTAGATTTCGTAGGCGCTCGAGTTCCTTTACCTGAGAATAGTTTGAGCATCTGATAGTGCGCAAGGTGTGTCAGAGCTGGCGGAGCAAACTTGACTAGTCGATGGAGCTCGTGAAATGAAATGAGAAGGATCTAATCAGCTTTGCTCCGCGAAATATCTTCTTGATATTTCTGGAGCGCTTAGTGTGTCGCTTAATTAATGATTTCAGAATTCAATGAATATTGAGTAAAGGACTCGGCGTGGAGAAGATTTGTCTACGTGCTTAATTTGCAATGCTGCTTACTCAAATGCAGATATTATGGATATTTATGTTTATGACCAGGGGAGATTGGCGAGATTAAAAAACAGGCTGTGTATTTCAAGAACGATTAGTTCGCGAACTAAGACCTTTAGACTTCATTCATACCATTTTATTCCTTGCAACGAGTTCTACTAGCAAGTGAACCTCGGATCGACTGTTTTGAAGCACCCTGTAGCGAATAGTTGGAGTATTTTCAAGAGCTATTTAGTTATCAATTGTATCAATCCAGCTGATCGATTATCGTTGGAGAGGCTACGTAGCGGACTCGTTCGTTGTGACATTTTTCTGTTGTTCCCATTACAATAGTTTCGACGAGTTGTAATTTTAAACGTAATCGCGTTGTTATTCAACGAAGCTGCAGGGTGTTCGGCAGGATGTTGTAACGAGATGAGTCGTAAATGCATATGTCATTGGATAATTGATTTATTCCCGGTAAATGTGATCACTCATTGCCATTCTTACATTTGCAAAAAAGAAGAAACTGACAGACACTCCGTTTACAAAAGTGTATATAGTACAACCATCTAGCTAAAAAGATCCCCCTTCAAAAACTGTACTGTATTCGCTAAAGTAAATTATATGCAAGTAAAGAAACACGATCCAGAAGAATACGCCAGATTTAAAAACAGAAATGAATAGTTTTGTCGCGTTTGAGCTTTCAAGAAGGCAATAATAGTAAAAGCTGCACCACGTTTCCCCAATGGGAGAAATATAATAATTAAAAAATGATCACTTTCTTAACTATTCGTGATAAACATCCAATCGTCCCCTTCTGTGCTCACTGCTTAATTTACACGAAATATTAAAGTTTTTAAAGCACTCTGCGGCGGATGAAGTGAAGAACTTATAAAGTTACATGAGCGTGGCTAGTTCTCTAAATACTTGAAGCGGCTCGGTGCACCACGCGTCCCCGAGACAATTGCATTTCATTTAATCCTGTTAATCGCGTAACATGTTAGTAATGAGATGCAAAAGTATTAAAATTGTTAAGGGGTAATTAAAAGCGAGAGGCACGTTACTTTAACAAGCTGTCGTACGGTCAGTGAAATTAATTTACCAATGACAGGGCCCCCTCCTCCTCGACCCCCAATCGAAAGTCCGGCTTCATGGTAATTAACCCGCGCACGGCTCATTAGCCACTGCCCACTAACTTGCTCTACATACACATTATATGCGTAATATATTTCTGAATTATCGCTTATCAGCGGCGAGCCTGTCCGGTCGATTATCGTTCGAGAGGAGTGCGCGCGGCGACGTATTAAATCGTTTGTTTTATCAATTCCCAAGGCTTATTTCCGCGCCACAATGATGCCGATAATGGGTCTGCGCGTCATTGTCGCATTTTTCCTCCGTTACACCTGACGTAGAGATCGTCGCGTTTTTATTGGAATCCAAGGAATCATGAAAGATAATTGCAGAGACTTTGAAAGGGAATTAGAAATTCAATTTTTAAGGAAAGAAAGCAGGAAATAGCTTGCGCGCAACAGGCAGGAAAAGTAGTGACCACACGTCTCATAACATTTGATTTATTCTGCCGTTTCATTCAACTTTACAAGGAAAACAGTGATTCGTAACATTGCGGGTATATTTGTTATAGGGTAAACCATCCAGTGAATGACCATTAGTCAAAGAAATGTCAATTATAAATTTAAAAATATTATATGTTTATAAATGGAGTGTAGTTGCACTTTTAATATCCCATAGTTTTAGTTACACGTGTTAAGCAATCATTAATAAGTATAATTCTTATTAAAAGTATGCGGTCATTTACTGGACATCTACACGTTTTGAATTTTATAATCGTTTTTGGAAAAATGAAACGTATTTGAGTAAATCTTTGATTAATTAAGCGTTTAATTAGTTGGCCGATCTCAATGGAACTCATTGTAAATGGTACTTAATTGGTCGAATGTAAATTAAGAGGGATATAAATGAAGTTAACTTGCTAATTGGTTCACCTGTTACTTGGGTACAGCAATTAGTAAAGTCTTAAAAAGACAGTCGAAGGAAAGTTGGGTACAGATTGGCACAATTTCATCTAATCAATTATTGCGCGTGCTGCGTCGTCAACAAGGTTAATAAAATTAAGGAGCGCGTACTGCAACCGTAACACTTTAATTAAATATCTTCAACATTTTTTCTCAGAGAAAATAAATTATACTGACGACACCTAATACATTAAAAAATTCAATTGCTGTTTTATAAATCAAATTTTATGGTAAAACAAAATTTCATTTTCGATACTATGCACGAAACACATAATGATGCATATTTGCATTGTGTAGTTCAAATTACACATCCCCCGTTTTGCACAAATACTGCGTAATAAGAAGGTAACAAAATCTTGTTTTTAAAATTCTTTTCTAAGATGTGTCACAGTACAAGTTATGAATACTTGAGCGTAATGTCAAGCATAGAAAAAATAATCATATGCGCAATTTCCATTAGTAAAAGTCGAACGCACAAACAACGCGTATATGTACACAGGTGTTAATTATGTAACGTAAAAATGTTTATCTAACTTCACTTGCGTTTCTTCTGGCGTTTTGCGCAAAACGACACGTGCCAATAATACGAACGTGACCAATGCGTCGGATGTATAGTGTGGATATATTTATTCAAGTTTTCTGTCTGTCTTAAAAATATGTTGATGCGCGAAATAATTGAATAGTCAAATTTCAATTGAGACTTTCTGTCGGAAACAATACAGTTTTTGGCGGAGAATATTTAAAGCAAAGTTTAACAAAAGAATTTCTATGGATGCACGAGGAAATAATAAATTATTAATAATCTGCTATAACAATTGGTAACCGTACTACACAGATTTATATTGTTTAATAATTACCGAATAGTATTGTATTATGTGATACACATCAGCGTGCGAAAATATCTAATTAATGAATCTTAAAAGATCGTTATGTTTGCCAGCATATTCAATTCAAGCGATTCTTGGCGGGTTAGTTTTCCCGCGGATTGGCAAATTTTTCAAACCTACCCGGATCACGTGCTGCGCATCGCATATGCGCAGAAATCAGTGTATCGCCAATTAGTCGGTGCAGCGAATCGACGTCAACTGATTTTATAAAATTTTGCAATTCTTCGCGAGTCTCGACATAGCGTTACAGTGAAACATCACGGGGTTAATATCGGAGAATTGTTACACAGTGAAGAAATATTAATAATCACAAGAATTAACATCTCTTCAATATTAGAATGATCTGCGTGCAACCCGCCAAGAATTGTTTGAACTCGATGTGCATCAGCTGCTTAACTTTCCACCTCTCGCGATTATTAAAATCAGTTTAGTTTATAATTAATAGAATTTCGAAAGATAAAACTATGTAGCAGCTGTTGAAGTGAATTATCAGCACACCATCTAAATATCTCATGGCGCCCATAGCTGTCTATGGCTTACCATAAGAAACCCGTGAAATGTGACACTGTAACCTAACAAAATTCGTAAACTGTCAGTGCCGAGTTCCGCGCAGAAAATCTCCAATAATGGTTAGATTAATAATCGAGTCATAACTTAGTGAGTTTTAACGAGTTCTTAAAGGTGCCCTTGCTTTTTATGTTATTGACGAGCACGTAAAGGTTGGACGCGCCGCCATCTGCATTAATTTGCATATTTTATTGCTCGGTCGATTAGGTACACCATCGAATTTCACAGATGACGTAAGTGTGGTGGAAAAGAGGTAGCTAGGTATTGGAAGGAGGACGAGTAACTGACAAAATGAAATATAGGTCGAGACGGTACTCGATAAAAGATGCGGGCTACGTGTTCAGCTAACGGCCCGTGCCTCCCACCCCTTACAGACTTGCCAAAAGAAGAAAAACCAGGGCGCTTCTTATCCCTTTTCCTTTCCAAAGGCATTCACTTCCTTGTATCACCCGCGATTCTTTTGTTCTCTTCCACTTTCTCGCCCGATGCTTTTACTTCACTATACTCCTTCGTAAATCAATTTTAATATCCAATATATTCACGCGAAATATTTCAATTACTAGTGAATTTAGTTTCTAAGCATAAATTTTGACTTATTTAATTCCCTGATAATTAGTCGCGTCGTTACCTTGATTTTCAGAGCTTGCGGAGAATTATCCAGATTTCCGTCGGCAGCCAGCTCGCGCGATCACTCTTCATTTCTGAGAACTAATTTCGAACACCATCGGAGAAAATTGTAAGTTTGATAATCTTGCTCACGTGTATGCCGCACTAATATATCGCCGCCCGCGAATATTTCACGGGGGAAATTATTATTCGCGCCTTAGCCCCCTTTGGGACACGTGATCGTAGTTTGATGGTTGTTTTATTTGAAACCCAGATCTATAAAGATCGGTATCGGTAATCAACACACGGCGCACCGTCGAAATTCTGGGCAGCACTGCGCGTACAATACTGGTGACTTTTCAACTGCAAACGATACGACTCGAAACTGTTATGTGAACGCCGTGCGAGTGTTATCCCTACTTACACCGCTGCACAGCGATTGAGTCACTGTTAAGAAAAATGGTTTAACCGCCGGGGAAAACATATCCAATTTCGCACAATCGTGAGAAAGAATCGAATTTAATCTGCGAACGTATGCATCTCAATGAATTAATCGTAAAAATTGTTTTCGAATCTATCTTGATGTTGCATATCATTTAGAATACATCGTTGGAATAAATTGCTTGCGAGGGGGGACAAACACACGGCGGATGTAATTATATTTCAGGGGCAACTTTGTCGATAAGAATGTAGCTTAGTTATCTAGAATTGCTCCCCACGGTTCATACAGTATAAATAATTGAAAGTTTTTTTTTCGAGCTAACAGTAGAAATTAGTACTTTAATAGAATAAGTTTAAATTTTTAAAGAAACTCTATGTATATAGTTTTAAAAACTGGTTATAGACGACACAAGTGATTCACGACTCCTACTACGAGAATCCTTGAAAAGAGTTATATAAGATATAAACTTGAAAAGACAATTAAGTCTACGAATGGCTGTATTTAATCGCAGAAGTTTAAAAAATGTTTGCAAAATTCTTTAAACAGGAGTAAAATTTGTGGCCCAAGGTCTCGCTGGTGATTCTAATGCATTCACTCAGTAACTAGAAGAAAGTAGAAGAAAAATCTTTTTATTGATGATAATTTCTATCATTGAATTTCAAAGATTTCAATGTCACGATACTTCTAAATAGATTCTGCATTGTAATTTACTTTCGTATATTGGCTCTTAGGGTCACATGCAACATATATACATATATATGTATGTGTAATAATAGTAATGTCGCATGAGATGTCCTTCTTAAAATCGAAGGAATAAAACGGGACAATAAATTTGTGTATAACAATATTTCTATTCACAACGATGATATGATAAAGTAGCATCGAGAGGCAACAATTTCTTTCCGGAAACGGTATAACTTACATTATACATATACGCATATATTACATTATATATATATATAATTTCGGTACGTATATAATGTAATACAATATAACAACACTGCGGAAAGCTTGACAACACTCCATTCAATTACGTTTATTTTTCGTTTCGCGTCGTTTAATAGGCATATTTATATTTATATGTATGTATATATGTATATATATTGTAATATGTATATATTATTTCCTAGCGTGAAATTCATTGTTATACTGTGCTACGTTAGAAACTTTGAACAATAATACTTTCCATTTTTCAGCACATCATCTTTCTCGCAATGACGGGTATACAATAAATAAATATTCACTCATTCAGTTTACAGTTATCACACGACTATAGTCTGACACAGGAAAAGAAAGAAAGAGAATGATCCGTTCGTATTAGCAGCAACCACTTGTTCGCGAAGTGTTTTCTTTCGATAATAATCGGAGCATAGTTGAAAGAGAAACGGGGCAATAGCGTAAAAAATAAAGAAGCTTGACTCTGGCGATAAACACGTGACGGAGATGTGTTTATATAAATATAAATTAACAACGCAATAATTTAACTCGTACGTGTAACTCTGTGCACGCACAGCTTCCCTTTTCCTCAACTATCCTCGCATCGTACAAAAATGCACTTTCACTTGCATCGTTCGCAGGGCTACATCCTGTTACCCGCTTCAGCTTCTTCCTTTCATTCGCAAACATAGTTTCTTGTAACGCTCTGAAGGTCACAGTGAGTCCCTGACACTTCGAATCTCAGAAATGATACGTTTCACATTCAAGGATATGGGCAAACCCGCGTTGACTCGAACACCCGGTAAACAGATTTGCAACGCTGTAAAATGGATACATTCAACGCTACTCTATTTTGGCTCCTCGGTGAGATCAGCAGTGTTCCCTTCTTCCTTCCGTTAATTTCGCGCAATATCATATAGACTCATGGAACGATGAAAAGTGGATCGAATGTAACTCGATACGATCTACAATTTCGTTCAATTAACAGATCTATAAAGACCATTCGTGAGCTGTCGAACTCGTCCATGTTGCAAGGATCTCCGTTAACACCGCATACGTAAATTCGAAAGTAGTTCAGTCGTTAAATTCGATATAACTCCGTCACATTTAGAATCTAGTTCAGTAGCGCCATACATAGTGTTGATTGTACTTCGTCATATGGTATCGTCCATTCGTTTGTGTCTCTAAAAAAAAAAAAGAACGATCGTGCAGTGGAGTCGACACGCATGATTACGACTAAACGTGATCACATACAGCCACGTATGAACGAAGAATGACTCGATCGATGTACCTCTTAGGCTTTCCTTCTTGTTAAGTGCTTCGATATTTCGACGATCAATTTAACGCGCAGCCGTATTCGAGAGAGTAACGCAGAAATGTTCGTTTGTTGCATTAGTCTGCAGCTGATAACACGGAGAGTGAAAGATACATACGCGATCCTCCCACGCAAACGTTATAATTAATACGTATTGTCGCTGGGACAAAAGTGGTGCCAGCCACTTCTACATCACAACCAAGGGATCTATTAAAAATCGACACCTCTAGTCTCCATTCACTCGATCTCACTCTTCCATCTTCTCCCTTTCATTCTCGTTAAAAAAAGAAAAGAAAAAATAATAATAATAACAACAAGAAACTAAACACAGAAGCAGGTACTCTAAGAGTTAAATCGTGTACCGTACGACACCGATACAGATTTCATCACAAAGAGAGACAAAGGATAATATAATAACGACAGTAAACGCTAGCACGCCTCCTTCAGAATGCCCGAAGTGTGTCGAACGAAGAGTAACACGGAAAATACATAACGAAAACAAAACCGCGCCGCTTCGGTCTACGTATTTTCGTCTGCGTTAACTTCACCATCGCTATTAGCAATGGATTTACGTATCCTATATAAAATATACAAGTTCCTTAAGGTACTACGGTGAAAAAAAAATCTATGGCTTTTAGTGTCCGATGTTAGGAAACGGGACGAACCCTCTCGCGACTCGGCTAACATTTCCGTTTCAGCGCAATCACCACTAGAAGATAAAAAATAAAAATTGTCGTTGTTCCAAAGTACCATTCGCCCCCTGCCGGTCTTCTTTCGGTATCTTGCTGCGACACTCGCGTGGCACGCGACGCGTATGATTTTCGTGTATACGT
Organism: Andrena flavipes; assembly: GCA_963971345.1. Lineage (NCBI taxonomy): Eukaryota > Metazoa > Arthropoda > Insecta > Hymenoptera > Andrenidae > Andrena > Andrena flavipes. Next base: position 47,424,213 of record OZ020482.1, read on the forward strand.
GTCGATCCTACTTGCGCAAGGGGCAATATTTATATAATATTTTCATAGGAAATTACATGAGATTAACGTACACGTATGTATCTGGTGTATACAGGCATACACAGTTAACGCGTGACATACACAATATTTAACATATAATATAAACAGTACTCTTTCCTTCGGCTCTGTCGCACCCCTCCGTTTAACAACTGATTAAAGCTAGGCGGAACAATACTAAATAAACGTTACAGGACCGATAACACATATATATATACGAGCATTGCTGACGAGCCGTAAGAATTAACGGCAAACCCGATGAAATAATCTGCGGCATATATATGCATACACAGTATGCGCCACCAAAGGACTGGAATTGCGTGGGTGGCCCGCCCTGTGCATGTACATACGTACGTATATACACAATTACAGAATAATAGGATACTAGTAGTCGAATGAATATTAAGTATTCACGTAAATAACCAATCGTTTCTTACATATGTACACACGGGACACCGAGGGCTTGCGCAACTGAAAGTGACTCGAACGCTGATTATTGTCGAAGTTCATTTGTGTCGCGCGTGGTACGTCTAGCAACCATTATTACACCATGCTTGTTCTATACAGACGAATAAGTTGACGATACAAGGAACGGGAGAATCGCCCAAGTCAGTGCTCTTTCCGCGGACGTCGAGACAAATAATCGAACAGAAAGCGTAATAAAACGAAGGAGATAAATCTACGTAATCTCAATCGGTACAGAACCTCTTTATGGCGCCTCTCAACCATGAAACATGCACACTGTAATACTAGTACTCTGTAAGCGACCGTGGATGCATCACTGACAATACCAATTCGCGACGAGCGCGGTAACTTTTCGCACATATATACGAGGGTACATGTATATAATGTATACAACTCTGCACGTATATATATATATATAGAAGAGAGTTGCTAAATGGCAGTAAGGAATCAAATAAACTGATACGCCGTAGTGCCAAGTCCTGTCTCCACCTCAAGCACCAGCGAAACCATATACTTCTAGTACCCTAATCTCAAAGTCGCCACTAGCACAAAGAGGTGGATTGTTGAATGTAGAGCACCGATCTGTCTTACCGAATCTTATGTTCTCGTCCATCCATATCGCTTGCCCCTCTCTGGAAACAATAGATTAGCACGGCGTGAGCGATATGAGCCGAGGCAGCAAGAATCTACGAATTGACATTAAGAACAACAAAAAAGAGAAAGGCTGCTTACCCGCCGCCGATCGTTATCATTTTGGAATCAGCTGCCATGAACAGCTCGGCTGAATGATGGACTTTCGAATCGTTGTGCGAAGAGTCCATGCCTACCCAAGGGTACTTTGACCTTTCGGGATACAAACTGAACAGGAACGTTTCGCCTGTACCGAAATAAGCTTGTCTCTGTCCTTTGTCGTTCTTCATATTGCGTTCGCACCATCTTGTCGAACAGTAGGCACCAAACACCTTATAACAGACAGTGGGGAAGAGGATTTATTGAACGTCTCTAAGCAAAGGATAGAACCGTAACCAAAAATCGTTGTCCAAAATACCTACTTCGTTATTACATGTTTTTATCATTAGCAGGGTGGGCTCGTGTTGCTCTACCCTTACGTAGAATGTTGTTAGCGAGCAACCATGCTCTTCTGTCGTGTACAGTAGAATCGGTTGATACATGGTGATCCTCATCGGCAGCCAGGACCACAATGTGAACAACTGTTGATAAGCAAAGGCAGAAGTTTAGTACGGTGTATATCCATTGCGATCGACATAGGTAAACTGTGCAAACATTAGTTTCCAATAATTGTCTAGACCCTCAAGAATATAGCAAAACTAAATCACAGCAGCAGTAGATCATGCGCTTGACTGTAAAAAAAAGAAATGAAACCAATGTGTGATTACGAAGCCACAAAATATTAAAATTAAATTTGTGCTTTCATTTTAAGTATGATGTTCACTTTGTTCATAGTTCTGCGCGCGGTGTCTACAGTAGCTTTCATTATTCTGGGGCTAATTGTGATATGTACAAGGGTCCTAAGTTACTTCTGATACGGTTTTCATCGTCGTTTCGTTTAGTTTTATTATTAAGAGGGGACGCCTACCTAGAGCGGTTGAAATAATGCGCTTCTTTGCGCATTAATAAATCCCAAAGAAGCGCATTGTTTCGACCGCTCTAAGTATCCGTCCCCCCTTAATCGTATGAATGAGCGTATAGTGCGTTGATCCACAATAACTTTAGTCGATCTCTAAAGACCTGTTGCACTAGTGCAATTAAAGACGCTACTAGGAACACTTAAAAATGCTAGAAAACTAAAAAAAATGCAAAACATTCATCATGCAAAATGCACGAGCCATTCAAGTGTGAAGTGAATTGCCACAATATTATAAAACCTCGATTTCAAATGAATCGATGCCGTGAGGTGGGGAAACTGATGGTAGAATGCAAATGATACACATAATGAGAGATTAGCTAATTTTAAAAATGTATAATCGCGTCCATCTAATTACGTGTGTGTTCTACTAATACTCAAACGACTTAGGATCGCTACTACATTTCACTAGTTGTTATTGGTGTTACACACTAATCGCATTTCAGGAGAGAACACGTCTAAAACTCGCGGGAGAAAAGTGTTGCGACAGAAATCAATAAGGGTACGGGGGTAGGGATTCTAGAATGCCACTATGAATGCGTAACAAAAATACAGAGACAACGCATGCTAACTCAGCAGCAAAGGGTGATAAAATTCAGCGCTCATATTTGTTCGGAGGATCACAAAACAGTGCTGTGGTTCTAATTAGATCGACAAGTCAGGCTGATACACCATTCAATACAACGTATCAACCGCAAGGTATAGAGCCTCTGGCAAAAAAGAAATACAACGAAAGTGATAACGAAACCAACGGCTACAAAGAGTGACTTGACCGGTAACCGCTAATATAATTGTACACCTTCCAAACGAATGGGAGCCAAGTATCATTTACATCGGGCTGACCCTTGTTAGCGATCTAGAACATCTCACTAACGATTGCCACTGTTGTTTAGTCGACGTGGCTCGTATTCTCGCACGTTTAAAGGCTACTATTATCAAGATAGCAGCCAAGATGTAGAACGATGTACACAACCTACGTGATACGTACTTCAAGGCGGTTGTATGTACACCGAGAACAATATCGACATGCCACAGAGAGGCAGCCAGCGAACTACAGAAAACTCTGCTCATTGGCGAACTTCGATTAATGAACGGCCGTTGAGTACTTACATCAGGCATGTCTAGAATCTGGGAGCATATGCTTTGTATGGGATAAACGCCCATTGACAGAGCACGCGGTCCAGGACTGTGTGCACCCTACACCCATGACCATTAAATCCATCATCATTCCAGTAACGCAGCATGACACAAGACAACACAGAACCGTCAATAATAAATTGCCACACGGCTTGGGCTCGACTTGTACGTATCAATGAGAATAATTATATACGAGACACTGGTTAAAACCCATCGGAGGCACGGATCATACAAGAGAACATCAGCCAATTGTACTTTAATGCTTCAAAAGTCAACACGCACGGGTGGAATGCTCGACTCACTGTTAACCAGTGCGACCGATGTATAATCTCGAAAAGAAATTAAACGATGGTGTTGATGGCGCTAAGGAAGCATATAACATAATTAGTATAAAATTAAAATGCGCAATTTAAAACGCCAGCTCTCCCTCCTCGTTGGTTTTACAACTGTTACAACCAAATCGTGATAGAACTGCGATAGACTGGAATTTACGAAGCACGGCTGCGTTCACTGATCGAAACTGATGACTTCTCGGGTTCGAAGGATTTCTCGAGGAGTTTCTCTTGTAACAGAGACAAGTCCGACCATCCTATCGATCAATGAGAAGCAAAAACCTCGTGTAGCTCACCAGTAACAGTCACCATCTATACATTCTGATCATCAACGAATATATATGTATTGCTTTTAAAATCGTCACGATTGCCGTGCCGTACTTGCGGAACACTGAAAAGCCAGTGAAGACCTAATGGTATGGAGAATGATATTTAAACGGAAGATATCGTTGTTATTCTATTATTGAATAAGGCAGTAACTGCAAGTGGATAGACGGTAACAGCAACAAAGCTGGCACGATAAATGTAACAATGGGTGAGTATGAATGAATGTAACAGGTAGTAGTTCAGGAACAGAGGGCAGAGCACATGAAACTAACAACACATTTCCCAAAAAGATAATCATACGATACCCTGTCTTTGTATGTGTCTTCACACTCTTTCTGAAAACAAAGTGAATCATTGAACAGGCTTTTCCACAGTACGCTTTTCTTTTCTGATACCCTAAGTAACTACGGTTTAACGGATGATCTTGGTAATGTCTACTAGTTATTTTAATATAACATTAATAAACATACACTATTGATACTAAACCTTTGAACCTGCAATGTTTCTTTACAAAACAAGGATAGAGTCATTCACAATATTAAAGTAATGTATAAAAGTATAAGGGGCTCACATATATGTACATTATTCAACGATAGAATTTTATATTCCGGAAAGAAGTGGGATAGTAACGCCGTTACCAATATGAAGAACGAACTCTTAAGGTGGAATCTGACGGCGCGTGGATCGGCGAGCTTGATTCGCGCGCAAAGATCGCCGATTCAAGTGCCGTCAGATTCCACCTTTAGCTAGAAAATCAAGAGGCCAATAGACAAGAATTAAATCGCAAGGGGGAGCAACCAGATACAATGGAAGAGAACTTCAAACATGTACGTGAGTCCACTGGTCGACGAGAATTTTCCATGGATATGGCGTTTCGCGCCGTCAAAAAGGAAATAGGAATAAGAATAACGTACTTCTCGTATCGTGAGCGTGTGCGACATCATCTGAATGTTGACTTGAGACTGACTCGTGGGTAGATTGTCTGTAGATCGCGATCTAGCCAACGATCTGGATCCCGTTAAAACGCTTCTACTTTTAAGAGCCATTTCTGTGCGCAAAAATACCCTTGATATGTATGCTGAGCTGAGTCCCCGTATCCCGAATGCGGTACGTAAAAATTTCGCTGGGGTCACCTGCAAGTTCACAAACATGGCTGTAATAACCTGCGCAATTATCCCTGGCTCGCAAGCATTGGAACAAGAATTGAGTGTCTTCTTACTCACCGGTATTTGTCTGACAAACTTCGAGAGTGCCGCGTCAATACCGTTCTTAGAAATCTCATTCATCCATTCCGAGTTCTGTAATGACGAGTGCTTGTAGAATAATAAAACTATAGCCATCGCTACCCGATAGAAGACCTGAAATAGACCAACCATATTGGTGAACAAGTGGCATTCGCAAAGGGAAATAAGAGAAGAGTTATTGACGAAACTTATAGAATATCGTGCACGACACAGTGGGAAAGATGAATGCGTAAAAATTCTATCTTAAACAGATTTGCCACTGGCACATAGTCAGCGACGCCTAGATTTATCATTCATCCTATTCCTGGAAGAGCACTTCAACGTTATGCGTATCTTTTATTTCATCTCCCCTCTTGAACCGGGGCCAAACTTTTTCAATGCGCCATGAGAAGATGCAATAAAAGATTTGAATGCCGGGAGTTGCCTCCGAATTCTCTCTATACCGACCTTGATGCCTTCGTGAAGAAAACAGTCCATAACCCTGACTAGATGTTGGAAGGGAAGAAGCTGCAGAATCCACCAGATCCAATCCATGTAAATCCTTTCTGCCCTTGATCCAGAACAGTGCCTTGCTAAGTGTACTGCGGCAGATTTCTGGAACGAACCATTCAACTTCTACAATTCTTCCTCAACGATATATAAACGTAGTAAACTATCGCTCATAATTATGCTCTCTATTAATCTCTGAGAAACAGAAGCGAAGGTGTATCGAAAGGGAGCTGTGATAAAAATCGAAGACGCTACTTTCTTCGTAGATTTAGTACTTATAAATAAATGAAAGGCATTTTGGCTCGAGCCAGAATGATTCATCTCTCGAGTGTAACAGCTGAGCATCACGTACCACGTGCTTCTTGGTAATCTGCTCCACCGTCTTCCAGGTAACTTCGTACAGAAGCTTCGTTTGCGTAATAAACATCTTGTCTTTAGCGGCGACCAGGCTGGCCATACAATGATAACACTCCTCCTCTGCAAGAAAATGGTACTTTCTGAATATTCTGATTTCAGGCTATTAATAATTCTGGGATTACATCCAACTGCACTCCGCCTCTACATCTTCATTTATACGCACGGGCAAGGAATTCGACTTACGGCACGCGACGTGAATCCCCATTGTGCTTTGGAAACAAACGAGGGGCGTCTAAGATGAAACATCGCTATTCAGGCGCGGTATTTATTTATACACACCTGGCATGAAGTGAAGAAGAAGTGCCGTAATGGGATAAAGAGAAGGACTGTAAGTGATGTCGGGGGAAGCGTATCCCAGCACAGAGACGACCCTGTCGGCGACACTCCTGCCTTTCCTTGTCAAGTTGTACGACAGACAATGAGTACTGTCCACGAACGGCGGTAACATGATTGATTTTTCCGGCAGCTCTGCAAACATACAATTTCAGGTTTCAGTCACATTCTTGACCCAGCACGCTGATCGGAATAATTAGATCCTTCATTCAACTGACTATCATTGATTAAGTTAGACCCAGCATGCTGCGCGTGTTAGATGCTCGGTAAAAAAAAAAATTTACTGTACGAAATGTATGTGTAATATTTCCTTCACTCATCCTCTAATTGTTTTGAGCAGCACAGTTCTGAGGATTTTCTCTTAGAGACCTATTCCAGGTTTGATACTATGAATTAAAGAACATTGCAATGCACTAATATAAAGCAACCGGTTCTTTTATGTGGTCTTATATAACAAAATCACTAAGTTGGAAGATGTTATATAAAACGAGAAGTTTGTCTCTGCTATGGTGGAAGCAATTTATTCATATTTTATGCCAGTCCAGTAACTGCAATGGCGATAAGAATAAGAGAGCTTTAAGTAACTCGAGAATAGAGTAGAAGGTTTATTGCAAATGATCAAGTCATATAAATATGCATTTAGAAGTGTTTGTGTGTATGTTTGTATCGATATTTAAACGATATTTTTACAGTCGGCCCGCGATACCTATCGAAATCTAATTCAGTATCGAAAAGAACGCCCCAAGAACTTTTCCTCCCTTTTTATCACAAAAAATTGGCATACTTCAATTTTTTTTTTTTTTTAATAATGTTTGAGTATCCTCTATAACGTAAACTTATTTTGCACAGATTGGTTCATTTCTTTGGATCATTATAAATACCTACGTTACGTCCCACTTGAGAAAGTAGTTTAATTTCAAGGAGCAACTTTTCGGACTGTAATGTAATTTTATTGAAGTTGGATTTCATTCAAGTTCTTAGTACTCTTCTTTACTTACCGAAAACCATTCGTCTTTAACATAAACAAAAGGGGGTATTAATGAGATGAATTTAATCATAACACGAGTCTCATAATTTCATTACAAAATTTGAAAATGGAACATATCTTATTTCCTCATTTTCGAATAAAAGTATCAAATATGCCAGAGTTTCCCAACCTTTTTTGAGTCACGATCCCCTTTTATAATATTCAAATAATCTGCCCCCCTAAAATTAGGTATTTCAGATTATAATTCTAACATAATAATACTAAAAAAAGCCCCCCAAAACGTGGCAACCCCCAGAAAACACTTCGCCACCCACAGGTTGGAGATCACTGAAATATGCTGCTTGTACAGCAGTGTTTCATATTTTTTTATGTGCTAGTTTCGTTAATAACAATAACCCCGAAATTGAAAGAAGTCGGTAATTAGCTTATTTCGAGACATGTATGAGAAAACGCAATTGTCTAATTGGATTCCTTAGGAACGTGCATTGTTTACGTAGACAAAGAAAGGACACAAGACACTGCCGACTAGATATGGGGGAACATTACGAACCCTTATGTTTACGACGCGTTCAGTCTGTGTTTGTACTTCGACGAGGTAGGATCGTTTCGAGTGAGCGTGCATTACAAACGAGTGACAAGCGTTTGTGCTGTCCGGTGGATTGTTATGGTGGTGAGTCTGGTTTATCGAATGCAACGTGGGCAATCTTTATAAACGGCTGGTCTGTGAGTTTTCCCTTTTAGTATCTTTTTCTATTGACATTTCGTGCATTCCTTGGAACAACCAGTGGACGGCTTTTGCAATTTTAGTCATTAATGTTTTGCAAACCTTTTTGTTTTTTAAGTACCTTGTAAGGTACTCATTTCATTGTTTAATCGTGTTCAGCTTTTTACACAATATTCTAGAATACCAAAGAATTCGGAATGCAAAAATTTAAAGTTTTAAACTTAATCATAATTGTCAGTAATGATTCTTTAACAGAATACATACATTTGACACATTTTCAAAAGATTGCGCATTAAACGTTTTTGGTCATTTTAAAATGGATAGAGTTAAATACTTGTTATATAACTTTTGTGGCCGAAAAAATTAGTGGTGTTAACGCGTTTTGTTCCATTGAATATGTAACTACTGTGCTCATATCATCCAATCGATGAACTCTAAATTGCAAAACCAGTGTAAAGAATGATGAAAAACAAAAACGAAAATTAATTAGTATAACAAATCAAATACGTCATTTCAAGGAAACAACGTATCAATGTTGGACAATCCTAGTAGGCTGTACATGTGCCGTGAGACGCTAATAATACATATTCGCGTAGATGGGCTTTCAGCACGTTATTATTAGATCAGCAAACACGATCTCGAACAACTTCGAACCTTAACTCAACAAAAATATTTGTCTATGGTTTACACGGTAATCTCTCCTACTTGTGCTCAATCGCTACGGTTCAATTCTCAATGAAACACCCCTTTCATTCAAAACACAGTCGCAACCCCTTATAATTCAACTTGACACAGTCCTTGGAACGTTAATTTATCGTAAAATCAGTATGACGTCACGAAAACAACACCTACTGACCAGTCTACACTAGAGGACACAGTTCCTTTCACCTGAAGCAAAGTTAGTCATATTCAATGGATACAGAAGCTAGCAGCGTGTTATCATAGTGACAAAGGAAGTTGGGAAATCTGGAAATTTAATTTTGTGTGCAAGTAGAGTAGTTTATCCGTAACAAAAATCTATTTTTTTGTTGGTGCCATATGGTTTAGGGGTGAAATCACCCCTCGAAAGAAATGCAGAATTTTATTTTTCGTGGCGCATCTCGAGAACGCTGAGGGACAACGAGAAGAAGTATAAACTAAAGTTGCATCGTTTTTTGTATCTACAAACCTGTGTAAAAATAATTATCGAAAAACTCCATACTTTTCAAGTTACCCCCACTACCAATCCTTAATTCGATAATTACTTTTATTCAGTTTTGTAGATATAAAAAAAGAGATACAACTTTTGTTTAAACTTCTTTCCAATATCTCTCACCGTTCTTATGATATTCCACGAAAAAGAAATGGCTCCAACAGAAAGTAAGGGTTATCTTAAGGCGGGATCTCATAGTTGCGACAGGTCACAGCGACCGGCAGCGACCTCACTAGTGCAAGGGAGAAACAGATGCATACTTCTCCCTTGCACTAATGGAGCCGCTGTGACCTCTTGCAGCTATGAAATCCCGCCTTTACGCATGAACTAGTCTACTTGCACGGAAAGTCGCCGAATTTTTTGAATTTCCTGGTTACCCGTCTTCTCGTGCGAATGAAACTCACCTGTAGTCCCAAACACCTGGTTGACCATGTCCCAATAGAATCCATCGAGCATGTTCTTGCCGTGTGCATGCTGGGCGCAGAGAGCCGGCCATAGTTGCGCCCTGATCCCGTTGTTCAATGGCCACGCGTTTTCCCTTATGATCAGCTTAGCCTCCCTCTTTCTGCCAGCCTGGAGAAGCGCGTTGACCTCGTTGAAGGTCTTCAGCGCTTGCTTCTTGCTGGTGGGAGACTCTGGCTGTATGACGATGTTCGTCGTGTCGACGTGCGGCGGGAACGCGTCGTCGATATCGGCGTTCGTCTCCTCCTCGAGCATCGACGTCATATTCGACGGATTGTCCATCGAGGAGGGTGGCTGTGTGACTAACATCGCAGATAGGCGAAACTACGGCGTGAGGTTCCTCTTCATGGTGCCCGTTTCTGCCCTTACGCTGTGTGCCCGCGATATTTACGTCATGTCCTGGGACGTTTCAATTTTCATCTGAAACAGAAGCTCTCGTTAGATTCGGCGATATCGTGGCGAGTGATAATGATTGAGGAACGAGCCTGCTGCATATATTCTTCGGTTATATCTCATGTGTGGTATATACTTGAGCTATTTAAAATAGAATGCTTTTGCATTGTTTGTTTGGATAAATGGTTCTAAGTTCTGTAGTCGTTATACAAGTGGGAACGCGACTTTAGGGGGTGGTAGTGGGGACGCACATAAATGCGCAGGAACAAGTAGAATACAGAACCGATGAAACAAACGAGAGTGATCATCTTTCTTCTGTTGACTTGTGTGTTACGTAGTATCAACTAACTGTGGTCAGTACCCGAAACTAGGGTTTCAGATTTCTATATCGCTTGAACACGTCCCAGGGTGTTTACACTATTGTTGCAGCGCACGCTTGATGCCTTTAAAAGGGATGGATTTCAATGGGAGGTCTTCTCTGGTTTATTGGATACAGCGGGGACGAAACGTGTATGCTATTTGGAAAGCAAATAAACACGAGTTCCTATCTAGAGTATTCGTTTTCAGGAAGGTATGTATACACAAGTGCGGAGACTCGTAATTGTTAAATTATCGCAGAATAGAGGTTACACATTACAGCGTCCATCACACGTCACAAATTTTCTTCGTTACTTCATCGTAGATTGTCATTATTTGTCCACCACAGAATCATAACCCATAAATCTACATTGTATTTCACTCTCGAGTGGCAGGGTTAAGTCAAAGCGACGTGTCTACTGGTATATTTAAAAAGAAAGGCAGTACATTGAAAATATTTTTATTACCAATTCTTTACACTGATCGTGCACGTTTTTACATAACCTGAACAATAATCATTCGTTACATTAACCAACCACAGCGACGCGTACAGTTTACTTTCTAGTAAACATTCTTGTTCCCGCCTGTTGGACTTTCTCCGGAGCCTAGAACTTTTTCTACATGCCCATCGCAAAATATTGACGTTTCCAATTCCATACAATTCTTCCCTTCCCCAATCAATCCTTAATTCCGCACTTATTTCTGTACCGATACCATCCAAACTACCATACCGACAAATTCATGATAACCCGAGCGTGCAAGCCGACGCAAACACAGAATGCTTGTTTTCCCTTACTAGATGGCACTGTGCAGATAATTGGGCGTTCAGCGAAACGGCGTTCGGGTATAATCGAACGCCAGTTAATCGTCGTACCATCGAACAATGACCACAACGCTTCCTAAACGCCCCTTAATTCTATCCCCGGTCTTTCATTACCGAAAATCATTCCACAAAAAAAAAAAGAAAAGGGAAAAGAACAAACCAAACTACAAATCCAACGGCATTCAATACTTGTGTGTATACATGTATTACCCTCGATTACATCGCCGATTTTCTAATCTGGCGAACCGTTCAACACTGTCATTCGTGTCCACTTGTGAGGATCGCCACTCGACTCGGGTTCAAGACCGAACACGAACGTTCACGATTCCAAGAATCTTCCGTAAACATTCCCATAATAACCGTGACTGTGGTTAAACGTATCGCCCTCCGTTTAGTCACCGCGATGCGCTTAATCGCTGCGGCGCTCGTAGCGAAAAGAGATGTGAAAAAAAAGAAGACGCGGCGGGGCGGGGCGGAGGGCGAGAGAGGAGAGGATATATCAGAGCCAACGCATCTCTCTCTCGCATTACCCGCGCAGCATACTTTTCGTTGACGTCGGTTTGTCGCAGCGCGCGTCGTTGCTCGCTTCGCGACTGAAATCAATTGTCCTCTGTAAAGATGCCAGCGTAAATAAGGCTCGCGGTTAGAACGCCAGTTCTCGTATTTCTAGAGGGCAACCACGGCCGTCGTTTTAATGCGAACTTTCTTAATATATGGGGTGGCGTGTTGTCCGCAGCCCCGAATGGGAGGGGTGTACTTCGCGAAGTAACGTGACACTCATTCCGGGAATCGTACACCACGTAGCGTGAAAATACGATATTTCGTGGAATAATAAGGAAAGTGTAATATTAATGATCGTGTGTGCACGATAGGAGCCACATACATTATGGTGATCTGTCTTCTATGTTTATTTTAGGAATCTGAGTGGTAATTGCAAGGAGATACGAAGGACTTTATATCCCGCACGATCTCCCCCTGTTTCCTACTGTTCCCCATTGTTCCCACTCCTGTTTTCAAAGTCCGTGGACGCGAGCTGGTGGCAGCGAGAGATATGAAGATCAGTGGTGCATTGGGAGCGCGGATCGAGCGATGCGACTTGGAAAGCATCCGTACGATGGTGGGGTTCGATTCGCGAAGCGCGGGACGAGAGAGTGTCGATCAGACAATGACCTCGACGACGTGTTTCTAAAGGAGGCAGCCAGCAGGAGACAATGGATATATAATATCACCTATAATTAGCCACGTAAAAGCTGTCGCTAATAATAAGGCGAACCAGCCAGATGCGAAACTGTGAGTGACGATAATCACTGCACGGTGTACTTAACGGTTATTAATAAAATGCGCGAGCTATCTTGCGGCCATAAACACGTTTAATGCTTATCAACACACCATGTGCGACCCGGGACCATTGCTGCACACAATCCGTAGACAGACTGCTCGGCTGATAAAGCTTTTTTATACGGCGATGTGCCGTTGTGCCCTGGAGGCTGTGCGGCAAACAGAATCCCCTTATCGCGGCACGGAATTAACATCGGTCAACAGATTAACCATCGTGGAAATAGAGAAAAAGGAGTTTCAAAGGAGGCGATGTTTTGGTTTACAGAACGGCGCACAGTTTAGTTTACTGTTAGTACATATTGTAAGTTCATTTGGGAATTATGTTGCTGCGAGGATAAGATATATTAGAGGTTACATTTTATTTTTGGGTGGTATAAATTTCGTACATTTCCGAAATTGAAATTCTGTTGGTACTTTGCGCGACTAGAGGGAACTCTAGATATAAGCATTTCGATCGACAGTTTCCATCACGAGTTTCGCGGTTCGATTTGTAGATCTCAGTACCCTGAAAGAGCTATTATACTTAAGCGACTTAGTGGCGGCGTTTAAACTTGGCGTTCAGTATGGATATACATTCGATTGTGATCGTTTTATACATCGATTAAAAAGGGATTAGTATTTTTTCCTATGATATGTCTATACAGACACTTAAAACTAGTTACCACCGAATATGAAAATTTAATGCGAGTTCTGAAACGGATCTCGTCGTCAGGGCGCGTCGGCATTAAGCGGCTACGATGGAGCGCAGTCTTAATATTTATAAGAACTACATCTACTATTACAATGTACGCCATCGAGCAAATATTTGCTCAGGGTAACAAAATAATCCAAGATCGTAATTCCTGGCGAGCAATAGGCAACGCTCCGACACCCGCCATAATAGAAATCAACACACGCGTCCCATTTAACTATCTTCCAATCAACTCTAAATAGATTCCTGTGCCGCGGGAGTACTAGATGATCCATTCACCCTCCGAGAACGAAGTCGTTGACACGCGGGCCGCTCTTACAGCACGACGGTATTTCATGAATCTCCGCTGTATCATTCGAGCTAGTAAGATCTTAATTACACGGATATTTGGGAGCCGATCGAAGTACAGGCGGGATGTATTCCTCGATGCCGAGGCATGTGGGAAGGAAACGGTCGTTCGATGCTCGTCGATTAATAATAACGAGATGCGACGCTGTAAAGTGTGCCGCGCATGAAACCAGAGATCTATTAATATATACCAGCGTGCTAAGACGGCTTGGTCGCGAAGAGAATTGGTCCCATGCGACAGAAGCACGCGACGCGACTCTGCGAGAAGTCCCGCGACTTTCGACGCGCCAAATCCTTGCTACGCAGTGTCACAATTTTCCACGCGCGAAAGCTTCAGTGCGCAGGGTTCCGTGAAATTTTAACGCGCCAAACGTTTACTGCGCAAGCTTTCACAGTTTTCGACGCGTGAAATTTTTACCGCGCAAGCTTTCGCAATTTCCCACGCGTGAAATCTTTGATGCGGAAAATCTTTACCGCGCAAAGTTTCCCAACCTTCGACGCGTGAAATTTTTAATGCGCAAAAGTTTTACTGCCCAAGGTTTTTAATTTTCCACGCATGAAACTTCCAATGCGCAAGATCTTTACTGCGCAAGCTTCCGCCAATTTTGACGCGCGAAACCCTTACTGCGCAAGGTTCTCGGAATTTTCGAAACCCGAAATTCCCGCCGCGGGGAGTAGCGCGATTTTCAAAGCCCGATTCCTTCGGGCGGTCGCGGTAGAGGCGACTTCGCCCGGAGACTTGCAGTTGCCTCGGTAGATAAATATTATTGCAACTGCCGAGCGCTCGAACCACTTGATAGTATAAATATATCGCATCAGGGAGACGAAGGCAAATACGCGAACGCGCCGACGTTCCATTGTCGGATACGCGAAAGCAAACAATATAGGGCTCGACCCGCGCTATGAGGCGCGGTAAGTGACAAATTTGCATAATTCTGCTCACCCACGATCCGCTCTCTTCGGCTCGTAATTCCGCAGCTCTGCTGTATGGTTTACACGTTTTAAAAAGTGTTTGTGGCCCGACTACCACAAACGCATGTTACGAATACTTTTACAATAAAATTGGGGTCCTTGCAACAAGAGTGGTGCAGCTCCATTTTTTACACTTTTTAAGTTATGACGTATAAAAAATTCGACATCGCTCTCTAGATTTGAAAAATTTACCAAAAATAGAAGTTAAAAACTTGTCAACTCAATAACTAAGTACTACTTATTGGCTGAAAATATATATTTTTCAATTAGTGTTCTCCCTTTAATTCAAAGTCAAAGCAATAATTCTATAAACAGTTTTTTCTAATTTACTTGAAGTTGGTAAATATGTAACTACATCATTCTTGCTGCAAGGTCCTCAATTCTTCGTGAATACATATGGTACCTATAGCTCTGCTCTAACACCATATTCAAAAGATATAGAAGTGCTAGGCAAATGCCAATCAGTATATTGTATTTGTGATACTTTGAGCGACATGTTAAATTGCAGATAATTATAGTATACACAGTTAGAAAGATGTCACAGAGTATGTTTTATTTGGTCGAAAATAACAGATTCTTGTATTAATATTAACATTTCGTCGTGATTATAAATCACTGTCAAGTAACAATTCTTCGCGCCCGAACTTGTATTTCTGCTCACTCTTGGCACATTTTGACGCGGTCTCGTCGATTTTTATATTCTCAAGGGAAATTAAGCAATATAGGACGTGGGACACATTCTAGCAATTCTAAGGCTGTCCCTACCGAAAGCTGGGGACGTGTCACGTTCTGTCGCAAACGCATCTTCCGATTTCACGACGCTTGTGTCCTAGAGCAATGATGCGCACCAGTAATTGTCGACGCTGATCTAAGTGCTTAATTAGCTCTAGTGCACCGCGTTCATCCGATGACACATTTCTATTGAATCGCCGCGGGGATTTCCTGGTTCTCCTCCTTCACTTCCGAAACCTGCCCAGATTTTTAAGCATATGACATTTTATATAGACTTCCAGTCAGTATTCATAAACAATATTCCACCCAATTCGAAGTACATATAAAAACGTATCTTTCAACACCTGCCAGTCGTTAGACCATACGTCCAAACTTTGGCATTATTCGAATCAGAATTTAGTCGAATAAGAAGTTACTCGTTATCCTCGAATAACTTCATTCTATTCGCAGTTTTTATCAGAAGATTATTAATAAAAAATTTATTCTAATAACGCTCAACTCTGCACATGTCCCATTGAAAATCCGTCCCAACATCTCGCTCATAGGGAAACGTCCATAGAAACATATACTATTTGAAGATTAGCATGTGTGACGCATTAGCTGAGCACGCGATATCGTTGCATAATAACGGCACACCATCGGAAGAAAGAAACTAGCGCTAGTTAAACGTCTGGCGGAAAATTTCTCGTTGCAATTGCCAGAGTGCCAAATATGCGTACGCGGCTCGCTAATATCATCGTAGCCTTGATTCCAACGATCCACCGGAGTTATCATCTCATTCCTCCGGTGGATCTGTTGAATAATTCATGGGGTCTCGCGAAATGCACGTTTTCACGCGCACCATCTGAGCTAGGCAATGAGAACCAACGTTCTTTTTTTTTTTTACACGTAGAAACGAAGAAGCCCATCGATTTCGCGATTGGTATTCCGCAAAAGCAAGGTGAAACCTTCGGGAATACTTCTCGCGAGATGAGGCTGCGTTGGAATTTTCAAGGACACGGAACAGCCTCGACTTCCGTTGATTTTCGATCGCATATTAAAGCCAGGAAGATTTAAAAAGTGGTGAGGGATTTGCCACACGTGTAACAAACGCCGAATAATTAATTCGGGTTTAGGCAGAGACTGATTGCGCCAGTTACGATCTGGTTGCACCTGATTATCGCAAGAAGTAATAACAATGCAGGTGGTCAGAAGCGTTTGGTCGACAGCGTGCAAAGCGTCGCCGTCCAGAAGCGATCCTCTAATTGCCAATTTTCTAGAATCTTTGCGGTTCTAGGCTGCAACACTTGGCTGAACCGGAACGTGCAATTACTTCATTAGCGCTTGATTAACGAGTAATTCGTGTTACTTGAACTTTCCACCACAGCTTTCTGGAGATCTGCCAGCATTTTTACGCCTGTCTTCAACTACACGCGTAACTTCACTTTAGACGATCATAATAACATTAACAATTAACTTCGCTGGAGCTCTGTCAACGTCTGGGAGCGGAAAATATATTACTGTCTTCGAATACAGAGTAGTTATTCGAAATCAGGTTAGTCCTTAAATTGCTCGTGTATTCAAGACAATATCGAAGTTACATTCAGAAAAAAATAATCAGTCCTTTATATTTCAACTAACGCCGAAATCGGTAACCGGTAATATTCATTGATTAAAAGGGGGGACGTGGTTTAGAGCGCTGGAAAGAAAGTGATTTCCGCGAATTTTTTAACAAAGAAAAATAAATTATCTTATTTTACCTTTTAATTTCTATTTCTATAATTATTATTATTATTACAAAAAATAAATTTCAATCTTTTAGGTTATAAAGACGTCAAGCCTGATAAAAGAAAAAGTAGACATTAGAAGTCAAGTTTAGGATAAAAAAATTTCAAGCATTCTTTAATTTATTTAATCATTCTCTCCTTTTGTTGTCGTTTTAATTTCGAAATCATCAGCAAAGCTACATGAGCCAGTGGCGCCCTTTGCGCTGAGCTTTGCGTCAACTTTCTCAGAGAAAGGAAAGAAAGGTGGAAAGGGATTTACAGATCGATCAGACGCCAGAAGCAAATTCGATTTGCTTACCAATACCTCGGTACTGGAGCTCGACCGAGCCTCGACACCGTCTCTTTCCTTTATTACGAATACACATCAGAAGAGGCGAGAGCCTTCCGATGGCATCGCTCCAAATCACATGACACCAGATGCGCACGCTGTATCCAAGTATTTTTTTTCTCTGTCTCACGCGACACCGCGCTATTTTAATGAGATGTATCCGTTCGGTATAGGCGTTACGTTATTTCCACGCTTTTCACGTGCCACTGGGTCCCCTAGATGAGCCGCTCGAAGCCTTGGAGAAATAAGTTTGATGGATGTGAAAAATGTTGGAAGAGTCGATTGCCCTCGTATATCAGTTTCTTGCACTGAATTCTATATTTCATCTTCTTCTAGGCTGCCTTTACTACGCTCGTGTTTTAGATAATAGTGACTTGAAGTTTAGCATTTAGTCAGAGTAGTACCAATCGAGTCGCTACCTGAGATTCACAGAAATAAACAAGAAGGGTAAGGGGAAAAACGAGGGATGTCCATTTCTCGTGATTTCTCGATTTATCGCATATTTTGTCGGTTGCAACTAGGGACTACAGAATTATCGAATCACAAAGGGTTATGAAGTTCAAATACCCCGGTAAGATTACGTTAAATATTTGGAATAGGCACTGTTAGAAACAGACAATGTCCACTCTGCACTGGAACAAAATACGGAATGTCCCCATAAGAAATTATTTAAAAAGAAAATTATATAAGAAAATTAAATTCATTGAACTTTGTTTCTTTACCGGTGGACTAAAGTATTAAAACTATTTTGTGACATTCCCTGTTTCCCTTCTTACCCTTGAAATCTAGTAATAAATTTCATATATTTGCAAAATATTTCTGTTACTTAATTGAGCTCGTAAATCAATTCATTTATGAATTAAAAATGCAAGTGTTTTAAATGCAGAGTATGGGATGTCTTAAAAATAATGTTGGACCATTTTTAAACGCATGACGTTACGTAACCGCGTGAGGTGAATGGCCCCATTATAGGGCGAGGGAGAACGTAATGATTTGAAAACATATATATTTTTTTCATTAATATAGAAGAAGAAATTGATAAAAGATATGAATTATCGAGAACATTTACCTTTGCCATCGAGTTCGATTAATTGTCATGCTGATACAAATATTTACAATCACATTCCATTGCCAAGAACATCCGGCCTTTTGATCCGTTTTCATTGCCTTACCTGTATTTACTATAAATTATCTCACATCTCCATTAATTAGCTTCTTATCGATACTTTACAGCTCTGCAGACTTCAGACATTAAACCTAACATTCGTACACATGGATTTTGAAATCTACATCGTGCCACTCGACCCCATTAATACCACCAATTAAAATAGACTCTTCTTATCGCCTCGCACAGTTAATTATAAATACAGGTATCTATTTCGAATAGTTCCACGCCAAGTTATTGCGATACAGAATTTCCAAGATACGTATTATCGACAAACCCTTATCGCTACTTTACTGGCACGAATTCCTCGGGAACGTGCGCGCGAATCTGCGTCGGTGTGATCGAAGCGTCGGCTCAAATCCTCCGTTACCAAGGTGTCAGGCATTGTTGTATCTCGAAATGAGTTAAAATAGAACCACGCCGATCCTCGGGCGCTCAGTCAGATATGCCTCGGTTGCCGGTGTCGACGATCGGCTCGCCTCGCGCCACGGGTCAGCTGATAGCCGCCCATCAGCTGTTCCTCTCTGATTTTTCGGCGCCCGATCAGTCAGCATAGAGCGGCTTCATTGGATTATTCAATCGATAATGGCGAGTAAACAGGCCCCTGGACGTTACGCTTACGGGCGAGCTATAATTACGCGGCCATTAGTGTTTAATGAAATGCAGGCGAATTGGCACCATTGTGCAATAATTTTTTGGGAGTGCTGGGCGATCTTTAAAGCCTCAAGTTCTGAAATATGTTTTAATTGAATTATGGTAGAAAGAAATATGTGAGATCAATCAGTGTCACAGTGTGGAACGTGACTCGAGCATTCGTTATTCCTAAGTACAGTGGTGATCTTTCCAATTTATTTTGTCAAGAAGAACTCGTGTATCTCGGCTTGCTTGATAAATTGACGTTCTACACTGCCAAGTTAATGAACCTACGTAGATTATATAGAAATGTTAATCTTAAGTAGGTGTACGAGTCTTTTTATCTTTAAATATGTATAACGTATGATTGCAGGCTTTAGTCATTTAATGCATTATGAATAACCGCTGTAAATCACTCAAAAAGAGTTAATAAGGCTTTACGGGCTTAATCTTCTTGCGCGGAGTGCAAATTCCTACGTAAAGATAAGGCGAAATTGAGGAAGACAAATGATATTTCAGTGATGTTGCAACTGAAGGTACAGCTTTTCTATCGAATGGTGGAGAATCGATAGCTGCTGCGGGCATGGCAGTCGCTATTTCAATATCAGAATAACGTCACATTTGAGTGTAGAGCACTCGCGATTCGACGTAAAATTTCAAACATTGTTCGGCATTAAGCTATTCGACGTGGAAATCCTTTTGCGCTGCGCGCTTGTAATTGCTCGGAGAAGGCAAAAAGATTAGACGGTTGCTTCCCGGCGAAGCGAAGATAACTTCTCGATCGGCACTTCGTGCGAGCAGTGCGCAATTACAAAGCAATTAGATTAAAACGTAAACCAGTGCACCGGCGTATACTCGAGCTTCTTACCGTCTAATTTTAGCATCTATCGCAGCATGTGCGAGTAATTGCATGGCAAACATCGTGGAGATGTAATTGCTACGTGAAAGTAAATCCGTGGCTATCGGCGTTCCGTTAGAAAGTCGACACACGTGCGATCTTACTTTGGAATAATTGCATTTTCTGCCGAGGATTATTAGGCAACGGGCAGATTTGAAGTTTTTGCGCTCCTTAGTTGACAAGCGTCTGTCGCATTTTCAGGGAAATATCACCCAATAGTTTAATTTAAAAGAGTCGAGACAATTTCAAAATTAATTCAATATGTGTACGAAATTTATATTTCAAATAATTTTTTGCCCATCTCTGGTTTAAACCTTTCGCAATTTAATTCGCTCAAAATTCTCCGCTCCCCAAAACTTGTCGCGAAGGGTGGTTCATCTCGCGCAGAGCATGGGACCTGTTCTATTTAAAACACGAAAACCCGTTCAAAATTGTTGAAAATTGTTCAAATATTAAATAGCTTCGTAAATCTATCTAACAACGTGAGAGGATAAATTTGCCCCCCAAAAATGATTACTTCTTGAGTTTGTTAACATTGTAACTCGTTACAAGAAGATAGGAAAATTATCTACAGATTGTGCTATATATAAAAAAAACTGTCATTGCATCTCCCAATTTTTTTTTTTAAATTCTTACATACGTTTTTTTTAAACAAAGGATTATCCGTTTCATATTAAGAAAAATGTGATAGAGAGTGTCAAGGTATTCTCAACTACCCAAATGAAAATTCTGCGACGATCTTTGCGAATAATTATTTTAGTCGCGCCAGCAACATAGTGATGTCACGGATATTGTAGTCCTTTAAATGGGAATGCGAAAATTCCATAACCATAAAGTCAGAAATGAAAAAAAACTTTGCCGTCGACCGGACTAAAAATAGAACACCCCAGTGAGCAAACGTAACACGATGATTTCATGCTTACACTCTCTTCGCCAACTTATATGAATGCAGGCTGCACAGACGTTGCCCGTGTTATTTGCTTTGATATCCTGCTGGCACCGCGACGGCAATATCGAGCAGAAGGAACGGGATAAAATACGAAAAATTCGGCGGCTCCACCGTCTGCTTCTCTATTTAAAATAAATGGCGATGAAAGTTGAAGCACGTACGAACTTCACCGCAGAAACCCGTCGCGTGTTCCAAGTAGTAGGTACGTACACTGAATCGGGCATGGTCACGAACTTAATTATACTTCACCCGCGATAATCATTTCCATGCGACAGGATCGATTCAAAGCGTCCATCAATATTCATTATTTCATTCTTGCATAGTTATCGAAACGGTACGAATCAACATGCTTCACTGGATTATTTCCAGCCGTGTCTGGAGAAAGTTGTGGGAATCATTCACAGATTTTTCGCGAATTACCGTTAAAGAACTAAGTAGTTTTCAATCATTTTAAAGGGACCCCGCTTTAATATTAATTTTTAACATAATAAAACCCTAAATCGCACATTTTTTCATACTAGAAGATAAATTTATGTTTCAACTCTAAGGAAAAATTTAGAATAGTCGAAAATAAGTATAATTTAATTATTTATAAGCTATGGAATAATAAAGTAATTGGGAAATAGTTTTTGATCATCTAAAATTCGTCGGAACGTGCTACCTTATACATTTATTTTCTCGAAAACTCACAATATTACTAACTACAACGCATATATATTTGAATTGCTAATTTTTATTTTAAGAATTATTTCGAACAATTATTTGTTGACCTAAACTTACAAGAACGATTTATTTCATAAACTGATAAGGAAACTAGTGCTCGATCAAGAAGTTCCACCACCTAGTTCCTTAACGGTAAACATTTATTGGGCATTGCAGTCTTGATAATGATTTAGCAGTGGTTTAGTTGAATAAAAAAAAGGAGGTTGAGAAATATTAATCTAGGACAGTGTTGTTCGATTTGAAAACAGCAAGCCGAGTTGTAGCTTCGGTAAATCGATCAGAAAGTTTGTGTAACAGCTCATCAGGGAATTTAGTAAATCGGGCGTTCTGTAGTATTACTGTATTCGGCTTGGCTCGTGTTTCGTGCAGGAGTAGTTATATGCACGCGAGCGAATCGATCGAAGAACAACTTCGTGACTTTTTCCCCAGAGGTATCGAAGAAGGCGGTGGTTACAAGAACCTAGACATTTCTGCGCTACTTTATCACGGAGATGTTAACTTTGTTTTCTACACTTATTGCACCGCGATAACAGACACTTAGATGAATAATACAGCGGTTCTGGAACCTTCCGATACCACATATTTTTATTCAGCCTCCTTGTTGCTATTTTCCGTTCAAGATAATCGATTTTGATATTTTCCCCGCGTTACAATATTATAACCCAAGGGTTCTGAAATCCCTTTGCTCAGTGGCGTACCCAGGGGGAGCCGAAGGGCACCCCGTAAAGAAAGGGCATTTGCAAAAATAAAGGAAAGCTGGGTTGAATTCTTTAAATAAATTTTTACAAGCACCTAATAAATTTTATTGCATTCATATTAAGAATATTTTTATCCGTTCAAATCGCCCCCCCCCCCCCCCACACCCCGAGATTAAATCCTGAGTGCGTCATTGCCCTTTCTAACTCGTCAACATGTTTTCTTTATAACGAACACAATAATTTGATAAATAAACACGCGCAATCTTTTGAAAATAATAGATCTCCCCATTTCCCCATCTATTATTAAACTCAAACCCACCGCTTGGCCAACAGTAACTGAATCCCTGCAACGTTACTTAACCCCCGTTTGCGCAAACCTGTCCCTTACACGAGGTAACAGTGAAAATCAGAGAAGTAAAATCGTACTGTCTCCACAATCTTCGGGAACAGATCTTCCACGCGAGTTAATCGGGTGCATTCGGTGAGTCAGTCGCTGTTCCACGACAACAAAGTCTATCGATTAAAATATTTATGCCCCTGATATTTACACGGTTGGAGATTAAATAGCGTATCTTTATCGTCCCTCCTCACGCAACTTTTTAAATGTCACGCGCGCGCGCTCAGAGTTGCGAGCGTATTTCCCGACGAGATGCGGCTATCGAAGTCTGCGATCAAAGCGTCCACTGGGTCTTCTCGCGGGCCGATATTGAAAGCCGCTTAGAGACCTCGCTCTTCCGTGTAAATTCCATTACCGCTATCTTCCTCTTTTTATGCACACTGTACGCGAGCCTCACGAAAGCTGGCCGCACGCAATGAAATCGATCGAAAAGATTCATCGGTCTTCGCGCGCGGCTCGCTTTCTTAAGCGGCTTAGAACGGTGGGCGTTTCTTTTTCCCCCGAGTCCACCGACTGATCGAGAAAAACAGTTGTCGCGACTTAACGCGACACCGGGTTTCTTTCGATTGCGTAACATCGTTTTGATATCGACGATGTAAAAGAAGTTGCAACGCCTTACAACGGACCCCGTGAACTCTCCTGTGCCACTAATCGACGCGATGTAGTCGATCGGTTATTATTCTTACGAAATTACACCAGTCTTTGACAAAAATCTCAGCAGAAAACTTCCAAACTGTTCTTTATGAATATTCGGCGTAATTAATTTCATTTGTTCGCGTTACTGGAAGAGTAAGAAACGTTGCTATTTTTATTTGTTACAAATAATTGGAAGAAATGGATTTACCGATATCCTACAGTGGTTGTCGCGTGCTATATTTAACTGCTTCCTATTCCATTCCACGCCACGAGGTACTAATTCTATAATAAATGAAACGAGTTCATTGTTTCGACTGGAATGGATCGAACGTAAGCAATTTGCCCGTTTCTGCCGAGCGCTGATATCGACAGCTTGTCGTTACGTTTCGCATAAGCCGCGACGTGTTATCGTTCCTAAAAGACAGACCGATTGCGTTGCATAATTAATTCAATGTCCGTGGCTTAGCTTATCCGATGTAGAGGAACAAGATAATGTAGGTGTTTATCCCTCTGATATAAAGTCCCCGCGTGGGGCAGAAGTGCGGCGAAATCGCGGGGGATATTCGCGAGTACTTCTTCTCCTTATCGATATTTGTACTACAGGAAAATGTGTATTAAGATTCCTACGATAATATCACTTCACCTTTATTACGCGCCCCGATTTCTCCTTTCATTAAACAGAAAAATTGATAAAGAATTTATTTCCGACGGATTAAATGATTCGAGAAAAACACGAATTTTAATCAGCTATTATTCGTTATCGGTCACAAACATTCAAGCAGGCAAGAGATTTAGCAAATATGGATCAGAACAAAAGCGAGATAAATCGGACTGCGTGAGTTATGTAATAAGAATAAGCACTAAGCAGATACTAATTTAATAAATACCGATTACAGCCAGAGTAAGGATTGTTCGTGCAAATAAGAGAATATTTGCTTCCTCTCGATCTAGCAACTGAGGAGTGATTTTCTAAAAGGACATATTTCCATTTTTGATCTGGAAGCAGATTCTCACGCTATCGCCTTAATAATGGTAAATTACATCCCCCAGTGGCACAGAACACTATAAAATAGGTTTAATTTCTTTTTGAAAAACCGAAGTGAAAATACATGTTTCATACATAAGGTTTTTTATTCTGAAACAAAACGGACATATTTCCTATACTCATCTAGGACATTTTAATGAATGCAAAAGGAACTTAATTCCATAAGGCTCTCCAAACATATACTATTTACAATTAATTGTGGCGAAACGAAATAACCATAAAAATTGTATTATATTTCGAAAACAGCTTATTTTTTATAATATGCCACTGAAAGGGCTTATTTCCAAACTTTTTTTTAAATAACTATTAAAACAATTAAATGGAAGAATAAAATATACGTGAGTTAATAAATTTTTTTTTTTCAATTAGGCACCACAATTTTTTGGGGTTATTGAAAATTTTTGCTACGTGGAAATGTGCCCTTTGGAAACATCACTCCTGAATTGTAATAGCAGCGCCTGATTTCTTCTTACCCGTTGTCGTTGGATAAGACAGAGAAGTGGGCGAACTTGCAGTGCAATGTACTATTGCACTTTCGCGGTGTGGCTCATTGTGCGGTTAGAAAAAGAATCCGGTCAGGGCAGGTGCGAATAATTCATGCAAATGCACCGATAGATCCCACTCGTTCCGTGTTTTTTTACTCTGGACACTTTATATAGACGCGATCGACGCCGGGGCACACTGCGTCGCAAAGTGTATTCTGCATTACTAACGACGAAAATAGACTACAAGTCTGCGCGCATAAAAATAGCGATAATTGCGGCGATATTAAATAAGGATCAAACGTAGCGCGTAAACAAATTCTTCCACTTTCTCCAGTCTTCTACATATATATTTCGATTCCACTCTTCCCGCCTATCAGACTTACGTACACCATGGCACCCCTAAATATTTAATTCAATCCCTTTATTTCTTAATTGAAAGTGAATCACTTTAGCGGATTAGATTATTAAAAGAAATTGCTCAGGGGGAGGAAGTAAGAAAGATAACTAAGAAAATACATACGTGACTAAAGCATCGTTTCACGGAACACTTAGCGACCCAAATAGCGAGACGTTAAATGTTGAAACAATTTCGCGCGAAGCCGGGCTATGCGGAGTTCTCGACATCGGCAACCGCACATCCGGCGGCAATTATTTTTTCATACTGTCGATATATCCGCGGCGAGGAAACTCCGCAAAAGTCTCAAGGCTTCATTCACGGAACATTAATTGTTTTCGCCAGCTTAGCTGACAGTCGTGCAACCCGTTGTAAATTTAGAATATTCTCTAGGACGCGCGGCGCTTCGGCGAATTGTCGCCTTCCGAAAACAGCCTTATTGCGCCGCGTGCACACCGCCCAAGCACATCCGGTTCACGGTTGACCACGGTTCCTAATCGATACTGAAGCGAACCCGTGAGGTAAACCACCCGATAGCTGGCGCTTTACCAACGATTGGCTCATGTGTTTATTAACGCACGATAGAAGAATGTGTAACGCGCATCTAAACGATTCCATAACGCAATTGCAACGAAGAGAAGCGCCGTGCCGTGAATGCCAATTCGTCCCCGAGATTCGCCGCGCTTGACATCTCTCGATATGTACCATGTAACACCCGTTTCGGTATCGAATATGTAATCGGCGAAGTGGTTTGCGTAATAAAACGCGACAATTCTTTTTCTCGTCTCTGGGAAAGTCTCTGAGAAGCCCTAAAACTGAGGGAACGGCGAGGAAATACATTCTTCCATATTTTCTCTTTTGTTACATAAATTTGAGTTTCCTCAATTTCCATCTCTTCCCACTCTATTGTACGAGTTCGTTCACTCTTCGTGCTAGTAATTATGTAGAGAATATTTTAGAAATAAGTTTCGCAATTCCTATTTGTTCGGAAAAAGTTTCTCTCGGGCGATGGGATTTGAACTCACGATCTTCGGGGGTCCCCTGCGCTACTGGCCAGTCGCCTTACCAATGTCGCCAAAGCTGATCCTCCGATGTATCTTATTCTGGACTTCCTTTTATGTGGGGTTTCTTAACCCACGATATTCCTAGAATACTCTTACCGTCTCGATTATTCGATTAATAAATATAATCGAATAATTTTTATAGACACTTTGAAGGAACAAAAAATCTTTCAATTTGTAAGATCTTGCATATTTTAAATTAAATAATTCAGTACTGTGGCACGTTGCTTTGGCCTGATATTGCTTATGAAACACAGTGAGATTTCTTTCTCTTTTCCCCATCTAGTAATTCCTAATAATTAATCCAGACTCGCAGTTACGATTGAATTGTGCCCGCGATATGTCGCACACGTGACTGAAGTTGCACACTTGTCGAATTATCGCGCACCCGCGAAATTGGAACACTTTGGGGGTTAAGCGGGGGGGAATGGGGGTAAAGTTAACGCTCGCTGAATTATTACGAAACCCCATTGCAGAGCGGACGTAACTTCGGCCGCCCGATACGAAAGACGGTGCTCGTGAAAGCGTTTACGACTTTTAAAACGCGCGAAAGTGCGGAATAACAACACCAGAATTTCAACACCTACGGTTATGGCGCCAAGTTATAGGTCCCGATACACTTCGAAATCGAAGTGCCTTAATCTATCTACATCAGTGGCGCATTCGGAATTTAATCTTGCGGGGGAGTCGAATCGAAAGGATACAAATATTTTCAATGCAAATTCGCTAAAATTCATTAGGTGATTATAAGATTGTATTTAAAGAATAAAACCCTTTTTTTTCTTTTTACGAAGCTCCTTCTAATTCAAAATTATTTTTTGCAAATTCTCTTTATATCACTCGTTCATCCACGATAGTTCAATGAATTTTCCATAAGGCCTCAGTACTGAACAAAAATTCTATATCGCTGCACTGATTCGCTATCACAAACAGATATCAATTTCTTCCCCGGTTATCGGGCTCTTATTTTTTCGTTGAATCTCGTCGCAACCGGACTGAACTAACTTGAATTAAACCTACATCTCGTATTTTTCAGACAAGCTAAAAAACTTCAATTCGATGATTTTTCGGTAGGGGTTGTTTTTAAAAACGGGGAACCTGGAAACAAGGAGCGATCGATTATCTAACGCAGGTCATAGGTCAAACGTCCCCTCTTAATCGTCATCTATAACTTTTCGCGTATCGATTCTTCGACGATTCAATGAATCTCGCGTTTTAATATATCGGATCGGCAAGTGATGCGTGCGGAATCTGCCGTTACCCTTTGCCAGCGGAACGCGAAGCAGGGATGTGTGACGAAAATGTTTATCGATCGTTCATCACTGGTACGTGCATCGAAATATTTCGATATCTCGTGCGTGCAACGGCTCGTGTGCGATTTATCGTATCAAGATGACATTTAAATATATAATTCCGTGATACGATTAAAAGCGCGCGATAGCATCGTTCCTCCCTTTTTTTTCGTTAGTGGTTATCCATCGGATTGCTCGTTATCGCGCTTGAATCGTATCACAACAGATTTACGATCGATCGTTGCGGCTCGGTAGTCTATTATTACGAGGCTTTCGGCCGCGAAATTGTAATGCGCGGGCTAAAAAAGATAACCGTTTTATTTTTTAGAAGGTTTACGAACGCGATGGAAACACTCAAAGCCGCGGCCAGATGTGAAATTTTCTTGTCGATATTTTAAGCCCTGGGGAGCACTAAAAATCCATCTTTCGGTCGGTGGCTTTCCTTTGCGCTGATTAAATAACAGAGTATAATTAAAGAACTCTATAAATACGAAATTATATCGTATCTACAATTTCTATATAATATTAAATTGAGAAACTAAACGGTGATACAACGCGTACGCGATAAATGGCACTGCCGTCTGGAAAATTAATTGAAAATTCGCCGCGCCGAGTCGCGAGGCTTGGAAGAAAACACAAAGGATGAAGAAAATTGAATGATTACAAGCGCTATAGCTGCTGCAAAAAGTTTAATTACGTAGGTAGAGAGTCGTAAAAAGATAGAAGCGGACGAAGGGTTAAATTGTCTGATAGGCCCCGTGGAATGCTGAGAGCTGATTAGCGAGTTAAAAAGAATTCAGCCGGATGAACGGCTACGACGAACCCCAGAGAACCAGAGAGACGGTATTAGAGTTTCGTTTCGTCTCGTTCTACCTATACACGAAAGTCCCTGAAACGAGAACTGCCTACTTCCGAGTAATAAAGCCCAATGTCGTAATCATCGTGATTTAACGACACCGACCCAAGTGCCCGCGGAGGGTCGCTCCTGGGATCGTGCGAATCGTTTTCCCGACGCTAGCTTTTCGTGTCTTCTCCTCTCGATTGCACGCGTATCAATGTACGCGCCGGATCCATTAGAGCGCTCCAGCATTTGAATAGTCTTGAAATTTCAATCGAATAGAACTCGTTCCGTTTTGTCCACCGGAAACTTTGGCCATTCGAGTGAATAGTTTATATAATACTTTTATATAATATCCCAGGGGGCGTAAGTGCTTCCTCGCATTGAGTTTTGTTTTTTAAAACATCAACTAGGTATGTTGCTGTTTTATTTCTATTTCTTATTATTCGTTATTTTATTCTTATTTAGAATTCTATTTATTATTCTTATTCTATTTCTATTAATTTGATACTTGTAATTGGTTACTTGTAATTCGTGTCGTTGCGATTTCACGCAAACTGAGTTGATTATGCAGCTTCGACAAAATTTCAACTGTTCGTTTCGAAATTTCTGGAACAGCGCTGATATTTAGGAGAACGTGATCTTCGTGCACAAAACTAGTGACACATATATGAGAACGCAATCTGCCACGGGGATCGTTATCTGGCGCATTGATGAACACGATACCAACTATTGGAACGAGTTAAGATAAGAAATGTTGAAAAGCATGAAAATGGTTTTCTCGAACGTCTTCCATTGGACATCGCGAAGCTTGGCGCAATATAACCATTAAAACTGTCGTAAACTTTGTAACAGACAGTCGGTGATCATTTCTGTAACAATTCATTCGATCACTATCGACAAAGTTGGTAAAGATTCAGATTCACCCCTCTTACTGCAAGTTTCTCAATTGAGAGCCACTTTAATTGTTAGAATTATAAAACATTTATTACGAAAGTCATTGTTCCAAGACCTGGGCGTTGCGTGTGCAGTGACTCTAACACAGCGAGTCTCAGCCGCGATAATGATCCATAATTCCTTAGAATTCACTCGTTATTATTAAACAGAAGAATTTCGAATGAATTTGGAAGAAGTTAAGTAGCGTATAGATCATAAATATGGCTAAAACCCCTTTGTATGTTCGCGTACAACATCCTCGCGAATCGTAATATCAGGCGTTGTAACAAAAGTTATTCAGCATAGCATAGTTAGCGATTCTAACGAACCACGGTACTTCGATAAATAATTCAGCAGCCGATGGGGACTTTTGTTGAAACAAACGGGAAACCATACCGGCGAAATAAAGAGGCGTAAAGAATTCCGGTGCCGTGAAAATCACAGTTCCTTTATGCATTCGCTGGTTTGCTCGCGAATCGCGAGGGCACCCAGACACCGGACTCTTTTCTTTCCAATAGCAATTACTTCGCGCCGTAGTTACCGCGACGCGTTCAAAAGTTTCAGTCCGCCGTGCTTCCCCAACGTTGCACCAAGTAATTTAGTAGCCGCAGAGGACTTGCGACGAAGAACCCCGAGGGGTCAATATTTCAGACGAGTTAAGAAGCGTAAAGCCTCGTTTCTACAGAGCCGTTTGGAACGGTACCAAAGAATGTACAATAATCGCGGGCGGCTCCCGGCCGGCAACGGATAAAAAGGAAATTGAGCACCGCTTCGAGGAAATCAAGAAGCGCAGGCTCCCGGCTACGCGGGGATAGTAATTTCTTCGTGTATTTATTATACGCTCGCCTGGGAGTTATACAACATTAATTAAGCAACTTATATACCAGGTACTGCATCGCAAGTTATTCCAGCGTTGCGCGTTTAATGATCTTTAAATACCCCTGTTAACGTTGCAGCGTCTTGCGTCGAAAGTCACTCGCCGTTGCATTTTCTTATCCCCCTCTCATTCTTGTAAAATGCACGCTCATTCTGAATTTCACAATTCGCATGAGTCACTGGGGATTCGCGGATAAAGCATTACAGCTAGAGTTTCTGAAGAATCCGTAATCCACGAATTAAGATCGTATCGATTGGGAACGCAGCTCGAGCAGCTCGAGCACCTTTCGACCTCTTTCGAGGCGGTTGCCGGGCACCGGGCGACCTATATTCGAGATTCTGGGTTAACTCGTGGAAAACGATCGTTCCTGCAGCGTCGTATCGCTTCGATTATCGTCGCTCGAGTGGATCAGCAAACAGCTGGGGATAGGAGAGCACCGACTCGAAAGCTTTGCCGCCGGAAAGCACGAAATTCGATTCATTCTATTAGAGGTCCCTTATTTTATTCAACGTTGGGCGTGCGATAAAAGGTGCGGGATTGCGAAGGGGATCGATTATGCCGAAGCGCGGGTCTACGAGTGTAGGTAATTGCCGGGAATTCCCGCCCAAATTGGCAGGACTATTGAAGGGACCCAGGTAAGAAGGATATAGGATCCTTAATAAACCCAGGTCAAGAACCACTGCATCGTACCCTTGACTTTACGTACGTCCTTTTTTAATAAAATTTCATTACCTTTTCCTTTATGGCTTAATGCTAGCGAAAGAAGGGAAAGGAAAACCTGAGTCATTGTGAATAGTATTTTGAGGAGATTATCAGCAGAAGTAGGGTAAAGTGGGGATAAAAGTACCGAATGCATAATTCCCATTCGTAAACAATCCATTGAATATTGCACCATAACTTTGTTGATGGCAAGGATAAATGGGAGGATCGCAGAGTCGCCAGTCGTTTCTGGGCATTCGTGCGTGTCATATGACGTCTTTGTCATTATGTATCTATTCAAGAAGCGAAAAAAGTACGCCTTTTTTGTTGTGATATTCGAAGTAAACTACAGTTTAACAGTGTACAAGGTAAATACGTTAAGATGGCGTTTTCCTTTAGTAATGTGTACATGACATTGTTTATTCCCAAATGATAATATTTTCGAACCTATATATCGGCGAAATTGGGACAAAAAGTACCTTACTTATATTTTTTTACTTATATATTTTAAAATACTGAAAGAGCTGAAGCAAACCAATTAGTAAAGTCATAAATTATCTATCTTTCTTCCTATCTTTTATATTCAAATAATTTGAGTTTAAGAAATAAGGCCAAAGCGCTTAAAAGAGAGTTATATCTTTATGCTGAGCCAAGATTATTGTGCAATTTTTTTGTTCAAGCTGAATATGTGTCCTGCATTTTCATTCTTTTGTTTAAGAAAGGGTAGTATTTTCTTTCAATATTGTATACCGATAAAAATTGGTTTAATAAATATTTGTGGATTTCGAAAGAGTTTTTTACAACACTTTGTTTTATGTTATACGAGAACTGGATAGAAGATATTAAAGACTTTTTACCCCAAGCAATGGACTTTTTCCTACGGGTATGGGGCACAAAATCCGTTTTGAATTGACACAGATTTTGCGATATACCTAACTCAAGAAAAAATAACACTATTAACCAACAACTTTTGAAAAGTAAAGCATAATAGTTGTAGTTTATACAAAATAACAGCGTATATTTCTAGATTCTTATTACTAAATTTTATATAGGATTATATGAACAACGAGACTTTCAGCTCCACCCTAAAGGGCTATTGAAGTGAATGTCACAACGTCCAGTTAATTCTGACCGCGTCCCATCGCCTCGCGTGATGATCGTTAAATATTCTGTTTCCACTATCTGCTTCATCTTGCCATCGTTAGTTATTCCAGAATATTTTTCAACTAAACATTATTCGCGAAGGACACTTTTTAATCTCGCTAATGTGTTTCGAAATCCAAGCACGTGTTTTAGGTAATTAGGAGATTTATGCTCCTAGCTTTGCGTTTGTTGGACTTGCGGCGTTCTGGAAATAAGCTTTCCAACGGCGGCCGCGCTAATATCCTGAAATCCACGGCGCGTTGAAACATTCAAATTCAATTACCGCGCGCGATAAAAGGAAGAGCGCGGCGAAAAGTGATTCGCGCTTGTTTTCGTTCCGTTTTTATCACGGATCTCTCGTCCGTACACCGGCCGCGAAAATAAGCGGTGTCTGGGATTTAAATGTCGCCTGGCGTGTTCGGTTCACGTGCCACACCTCTGATAAGTAATCGTTAAATAATGCCTGACACGGTTGCGGTATTTAATTCCGTCGTTCCATTCATTTATGCTTGTAACAGGGAGGTAAGTAAGTATATTAACCCATTAACGCTCAACATCTTCTCAAAAGAACACCTGCAAACGTTAAGATATTTCATCCCGTACAGCTGGTCCCTATGTCAACGAAAATATGAGTTATTAAAAATGGTACACTTTGAGAAGTAAAGTTTCAGCGTTATTGAGTTAATGTGATCGCTTAAGTTTAATTAGAACTTCAGAATAAATTCAATTCACGTTTTAAGTCTTTAGTAGGTCCAAGGAATTATTTAAATTGGACACAGTGTACAGTCGAATGTGTAAATAACGATTATACATATTACTGGCATTAGGAATACCATGTTAATTTTCAAAGCTAGCGGGCAATTGCGGAATTCGAACGATGCGAATCGCCTTGTCCGAACACGAGAACACAGCTGGTGGGGGTAACGTTTCGCGAACGACACATGTTAACGATCACGTCGAGAAACTCTCTTTGGTCTTTTTTAATCTTTCTGCTACTGCGAACGCGTGTTCCATCTCGTACAAATTTGCCTTGAATCCCTCGCGTGAATTACAGTTGAGGGTTATTCGGATATATATTCGTTCGATTTATTATCCAAATTTCTTCGCATTCAATCGATTATTCGAATGTTCGTCAAGTGTGAAAATATTTGCTTAAGATACATAGCATTAAGACTTATTAATAAAACATTGCTTGAAATATGGAGCACAAGATGAATGCGATTTTAACATAATTTATTTCTGAATTCTCTTTATGTTAAGTACACACTATAATACACGATGATATTAAGATATTACTTTTCCTGTGTAAAAGAAACGAGGATACTATTTATTAAAAAGGAAAAGATTCGCTTGAAGAAACAAAAGAAATGCAATATGAAATACAAGGGTGGGTTATGGAAAGTTGTAGGCGTTTCTACTATTCAAAAAGCAAGGGTTCGCCGATCTATGTCAATGGTAGTTCGAGGGTGGGCCGCGCAATGTTCGCCGCGCTCCGCAAGCAAAATGTTTTGCATTGGCACTAACGTTCGCGTGAGAAAACATTTAGCTGGCAGCAACGACACCGCCGCTGCGCGTCAAATTATTCGCGAGTAATTTCGTTCCTTTGCCTTCCATTTCCTCCACCATACCCTCCGCGACGTGCCCGTACACCCACGCGACAACACTCACACATAACCTGCCAAATACTTATAAAACTTCCGTTTGGCGCGACCACGCGACCGTGCCCCACTATGATTCGAAATAACAATAATCATCGTTTCCTTTCAAAATCGTTTCACGCGCGTTTCCTCGGCGTCCATTAAACTCGCGCGACTTCTTTGCCCCGCAGCGTTTCAACGTAAAACCAACCACCGGCCGAGAGCCGCCTCTGGTAACTTGCACGGTTTAAGAATTTTGCCATCTGAAAATAGACTAATTGACTTATGTAATTCGGCGAACGCGATCCCTCGGTTTTCGTAGCGGCGGCGGAACGGTGGTTTCCCCAGCGAGCGTCGCACCGCGGGCCTATATTATTATTTACAAAGATCTTTGATCTCACCGGTATAAAGAGTCACTCGCAGAATCCGCGACAACGCGCCCCTTATCGCGCGCGCGAAACGGACTCGTCGTCGGTCCGCGCCGAGGCCACCGCGATAGGGACAGAGATATATTTGCGCGAGCAATGCCCAAATGGTGAATTCAAAAACGCACATTTCGCCAGGGTAGCAGAGGACCCCCGAGGTTAACCTTCGCGAAGATTTCAGAGATTGCGCTCGCACGGCGAGAACTTGGGAGGGTCCCACTGTTATGCTCCCGACGTTTACTGCACGCTTGTAAATCACCCAGGCAAACGTCCGCGGAAGCGCACAATAGGGAGGGATCTCGTGATCCCAGAGCCACGGGGAAGTTCGTACGCGCGACGGTAACCCCGTTTGCATGGCGAGAATTGTCGCAGGGCGGAGCCTCGGGAGTTTTCGTTCCGGTCGGGAAAGCGCAGGTAACGTGTGTCGCTTCCTCCGGGTCACTCCGGCCTTCTGATCGATATGAATACGCGAGGGTGAACGACTACGGGAGTCGAGATGAGAAAAGGGGATGTGCAGCGGAATTGTCGCCAGCGTACGCACTACCTATTGCGTATAGGCACAGGGCAGATGCACGGTAGGAACGATAGGAAGGCGAACGATAAGTAAAGATGGGAAATAGGATGTCCAACGGCGAGGAGAACGTGGAAGAAGAGAGAGAGGGGAGGCATGATGTGCTGATAAATGTGTATTTACCGCCAATCTACGAACGTCCACAGTCCGGTCGTTGCAGCCCACCTCGATGCTCGAAATGCCACGGCGAGGAGCCTGGTTTTCTCGCCCTAGCATGCAGCATGCAACACCTCTGCGCTCCCGTGGGCCGGTCCACGGCACGTCATCGGTCGAATCGCTCGCAGGAAATCACCGCGGCCGCTTGTCAACAGGCGATTTAGAAGGGCGCGGAGATCAGGGTTGAAGGCACACTATTCACTAACGTACACGCACTTTTGCTCGCAGGCGGGCTTAACCGTAACGCGAATAACGAGAATCGGTACGCGCACGGTGCCCACGGCTTATTATTGACCACTGCCGCTGCTGTGTCACGTATATCCGCGGTCTTACCGATACTCAATGGTTGCGCGTTATTGGTCAACACGGCCGAGGTAACGAGTCGTCGGTGCACGGATATCGGTACAAGCGAAATCGCTAGGGAACGACAGTTCAACCTTCGTATGCACGGCTACGATACGTCCGCGTATTGCTTTCTTTCAAGAACAACTGTGTGCTCGGGATTTTCAGGTCCCTAACGCCTGCAGTGGTGCCCCCCTATAACGAGCGCAGCCCAGGAGCGTGTGGCACGTAGAGCGTCTTCTGCGTGGAAAATTTTGGCTTCACACTCGTTGGAAACGACGGTAAGTGGACTCGTGATTTGAAGATCTGCGGACAGATGGCTTCGAAGAATGTTTAGTTGTTGAATGTTCTTTAATTTGTTAAATCATTTTATCTCTTCGATTGCTGCTTTCTCATTATACGATGGATGTTTTCAGAATCTAATTATTAATAGAAGTTTTTTAATACAAGTATATAAGTACTTTGTGGCGTAATTTATTTAATACATTTATTTTTCAGTAGATGGCTACGGATGCAGTTATATGTGTGATGGATTCCCTTACTCTGTGTGCGGTCAGGCTTAAATAGCCACCGAAGTCCCTAGGCACCAAATCACCAAAGTTCTAGGAAAACACGAAAAACACTCTCCCTTGTTATTCTAGATCATACGTAAACATTCTTATTATTTAATGTGTAGTTCGATTGAATTGAACCTCTTCATCAAATATATCACATAAGTGCATTGCCAGATTATTAATAGCATCGACGAAGTATAGGATAGACCTATCATCCGATGTAATTTTGTGGCACACCCTCGGAGGGCTCGCGAAACATTGCGATCCCACTTACCATTTTCGTGTCACATGCAACGTTATCAATTCAGAGTGGAATTCGATCGCAATTGTCCTAGCGGTTAGAATTTAAACTAAAAATGGTGAAAAGTGGTACGAAAACCGCAAATATGAATCGATCTAGATTAATCTGGATCCAAATAAATTCTAATAACCAAGTATATTTCGTTACCTACTATGTACATTTAAGCGTTAAATAAAGTGTTAATTGACCGCTAACTTCAGTTCAGCTCGAGTCGTCGAGCTGCAAAGAAGAGGGGGTTACGCAAATTTTACTATAATTTTTTTGTGCGATTTTATAAAGAATTTTGAAGAAAAGTTTCGATAGTCTACTACATACTTATTTTATAGCTTTTAAATCGGAAAGCATCGTAGTTCTGTGAAGAATTACATAATTTAAGGGAAGTAGTACAGGAATGATGTTAGAATAGAACGTAGAAAACATCTATTGATTAAATTGATTCTAATATGTATCTAGTCACTATTTTTATGTATTAGTAGCTCTCGATAAGTTCATTTTGCCTTTAAACAAGCGATATCATTTAAATAACTTACCTAACCTAATTCTTTTTACCTGTTGTCATTTATATATATATATATATATATATACGTTTCTTCTGTATTTTACTGAGCTGGGAGTAGAATTGAGCAGCGTTTAAACATATCCTACATGAAGTAAAGGTTAAGTTGGGAAGATAATTTAATTTGTTATACGTTTTACATGAAATTATGTTGTAACATTTGTCTCATTTTCTGTAATTGACCAGTCAGGTTACTAAAAATATTTTTCTTCTTGTTACGGGTGAAACTGGAGAATATTTCTCCGTGGACAGGAACTTTATGTGCGTCAAATGATGAATCATGTGGGCCTCAACAATGAACAGACGAAAATATTGATTTTATGTAACCAAAAAAGTGAAATTATATATTTTATACTTAATTTTAACGAAGATAGCAAATAACTTGTATGTAAAAATTTTTTACCTGTGAAGCAGAAGTATACCCGATTAATAATCGCTCTACTTATATTTATATAGTACGTATTACGCAATAAAATAGGTTAAACCACAGACAATGTATAGAACAGACTTTTATATCCAATGTAAATTTTTGTCACTTACCATTTCCGTGTCGCATGCAACGTTATCAAATCAGAATGGAATTCTATCGGTTAGAATTGAAACTGAACGTGGTGAAAATTTGTTCGAAAAATGCAAATGTGAATCGATCTGAATCCACACTAAGAACTATGTAGGAAAAATGACAACAGTGAACGCGGCAACCAGGCCAATTTACACTGCAAACGCATCGTTATTAATTTTTCCTTTACTAACTTTACCGACTTCGGTGATTGTGTTGTATTAGTTGCCAGTCACTATTTTTAACTATAGAGTGCGTGTCGGAACCTCTGATCACAAACGAGGTATAGGATAAACCTATCATCTTATGGATGTCGTGTCGCCACTCAAACTGTGTTACCGACCCATAATTTGAGGACTGAATCACAGACGAGGTATAGAATAGACCAATCACCCAATGTATTTTTGTGTCGCAGGTCTGAGGGGTCCTAGGACCCCCCATACCATTTTAAGGTCGC
Source organism: Andrena flavipes (assembly GCA_963971345.1). Taxonomy (NCBI): domain Eukaryota; kingdom Metazoa; phylum Arthropoda; class Insecta; order Hymenoptera; family Andrenidae; genus Andrena; species Andrena flavipes. The sequence continues at coordinate 47,462,179 of OZ020482.1, forward strand.
ATGCAACGTTACCGGTGAAGTCTCAAAACAGATTGTAACGCTACGCGTGGTAGGAACTAAAATTAAGCACAAGTAAAACTAGGTTATGTTTTGAGAGTCAAAGCCCGCGATTTACAAATGTTTCTGTTAGAGTAACAATTTAATAATCGTCTTATGAACATATTCCGTTCAACGGAAGAGAATGGAGGAAGAAAATAAAACGATATCACATTCGTCTCTTAACCTTGCTGTCCTATTCCGGTTTATTTAACGCAAAACAAATTTCATTCCCTTGCAATAACGTAATTTGTAAAAACAGAACTTTAATGTATTTTAAGAGCACCTGTTGCTGAACCCCACCCATATATCATGTGTTGCCGCATACATTAAGGCGACGCGAAGAGATTTATATATATCGTCATATCATCTACAATTATTTATTAATCAGTGTGAAAATTGGTGAAAATCTTCCTTGTATATTAAGGAAAAACTTTGTCGCTGCAAGTTATATGTACCTCAAAATTACCAGGATGGGCAAAAAAAATTACTTGAAATCAAAATTTAATCTACGACACTTAATTTTTTTATATCGGCGCCTCATCATTTACACAGTGCAAATGATGAGGCGCCGATATAAAAAAATTAAGTGTCGTAGATTAAATAAGGAACAAAATTACTTTTTACTTTTTAGCGCATTTCATATTTTTTTGAAGTCGTCTTTAATTATGATTTTCCATTTTTTGGAACGATGCACCAGTATTGTGACTTTTACACGCTGGTGGCGAAAAATCTCTCCGTACAGAGGTATAGCGCCGTGGTCAACGGGTACGAGACCAGTCGGCATTGTTTGCAAACCTCATTACAATGATCTGGGGTGTGAGTGGTAAATCGATCATAAAAGCGGAGCGCGCGGCTCGCTTACCTGGGCCGGGAAATTCCCAATAGCTCTTTGCTACGTTCATTTGAAAGAGACCATCCCAAAATTTTCGAAGCTCGGGGCTCACCGCTGTCCAGCGGACGCTGACAGCCAGGGGTGTGCGGGTACCCGACGTTTCGGGCTCGGGACGGGCCGGAAACTTTCGGTCGAGATCGGGCAGGATCCCGTTACTTTCGTATTGCTCGAGAACCCGAAGTTTTCGGGATCCCGAGAGTCGTTTCGGGCTGCAAGCATAGCTGCCATGAGCGGGCAATTTGATTTCAGATCAGCTCGGCAAAACTCGGACGCGATCGGCTCGAAACACTATTATATCGGCTCACAGACTATTTGGTAGCAATGAAAATACATATATATGTACTTAAATGAATAATAAGATACTAATTCTGATTCAACAGGAGACAGAAGGGTAAAATCTTTTCACTAGTCTTGATATAAATGATATACATAATTCTTTCCGTCTCGGTCCCCTCTTAATGGCTGGCTTTCGAGCCGATCTCTTCTATTTTACATATTATGCTTTTCTAAAACTGCAAAATATGTAGTAATATCCGCAGCGTTTCAAGACCATTATACTCATTCATCTTTTTCCTTCAGTGTCGGATCTGTATTCATATTCAGAAAGTTAAAATTGGATGGCCACGATATTCTGGCCTTTCTCTTGAAATCGGTTGAACGGTAACGCGTACCTTTTTTTACAACCCTGATGGGTTCTTAGGTAAAAGCTTTCGAACGACGCGGCTCGGAGGTCATAAACGCTAGACTAGTGGCATAAGGACAAAGTCAGCAATAGGCCATTCAGTAATGACTATGCCAATTTCTATCATAGACGTATCACTAATGGATTACTAGTGTTTTTCTGATAAAAATAACACCAAACATGATATAATTCTGATTATTTTTAATGACTGTAATAGAAAGTACTTGGAGTAAAGTAATTGAGGAAAGTAATAAAGAGTACTTAAATTCTACGTGAACTGACACCACAGGCGTCTGTAGACTTTTCTTTACGGGGTGGGGTAACTTTGAAGCGATGGTGGTGAAAATTATAGTAATGAAAAAACGAGTAGCCCGCTTGCTTTTTTGAACTCATTTTGTATTGCCAATTTAATTAAAAATTTAAATCCGAAATTGTCGGATTTAGTATATTCACTTTCAGAATTTTAGAATTATAAATTTCGAATTATTCACTTTTTTAGTATAAACTTAATAGAGACAAGTTTTTAAAAATAGGCAATTTTTTTCTCAAAAGTCAGGGGGGACAACTGCCCCTTTTGCACCCCACTCCGGACGCCCATGACTGACACGGAACTGTTATGTGTACCCAGATCTTAACGTAAGCGCTATCTACGCTCGTGTATTTACATTGTAGATGTTTTTTTATAATTTTTAAATAGTTAATTTTCAGTAGTGAATAAGGACAGAGCCAATCAATTTGTAACGACACGTAGGGATTTAGGGGCCTCGGGTCCAAAAGACTATGAATATAAATTTTACAAAAACGTTTAAATTCATTATTTTCAATGACTTTTACGTGTCGTAGGATGAGCACCGTCTATTTAGACACGCGCGAAGTGCAGAAATTTGTGGGCATGTCAGTAGCAGCGTCAATTTTTAATATTTTTCCGTGTATGACATGTGAAAATATTAATTAAATTTTCCACTTCACGAAAAATACTAACAATCAATTTCATCTTGCAATTTATAGCTTGTATAAGCTCTCAAGAAGTGCCATATTTCAGCGCCATATAGGCTCCTGATCCCCGAGATAGGTTTTCAGAAAGAAATCCGGTGTGAGTCGTTAACAAACCGAGCCAAAGCATAGCTTAGCGAAAGCCCGCCCTCTATGTTAAATTCTCACTCTAAACAAGTCACACGTATACAAGCACGCACACATATTTAAGTATTTCAACACATTTCAGAGTAGTTCTTGAGTTGGCCGCTGTTCATGAACAGAGGTCGTTAAATTCAGTCCTCAAATTATGGGTCGGTACCACAGATTGGGTGGCGACACGAAGTCCCATAAGGCGATAGGTCTATTCTATACCTCGTCTGTGACTGAATGTAGTGTCATCTGTTCATAAACAGCGTCCAACTCAGTAACTATTCTGAAATGTGTTGAAATGCTGAAAGCGGTGTGCGTGCTTGTAAACGTCTGACTTGTTTGAAGGCAGGCTTTTGCTACGCTATGCTTTGGCTCGGCTTATCAACTACTCACGCGGATTTCTCTCTGGAAATCCATTCCAAGGATTAAGACACTATTGCACTCAAAAATGGTATTTCCAGGGATAAAAAAATTAAAAACCGATTTTTTCGGCGTTTTTTTCCGTGTCAGAGTAACTTATAGGTGGAATTTTCGTACATACTTTATGAAATAAATCTTTTATGCGATCTTCAATGTCTTCACATACAGTAAAACAGCGTAGGAATTAAACGAACTAAACATGCTGTGACATTACAGTCTAAAATGTGTAAGATATTTTCAACGGCGTCGATGGCGCAGCTGTAAAGTCTCTCGTGTTTCCAAAATTCAGAAGTTAAACAATACTGTAATTGACGGAATACTAGACCATAGAAACGGTGGTATAAAAACTGCGGCTATACTTCCGAAAACCGGTCAAACCCGATTGGGCTGAAATTTTGCAAATAGGTTCATTTTGCATAAAAATAATGTTTGCGAGAAGGATTTTTGGCGACTCGAATATTTTTTTTAACCATTTCAATGTCGTTTCCTACCTTACTGACAGGGTCGAGAATGTCGGTAAGGTAGGAAACAAAATTTCAGCCCAATCGGGTTTGACCGGTTTTCGGAAGTTTCGCCAAATATTACTATGTAAATACGTTACTGATATGGTAGTGGAATTGGACGCTATTTAAATGGCGTAAAATTGGGAAGATAATTTAATTCATTATACTCATCATATGAAATAACATTCGTCGTAGTTTCTATAATATACAAGTCAGGTTACATAAAATACTTTTCTTCTGCTTACAGGTGAAACTTGGGCACATTTCAACGTGACAGGAACTTTATATGGGCCAAATGATGGAAATTTCAACAATGAACACAAGAAAATAGTAATTTTATATAACTGACAAAGTAAAATTATATATTTTATACTTTATTGTAACACTGTAAAAGTCTTTATTCAAATAAAGTGGGAAAAAATTGAAACAGACTATTATTATTTAGAAATACCTTTTATACATACTCCTATCCAAATAGTCGCAGTAGCTACATTAAAGTGACGTCTTCGAAGCAGAAATTTAGGATACCTCCTTTCGCTTCATGTTCTCCTGCTGCGAAGCTGAATTTTACAGCGTACTGAGATTTTTGACCAAATTTTGGAGCGAAGCAGCAGGAGAACATGAAGCGAAAGGAGGTATGCTGAATTCCATCGCCAGAAACCTTTCGACAACTCTGCGACTCTGCGTTCGATAGTTCTGCGTCTTCGATTCTCTCTCCGAAGGCGCTAACTTTGTGCCACCTCTTTCGACATCATGTTCTCCTGCTGCGAAGCTGAATTTTACAGCGTACTGAGATTTTTGACCAAATTTTGGAGCGAAGCAGCAGGAGAACATGAAGCGAAAGGAGGTATGCTGAATTCCATCGCCAGAAACCTTTCGACAACTCTGCGACTCTGCGTTCGATAGTTCTGCGTCTTCGATTCTCTCTCCGAAGGCGCTAACTTTGTGCCACCTCTTTCGACATCATGTTCTCCTGCTGCGAAGCTGAATTTTACAGCGTACTGAGATTTTTGACCAAATTTTGGAGCGAAGCAGCAGGAGAACATGAAGCGAAAGGAGGTATGCTGAATTCCATCGCCAGAAACCTTTCGACAACTCTGCGACTCTGCGTTCGATAGTTCTGCGTCTTCGATTCTCTCTCCGAAGGCGCTAACTTTGTGCCACCTCTTTCGACATCATGTTCTCCTGCTGCGAAGCTGAATTTTACAGCGTACTGAGATTTTTGACCAAATTTTGGAGCGAAGCAGCAGGAGAACATGAAGCGAAAGGAGGTATGCTGAATTCCATCGCCAGAAACCTTTCGACAACTCTGCGACTCTGCGTTCGATAGTTCTGCGTCTTCGATTCTCTCTCCGAAGGCGCTAACTTTGTGCCACCTCTTTCGACATCATGTTCTCCTGCTGCGAAGCTGAATTTTACAGCGTACTGAGATTTTTGACCAAATTTTGGAGCGAAGCAGCAGGAGAACATGAAGCGAAAGGAGGTATGCTGAATTCCATCGCCAGAAACCTTTCGACAACTCTGCGACTCTGCGTTCGATAGTTCTGCGTCTTCGATTCTCTCTCCGAAGGCGCTAACTTTGTGCCACCTCTTTCGACATCATGTTCTCCTGCTGCGAAGCTGAATTTTACAGCGTACTGAGATTTTTGACCAAATTTTGGAGCGAAGCAGCAGGAGAACATGAAGCGAAAGGAGGTATGCTGAATTCCATCGCCAGAAACCTTTCGACAACTCTGCGACTCTGCGTTCGATAGTTCTGCGTCTTCGATTCTCTCTCCGAAGGCGCTAACTTTGTGCCACCTCTTTCGACATCATGTTCTCCTGCTGCGAAGCTGAATTTTACAGCGTACTGAGATTTTTGACCAAATTTTGGAGCGAAGCAGCAGGAGAACATGAAGCGAAAGGAGGTATGCTGAATTCCATCGCCAGAAACCTTTCGACAACTCTGCGACTCTGCGTTCGATAGTTCTGCGTCTTCGATTCTCTCTCCGAAGGCGCTAACTTTGTGCCACCTCTTTCGACATCATGTTCTCCTGCTGCGAAGCTGAATTTTACAGCGTACTGAGATTTTTGACCAAATTTTGGAGCGAAGCAGCAGGAGAACATGAAGCGAAAGGAGGTATGCTGAATTCCATCGCCAGAAACCTTTCGACAACTCTGCGACTCTGCGTTCGATAGTTCTGCGTCTTCGATTCTCTCTCCGAAGGCGCTAACTTTGTGCCACCTCTTTCGACATCATGTTCTCCTGCTGCGAAGCTGAATTTTACAGCGTACTGAGATTTTTGACCAAATTTTGGAGCGAAGCAGCAGGAGAACATGAAGCGAAAGGAGGTATGCTGAATTCCATCGCCAGAAACCTTTCGACAACTCTGCGACTCTGCGTTCGATAGTTCTGCGTCTTCGATTCTCTCTCCGAAGGCGCTAACTTTGTGCCACCTCTTTCGACATCATGTTCTCCTGCTGCGAAGCTGAATTTTACAGCGTACTGAGATTTTTGACCAAATTTTGGAGCGAAGCAGCAGGAGAACATGAAGCGAAAGGAGGTATGCTGAATTCCATCGCCAGAAACCTTTCGACAACTCTGCGACTCTGCGTTCGATAGTTCTGCGTCTTCGATTCTCTCTCCGAAGGCGCTAACTTTGTGCCACCTCTTTCGACATCATGTTCTCCTGCTGCGAAGCTGAATTTTACAGCGTACTGAGATTTTTGACCAAATTTTGGAGCGAAGCAGCAGGAGAACATGAAGCGAAAGGAGGTATGCTGAATTCCATCGCCAGAAACCTTTCGACAACTCTGCGACTCTGCGTTCGATAGTTCTGCGTCTTCGATTCTCTCTCCGAAGGCGCTAACTTTGTGCCACCTCTTTCGACATCATGTTCTCCTGCTGCGAAGCTGAATTTTACAGCGTACTGAGATTTTTGACCAAATTTTGGAGCGAAGCAGCAGGAGAACATGAAGCGAAAGGAGGTATGCTGAATTCCATCGCCAGAAACCTTTCGACAACTCTGCGACTCTGCGTTCGATAGTTCTGCGTCTTCGATTCTCTCTCCGAAGGCGCTAACTTTGTGCCACCTCTTTCGACATCATGTTCTCCTGCTGCGAAGCTGAATTTTACAGCGTACTGAGATTTTTGACCAAATTTTGGAGCGAAGCAGCAGGAGAACATGAAGCGAAAGGAGGTATGCTGAATTCCATCGCCAGAAACCTTTCGACAACTCTGCGACTCTGCGTTCGATAGTTCTGCGTCTTCGATTCTCTCTCCGAAGGCGCTAACTTTGTGCCACCTCTTTCGACATCATGTTCTCCTGCTGCGAAGCTGAATTTTACAGCGTACTGAGATTTTTGACCAAATTTTGGAGCGAAGCAGCAGGAGAACATGAAGCGAAAGGAGGTATGCTGAATTCCATCGCCAGAAACCTTTCGACAACTCTGCGACTCTGCGTTCGATAGTTCTGCGTCTTCGATTCTCTCTCCGAAGGCGCTAACTTTGTGCCACCTCTTTCGACATCATGTTCTCCTGCTGCGAAGCTGAATTTTACAGCGTACTGAGATTTTTGACCAAATTTTGGAGCGAAGCAGCAGGAGAACATGAAGCGAAAGGAGGTATGCTGAATTCCATCGCCAGAAACCTTTCGACAACTCTGCGACTCTGCGTTCGATAGTTCTGCGTCTTCGATTCTCTCTCCGAAGGCGCTAACTTTGTGCCACCTCTTTCGACATCATGTTCTCCTGCTGCGAAGCTGAATTTTACAGCGTACTGAGATTTTTGACCAAATTTTGGAGCGAAGCAGCAGGAGAACATGAAGCGAAAGGAGGTATGCTGAATTCCATCGCCAGAAACCTTTCGACAACTCTGCGACTCTGCGTTCGATAGTTCTGCGTCTTCGATTCTCTCTCCGAAGGCGCTAACTTTGTGCCACCTCTTTCGACATCATGTTCTCCTGCTGCGAAGCTGAATTTTACAGCGTACTGAGATTTTTGACCAAATTTTGGAGCGAAGCAGCAGGAGAACATGAAGCGAAAGGAGGTATGCTGAATTCCATCGCCAGAAACCTTTCGACAACTCTGCGACTCTGCGTTCGATAGTTCTGCGTCTTCGATTCTCTCTCCGAAGGCGCTAACTTTGTGCCACCTCTTTCGACATCATGTTCTCCTGCTGCGAAGCTGAATTTTACAGCGTACTGAGATTTTTGACCAAATTTTGGAGCGAAGCAGCAGGAGAACATGAAGCGAAAGGAGGTATGCTGAATTCCATCGCCAGAAACCTTTCGACAACTCTGCGACTCTGCGTTCGATAGTTCTGCGTCTTCGATTCTCTCTCCGAAGGCGCTAACTTTGTGCCACCTCTTTCGACATCATGTTCTCCTGCTGCGAAGCTGAATTTTACAGCGTACTGAGATTTTTGACCAAATTTTGGAGCGAAGCAGCAGGAGAACATGAAGCGAAAGGAGGTATGCTGAATTCCATCGCCAGAAACCTTTCGACAACTCTGCGACTCTGCGTTCGATAGTTCTGCGTCTTCGATTCTCTCTCCGAAGGCGCTAACTTTGTGCCACCTCTTTCGACATCATGTTCTCCTGCTGCGAAGCTGAATTTTACAGCGTACTGAGATTTTTGACCAAATTTTGGAGCGAAGCAGCAGGAGAACATGAAGCGAAAGGAGGTATGCTGAATTCCATCGCCAGAAACCTTTCGACAACTCTGCGACTCTGCGTTCGATAGTTCTGCGTCTTCGATTCTCTCTCCGAAGGCGCTAACTTTGTGCCACCTCTTTCGACATCATGTTCTCCTGCTGCGAAGCTGAATTTTACAGCGTACTGAGATTTTTGACCAAATTTTGGAGCGAAGCAGCAGGAGAACATGAAGCGAAAGGAGGTATGCTGAATTCCATCGCCAGAAACCTTTCGACAACTCTGCGACTCTGCGTTCGATAGTTCTGCGTCTTCGATTCTCTCTCCGAAGGCGCTAACTTTGTGCCACCTCTTTCGACATCATGTTCTCCTGCTGCGAAGCTGAATTTTACAGCGTACTGAGATTTTTGACCAAATTTTGGAGCGAAGCAGCAGGAGAACATGAAGCGAAAGGAGGTATGCTGAATTCCATCGCCAGAAACCTTTCGACAACTCTGCGACTCTGCGTTCGATAGTTCTGCGTCTTCGATTCTCTCTCCGAAGGCGCTAACTTTGTGCCACCTCTTTCGACATCATGTTCTCCTGCTGCGAAGCTGAATTTTACAGCGTACTGAGATTTTTGACCAAATTTTGGAGCGAAGCAGCAGGAGAACATGAAGCGAAAGGAGGTATGCTGAATTCCATCGCCAGAAACCTTTCGACAACTCTGCGACTCTGCGTTCGATAGTTCTGCGTCTTCGATTCTCTCTCCGAAGGCGCTAACTTTGTGCCACCTCTTTCGACATCATGTTCTCCTGCTGCGAAGCTGAATTTTACAGCGTACTGAGATTTTTGACCAAATTTTGGAGCGAAGCAGCAGGAGAACATGAAGCGAAAGGAGGTATGCTGAATTCCATCGCCAGAAACCTTTCGACAACTCTGCGACTCTGCGTTCGATAGTTCTGCGTCTTCGATTCTCTCTCCGAAGGCGCTAACTTTGTGCCACCTCTTTCGACATCATGTTCTCCTGCTGCGAAGCTGAATTTTACAGCGTACTGAGATTTTTGACCAAATTTTGGAGCGAAGCAGCAGGAGAACATGAAGCGAAAGGAGGTATGCTGAATTCCATCGCCAGAAACCTTTCGACAACTCTGCGACTCTGCGTTCGATAGTTCTGCGTCTTCGATTCTCTCTCCGAAGGCGCTAACTTTGTGCCACCTCTTTCGACATCATGTTCTCCTGCTGCGAAGCTGAATTTTACAGCGTACTGAGATTTTTGACCAAATTTTGGAGCGAAGCAGCAGGAGAACATGAAGCGAAAGGAGGTATGCTGAATTCCATCGCCAGAAACCTTTCGACAACTCTGCGACTCTGCGTTCGATAGTTCTGCGTCTTCGATTCTCTCTCCGAAGGCGCTAACTTTGTGCCACCTCTTTCGACATCATGTTCTCCTGCTGCGAAGCTGAATTTTACAGCGTACTGAGATTTTTGACCAAATTTTGGAGCGAAGCAGCAGGAGAACATGAAGCGAAAGGAGGTATGCTGAATTCCATCGCCAGAAACCTTTCGACAACTCTGCGACTCTGCGTTCGATAGTTCTGCGTCTTCGATTCTCTCTCCGAAGGCGCTAACTTTGTGCCACCTCTTTCGACATCATGTTCTCCTGCTGCGAAGCTGAATTTTACAGCGTACTGAGATTTTTGACCAAATTTTGGAGCGAAGCAGCAGGAGAACATGAAGCGAAAGGAGGTATGCTGAATTCCATCGCCAGAAACCTTTCGACAACTCTGCGACTCTGCGTTCGATAGTTCTGCGTCTTCGATTCTCTCTCCGAAGGCGCTAACTTTGTGCCACCTCTTTCGACATCATGTTCTCCTGCTGCGAAGCTGAATTTTACAGCGTACTGAGATTTTTGACCAAATTTTGGAGCGAAGCAGCAGGAGAACATGAAGCGAAAGGAGGTATGCTGAATTCCATCGCCAGAAACCTTTCGACAACTCTGCGACTCTGCGTTCGATAGTTCTGCGTCTTCGATTCTCTCTCCGAAGGCGCTAACTTTGTGCCACCTCTTTCGACATCATGTTCTCCTGCTGCGAAGCTGAATTTTACAGCGTACTGAGATTTTTGACCAAATTTTGGAGCGAAGCAGCAGGAGAACATGAAGCGAAAGGAGGTATGCTGAATTCCATCGCCAGAAACCTTTCGACAACTCTGCGACTCTGCGTTCGATAGTTCTGCGTCTTCGATTCTCTCTCCGAAGGCGCTAACTTTGTGCCACCTCTTTCGACATCATGTTCTCCTGCTGCGAAGCTGAATTTTACAGCGTACTGAGATTTTTGACCAAATTTTGGAGCGAAGCAGCAGGAGAACATGAAGCGAAAGGAGGTATGCTGAATTCCATCGCCAGAAACCTTTCGACAACTCTGCGACTCTGCGTTCGATAGTTCTGCGTCTTCGATTCTCTCTCCGAAGGCGCTAACTTTGTGCCACCTCTTTCGACATCATGTTCTCCTGCTGCGAAGCTGAATTTTACAGCGTACTGAGATTTTTGACCAAATTTTGGAGCGAAGCAGCAGGAGAACATGAAGCGAAAGGAGGTATGCTGAATTCCATCGCCAGAAACCTTTCGACAACTCTGCGACTCTGCGTTCGATAGTTCTGCGTCTTCGATTCTCTCTCCGAAGGCGCTAACTTTGTGCCACCTCTTTCGACATCATGTTCTCCTGCTGCGAAGCTGAATTTTACAGCGTACTGAGATTTTTGACCAAATTTTGGAGCGAAGCAGCAGGAGAACATGAAGCGAAAGGAGGTATGCTGAATTCCATCGCCAGAAACCTTTCGACAACTCTGCGACTCTGCGTTCGATAGTTCTGCGTCTTCGATTCTCTCTCCGAAGGCGCTAACTTTGTGCCACCTCTTTCGACATCATGTTCTCCTGCTGCGAAGCTGAATTTTACAGCGTACTGAAATTTTTGACCAAATTTTGGAGCGAAGCAGCAGGAGAACATGAAGCGAAAGGAGGTATGCTGCCCCCTCCAGGGTCGCCCCCTCCAGGGTCGACCACCTTGCCGTGGTGAGGGGGCTCTAGGGCAGTGGCGATGGCTGTCGTCGGGCGCTCCGTGGGGGATGTCCCCCGCGCAGCGGCTGGCGAGGGCTGCTACTGCCTCTAGCTAAGGGTTGACCAAGTAAAGGTGGTCCATGGACCCCATCGGTGGCCTTGAAACCTGAAACCAGGAAGAGTCTGCAGAGGGAATCCTGGTTACTACCGCGGGTTTTGTTACCTGATAGGCGAGGCCCGGTCTGGAGCCCACTGGTACCTATCCTCTGCGTGTCCCGCTTGGGCGGTGCGGATTGGACTGGCCTCCTCCTCCATTTTTTCACCATTGGACCGGCGGTTTGCTGATCAAGTGACGACTGGTTTCCCTAGAAGAAGAAAAGGGAAAGTAATAGAAGAAGAGGAAGAGTAGGAAAGAAGAAGGAAAGAGAAGAGGAAATAGTACTTAGTGCTACGTATAATTGGACGGACTCCCTAGGGGGTTCCCTCCCCCCCCTTCGCTTAGGCGACGGGACGGGTGGGGCCCTCCGAGGTAAACTGTAATACCATAACAGATATCACCAACACCATGATAAATAGGGATGTTAGGACCCATACGGAATAATTAGGTCCCCCCGACGTAAGTCGGTACTAGCCGTAGCGGCCACAACACCAGGGTCGGTAGGACGGAGTAAATCCGCTGGGCGGTAGGGCCGTCGCCCTTAAGACAACACATATGGAATAATGTCAAACTTCAGCCCGGCCTCGGATGTCAACCAGGCGAATATTGGTGTTAGACCAACCTCTCACACTTGCCCCGTCGGCAGCAAGGAGGGAGTAAGAGATAAGCCCGATGACACAGAGTTGATGCGGCGGACCTGTGTCACTGGGGGTGGTGCGAATGCACCCCTGCACCCCCCAGAAAAAGCAACAGCGGCAGGACATGGACTTGGCACTAAGGATAATGACTTGGAAACGGATCGGACCGACACCGCCCCCCGGGATAGGGGGGTGGTGGAGAGACTAAGGCGTGTGGTGGACTCGCCGCTAAAGGGCCACCTGGCGTGGGAGGGCGGTTCCTTGCGCGAGTTCTTTGATGTGAGCGTCGCGTCGGCTCTCTGGAAGGGGGATCAGGTGATCGTCGATCTGGACCTTGATACGATCATCCCAGAGACTCCCCCCCCAGTGAAAATCCCTCGGGGCAAAACTCTGGCAAGAACCCCCCCAGACTCGAGGGGGCTGCTGGGTAGCAGCTCCGCGGATGGCAGGACATTTCTTGCCCCGGTGATACCGCCACCGAAGAATAAGGCCAAACAGTCGGCCGGTACGGAGTCGCCTGGGGCCAAGATGGCCCGGCTCCTGAGTAGGATGGCGGATTTAGTTAAATCGCTTTCTGTGGTGTGCGGAGAACTGGCGACGGTGGATGCGGGTGAGCGAAATCCCACGTTGGCAAGGGTGGCCATAGAGGCAAATAAGGGGTGTGAGGAAGCAACGGCCATAGTTGCGGAGGCCATGGCTGTGCAATCGATTGAACGATGGAAGTCAAGAGCTGAGACTGACAACCCCCAACATATGGAGGTGGCCTCGCTTGGGGCTTCTGGGGCCGGAGGGGGCCAGAAGAAGAAGGCTGTTCGTTCCCTGGGCACCCAAACGGAGGAGCGGACTTTCAACTTTGGTACGAAGCCAACCTCCTCCCAGGTAAAAAAGGGGGGTAACGTGAACCAGAAGAGGGTGCGTTCCTCCCCCCAGGAGGACTCGGCTGGGCCGAGAAAGAAGTTGTTCGCGGAGGTGGCGAGCACGGTTCCCGCCAAAGCTTTTGAGCCGAAGGCCCCCACACCCTTGAATGGGGGTGACGAAAGGCCGGCTAGGGAGGAGGGGATGCCCCCCCCTATTCGGGAAGGGTCGCGACAAAATGAACAGGAGTGGCAGCCGACGAGAGGCCAACTCAGAAGGGAGCGGCGAGCGAAGCACCAACAAGAGGTGCAGCGGCAAAAGCAGCAAAATCATCTGCAGCAACAGCAGCAGCAGCAGCCGCGGCTTCCGAGGCAACAACAGCAAGAACAGGAGCAGCGGGGGCAATCTCCCCTCCCCCGTCAGCGTCAGGAAAAGCGGAAGCCAAGGCCTCCGAGAAAGAGGCCTGAAGCTGTCTTGGTGAGGGTGGCCCCTACATCCTCCTATATAGATACCTACCGGCTCCTCCTCTCTAAGGGTAGAGATATTCTGGAGGGGGTGGTCGGGGTAAAGAGAACGCGCTTAGGCCACGTGCTGTTGGAGCTGGGGAAACAAAACAGTGCAGTGACACTGGTTAGCTCCCTGCGCGATAAGCTCGGTGGAAACGGGATCGACTGCTCCCCACTACAGGACAGGACCGCGGTCGAGGTAAGGGGGATCGACCCAATGGTCGAGGGCCCTGAGGTCCTGAGGGCCCTGGGGGGGGTACTTAAAGTCGACCCTAAGGATCTTAAACTTAAAATGCTTAAGATGGGACCGATGGGTACCCAAACGGCGGTGATTGAGGTTCCCACTAATGAGATTAGGAGCTCTCTGGAGGATGTGCGGTTTAGAGTCGGACTTACAGTCGTCAGGTTTAGGATATTACCGAAGCTGGTGAGATGCTTTAGTTGCCACCAACTCGGCCATCTGGCAAGAGACTGCCAGATTCCGAAGGAAGGGGGTGAGACCTGTAGGAGATGTGGGATGACAGGCCACCAAATCGATAAGTGTGGGAACCCCCCAAAGTGCATAATATGCACCAGAGATGGGACCACGGGAGTAAAAGCTGCACACGTCACGGCCTCACTGGCGTGCCCGGCAAATAAGAGCAGACCGGGGACGGAGCCCAAGGTAGCAAAGAGAAAAACGGTAAATAATGGGATTAAAAGTAATTCAAATAAACCTAAATAGATGTAGGTTGGCACAGGATATCATGGTCCATAATGTGTCTCTGCTTAATGCGGATGTAGTTATTATTTCTGAACCATATAGGCAAAGTAACTACTGGATAAATGACGCGACCGGTGATTCGTCGATCTGGGTGACCGGCTTTAACGGCAAATTCCCTACCCGGGCCCCGTCTAGGAATGCGGACGGTATTGTGGCGGCGGTGGTGGATGAGTGCAGTATTATTAGCTGCTACTGCTCCCCAAGTAGGAAACTCTCTGAGTTCCTTGTATACTTGGACGTGCTGGAGGGCATCTTGACGGAAGTCAAAACCCCGGGTCGTGGAGTTATAATAGCCGGGGATCTCAATGCAAAGTCCCCGGCCTGGGGGGGCACCAAGTCCGATAGGAGGGGAAATGCATGCATGGACCTATTGGCGAGGCATGGACTTGTCCCGATTAATCTTAAGGAACGCTTTACTTTCCACCATCGTAACAAAGGTGCCTCGTTTATTGATGTGATGTCCACTGACCGAACGACGGCCCGATGGATTAGGAAAAGCGAGGTCCTGGGGCATTTTTCGTTTTCCGATCACAGATACGTGTGTCACACCATCGGGAAACCTAAGAGGGCGGCCGTGGCCCCGGAGTGGGCCCAGTTCTCGGTACGGGACATGGATACTGAGGTTGTTTTGGAGAAATATAAACAGCTCCGACAGCTGGATTGTGCCCGGGCGACGGATCCCTCTGGTTCTTCCGTCCCCCGGATTGAGCCGTTGGCGGTAAAATTCCAAAGGCTGCTGGAGGAAGTTACTAGGAGGGTACTCCCCAGGAAGGCCCTTCCTCGTGGTACGAGGAAGCCCAATCACTGGTGGTCACCGGAGATAGCGGACGCTAGGCGTCTATCTTTTAAGGCCAGGCGGTATTTCCAACGTCGAAGAAAGAAGGGAGCCCCTGACGCTGACGAGGCCAGGAAAGCGTATGCGGCCTCTAGGAAAGAGGTCCAGTTGATGATCTGGAGAGCCAAGGAAGGCCTGTGGCGAGAGCTCTGTGGCACGGTGGACAATAACCCCTGGGGGAAGCCCTATAAAATTGTCATGGCAACCTTAAAAGGGCGGTCCCCTAAGATGACTATGACCCCTTGCCAGGCCCGCGCCATCGTAAACCACCTTTTTGCGACCACTTCTCCCGCGGTCCCCCCAGCTAGGGTGACCCCGGCATCGGTGGCAAACTGGATTATCAGGGGTTCCGAAGCGTCAACCATAAACAGTATCGACTTAGAACTGATAAAGGAGGCGGTGGACAAGATTAAGCCCAATAAGGCCCCGGGGCTAGATGCGGTCCCCTCCGAGGTTGTGGCGTGTGTCCTGAGGAGCCACCATGAAGACCTTAGGGACATGATAAGGGACACTATGGTAAGGGGTACCATCCCTGCAGCCTGGAAAAGGGCTAGGGTGGTGCTTATTCCGAAGCCGGGCAAGGACCCTGACACTCCGGGTGCATATAGACCTATAAGTGTTCTCCCCGCCCTTAGTAAGGTGTGGGAGTACGCGGTGAAGGGTGTTATAGAGAAGCAAATAGGACGAGACCCCTTCCACCCGGCGCAATTCGGATTTAGGAGGGGTATGGGCACGATTGAAGCTACCCTGGAGGTCACTAGCTTTGCGAAGGACTGTGCCAAGAAGGATAGACTCTGTGCAATGGTGACCATCGACGTCGAGAACGCTTTCAACTCCCTCGACTGGGATCTCATCCTTGATGAGCTGAGCAGGAGGGGCGTTTCAAGCATGGTCAGAACTGTAATGAGGGACTACTTTAAGGATAGGCGAGTCGTAGTTCACACACCCCATGAGCACGTAGAGGTGGAAATTATGGCGGGTGTCCCACAGGGCTCCGTCCTTGGACCGTTCCTGTGGAACTTAGTATACGATGATATACTTAAGCTCCTAAACTCCGACCAGCATATGCGGGCTATCGCTTATGCTGACGACTTGGCCATGGTGATCTCTGCGAGGGACTCTCTCCAACTGGAGAAGATACTAGCCTGTACTATGGCAAAGGTCAAGAGATGGTTTGAGAGAACTGGCCTCCGGGTCGCGTTGGGGAAGACCGAGGTCATCCTCTTGGCTGGTCAAAGAAGTAGCAAGATACAGGATTTTGACGTGCTTGGTACTCCGATTACCTCAGCGGAGGCGGTCCGCTACTTAGGAGTAACGCTGGATTGTCGCAGAAATTTTAGGTGCCACCTCCTGGGTGCGGCGGCTAAGGGGGACAAGCTGATGGGGGCTTTGGCCTCATTGTTGCCTAATATTAGCGGACCGTCGGTCCATGCGAGACGATTATATTACTCCGTTTGGGAGTCGATCGTTCTCTATGCGGCTCCGGTCTGGGCCTCCGCCCTGGATATTAAGATCAATAGAGCAATACTTAGAAGGTCGCAGCGGTCGGCCCTGATTAGGACCACCACAGCGTATAGGACCGTAGCATACCAGGCTCTCTGCGTCCTGGCTGGCAGAATGCCTATCCACTTAAAGGTTAGGATGTGGAAGACGGTGTTCGCTAATAGGAAAGCGGATTGGGCTAACCCTGAGTTGAGGGGGAACGCCGCACTCTTGGCGGAAAGGTCCGCCGAGTGTAAAAAGCAGGCGTTGAGTGCGGCCATCGCGGAGTGGCAGGCATCCTGGGAGATCTTTGATCCGAATAATTGGACGAGGCGGTTGGTTCCCTCTGTTGAGACATTTCTGGATAAGGGGGGACTTAATTTCCAGCTCGACTATTGGGTTACCCAGCTTTTCACCTCCCATGGGTCCTTCAATGCCTTTAAGGCTAAGATCAGGAAGTCCCCGGTCGAGTCCTGTGATGACTGTGGAGGAAATGTCAGGGACGATGCTGAGCACGTCCTGACAACGTGCCCCACCTATGAGGAGGAGCGGCAGAAACTGTCGGAGGCCCTGGGTGCCCCGGCAGAAGCCTCCAATCTTGTGGCCCTCGTCACCAAGTCCGCGGACAACTGGGCTAAATGGTGTGACTTTGCCCATAAAGTTATGAAGGATAGGGCGTCTAAGGGGCTTGCTAAGGAGAAAGAGGCGCGGCTGGAGAGAATCCGAACCCTACGGGAAGAGGCCGCTAGGAAGGACCTAGAGAGGAGGAGGAAGATGGGCAAGAGGAAGAGGAATAACAACCTTGCCATAAACCCTCAGGTGAAGAAGAGGAGGCTCCTCCCTCATCCCCCTTAGGACGGAAGAGTGAGTGGTGGGGGACTGGAAACAGCCCAAATGGAGGCGGATCTTGTACATA
The DNA here is from genome assembly GCA_963971345.1 of Andrena flavipes. NCBI lineage: Eukaryota > Metazoa > Arthropoda > Insecta > Hymenoptera > Andrenidae > Andrena > Andrena flavipes. Next base: position 47,479,660 of record OZ020482.1, read on the forward strand.
AATATGGATTCTAGTATAGTGACGAAGTACTACTTATTTATTTATTTATTTATTTATTTGTACATATGCATATAAATTTTGACAAACCTAGGAGGGAATATGGTGAAATGACATTTTGAACAATAATGTGGTTGCCAGCGACATGTGTCAATCTGGCTCAGAGGGCCCCCTCCTGTTCTGGGGGCTGCGGGTAGAAGTATTACGGAGTCGTACCTTCCGCAGTCAAGGGTGCCACACAAAGGAGGCTCGAAGAGAGGTGGGTTTTAGTGGGTATACCACAATAGTGGCGAGTCCCACATCACCCCGACTATCCCAGTCGGAGTATGCATAAAGCATTTCCCACCTCTATAAAAAAAAAAAAAAAAAAAAAAAAAAAAAAAAAGGAGGTATGCTGAATTCCATCGCCAGAAACCTTTCGACAACTCTGCGACTCTGCGTTCGATAGTTCTGCGTCTTCGATTCTCTCTCCGAAGGCGCTAACTTTGTGCCACCTCTTTCGACATCATGTTCTCCTGCTGCGAAGCTGAATTTTACAGCGTACTGAGATTTTTGACCAAATTTTGGAGCGAAGCAGCAGGAGAACATGAAGCGAAAGGAGGTATGCTGAATTCCATCGCCAGAAACCTTTCGACAACTCTGCGACTCTGCGTTCGATAGTTCTGCGTCTTCGATTCTCTCTCCGAAGGCGCTAACTTTGTGCCACCTCTTTCGACATCATGTTCTCCTGCTGCGAAGCTGAATTTTACAGCGTACTGAGATTTTTGACCAAATTTTGGAGCGAAGCAGCAGGAGAACATGAAGCGAAAGGAGGTATGCTGAATTCCATCGCCAGAAACCTTTCGACAACTCTGCGACTCTGCGTTCGATAGTTCTGCGTCTTCGATTCTCTCTCCGAAGGCGCTAACTTTGTGCCACCTCTTTCGACATCATGTTCTCCTGCTGCGAAGCTGAATTTTACAGCGTACTGAGATTTTTGACCAAATTTTGGAGCGAAGCAGCAGGAGAACATGAAGCGAAAGGAGGTATGCTGAATTCCATCGCCAGAAACCTTTCGACAACTCTGCGACTCTGCGTTCGATAGTTCTGCGTCTTCGATTCTCTCTCCGAAGGCGCTAACTTTGTGCCACCTCTTTCGACATCATGTTCTCCTGCTGCGAAGCTGAATTTTACAGCGTACTGAGATTTTTGACCAAATTTTGGAGCGAAGCAGCAGGAGAACATGAAGCGAAAGGAGGTATGCTGAATTCCATCGCCAGAAACCTTTCGACAACTCTGCGACTCTGCGTTCGATAGTTCTGCGTCTTCGATTCTCTCTCCGAAGGCGCTAACTTTGTGCCACCTCTTTCGACATCATGTTCTCCTGCTGCGAAGCTGAATTTTACAGCGTACTGAGATTTTTGACCAAATTTTGGAGCGAAGCAGCAGGAGAACATGAAGCGAAAGGAGGTATGCTGAATTCCATCGCCAGAAACCTTTCGACAACTCTGCGACTCTGCGTTCGATAGTTCTGCGTCTTCGATTCTCTCTCCGAAGGCGCTAACTTTGTGCCACCTCTTTCGACATCATGTTCTCCTGCTGCGAAGCTGAATTTTACAGCGTACTGAGATTTTTGACCAAATTTTGGAGCGAAGCAGCAGGAGAACATGAAGCGAAAGGAGGTATGCTGAATTCCATCGCCAGAAACCTTTCGACAACTCTGCGACTCTGCGTTCGATAGTTCTGCGTCTTCGATTCTCTCTCCGAAGGCGCTAACTTTGTGCCACCTCTTTCGACATCATGTTCTCCTGCTGCGAAGCTGAATTTTACAGCGTACTGAGATTTTTGACCAAATTTTGGAGCGAAGCAGCAGGAGAACATGAAGCGAAAGGAGGTATGCTGAATTCCATCGCCAGAAACCTTTCGACAACTCTGCGACTCTGCGTTCGATAGTTCTGCGTCTTCGATTCTCTCTCCGAAGGCGCTAACTTTGTGCCACCTCTTTCGACATCATGTTCTCCTGCTGCGAAGCTGAATTTTACAGCGTACTGAGATTTTTGACCAAATTTTGGAGCGAAGCAGCAGGAGAACATGAAGCGAAAGGAGGTATGCTGAATTCCATCGCCAGAAACCTTTCGACAACTCTGCGACTCTGCGTTCGATAGTTCTGCGTCTTCGATTCTCTCTCCGAAGGCGCTAACTTTGTGCCACCTCTTTCGACATCATGTTCTCCTGCTGCGAAGCTGAATTTTACAGCGTACTGAGATTTTTGACCAAATTTTGGAGCGAAGCAGCAGGAGAACATGAAGCGAAAGGAGGTATGCTGAATTCCATCGCCAGAAACCTTTCGACAACTCTGCGACTCTGCGTTCGATAGTTCTGCGTCTTCGATTCTCTCTCCGAAGGCGCTAACTTTGTGCCACCTCTTTCGACATCATGTTCTCCTGCTGCGAAGCTGAATTTTACAGCGTACTGAGATTTTTGACCAAATTTTGGAGCGAAGCAGCAGGAGAACATGAAGCGAAAGGAGGTATGCTGAATTCCATCGCCAGAAACCTTTCGACAACTCTGCGACTCTGCGTTCGATAGTTCTGCGTCTTCGATTCTCTCTCCGAAGGCGCTAACTTTGTGCCACCTCTTTCGACATCATGTTCTCCTGCTGCGAAGCTGAATTTTACAGCGTACTGAGATTTTTGACCAAATTTTGGAGCGAAGCAGCAGGAGAACATGAAGCGAAAGGAGGTATGCTGAATTCCATCGCCAGAAACCTTTCGACAACTCTGCGACTCTGCGTTCGATAGTTCTGCGTCTTCGATTCTCTCTCCGAAGGCGCTAACTTTGTGCCACCTCTTTCGACATCATGTTCTCCTGCTGCGAAGCTGAATTTTACAGCGTACTGAGATTTTTGACCAAATTTTGGAGCGAAGCAGCAGGAGAACATGAAGCGAAAGGAGGTATGCTGAATTCCATCGCCAGAAACCTTTCGACAACTCTGCGACTCTGCGTTCGATAGTTCTGCGTCTTCGATTCTCTCTCCGAAGGCGCTAACTTTGTGCCACCTCTTTCGACATCATGTTCTCCTGCTGCGAAGCTGAATTTTACAGCGTACTGAGATTTTTGACCAAATTTTGGAGCGAAGCAGCAGGAGAACATGAAGCGAAAGGAGGTATGCTGAATTCCATCGCCAGAAACCTTTCGACAACTCTGCGACTCTGCGTTCGATAGTTCTGCGTCTTCGATTCTCTCTCCGAAGGCGCTAACTTTGTGCCACCTCTTTCGACATCATGTTCTCCTGCTGCGAAGCTGAATTTTACAGCGTACTGAGATTTTTGACCAAATTTTGGAGCGAAGCAGCAGGAGAACATGAAGCGAAAGGAGGTATGCTGAATTCCATCGCCAGAAACCTTTCGACAACTCTGCGACTCTGCGTTCGATAGTTCTGCGTCTTCGATTCTCTCTCCGAAGGCGCTAACTTTGTGCCACCTCTTTCGACATCATGTTCTCCTGCTGCGAAGCTGAATTTTACAGCGTACTGAGATTTTTGACCAAATTTTGGAGCGAAGCAGCAGGAGAACATGAAGCGAAAGGAGGTATGCTGAATTCCATCGCCAGAAACCTTTCGACAACTCTGCGACTCTGCGTTCGATAGTTCTGCGTCTTCGATTCTCTCTCCGAAGGCGCTAACTTTGTGCCACCTCTTTCGACATCATGTTCTCCTGCTGCGAAGCTGAATTTTACAGCGTACTGAGATTTTTGACCAAATTTTGGAGCGAAGCAGCAGGAGAACATGAAGCGAAAGGAGGTATGCTGAATTCCATCGCCAGAAACCTTTCGACAACTCTGCGACTCTGCGTTCGATAGTTCTGCGTCTTCGATTCTCTCTCCGAAGGCGCTAACTTTGTGCCACCTCTTTCGACATCATGTTCTCCTGCTGCGAAGCTGAATTTTACAGCGTACTGAGATTTTTGACCAAATTTTGGAGCGAAGCAGCAGGAGAACATGAAGCGAAAGGAGGTATGCTGAATTCCATCGCCAGAAACCTTTCGACAACTCTGCGACTCTGCGTTCGATAGTTCTGCGTCTTCGATTCTCTCTCCGAAGGCGCTAACTTTGTGCCACCTCTTTCGACATCATGTTCTCCTGCTGCGAAGCTGAATTTTACAGCGTACTGAGATTTTTGACCAAATTTTGGAGCGAAGCAGCAGGAGAACATGAAGCGAAAGGAGGTATGCTGAATTCCATCGCCAGAAACCTTTCGACAACTCTGCGACTCTGCGTTCGATAGTTCTGCGTCTTCGATTCTCTCTCCGAAGGCGCTAACTTTGTGCCACCTCTTTCGACATCATGTTCTCCTGCTGCGAAGCTGAATTTTACAGCGTACTGAGATTTTTGACCAAATTTTGGAGCGAAGCAGCAGGAGAACATGAAGCGAAAGGAGGTATGCTGAATTCCATCGCCAGAAACCTTTCGACAACTCTGCGACTCTGCGTTCGATAGTTCTGCGTCTTCGATTCTCTCTCCGAAGGCGCTAACTTTGTGCCACCTCTTTCGACATCATGTTCTCCTGCTGCGAAGCTGAATTTTACAGCGTACTGAGATTTTTGACCAAATTTTGGAGCGAAGCAGCAGGAGAACATGAAGCGAAAGGAGGTATGCTGAATTCCATCGCCAGAAACCTTTCGACAACTCTGCGACTCTGCGTTCGATAGTTCTGCGTCTTCGATTCTCTCTCCGAAGGCGCTAACTTTGTGCCACCTCTTTCGACATCATGTTCTCCTGCTGCGAAGCTGAATTTTACAGCGTACTGAGATTTTTGACCAAATTTTGGAGCGAAGCAGCAGGAGAACATGAAGCGAAAGGAGGTATGCTGAATTCCATCGCCAGAAACCTTTCGACAACTCTGCGACTCTGCGTTCGATAGTTCTGCGTCTTCGATTCTCTCTCCGAAGGCGCTAACTTTGTGCCACCTCTTTCGACATCATGTTCTCCTGCTGCGAAGCTGAATTTTACAGCGTACTGAGATTTTTGACCAAATTTTGGAGCGAAGCAGCAGGAGAACATGAAGCGAAAGGAGGTATGCTGAATTCCATCGCCAGAAACCTTTCGACAACTCTGCGACTCTGCGTTCGATAGTTCTGCGTCTTCGATTCTCTCTCCGAAGGCGCTAACTTTGTGCCACCTCTTTCGACATCATGTTCTCCTGCTGCGAAGCTGAATTTTACAGCGTACTGAGATTTTTGACCAAATTTTGGAGCGAAGCAGCAGGAGAACATGAAGCGAAAGGAGGTATGCTGAATTCCATCGCCAGAAACCTTTCGACAACTCTGCGACTCTGCGTTCGATAGTTCTGCGTCTTCGATTCTCTCTCCGAAGGCGCTAACTTTGTGCCACCTCTTTCGACATCATGTTCTCCTGCTGCGAAGCTGAATTTTACAGCGTACTGAGATTTTTGACCAAATTTTGGAGCGAAGCAGCAGGAGAACATGAAGCGAAAGGAGGTATGCTGAATTCCATCGCCAGAAACCTTTCGACAACTCTGCGACTCTGCGTTCGATAGTTCTGCGTCTTCGATTCTCTCTCCGAAGGCGCTAACTTTGTGCCACCTCTTTCGACATCATGTTCTCCTGCTGCGAAGCTGAATTTTACAGCGTACTGAGATTTTTGACCAAATTTTGGAGCGAAGCAGCAGGAGAACATGAAGCGAAAGGAGGTATGCTGAATTCCATCGCCAGAAACCTTTCGACAACTCTGCGACTCTGCGTTCGATAGTTCTGCGTCTTCGATTCTCTCTCCGAAGGCGCTAACTTTGTGCCACCTCTTTCGACATCATGTTCTCCTGCTGCGAAGCTGAATTTTACAGCGTACTGAGATTTTTGACCAAATTTTGGAGCGAAGCAGCAGGAGAACATGAAGCGAAAGGAGGTATGCTGAATTCCATCGCCAGAAACCTTTCGACAACTCTGCGACTCTGCGTTCGATAGTTCTGCGTCTTCGATTCTCTCTCCGAAGGCGCTAACTTTGTGCCACCTCTTTCGACATCATGTTCTCCTGCTGCGAAGCTGAATTTTACAGCGTACTGAGATTTTTGACCAAATTTTGGAGCGAAGCAGCAGGAGAACATGAAGCGAAAGGAGGTATGCTGAATTCCATCGCCAGAAACCTTTCGACAACTCTGCGACTCTGCGTTCGATAGTTCTGCGTCTTCGATTCTCTCTCCGAAGGCGCTAACTTTGTGCCACCTCTTTCGACATCATGTTCTCCTGCTGCGAAGCTGAATTTTACAGCGTACTGAGATTTTTGACCAAATTTTGGAGCGAAGCAGCAGGAGAACATGAAGCGAAAGGAGGTATGCTGAATTCCATCGCCAGAAACCTTTCGACAACTCTGCGACTCTGCGTTCGATAGTTCTGCGTCTTCGATTCTCTCTCCGAAGGCGCTAACTTTGTGCCACCTCTTTCGACATCATGTTCTCCTGCTGCGAAGCTGAATTTTACAGCGTACTGAGATTTTTGACCAAATTTTGGAGCGAAGCAGCAGGAGAACATGAAGCGAAAGGAGGTATGCTGAATTCCATCGCCAGAAACCTTTCGACAACTCTGCGACTCTGCGTTCGATAGTTCTGCGTCTTCGATTCTCTCTCCGAAGGCGCTAACTTTGTGCCACCTCTTTCGACATCATGTTCTCCTGCTGCGAAGCTGAATTTTACAGCGTACTGAGATTTTTGACCAAATTTTGGAGCGAAGCAGCAGGAGAACATGAAGCGAAAGGAGGTATGCTGAATTCCATCGCCAGAAACCTTTCGACAACTCTGCGACTCTGCGTTCGATAGTTCTGCGTCTTCGATTCTCTCTCCGAAGGCGCTAACTTTGTGCCACCTCTTTCGACATCATGTTCTCCTGCTGCGAAGCTCAATTTTACAGCGTACTGAGATTTTTGACCAAATTTTGGAGCGAAGCAGCAGGAGAACATGAAGCGAAAGGAGGTATGCTGAATTCCATCGCCAGAAACCTTTCGACAACTCTGCGACTCTGCGTTCGATAGTTCTGCGTCTTCGATTCTCTCTCCGAAGGCGCTAACTTTGTGCCACCTCTGTCGACATCATGTTCTCCTGCTGCGAAGCTGAATTTTACAGCGTACTGAGATTTTTGACCAAATTTTGGAGCGAAGCAGCAGGAGAACATGAAGCGAAAGGAGGTATGCTGAATTCCATCGCCAGAAACCTTTCGACAACTCTGCGACTCTGCGTTCGATAGTTCTGCGTCTTCGATTCTCTCTCCGAAGGCGCTAACTTTGTGCCACCTCTTTCGACATCATGTTCTCCTGCTGCGAAGCTGAATTTTACAGCGTACTGAGATTTTTGACCAAATTTTGGAGCGAAGCAGCAGGAGAACATGAAGCGAAAGGAGGTATGCTGAATTCCATCGCCAGAAACCTTTCGACAACTCTGCGACTCTGCGTTCGATAGTTCTGCATCTTCGATTCTCTCTCCGAAGGCGCTAACTTTGTGCCACCTCTTTCGACATCATGTTCTCCTGCTGCGAAGCTGAATTTTACAGCGTACTGAGATTTTTTACCAAATTTTGGAGCGAAGCAGCAGGAGAACATGAAGCGAAAGGAGGTATGCTGAATTCCATCGCCAGAAACCTTTCGACAACTCTGCGACTCTGCGTTCGATAGTTCTGCGTCTTCGATTCTCTCTCCGAAGGCGCTAACTTTGTGCCACCTCTTTCGACATCATGTTCTCCTGCTGCGAAGCTGAATTTTACAGCGTACTGAGATTTTTGACCAAATTTTGGAGCGAAGCAGCAGGAGAACATGAAGCGAAAGGAGGTATGCTGAATTCCATCGCCAGAAACCTTTCGACAACTCTGCGACTCTGCGTTCGATAGTTCTGCGTCTTCGATTCTCTCTCCGAAGGCGCTAACTTTGTGCCACCTCTTTCGACATCATGTTCTCCTGCTGCGAAGCTGAATTTTACAGCGTACTGAGATTTTTGACCAAATTTTGGAGCGAAGCAGCAGGAGAACATGAAGCGAAAGGAGGTATCCTGAATTCCATCGCCAGAAACCTTTCGACAACTCTGCGACTCTGCGTTCGATAGTTCTGCGTCTTCGATTCTCTCTCCGAAGGCGCTAACTTTGTGCCACCTCTTTCGACATCATGTTCTCCTGCTGCGAAGCTGAATTTTACAGCGTACTGAGATTTTTGACCAAATTTTGGAGCGAAGCAGCAGGAGAACATGAAGCGAAAGGAGGTATGCTGAATTCCATCGCCAGAAACCTTTCGACAACTCTGCGACTCTGCGTTCGATAGTTCTGTGTCTTCGATTCTCTCTCCGAAGGCGCTAACTTTGTGCCACCTCTTTCGACATCATGTTCTCCTGCTGCGAAGCTGAATTTTACAGCGTACTGAGATTTTTGACCAAATTTTGGAGCGAAGCAGCAGGAGAACATGAAGCGAAAGGAGGTATGCTGAATTCCATCGCCAGAAACCTTTCGACAACTCTGCGACTCTGCGTTCGATAGTTCTGCGTCTTCGATTCTCTCTCCGAAGGCGCTAACTTTGTGCCACCTCTTTCGACATCATGTTCTCCTGCTGCGAAGCTGAATTTTACAGCGTACTGAAATTTTTGACCAAATTTTGGAGCGAAGCAGCAGGAGAACATGAAGCGAAAGGAGGTATCCTGAATTCCATCGCCAGAAACCTTTCGACAACTCTGCGACTCTGCGTTCGATAGTTCTGCGTCTTCGATTCTCTCTCCGAAGGCGCTAACTTTGTGCCACCTCTTTCGACATCATGTTCTCCTGCTGCGAAGCTCAATTTTACAGCGTACTGAGATTTTTGACCAAATTTTGGAGCGAAGCAGCAGGAGAACATGAAGCGAAAGGAGGTATGCTGAATTCCATCGCCAGAAACCTTTCGACAACTCTGCGACTCTGCGTTCGATAGTTCTGCGTCTTCGATTCTCTCTCCGAAGGCGCTAACTTTGTGCCACCTCTTTCGACATCATGTTCTCCTGCTGCGAAGCTGAATTTTACAGCGTACTGAGATTTTTGACCAAATTTTGGAGCGAAGCAGCAGGAGAACATGAAGCGAAAGGAGGTATGCTGAATTCCATCGCCAGAAACCTTTCGACAACTCTGCGACTCTGCGTTCGATAGTTCTGCGTCTTCGATTCTCTCTCCGAAGGCGCTAACTTTGTGCCACCTCTTTCGACATCATGTTCTCCTGCTGCGAAGCTGAATTTTACAGCGTACTGAGATTTTTGACCAAATTTTGGAGCGAAGCAGCAGGAGAACATGAAGCGAAAGGAGGTATGCTGAATTCCATCGCCAGAAACCTTTCGACAACTCTGCGACTCTGCGTTCGATAGTTCTGCGTCTTCGATTCTCTCTCCGAAGGCGCTAACTTTGTGCCACCTCTTTCGACATCATGTTCTCCTGCTGCGAAGCTGAATTTTACAGCGTACTGAGATTTTTGACCAAATTTTGGAGCGAAGCAGCAGGAGAACATGAAGCGAAAAGAGGTATGCTGAATTCCATCGCCAGAAACCTTTCGACAACTCTGCGACTCTGCGTTCGATAGTTCTGCGTCTTCGATTCTCTCTCCGAAGGCGCTAACTTTGTGCCACCTCTTTCGACATCATGTTCTCCTGCTGCGAAGCCGAATTTTACAGCGTACTGAGATTTTTGACCAAATTTTGGAGCGAAGCAGCAGGAGAACATGAAGCGAAAAGAGGTATCCTAAATTTCTGCTTCGAAGACGTCACTTTAATGTAGCTACTGCGACTATTTGGATAGGAGTATGTATAAAAGGTATTTCTCAATAATAATAGTCTGTTTCAAGTTTTTCCCACTTTATTTGAATAAAGACTTTTACAGTGTTACAATAAAGTATAAAATATATAATTTTACTTTGTCAGTTATATAATGTTACTATTTTCTTGTGTTCATTGTCGAAATTTCCATCATTTGGCCCATGTAAAGTTCCTCTCACGGAGAAATATGCCCAAGTTTCACCTGTAACCAGAAGAAAAATATTTTAAGTAACCTGACTTGTATATTATAGAAACTACGACGAATGTTATTTCATATGATGAGTATAATGAATTAAATTATCTTCCCAACTTTACGCCATTTAAATAGCGTCCAATTCCACTACCATATCAGTAACGTATTTACATAGTAATATTTGGCGATACTTCCGAAAACCGGTCAAACCCGATTGGGCTGCAATTTTGCAAATAGTTTTATTTTGCATAAAAATAACGTTTGCGAGAAGGATTTTTGGCGACTCGAAATTTTTTTTTACCATTTCAATGTCGTTTCCTACCTTACCGACAGAGTCGAGAATACGATACAACAGTTATTCAATGAATTCTTTTTATTATTCTCCTGTATATACATATTTTATATCGTTTAATAATGCTTCGAATGAGTCTCTGCCTGACTTATTCACTTCATACCGCCATAAATATTCACAGATATGATCAATCATGGTGTCATCTTTTCGACCGGCTACAAATGTTTCTCGCAACATTGTTTCTATCTCTGGACTAGGCGCACGAGTCACGGGCCCAGCGACCGCGACTGTCAACACTCACAAGATAGGTGTGATAAAAAATAAAACTGCGCCTTTTCATCCTGATCCAGGACCTTCGATTCGTACATGTATAAAAAAAAAGCTGTACGCAAAATTTAAGTGAAATTAATCTGCTCTCTCTTTTAGTTAGACGCCTTACGCACAGGGCTTGGCCCCGTTCAAATTCACATCAGTTCGCTACCATGCTTTACGCGTCCGCGAGATATCTCTTTCCAAGTTGATCTCTATTTTATTGATTTTAGAAGATTAATAAGGAGAATGCATTGAATAATTGTTGTATCCTATTCTCGACTCTGTCGGTAAGATAGGAAACGACATTAAAATGGTTAAAAAAAAAAATTTCGTGTCGCCAATAATCCTTCTCGCAAACATTATTTTTATGCAAAATTTCAGCCCAATCGGGCTTGACCGGTTTTCGGAAGTATAGCCGCAGTTTTTATACCACCGTTTCTATGGTCTAGTATTCCGTCAATTACAGTATTGTTTAACTTCTGAATTTTAATGGTGAGAGATTAGAAAACCAATTATATATAATATTAATTTAGTGTAGGAATGTTAGAACAATACTGTAATCGCGACTCGAAATTTTTTTTTTAACCATTTCAATGTCGTTTCCTACCTTACCGACAGATTCGAGAATAGGATAGTTGGTCCCAGGACCCCCCAAGCCGGTGACAGAAAAATACATTGGTTGATAGGTCTATCCTATACCTCGTCTGTGCTCTGATTTTGCACGAAGTCGGTATTTCAGTTCGTCTTCATTTCTGATATAGCATGCGAGTCTCCAAATTATGTGATAGAAGTTTGACGGTCAGCATTGGATGTTAGGTCTGTCCTCTGCCCTATCTTCGGTAACATGCGTACCATATCTTTTTCACGAATATCGAATAGCTCTATAAATAGTTTGAAAAAATTGAAACTCAATTTTATTATCCCTTTCGAATATGCATTTCATATATCAAGTTCGATTACTTTTTATTAAGAAAAAAATATATCATACGAATTTTCGTAACACATAGTTGAAGGAACTTCACTTGTTAAGTGACAAGTTGAGCGAAGCTGATACAAACAAGCAGATAGTATAGTAACAAACGTGTCACAAAAGATTCCAAATAACTCATTCGTAAATATGAATTATTTCACGTATCACGTTATTATTTACCTCTCGAACAAAACGAAGTTCAGCTTCTAAACTTCTAAACCAACGAATTTATAAATATAAAACGCTTATTATGTCTTTTTTCTGTCCGATAGAAAAGTAGTGAATAAATCGCTCGCAACGATTTCCTATATACAATAACGAATCCATCGTTCCGCAGATAAATTAAACTGTCTCGCGGTTTAACGGGTTTTAAAAATGACGCGTCGAGCCGTGATGAAGTTTTTTTTTAATCATAATTATTATTATCGTTAATATCCATATAATTATCAATAACTACAAGTAAAACACAAAACAAAAATGGTGATATCTGTACATTTCTTTTCTTAAGTAATGTAGTAACATAAACTTTTTTTGTATACCAGTAGCCTATATAATAGGAAGAAACTAAATCATAATATTCACAGATATTTTACAAGATAGATAAGACACGAGGCAGACACGCACGCCGCGGGAAACTTGAACTACATATACGTATGTATATACATATATTTTGTATATATATACATGTATGTAAAGTATGGTCACTGTGAATAGAGTATAAGAGAGAAAAACAGAGCAGTAGGGGAAGGAGCGAGAGTGGGGGCACAGGGGTACAGAGACAGAGGTTAGAAGAGAAAAGAATAGCTTTCTGAAAATGAATGAAACACCGCGACGTGAGCGTCTTATTCGCATCCTATTATATACTTATCCGTAGCTGTACTATATATGCTTTTTTATACTTATCATCTCGCTCGCTCACTTATACCTCTACACTGTACATATGCACAACGCATCTTTTACACTGTACATGCACACGCTCCACGAGTATCCGTGCTGCCTTAAATTAATCGCGTTTCTCTAGGGATCGCCAAAACACGAAACAGTTTGGACGCTTCTCGAAATAATAAATTGTCAAATGAAATCCAAAGAGAATAAGTTTATTTATATGTATATATATATATCAATATATATAACACATTCATAAACTTGCATACGTATATATATATATATATATATATATATATATGCAAGTTTATATATATATATATATACGTATGCATATGCTCGCATGAGAACACGGTCTAAAAAAAAACAAAATAAAGATAGTAATTCGCGTAAAGAAAAAAAGAGAACCAGGGAAGAACGGGCATCCCTTCGTCATTTTAAACGATTTAAATGTTTGTGATCGATGCGAACGTGGTATCCCAAGAAATTGAAACATATGTTTTGACCATCCCTAATAGTTTTTCTTTACATAATGTATTCCTCTAGAGGCATGCGCCCTACACGCAGCAGCATTAATATCGTAAATAGGTAAGTTTTCTTTATATTACTTAATATGTTTTTCCACGGCTCCGTGTGATATAGTGTAATTTCTGGTCTATACACGTAAGCGCATTTATTATCCTCGACACGATCGCTAAAAGAGTCTATATGACACATCGCGCAATAGGTGACACAAGAGAGAGGGGAGGAGGGAGGTGGATGGCGAGGAGGGTAAAGAGAAACAGTAGGGAGAGGGGCAAGGGAGAGAAGGCGGGGCATGGAAGTGTTTAAAAGAATGGGGCGACGTCAGTGGTCAATGAGATCGGTCGTACTGTATCTGTTCTCCCAGCACGACATACTTTGAGCCCCTTCTTCTTTCAATGTGCGGATTGGTACTTTTCTACCTAGCCTGATGCAATAACGTTAATAATAATCGATAGCAGCGATAATAGTAGTAGTAGAGTAGTGGTAATAATAATGGTAGTAGTAGTGGTGATAATAGTATAGTAGTAATAGTAGTAATAGCAGTAGTGGTAGTAATAATTAATAATAATTAGTAATAATAATAATGACAATAATATTAATAATAATAAAAGTAATAGTAATAATGATAGCCGTACTAATGACGATGATGGACGACCATAATAATAATAATTATAATAATTACAATTATAATTATAATAAAGAATCAAAATAAGAATATTAAAAATTCTTCTTTTTTTTTTATAATGTACATAGTGCTAAGATGATAAGAATGATAATAATATGTTACATCCTGCTATGGGAAATTTATATTACATTAGGGATAAACGCTTCTATCTTTTTAGGTAGTCCTTACCTCGCTCTTTTCATCGTTTTTTTTCACTAGAGGTCTAGATCGTAAACATTTTACTTTCTAGTTTCGTCACGAGCGGCAGCAGCAACAGCGGCAGCAGCAACTATTGTTTACGGTAATATAATACATAGGTATTTATAATTATAGAGCAAGTATTTTATACAAAAAACACATCACATACCGCGCGGACCAGAATTCGGTCACCGTTTTTTATAATGTTTTTACCTTTTTTGTTTTCCTCGTCTTTACGCAGACAAATATATCGTTAAATAATTAAAATCACAGTAGTTATGCCCTCGCTGGCTCGCTTATAATTTACACAGTATCATTTAATATATCTAAGCCTTACTTAAAATAGCTCGTGTATGTATGTGTTACGTTCTCGTATGTGTATGCGTATGTATACATATACACGTGCATATATGTATACGCGTGTTACGTGTGTATAGTGAATGGGGGGTGGGGGCGCGGGGATACGTTAGTTTTTTCTTTTTCCTCTATTTCTTACTTACGAAATTCGACTGTCCATCTAGAGCAACGGTAGTTTTATTGGTTTACTGTTTTCCTAGAGGAGGGACGCGTTTCTGTACGAGTTCTCTCGGTTTCTTTTCCGTTCGTTACATTCTTCTTACTTCTTTTTCTTTTCTTCTTCTATCGAGGACATCGCGTGGTTTCTTTTCTCCTTTCCTTAACCGAAGGTCTTCCAACTAAGGGCTGGGGTTGTGCCTGACCCGCTTGTCAGAAAGACCAAGAGTGACGTCGGTCGATCTTACAAACGTTGTCAGTGGACGGGCGTATCGCGAGCCATTTTAAAGATGATATCGCGACCCCATGTAACATTTTTTGCAAGAGAGACACGCCCGGTGATGCACGCGCATTGACCGCGCTAGCCTCCCTACGCCACACAACCCCGGGCCTCGTTATTAGTCCCTACGATCTTCTAAATCGGCACGATTCGCCAGAATCCGCATAATTTGATTGTCACTGATATATATATGTGGTATATATATAGTATATATATATCCCCGGGAGAGAGCATTTTTACTCAATTCCCTCGGGAATATACCCTCCTCTCATTTTGTTGTACGACTCTGCAGCACTCTGTCAGAGGGACACTCCAGGCTTCATGCCACATGCGAAGCGTCCTACGGTGCGTGAAGGCGAGAGATATTAGGTAGATTGCATTCCAGTAGACCACTGGTTGGCCTCAAACCGTGGCGATGACGATGAGCAAATGGGCGATTTTTGCGACGCGGTGTAACAGGTCTGGCGCGATACGCGCCAGACTTTCGTTCGCAAAGTCGCACGACGGGAAGATGTGGACCACATACGCTGGCTGTAAATAAATTAAATAACACTGCATTTCTTTCCCTTTTCTTTCCCCTCGAAATATCTGCTATCGCCCATTAAAATATACAAGCGAGTATTTTGAACGATCTCGATGAAAGTTGAAAATAAATTATCTTCTATTTAAGTGTTTCTTTAAAACATAAAGCTTCTTTTGTTTCGACGATATTGCTATTGAAAAGAGTACGAAAGATCAGGTTCAATGTAATCCACACACCTGTTGCGATCCTGGAGCAGCGATGTTAACAATTCCAGCGGCCTGCTTTTGTTGCAAGTACATTATAAATCCAGTTTGAAGGTTCTTACTCTGCTGTAATACGTCTACCTCGTCTCGACCGCACGGGAGTGCGAGGAGCATGCAATGTTCGTTATCCATCTGCGAAAGGAAAATTAAGGAACTTAATACACGTTCTTTGTCGCAAATAATTGTACTTCACGTCTGTTTAGGTAGATATTTTGCATTCCACAAATTGCTGATATTCATTAACCATTTGATTACGATGAACAGTTATGCGTTCAGTAAATGCGTACAGCCAGCCACTACTACAGTTAACAAATAGATCAGAATGATTCCCCCACTCGACGTACTATCAACGTTTAAAGACTCAGAGCTTAAAGAGTTAACCCAGTCGCTATTAATGCAAAATTAGGTATCATTTTTCGCTGAAGTTTGCCCTTCGCAGCACAGTAAATAGTAGTTCCCTTCATTTTCTATTCTCGCCCCCTTATTTATTACGTATGTACACATCTCTAATCTGCGTCTACACATAAAGCACATTTTCTTAATACGTACTTGCATCTTCCTCGCCACGCCTTCGACCTGAGTCTGTTCCAGCCTCATCCTTTGTGCGATCCTCAATGGTGGTGTAGAACCGTCGCTGTTGCAAGGCAGACTGTCCCTGGCTACGTTGGGATTGCCAAATACGAAGTGCATCTGCACCGCGGCCTGGTCGTTCTTAAGAGCCAGAAGCCCCTGCCACATGACCGGGTAACGTTGGAGTAGCATCTGAAACGAGTCTGCCTGGGGCGGCACCTGCGAGGCGTGCGGTGGAGTGACGACCTGGTGTTTCCTGGGCCTGTCCGGCGTGATGGCCCTGTCGCTGGGCGCCTCGCTGGCAGCGATCGGATATTGGGGACGTATGTGCGCGGGCGGTGGCTCGTAAAATCCGCCTCGAGCGACGGCTGGCGCCCCCGTCAAGGAAGGATTCGCCCCCGCGTTGTACTGTGGTGGCGGCGGTGGCAGCCTCGCTCCTCCGTGTAGCATGTAAACCTGTGCCACCTGAGGGCTATCGGTGGTGCGATCTTGTGGCGTTCTTGTGCCCCGCCTTAGTTCCAGAGGCGGACTGTGGCTGTCCTCTATGCCGGTCTCGAGCTTCGGATCCAGCGGTAGATGAGGGGATCGTGTTCCTGGAATGTGATACGCTATGCGCGGAGCTGTCAGGGCTTCCTGCTGTGCACGCAAATACTGATACTGGAGCACCTGCGGATGCATGTAATGCGGCGGCAGCTCCCCGCCTCTCGTCAGCCCTCCGTAATGGTTCACAACGTCGCCCTGTGCGAATAAAAGAAGACATTTTAGACTCGCCTGTAACCGTTGCAAAACGGAGACGTTGCTTTTAAGTCAGACGTGGGTAATATTGGAAGATCGTGTTTGAAATTAATGTGCTATTTTAGTAAGTTCTGTGCCACTGGACATATAGATTTTTGGTAGGACCGTAAATATGATAACAGAAAAGTAGTGGTTGCGTTAAATTGATTTTAACGCTGAATTGAGAAATACCATTTTCCTTATGACGAATGGCCCGCGGTGGCCCACGTGACAGAGAACATGTTAGAAAGATATTATTTAATGTAGCATCGTATTTTATGTTACTTCACAGTTTGAAGAATTAAATTATGTTAATAGACAATTCTAAAAATGGTAATTGTGTATTCGAGATACTGAAATAATAATGTAATCGATATAACACAAATATTTTGATTGTAGAGTAAAATGTAAGAGATGTGGGAAATAAAAATTTCCAGATTCTTCTGTGATGAGAGATGTGGTTTTATATGCAAATGCATTTCCAATTGAAATAAAGTTAGCATAAGTAAGTACCTGAGAAGCATTAGCGTGGTGATGGGCAGGTGGGGGCAATGGAGGACTCTGGGATCGATGCGGGGGGACAAGTCCATATTGCCCCCCTGGTGATGGAGCAGCACCCGCACTCCCATGCTAGCCAAAACCAAGCCAAGTTAGTTCGTGTATTAGGATATCTTTTACTTTAAAGATGTATATTTTATATAGTTACACACAATATCTAGTATATTAAATTTGCTACTGGCATACGAGGATAAATTAATTTTGCTCAAACGTAAAGTAAGCGTGGCAAATTAAACACTACACAGGGTGGAACCCAGAGTTGCAAGCTATTGTTTAAAACAGATTATTGGAAACAGTGGCTAAACTCTTGCATTATATTTTGGAGAGCAATGCCTTTTATAACTGATCTGCAGTATTTATTACAAAGAAACAGCAACGACAGGAATGGTATATAAATCTCTGAAGTTCTGAATATTGCTCGAAAGGCTTGTCGAGAAATAGCTTGCAACACTATGCGTTATACCTTGTACATTTAATTTTAATATTTCCGATACACGATTTAAAATAACAAACATGTACACGCAGGATGTATCGTAAACACAATGCTTACCAATGGTCCGTCGTAAGCCGCTATCGGTACTCCACGTGCTTGTGGGCTCGCAGTTGGCACCATAATGCAGCCAGACATTGATACTTCTACCTTCGGTGGTTCCATCGGGCCCGTCACCTGAAATCAATTCCAAAAGTAGAGTTAATATTTTCCCTTCTACGGAAAGCAAAGCTACGAAATGACACTTCAGTGCTTAACAGAAAGCAGAAAGGAACGAAGAATGATGAGCGTTCCGAAATTTAGATTGTGGAGCAGGACGAGAGCAGAGAAATATTGAAAGTAACTAAGAAAGTATTAGAAGTTAGAGGAATTTTAAAGAATAATCGAAGAAACTGCAGCACAAATAAATATATACTTTAATGAGATATATGAAATGAACTATACTTCCCTTCTTCCTTCACTCCCGAAAGCTAAAGTCATTTCTAACTCCAAGTCTCTCTATACCAAAGGCTTATGCTTACCGGTGGTTTTGGCGCCGGTGGTCTGGAGCAGCTCACAACAGCAGGTTGTGGGTTCATAAGATGGGGTTGCGTGGGTGGGCTCGCAACGGCTGCTGTGACTATTGGTGGCACTACAGCTTGCAGCAGATGAGCTTTCGGGTTCAGAGGATGGGGTTGGCCGTTGATTCCCTTTAGCGCTATTGGTTGCGTTACAGACTGATGGATTCTCGGAGCTGGTGGAGTGGTCGTCACGCTAGCAGGGTGGACGTTCATCGGCAGCTTCTGTGGCGGAAGGCTAACTATCGTAGACGCCTGTTGCTGTTGCTGTTGTTGTTTAGCAGCTTGCAGGAGATGTTGCTTGGGATTCGGTGGAACGCCAGTGTTGTTGAGAACCGGCGACATAGGCTGGCCCTGGCTTTTCCCATTAGCAGCGCTGATCTGAGGCGTCTGCTTCGCACGCGGGCTCAAACTAGGAGACACCACCCTGCCACTAGGTATTTGCAGATGAAGCCCTTGCAGAGCTTGCGTGGGCTTGACCATGTTCTGTACCACAGACTGACTGGGCACAATTGGCGCAGCTGGCTTCGTAATAACGATTTGCTGTTGCACCGGTGTCGCCAGTTTACTGGCGTTCAGGACATGAGCCTTGAGGCTGGTTGGCTTCGATTGTGTGGAGCAGGTCGGCGCTGTTTGCGGCGTGGTCACGGTCGTCGCGGTAATAGAAGCGACGGTCGTGGACGTTGTCACTGTCTGGACCAGGCTAATCGCAGTGGTGACTTGAACAGCGGGAGACTGTGGTTTGGTAATCACGCTGGTCTGTGGCTGGAACTGTTGACTTTGAACCGGTTCCACAATAGGCTCCTTCTTCGGCTCCTCGGTGACTGTCAAATTTTCAGGCTGAGGTGCCTTCGGCCGTACTATCTCCGCCGCTGGAGTGGCGCATATCATCCCAATGGGAGCAATTCGCGAGTCGCACGCGGCTCTAATCGCGTTCTGTACTACACCAGCCGCCGTGGACACTGGAATGTACTGACCCTCCTCAGACTCCCTCATTGGTATCAACATCCCAGTAACTGGGTCGATCAACGTCATCGGTTCGTGAGAGACTGGCTTCTGCGTGGGCGACGGGGTGGGCTGATTAGTCTCCTCTGCCTTGGGAGTTTCCTCCCTCGGCGGAACAATCTCCTCCTTATTCTGGACTTCCTGCGGGGCTGGTGGTACCTCCTTGATCTTCTCCTCGCTGCTGTCATCGTTGTTCTCAGAAGTTCGCCGCACTGACTTACGCCCGACTCTGGGTGACTTTCGAGGTTCCGTCACTTGCACCGTGGACTGCACGCTGCGAGGAGAGTTATTATGTCTGGTGCTTCTCCTAGTAGCATGAACGCTGCCCGTGGTGCCACTGGCCAGGCCCTTGTTCGCCGCTGATCCGCGCACAACGTCCTCGATGACGTCGTCGATGGTATTCCGACTGCCATCGCGTTCGGCGAGTCTTTTGGACTTCCTGGTGTTGGCGGCTGGGGAAACGAACTCCTCGGGTGGCACTTCTTTCACCGCGGCTATAGGCGTTGCTGGCTGCGCGTTGGGACCGGTCAAGCTCGGTACGGGAGACTTGATCGTGAGAATCAGCCGTGGGCGTCCAGCGTTGTCCTCCTCGCTATCGTCATGGAATTCGTAAACATCCGCCGGTAGCTTGTTCTTCTCCACGTGGTGCTTGCTTCCTCTGGGGGTTCTGCCACCTCGGCGATGCGCAACGGTCGTCGTGTTCCTGCAGCTTCGTCTCGTAGTAACGCCACCTCGGCTGCCAACACCACGTTTGTTTTTCGTTCTGCCACGGCGACTCTTAGTTGACTCGTTCTCGCACGTCTCGACACCCTCGTCCTGGTCGTCATTCACCGTGAAGTTCTTCTTGATCTCGTTCTCCACCGAGTCAGTATTAAACCATTCAGGCTCGTTCTTAGGCTGCTCTTGCACTTCATTGCACGCGTTACGACCGTGCTGCGTCTCTTCATCGCCATCCTCGTTCCCCTCGCCGTCGCAGAGCGCGTCCACCTTCTTTATAACACTTTCGATGTTCACCTCCTTCGCCGACCAATAGTCACTGTCCTCTTTGCTGTCCGCAGGGTCGTCCTTGGACACGTCGATGGCGAGTGGGTCCGTGATCGGTTCCTTCAGCGGATCCTCCACTGGCTCCTCCTCCATGTTCACGTCCTCGTTCTCTTTCACGATTTCCTCCTCCTTGATCTCGCTAACGGGCTCCAACTTCACAGGCGACTCCACCTCTATCTTCGGCACGATGTTCTCCGTCACCTCTGTCTTTGGAACGCACAGATTCTCCGATTTAATGAAATCTGGCTGCTCGATCTTCGGCTTCGTGTCCATATCGACGCACGGCGGAGGGAATTCGGGCTCGGCGCTGATGAACTCCTCCTTCATCGTCGGCTCTTCGTGCTTCACAGCATCCACTGGCTCTTCTTTTATGATGTCCATTGGTTGCGTGGGCTGTATGGGCGGAGTGAGCTGCATGGGTTGAGCGGTCTGTGCTATCTGCGCGCTTGCGTCTAATTCTAACTCTTGCTCGGGTGGTATTCGCGGTTCCAAGCACTCGACCGCGGCCGGCTCGTTCACTGGCGATGCTGATGTAGAAACGACAGCGGTGGGCACCGTCCTGGCGATAATCGCCTGGGGGACGGTGGACACGAGAGGAATGTGAGGCTTCGAGAGCTGAGCACTCTGAGAAACGGACGGGTGTCTTTGACCGGCGCTCAGAGGCAACGATGTCTGAGGAACGATGCACTTCTCCTCGGGTATCGAGACTGCAACGGTGGACGTGATCTGCTGCGAGACTATGGGCACTACTGTCTTGATGAGCGGTTGATTAGCCGCGGCTACTGTCGTCGCGCCGATACTGTGCACCACGGACTTGTGCACCAAGTGAGGCTGCCCATGGGCGACTATAACAGGGCTGGGCGTCGAGGAGCGCGGCACGTGCGTAGTCAAAAGCTGGAGACTCGACAATTCCTGCTTCTGCCTCGGCGATAGCAGATTATTGTCCGTCGTGATCGGCCCCGGGATCTGCTTCTGTGGTCTGGACGGCAGGGTGCACGTGTCCGCCATAGTGGTCGGCTTCCCAAACACCGGGCTGGACGTGCTGGCATTGATCTCGATCTTCGCCGTTTCAGGGATGTACGTGGGCGGCTGATTAGGCGAAGGAACTTTTGGTGACGTCGATGCTTTGTTCGTGGGCTCCGGCATGATGGCCGGCGACAATTTAGGCTCCTCTAACCGTTGCAGCGGTTCGTTAGGGTTAACCGGGAGCAACGTTTCGATGACAGACTTCCCTCCAATGGTCGAATCCCTCGAGTTCTTCACTTGCACGCCAGGCGCCAGCGGCGGTACGGACATGTAGGAGCGGTGTGGAATATTCAGGGTCAACGGTGGCATGCCTCCCCGGGGACTAGGCGCAAGGGCCCTCATCCCTGGAGCATGTTGGATGACTGGCTGTTGAGTAGCAGCGGTGGAATAGATCTGCGACGGTGTTTCTTGCCTGTGAGCAGAGACGCTGACGCTTACAGCGGTCCTTGCGGGCGGAGGTGATGGTTTGCCAACGTTGGGCATGTGAGGGCTCAAGGCTGGGTTCCGTGACCACTGTCCGTTGGGCGACAGCGGCTGCGTTATTCTGGATGAAACTAACAGAGGCACAGGAGCCAGATTAGAGGAGCCAGATGATGGGACTGTGGGGATGGTCTGCATCCTGGGAGAGGCTTGTCGCATAGGCACCATCTGAGACTGCGGAGAGACGGGGAGTTTCTGATACAAAGGCTGTGAATTAATAGGAGGTGGTGGTCTGGGACTGGCCGCTGTGATTCTAGGCGTTTCGCTGGTGATGGGCACGCTACACGGCCCCAAGACTGGCTGTTTATACTGTGGCGGTGGAGGAGTCGACACGCGATGCGTTTGAGGGGTTATCTTCTCTGGGCTAGCAATGCTGACGGTCGTGTCGACCGTCTCTGCCACAGCTGCAGGCTTAACAATCTCTCGAGGCTTCTCGTTCAGGTTCCACGAATGCGCGATGACAGACGCGGGTGGACTAGACGGTTTCACGGTCGATATGCGTGCCTCGACGGGCTTCTCCGTCGCAGCCAGAGGAGGCGCGACGGTGTTGACAGTCTTAGTGGGCGACTTGTAGAACGATGGAATGTCTGGCGTCTTCGGCGGCTGGGTGAGATCAAACGTTTCATAGTTCGGGTCTTCTTCCGTGTCCGTGTCAATCTGCAGGTCGTGCTCGCTTTGAGGTGTGTCAGGTTTCAAGTCCGTTTCACCTTCGCCCGCAGAAGCATTCAGACTTTCCACAGCCTGCTGCATCTCCTCGACGTCCTCTTGGGGCGCCTCAGCTGGTGCTCCAACTGTGTCGTCAGCCTCTGCATCTTCCTCCTCTCCCTCGTACGAGAAGTCTTCGGTAGACCCTCCAAAGGTCTCCTCCAGCAATGCAGCGACTGCGTCTTCTGTTTCCTCCTGAGAAATGGCCACTCGAGGTTTATCTTCTGTCTGCGTGGGTGGCGTCGTCGACGCAGCCACGTCCGGCTCCTCCCTGCCGCTGCGCGGCTGACAGCTGCTCTCCCGCTCTTCGGGTTCCGAGATGCTCTTCACCGCGTTCTCGTGTATAGTTTCGTCGATCTCTATCCCGAAGCCTGGGATGAACTTGTCCTTCTTCTTCTCGGGCTTCGCGGCTTGGATACCGCTACTCACGACTGGAGGTGTCATCGACGGCACCGTCGCCACTGTAGACACAACCTTGGGGATTGGACTGAGTAAAGTGTCTCTGGGCGTCGGTAGAGTCGGTGACAGAGTCTTCGTGATCAATGGACTGCTGGCCCTCGGAGGACTCGGATCTGCGCCCAAATATGGTAACTCGCCGCTCTTTTCGTGATGGTGGTGGTGGTGGTGGTGATGATGGTGATAGTCCTTTCTACTGCGCTCCTCCTTCGACTTCTTTCGCTTCTTCTTCTTCTCCTTGATCTTCTCTGGGACCGTGGATGGGGTGGATGGCTCGACACTGTCATTGTCGTCGGTGAATCGAAACACGTCGTGATCGTTGCTCTCCGTGCACACTACCCCCGACTTGGGCGAGTTGGGCAGCCCTAGGAGCTTCGCCTCGATTTCCCGGCCCGCCTCGGCCAGGTCCACGCTGTTCTCGTCCTCTGGCTGGTGACGACGTTTCTTCTCCGTTTTCCGTCTCACTCGCTCTACATCTAACACGGGACTATGACCACCGTCGCTGTCCGACGCATAGGTGTTGTTCTCAGACGGCATGTTGCCCAGGCGATTGAAGAAGGTGTTCGATGGGCCATCATCAACGTCGTCCGAAAGAGGACCGAAGATATCCTCCATACGCTGCGAGTCTCTGACTTCCTGCCTGTTCAGCCTCTTTCTCCTCGTCTTTGCCTTATCGTCACCATTTCGGTCTCTCCTCTTATCCTTCTTATTTCGCTGTTTCTTATCAGAACGTATCCTCTCCTCGCTGTTCTCCAGCACTGTCGTTCCGGACGTGGCGGTGGTGGTAACGGTAATTGCCTCCGAAGTATGGTTTGGTCTACAGTCCACGTTGCTTGTCACGATACTAGACTTGTTCTTATGCTCGTTGCTCTCCGAGGACTCGGTCTTCAAGCTGTCCTCGTTCGACATCGAGTTCTTCTGTCGCTTCTGCTTCTTCTTATGTGATTTCTTCCGCGAATCCCTCTCGTGGTTGTTCGCGACGATAGAAGGATGGTTGCCGCGGAAAGGGACGGACATCCGCTCGTCGTCGTCGGACGTGCGGAGCTCCTCCTTTACAGTCGCGTGGACGCTGTTCACCACCACGCTCGAGGTCTCCAGGGGGTTGTGCTTCTCCTCCGTGTCAGCGAAGCCGAGGTCGACGTCGCTCTCCAGAAACCTCTCGGTCTTCACCTTGCGAATCTTGTTATTGAACGACTCCTCCTCCTCACTGGTGTCCGAGTGGATCCTGGACCTGGAGCCCTTCCTGGAGAGGGACTTCGCCCTGGCCGAATCTGACTCCGACGTCGCCTCGTCCTCCGTCAGAGCCTTGCTAGACACCGAGTCCCCGTCCCACGACGTGCTCTGCTTCTTCTCCTCCCTCCTAGCTCGACTCTGCTTCAGCTGCGAGAACTTGTCCTTCAAGCGCACTTGACGCTTCTCCTCCTCGAGCTTTTGCATGTTCTTGGTGGACCGCGCCTTCACCTTATCGTACATACTGATATAGGCGGGTTCGTCGTCGACAATGTCGAAGATGGAGTGCTTCTTCGGCTCGTCGCTGTCGGTGTCGGTGGCCGACGGATGCCTGGGCACTTGCATGTCGTGGGTGGACAACGGGCCATCGTCGACGTCGCTGTGCAGGTTCAGGGAAGACTGTTGCTGATGGTGTTGCTGCATCTCTCGGGAATGATTGGTACTAACCGAGGTCTGCTCGCTCGGCGAGTTCGAATCATTGCGCTTCGAAAGCTCCAGCCTGGATAGGAACTCTTTGTCGGACTCGTGGGAGACACGCGGGCTTCTCTCCCTCGAATCCTTCTCGGAACGGTTTCGCTTGCTCCGCTGCTTGTCCTTGCCGCTCTCCCGATTGTTCTCTCTGTTCTCGCGGCTGGACTCCCTGGCCAGGTCGCCGTGGCTCGTGTCCCTGCTGTCCTGAGTCTGTGTAGAACCGCTGCTCTCTTTGCTGTCTCGACTCTCCCTGCTCTCGCGGCTCGAACGATGGGAGTCGTTGCGGTGCTTGCGATCCTCCGATCGCCTGTTCTGCCTAGGCCGGTCTTTGCTATCTCTGCGGTGCTCGGTGATCTTCATGCGTTTCGCGTCGTCATCCGTGGGCCCGTCCTGCGAGGAACACCGCCGCTTGATGGACACGGGTGCAGGTGAGATCTGGTTCTGGGACTGAGAAACGGACTGGTGAAGATGATTCTCGGTGGGTTGTCGTCTGCTGTCGTCGCGATCCCTCTTCTCCTTGTCCTTCTCCTCCCGATCCCTCCTCTTGTCGCGCTCAGATTTTTCCTTCTCGCGCCTCTCCTGATCCTCCCGCTCCCTCCTCTTTTCCCGATCGTGCTTCTCGCGCTCGAACCTCTCCCTTTCCTCTTTCTCGCGCTTCTCTTTCTCCGCTCTATCCCGTTCCTCTTTTTCTTTCCGCCGTTCCCGCTCCAATCGTTCCTTTTCCTCCCTTTCGCGTTTCCTTTCCCTCTCGACACGTTCCTTCTCCTCCCGTCGTCTCTCCCGTTCCAGCCTGTCGCGTTCCTCCTTGTCCCGCCTCTCTTGCTCCTCCCTCTCCTTCCTGAGACGTTCCTTCTCCTGTTTCTCCCGTTCCAGTCGCAGCTCCCGTTCTTTCCTTTCCCGATCTTCGCGCTCCCTCCTCTCCCGTTCCTCCCTCTCCCTGCGCTCCTGACGTTCCTTCTCTTCCCTCTCCCGCTTTTCACGTTCAAGCCGTTCCTTCTCTCTCCTCTCCTTCTCCTTGGCCTCGTTATCCTCCCGTTCCTTACGCTCCCGTTCTCTCTCCTCCCTCTCCCGTTTGTCCTTCTCCTGTCGCTCCTTGTCCAACCTCTCCCGTTCCCGCCTCTCCTCGTCCTTCTCCCGCCTCTCCTCTCGCTCCTTGCGCTCCTGCCTGTCGCGATCGTCCTTCTCTCTCCTCTCCTGCCTCTCGCGATCGTCCTTCTCCCGCCTCTCCTTCTCTTCCCGCTCTTTCCTCTCGTAACGAGCCTCTTTGTTCTCCTTCAACTCCCTCGCGTGACTATCCGAGTCGGCGATATCGTTGACCATCGACGAGGCGTCTTTCTCCTCGCGATCCTTGCGACTCCTCTCGCTGTCCGCGTCCTCCTTGCGCGACTTTCTCTGGCAATCCTTCCCCTTGCTGTACTTCGAGTCCCTGCTGTCCTTGCCGTCGCGAGACTCTCTGCTGTCCCGATTACTACCGCTACTGCTGCTGCTACTGCTGCTGCCCATCTCCTTCCTCAAACGCGAGCGGGAGCTATCGGTGGACGAAGACAACGACGACGAGCAGGAAGAGTTCGACGAGGATGTCGTGGAAGACGATAGCACCGTGGAGGCGGTGGGCATGGAAGTTTGGTATTGACCACTCGATAGCGACGATGACGATGACGAGCACGATGACGAAGACGACGATATCGTGCACGTCGTGGTGGCGGTGGTCGCTGGCGTCGTAGTCGGTGTCGACAGCGTTGTCGCGGTGGTCGCTGTTGTGGCGGCCGTTGTCGTCGTCATCGTAGCCGAGAACACGGGCGTCGGCGCTGTCGTTACGGATGGCGTCGACGGCGTCGCCGCGGGTGTGCTCAATCCCCGACTGGTCGAGGCCCCGAGGGCGTGAATACTACTTACACTACCGTTGCTGCTAAGAATACTACTAGCTGACGCTAAACCGCTACTATTGCCGCTACTGGCCGCCGTCCCGCTACCAAGACCGATTGGCAGAGAGACCGGCGGCAATTCGGGACTAACAGTTTTGATTGACGTGCCCGGTGTGACGGGGGTGGCCGGTGTCGGGTGGACGCAGTTGTGCTGCACCGTTGCCCGCGGGTCCGCCTTCAAGACGGACGACATGGTCGCCGGGAACGTTAGGCTCGAGGAGAGGGGCGTGCTCGCGGCCGCCGTGGCGCCGCTGGCCAGCTGCACCGGCGGGTGACTAGGAAACGGATACTGTAGGCAAACTTTGCTGGTGCAGCCGCCGCTGGACGTCAGGCCGCTCGTGCTGCCGATCATCGAGCTCACGTTCAGCACGCCGGTGAACTCCCGCGGCTCGTACTTCTCGCTGAAGTTCTCCAGGCGCTTCGAATCCTCGTCGAACACGCTCCGCTTCGCGAGAACCGACTTCACGATGTCGGACGGCTGCACCTCGTGCAGGTCCAGATCAAGAAGCTTGTGACGAAACCTGAACCGTTCGGACGCGGTCGCGTCGAGCTTGGCCAGCGCGTCGCCGCCCGCCGCGCTCAGCGCCCTCGAGCCCGACCATTTCTCGTACTTCTCGTCCAGGGAGCGTATCCTCTCCTCGAGGCTGGGGGACTGGGGCGCTGTCTCGCTGTCAGAGCTCGTTGGACTCGGGCTGGGATGACGGGGCGGTGGCGAGGCTGGAGGCTGAGGAGCCGCGCGTGGACTCGGCGCGGTGGAGAGGTTGGCACACGGCGGGCTGGTCACTTTAGCCAGGCTAGCGTTGCTAGATCGGTTGTTGCCGTTGCTGTTGTTGTTGCTGCTGCTGGTGTTGTTGTTGTTATTGTTATTGTTGTTCAGCATCTGGGCAGCAAACCTTGGCAGCGGTAACGACAGGGGGCCCTCGTGACTCCTCTCGCGAAACCGCCGAGGCTCGCTGGGCACCAAATTCTCCGGCCTCTCGTCGACCAAAGGTGTTCCTGGCCGAGATCCGTCGTGGTGCTCGTGATGCCTTTAACAGAGAAATTAAATGTCTTATTTACCGAGTAATACACGTGGATGATGTGGCTGACTCGAGAAGGACAATAACTCTACCGTAATAATAACAGAATTATAAGGTATTTTCCTTCACCTTATTCATACTAGCAGCGAAAATGGATATCCAAAATAAATCCCTATCATACCACAATTGACATTTCATGTTAGTCAAAGTGTTACTCAAAGTACAAGCAACCAGAAATTAGAACCCCCCCAAAGAATATAACACTCTTCAGGTTCCACAAAGAGAAAGCCACTCTACACCCAACTCTACCATAAACAAACATACCTGCTGGTAACATCGCGCCGTCGCTTGCAAGGCCCAGGGCCTCTGCCCTCGCAGCTCCCTCTCCTCGTCCCGTGGTGCACCACCACCTTGCTGTCGCTGACGCGCCGGATGTCCATGCCCTTTCGACTTGAGTGCGAGGTGACGAGCAACGAGGCGATCTCGGGCTCGTCGTCCTCGCACAGTATGGTCGTGGCTGCTCCGTCGAGCTTCGCCCGCTTCTTCGGAGCGAAACCGACCTCGTCGCCGCTGCTGTGGCATTCCTCGAGCTGCTCGAGCAGGTGGACCCGCTCTTTCTGGAGGTGCCTGATGTCCGGTGGCGGTAGCAACGGCGGCGGTGGGGCAGGCGGCTCGACGCTGGTGACCACGCTCTGGACGGCGTGACGTCGCGACGGCGGCGGGCAGTCGTCCTCGTTCAGTTTACCATCGCCGAGCACGCTGCTCTGATAGTCGTCGTGGCTAGCCCCGCTGCCCTGGCTGAACTCGTCGTAGCTGCGAAACGGGCGCGACGTTGGCTCGCTGTAGTCGCCGTCGTAGTAGGTGTCTTGGTACGAGCGTCTACTGCTACGCGACATCGCCGTCGGGTGAGCCGGGCTCGCGCCAGGTGTGCTGCCGCCCCCAGACGTGCGGGAGTAGCTCGCCGTTCTCGACCTCGGGGGCGTCTCGTAGCGGGTGAACCTGCTGCTTGCATTTGACACCGTCACCCCGGAGTCGAAACTGCTACGCTCCCGCCTGGAAAGAGTCCTTCGAATAACGGGTGTACCTACTATATTTCGTAGTCCCGCGTGTGTTACACGAGCGGTGCGCAGGGTACGTGAAAAGCGGCCGCGGGGATAGTCGTTAAACTTCTCTCCAGCGTCTTTAAATATACGCGTAAACCGTAGAGGGGATGAAAAGATAAATCAACGATTAGGTTTGGACACGTTCGAGTCGCGTGTGCACAGCTAAGGAAATTGATTTAATATTATTCTTTTCTTCTTGGAGGAAGCTCTCCCTTAGAGTGTTTCAATTTTCTAAAGGTGCTATTTTCATATAACTTTGCTTGCCCCCTTGGTTCTATTCATCTAAGTGATCTGTATGCCAAACTTTAGACAAATTTAATAATATTGAAGGGTTGCACAGTTTTATCACTAGTGTAGGCCTAAGGCGGTAGTAACACATTGGCTCGGGAATACGATTACGCAGAAACTATTACATTTACAATAAAAAGCCTTATACGGAAATGTTACTTACTTATCTGACATTATTGAGTCAGAACAGTTTCACTGTATGTCAAGTAATATCTGCCCATGTTACAATCGCCCCCGACCATGCTTTTCAACTTCAATTATAAATTGTGTCTAAAGAGACACTTAAAAGTGCTAGATAACGATCGGTATTACTTTCAAACAGACCAAATTACAGATTAAAAAAACGCACATGCTTGCAAATGGAGTGTTTACATTAGATTCATAAGTCAGTAAGAAAAAGTTACTTTACGGTATCGAAAAGTTATTTTCTTCGCTATCCACGCCTATTGCGTATCTATTCTGATATGTATATTCCAAATGTATTGTTTATCATATTTATATCTAAAATTGGTGTTAAGATTCATTATATGTTTTGAGATTCAACACAATTTATATGTGTTACATTTTCTCCCTTGTTACTACCGCCGCCGGTCTATCCTACATATTTTCGCTTTTTCAGGTTTTAAAAATGTGGGTAAAATAATAAGATACACAATTTTTATAGGTGTGAATAATAATAGTAGTAATAAAATGTAAATTTATCTAAGTGTAGTCTTCTTTAAAGTTTACTTTCTGTTTTAAGGTCATGAAAATAAAAATAATTATCCTTGGAAATCGTGTTTCCTTAGCCTACTACATATTATTTAGTGTGCAAAGTGTGCAACCTCTTCAATATTACTCAATCTTCCTAAAATTTAATTTTAACCTTATAATATGACACGCCCTACTCTCCCTAGTATCTTGTATAATTTTTTAGCTAGAGTGTTGAGGAGCTGACAAAGGAAAATCCCCAGCCCCAAAATTCCAAAAAGTACGAAACTTTGAGGATATGTAGAGGATTTATAAGTTTTATAATTTTTTGAATTTTCGGGTTGGGGATCTTCCCTTGTGGGCCGGGGAGCTAGAAAGCTTGTGATGTGGTGATGACAGTAGTAGCGAGTGGAAATGAAAATTGAGATTTGGTAGCATCCTGTTATTTCCTACATATGTAAATAAGTAACTTCTACTTCGTAGACAACTACTATTTCGAATATAAGAGAACCTCCACGATTCGGAAAGATGTAAGTGGGACGTATAATGGGACTTGTGGATGCCAGAACAGTTAACGGAGCGGTGATGAAGTCTCCAATGCGCATGCCCAGACGGAAACCTGTCTCGTAAACTACTACCTGTTAAACACGCTGGGAGAATTTATCGAGTACCCTGCCAGACACTTGAATCGCGAACAAGTTTCTTCAAAATGCTGTATAATGAGGCAGCTAGGAAAAAAGTAGGCTCGCGAACACACGGCGCGCTAGCAAATATACATACGCGACATCAAAGGTGGACGCCGGAGATGGCCTCGTGTCCCAAGGTTTCTCGCCAGCGACACCCTGCCGCTCGAGATGCTCGTAAAAGGTCTCCTGGCACTCTCTAGAGGCAAAGTCGACCTGTAACCGTCGGCCACGAAGAGCTGCTCCTCTCATCTCCTTCACGGCGGCCTGCGCGCAGCTGATCTGCTCGAAGAACACCAGAGCGTGCCCCCGCTCCCTGTCCACCACCACCTGAGATATCGGCCCAAACTGGTGGAACTGCATGTTCAGGTACTTTTCCGACATGCAATCTAAAACAACATACGCAAAAATTGCGAGCCCGTTAAGCGACGGTAATAAGAAAGGTGGCGTATAACATTTGTGGCTTTGAGAACTGCATTCGTTTATCAATGTGGACCAACCTCCACTGGTCCAAACCCTTAAAATTTCCTCCAATCCCTCAGCTTAGAGAATGTGCCGGCAAGTTAAGCTAACGTTTTCTGGCTCTGCACTTAGATACGTATTTGCAATACGACGCGACTTAACATTAGGTGGAACTGAATGATCTATACATTATCAGAATGAGAAGAGTGTGGATGTCGGAGTCTGAGAGATGTTTAAGGCATACACGACCCAGATTCTTGCAGTTAAAACTGTTAGGGACTGGGTGTAAGTCCAGCTGCCCCTTCTGGAGCTGGTATATGCCATCAGAGGGTTGCATACATACTGATATGAATAGTATAAAGGAGCCACTTTTTCGCGCAAAACTGAAAATTCCATGGGGAAATTATTGTGGAGGAGAGGGGTGCGAGGGTGGGGGGTGGGGGGTAGGGGCAACTTTCTTTTTAAATGGATAATTACCTCCAATGCCATCAACCCAAACACAGGACGTGGGCATCGACTTTCCGAATCCGAGTTTTATTCGATTTGCGCCCAGGTGTTCGCCGTCCATCGATCGCATAGCTTTGACAACGCTACCGATGTCGGAGTATTGGCAGAAGGCATAGCTTGACACCGCGCCCTGTTTCTTAATATCTATTTCCTGTAAGATCCAAACGAAAATCGTGTTCACTTTTTCTGTTAACATTTCCTAGCGACTTGTATCGACGACTTCAAAGATACCCAGCATACTGGAAAATTGATGCAGGTGCAATAAAAGAGCTCGTATATAATAGTATTCTAGTTTTATTTCATTTCCAATCTTCCTTTATTAATTTATTTCCTACTAGCTAATTTCTTTCGTTAGTTCAATAATATGTTTTAATTTGAATAATATTTTAGACGATCGTGCGTCACTTACAAAGCTCCATACGCTAAATACAGAATGCGGTTGCAATCGTGATGCGGCCAGAGGGAGGATGTCGCGATGTACAAAGATAGGTCAAAGCTGTGGAATAACACTTCTCATGTAACGCTTCGTTCTCGGCACAAATTAATTTCAGTGTCCACTAGGGCACCTCTGTATCATTTGACTCAAATTAATGGCAATACTGAAGAAGACATTTCCCCAAAGGTGAAAGAATTTTTTAAACACCTCGAAAAGGAAAATTCTGGGAAAACTTTTAAATTTCAACAGCTACTCTTCGTTTCAACCCCCCCCCCCCCCCCCCCAAATGATGGCCTCTAAATGTAACGCAGACTTCCGGGTCCCCGTACAGAGAGTCAGAAATGGAGATATCTATTTTAAACTGTGCAAATAAATTATTTAGCTGCTTATTTACAATACGAATAACTAGTCGAATCCCTCATTAACCAAGAAGTATCAGAATACACAAACTACCCTAAATACAGTGCCTATGCCCGTACCGTCTAAATCATTTCCCTCGAGAACGAAATCCCATAGAAGAGAAGCATTATCCCACACATCCGACTGTGCCGTGAAAGATAGGACACCTCGCGCCTCCCCCGGTCGCAGCAGGATCGCTTCCGGTGCCCTCGCGGAGGGCAATGGAAATGGAAGCGTGCCCAACTTACTATTATCTCGCCGAACGGCTCGAAATGCTTCCTAAGCTCGGACGCGGTGACGTCCTTCTCAAGGTTCCCGATGAATAGCGTGCGCGTCGCTTTCGGGTGGTACTCGTCGAGCTCGGCCTCGTACGGCCTGAACTCGTTGTCCTCGACATCGTAGCCCTGGTAGGGTGCCACCTCGATCTTACAGCCGAAGAATAGCTTGTCGTGGGACACCTCGAGCGCCTTCTCCACGTCCTCGGGCTTCTTGAAGCAGACCAGGGCGTACCGGTCGCCGGCCGCCCCGACCACCTTCACCCACGTCACTTTCCCGTGCTTCTTGTACTCGTGGAACAGGCCGTCCTTGAGGGAGGTGTCGCTGCTGCGCGCCGGCAAATTACGGACGCAGATAGCCAACGGCCTGCGGTCCTCGGTGACGGCGGCATTTCCGGTGCGGTGCGGCGAGCTGCCCGGCGACGTGCTGCCCCCGGAAGTGCTGCCGGCGGAGCTGCCGCTGCGGCTGCTGCTGCTGCTACCGGAACGGCTACTGCCGCTCGGCGAGCTGCTTCCGCTTCGCGATTTTCTCCGCTGCTTTTTGTGCTGTCGTAGAGCGCCGCTGCTGCTGCTGCCGCCGCCTCCGCCGCCGCCTAATGGAACAACACGATGAATATAATCTGCACACACGTGGACGGGGGATATATTATTGTAACGTTAGTTTGGACATTTTAGGGCAGCGAGTTATAGGGTTGGGGGGTATTGCGACGGGTTCTCAATTATTTACGAGTCGAAAGTTAGGAATCAAGCTGGCGATTTATAGAATGAGTTAAAATGGGAGATGACGGTTAGCTGCGGGGCGGATACGGAGATAATTTTGATCCGGAATATCACTTCCTAGAGGATTAGGGTAGATAAGGGTTTGTGGTCGTGTTGTGGAGCACCCAGAAGGGGGCTAAGGGGGTATCGCATACTCTAAAGAAGAAAAGGAAAACTGAGTTTTATTTTGCAAATAAATTTTTGTAATCACCTAATGAATTTTGGTGAATTTGGAATAAAAATATTTGTATCATTTCAACTCTGCACCCCCCAAGATTAAATCCTGAGTGCACCACTGTTTTGGTATAACATTTGTGTTTTTTTTTTGTGGGTAACAAGTAATTTGAGGGGTTGGGAATGGAAGGTCGGTCTGAATAGACCCGGTATCCGTCAGGTGAGGGTTAATGTCACACCGTCTGATAATTTTTTGACTAAATTACAGTGGATGATTTGAGTAATTACTTAATTTATTTTTTTATTGATTAAATAAGGCATTGACAACAAAAAGGAAGTAACCCGCATTGAAAGAAAAATAACGTTTCCTATTTTATATGATTATTAAGCCCATTAGAATACATTATTGCTGCTAACTAAATTTCGCAAGAAATCTGAGTTAGTCCGTTTTTGCTTTCAATGCCTGAAATCTCGACTACCCTTAATACAGGGAATGATTCTAAAGTTTCGACCAGTGGTACACTTTCATAAATATGATTCGCTTCGTTCATTGAAAAGTCTGAAGTTACAGGTGCGTATTTATTTGCGTTTTATGGGTGAGCTACGATTATTCATTAAATCAAAGTCATGCAACTAGGACAAGCGCGTATCTCATTTTGTCGTTAACGGGGCAACGTGGTTTCGTGTCTGCTCGACCGTGATTCACGTGTATCGAGGCGGTATGCTTTTGCGGACAGTGCGAGAAGCAATTTTAGCAAAGCACAATGTGGATTTCAGAGTTGCGTGACAAGGAGTATAGAAATGTAATTCTACAGAAGCGACTTTTCGATCGAAGTCCCGGAGTGCGACCTCGAAAACGAATAAGGACAAAGGACCGCCAGAAGCGTGGCTCCAAATAAGGCGAGAAGTTAATAGGATTGCGAGCTACTGAATGTTAATAAGAAGGCGTCGTTATCGTATGATCATAAATCGCGAAGTGTCAGAAAAGCCTTGATGATCGCGGCTACGTGTTGTCCCCGAGGCAAGCGACACGCAGAGCGCCGTACCCCGCGTATCCCCTCGCGAGTCATGAAAACACACATTCGCACGCCCCCTCGCACACAGAAGGGTGTAGATACAAAACACACGACGTATCAGCGGCATGTGTGCGCGTACGTGTGTGGGCTACGCGTGTGCGCGCAAGACAGAGAGAGAGAAAGAGGAAGCAAGGAAACAGCACAGAGCAGATAGAGGTATTCCACCTGCAGAAACACATGCGGACGTGGACGCAGTCGCGGACGCAGACGCAAAGGTGTTATGGGCAGGCATGGCACAGGGAGAAGCTCTCGCTTGCACGCACGGGGCAAGGGAATTGAAGCTGGTGCACCGGGGTACGTATAAGGGCAATTACCTTGCTTGTCCTGGTAGGCGTCGTTGTTGGCAGGCGAGGGTGGCGGCGGCGCGTTCCCGTACCTCGAGGTCGTCGACTCGTAGGCCGACCAGGAGGACGGCGGCAGGCCACCGCGATGACGGTCTAAGTGGGGCGGGGGCGGCGGTCCGGAGGCATACGGGCCGGTTCTCGAGTAAAGCCGATCCCTCGCCCTGGTCGATGTCACGTGGTAAGAGCTGGCAGGAGGTGGACGCCCGCGGGGTATGTAGCCGCCAGGATCACCGGGAGAAGGATCCGCCGGATGGCCGCCAACGACGACGCCGCCGCTGACACCACCGACACCACCCCCGGAACCGACCCCTCGACTGCTTCTCTCGCTGCTGTAGAAACTGCCGTGGGAGCCACGTGACTCGAAGCCCTCTCCGCTTCGCTCCCTGTCCCGCTCCCTCTCCCGCTCTCTCTCGCGGTCCCTCTCCCTCTCCCGGTCCCTCTCTCTCTCCCGGTCTCTGTCCCGGTCCCTGTCGCGATCCCTGTCGCGCTCCCTGTCCCTCTCCCTCTCCCTCTCCCTCTCGCGGTCTCTCTCCCTGTCGTTGATGCCGCCGCCGCCGCTGCCGCTGCCGCCGCCGCCATTCCCGCTACCGCTACTGCCACCACTGCCGCCGCCGCCGCCGACGCCGATCCCGCTCCCGACGGCGCTTCCTCCAACGCCCGATCCTCCGCCGCTGCCGCTGCCGCCGCTGCTGCCACCACCGCCGCTACCGCCGCCGCTGACTCCGCCGCCAACGCTGCCGCCGACGATGCCGGAACCGCCGCTCCCGCCAACCCCGACGACGCTGACCCCTCCCCCGTTGCCGCCGACGGTCCCGTGATCCTCCGAACTTCTGAAACACCCGAGGATCACGTTAACGCTCCCGCACAGAAACGCCACCCCCTTCTTCCTCGGCCGTCCCCGTCGCGAACACCCGCGGACCCTCACGCCGCGGCACTCCCCGCGAGCAAACTTACATTCCACAATGGAAAGTACACGGGGACGCTGGATAGCTTCTTCCTCGCCCACCCCCACCCCCAATCCCACCCCCCGGGTCGCAGGATTTATGACGGAAGCCGGGCGATCGCGTTCGACCCCCTTCCCCTTCAATTTTTTTTCCTTACTCCACCTCGCGTGTGGGATCGGATAAGTAAAGTGGCTCGATTCGATCGCGATCAAATATTGGCGGTCCACTTGGGTCCGTGGTGATTAAGCTGCGTGCACTTTGGCATCAGAGACTGCTCCTGGTAGTGTATTTGTAGCCTTTCCTATAAGCGACTGGACGCGGCGTCAAGAATTTCTCAGTTGATTTTCTCGAAAATCAAGCGCTATTAATTGTGTGAAAATATATATTTTTCAATCAGTGTTATCTTTTCAATGTTAAGTTAAAGTTACGAGTTTTAAACCGAGTACTTATTTAATCTATGAATTAAAATAAGTAAATATTACTAACATAGAATTGTATTCTGTAATACATATTTTTAATGTGTTTCCTTTACAGTGTCTTACATGAGGGAGGGGGCAGGATTGCAATACTAGTAGTTTTATTCTTAATTAAACAATTATTAATTGTAAAGGTGAATATGAAAAAAAATTCACGATAAAGTGTGAAAAAATATTGTAGTATATTCAGATTCCTGTTCGGTACAATCCGAATATTCAAATAGTCGAATTATTACAGCTCTAGTATGTTTTAAAATCAAGGAATTTGGACTGTGTCCTGGGTAATGGTCTGTTTTAAGGATCCTCGTCGAGAAGAAATGGAGTATATACGAGCATCTCATTGTCAGGAGCGAGTCGGGAATTCGGGATTCTATATGTGAAATGGCAGGTTGCTCCGCAGAAAGTGGTAAATTTTAAACTGGAACTTTCTGCAGATCCCTTGATGCAAAGGGCATCAATTATTCCTCTGACGCTTCTGGCGCCAGATGAATATTACTCCACGAACTTCCCGCTGCTGTCAGTTCGTTCCGTTTTTAGCGCGTTCCCTGTGCGGCTATTTTTCGAAATCTTTCACCGCACAGGCACATTTAATTTCCAACTAGCAAACGAATCGCACAACCTACCAGAGGACATACAAACGTCCACTGACCCATGACTGCGTTAACATCAACTCAGTTGACGACTGGAACCTGAACACACTCAACATACACCACACCATATCACTCCACTAATTCCACGTCACACAAGCATGCCCAATTACTTGATTCCCAGCCTCAGCGTTTATCTACAGCCTCGACATAAAAACGGACAATACCACTTACACGTATCCAAGCCTCCTCTGCTAGAAATACGGAATAAAATACAAAACGTTCATAAGAGTTCATTTATCGTTCCTAAAACATGCTAAAGACCCTGCCCCAGGAATGCACGATTTTTCACGTCCCCCGACATCTTCATCGGAACTGCGGTGCCCGCCGAGGGTCGAAGTTCAAAAACGTGGCACCTTATCGCGTCGCCGCCGTCGAAGTTCGTTGTGTCTCGTGCACCTTTCTAAGCGCGCCCTGTGCATGTGAACAGCTGGCCCGCCTGTGTTCGGCGCAACGACATGCACGAGGCCCGCAATCGTCACCGAAGAATCAGCGGCCTTTCACCCGACGCCTCCCATTCCGTTAGCATACGGTCAGCCACGCTTATCTCCCTCACCTTCGCGAGAAACTTCGACCTGAATTTCTTTAAAGGCTGAATCACGCGTGGCCGTTTCTCCGGCGATCCGGCCCGCCCAGCGAGAGCAGCCCGGCACCGTTGCCATGCCAGCGTCCGCCTTTACGCGCCGCTACAGAGAAATTTTCCGTTAACCGGGCGACGACACCCTTTTCCTTTTTATTGGAATCGCTTTTGTCCGCTCTCGGACACACCTTTCGACCATCGGCATTTGCATAATCGAATACCGCGTGCACGCGGCTCGTAAAGAGCTTTTCTCGACCGTTCATGTAACAACGTCGCATGCGGAATAATACCGTCCCCTCTATTTCGCGGAAACGCAGAACGAAAGGCAAATTATCATTATCCCGAACTTGTGCGTTAAGGTAAATGTCCCCCGTTTGTCCCCGGACGTCTCCTTTATCTGCTTATTGTTTCCGCTCCTTCTTTACAAACGTTCTGAACATGCGCTCGTTACGTAAACTGATCTAACCGGGTGGCTTACAACGAGGGGTAAATATTTCTCCCCTGCGAGATTGAAATCTCGCTGCAATTTTATTGAGACGCGCTGTGACATGTGTTTGCAACAGAGTTGCGCAAACACGATAAGCAAGAGAGACACAAAAAGAGAAGTTGCTACGCGGATGACGAGCGAACGGTATTAATCATGCTGATGTAATCGAACACTTTACATCTAGTCACATGGTAATTGTACTAATTACATGTAGATAATCGATTCGGGGGATGTAGTGGCAGGCGCATAATTTATCGCGGCAAAATACAGACACAATGGGTGTTTGCGACGCGGGCAGATAAGGTAAACCGGTGACAATCACTTAATTATCGTATAATCTTACACCCGTTCGTATAGCGATACATTCAGAAACGCGTAAACAAGCGGGGCCTCGGTGGCGCGCAATGGCGCCGCCGCAGCACATATCGACGGTGGACGGTGAAGCGCGGAGGGGCTACGCCTTTTCTCCGAGAAACCGGAGAATTTTTTGCCCCCGTAGCACAGGAGAGGCATGTGGCTGATCTAGGGAAGCGACGAACGAGTTCCGTTGCACGAAGGGCAAAACGATACTGCGGAGTATCGGTCGCGCGACCGACAGCAATTCGATATCGTTAGCGACGGACACGGGGGGAAACGCGCCGTCTTCGGAAAGCCCGACTCCGCCGGGCGATCTGACCGTTGTTCGGTATCGCACGCGTCGGTTTATCGATTCGACCTCGTTATGTAGAAATTCGAGCTCCAAGAATTCTAGATAAAAAAAAAAGAACCGTGAAACCTCGTTTCGCCGCAAACACGGCGAGACGGCGATGGACAGAGGGGGGCTTGTTGACGTTGCGTCTGTATCGAGCGCGATAATCCCCGCTGGTATCGATCCCGGTGACGCTCGCCGTAGATAACGACCCCGAGAAAAGAAAGACTAGTTGCTTCTTGCTCGAAACGCGGAACCGAGGAGTGCGTACGAAAGCCCGGCTCGTAAATCTGCCCGCTGCGTGTTGATGTTTGCACCTCGGCGAAGTGCAATACCACCGTGCCATTGTTATGACGGACGACGGCGCACGCAATTCCCTAGAATCAGGAGTTTTAACTTCGCCATAAAACGGTGGCTGGCATGTGCGACACCGACTGCCGATAAGATATTTTCAGGGTCGTATTAATGCGTGCCGGGAGCATTAATTTGACTATGGTTGAAACTAAACACCAGTGTGCACTGTTAAATAGTTAGTGGATTTGGAAGTGGTCGGTCGGTTAATTTTTGAAGAATGGCAAACGATAGTGGAAATGTTGAGTGGAACGAAGATGTAATTTCTTCTGCTTAACGATCATCGTGGTAAAGAGAAACGGATAAAAAGGAACCTGAGCGTTCGGGGCGTGTATGTAGTCCATCGATACAGATGATTCATATGCAAATCGTAAACCCTCGTCATCAATTCGTGAACCTCAAACAATGATGTCATCGTCGGGACGATGCTGCGTGTGTACAGCTCTATTTGTTCGATACCAATGCTGATAAGCTGACTAATTGAATATTTATTCGATCGACAAGCGAAGAAACAGTTAGACAACAGAGCCTCCATTATCTGAATCCTTTAGTGTCAGAGCACTGTGCAATTGGAATATTCTGTTATCCACTAGAGCATGTCCCTTAGACAATATCTTTCTCTCTGACTGAAACAGGTTTTCGTAACTGTTAAAAGTAATTCTGAAGGAGGATGATTCGGCTGTGGAATTCATAAGAATGTGTGGTGTCAATAAACCTAAGTCACTAACATTGAAAGTGTATTTGTTGAGGATTGTTGGAGAATAGAACTGGTGGCGGGTTGAGACATAAGAAGAACTGTGGCACACTACAGTTAAATGTGTTAGTTCGTACGATTTAACAGACAAAATATATATTTCAAATCTACTTAATACTTTATTCCCTACGTTTATGTTACTTTACCTTGGAAATATGGTAATCAGTACAAGGAAAGGGAATGTTCGGATATATGACAGATTCATGTTTTTCTAGTTCCAATAATGGAAGTAATACTTTATCAACTTTTTGCGACCAATCATTGTAAGATTAATAATTTATCTAGTCACTTGCCTAGTCACTCGAAAAAACTCAACCTCCATTAATACTGATTTTTCCACCTCTAAATGATGCAAATGTGGAATCACGCGTACAGAAACGTATTATGTATTGAGTGTTTGAACTTCCAGTTTTATGAATGTAAATACTAAATTTGATAAGAATTTTCACGACTATCATCATTACGAAATATCAATCAGTATGTAATTCTCCCATTTTCGCATAACCCGATTGCGAATTTTGTAACATATTCGATATTTAAAATTCCAACTTTACAAATTAAAATACAACGCGTCGTCAAAAGTACAAAAACGACGTCCTATATTCAGAATTTTAAAATTTTATATCCTACAAAGCACGTTAATCGAGACAATTATATATTTCATTCTTAAATTTATTTTCAAACTGTTACAAATGGATACTCAAGCTCTAAATGATTCTACGCCTCTATATTAAAAGAATGCCCCCCCAGAAAAGTTCATTTGGAACATTCGTACATTTTCACTAAGAAACTACGAACGTTTACCGAGGAGCAAAATCTTATTGTCAAAGGTATTGCCAATGTCTGTAAGAGCACGGGTACAGCATCTTTCAAGTACGTTCCTGGCTGTTAAAGCAGGACTCCCTCCTCCGCGGTCGCGGTTCACAGCTACTCGGTCGTGCGCGCGCGCGCAGCTCGCACCAGAGACGTGGCAACATCGCGAGAGACCACGTCGTCACGGTCACCTGACTTTTCGTGGAAACGCGATGCTGCCGTGCTCGCGAATAAGGGTATGCGACGGGCGCTGACTTTATTTCACTCGAGTCTCGTCGATGGGGATCGTTGGATTCTAGAAGGAAGTCCCGACGGTGTAGATGCCTCGAGCATAACCTCTCGCGGCGACAAACGGAGAGAAAGTACGCGGAGGGCTCCTTTCCTATAGTCCTAAGGTGATTAAACGGGCGGGCACGGAGACGGGAATAGCCGGGAGAGGAGAGCAGCCGATATACGTGTATCACGTGGCCCGGTAAAACCGAGTGCGTGGCAAAAATGTTTTCGACACGTTTCAAAGAGTGCCACGACGGATTGCGAGAGGCACGGAATCGCGATTGGTAGCGCCGATGTGCTCGAACGACGCGACGACACGATAACCGACCTCCTTCGATCGATTATCGACCTGTTTACTTCCACGAATACCGATTTCGTGGCCTCAGCTCCTACGTGGGCGCGCGTCCAACCAATATCGGCGCGGAATTGTATCAACGGATAGAACACGTTGCGCGACGGCTGAAAAATAAGCAGAACATACGGCACGGTCGGTTGTTATATCGGCGGCGTTAATTAGCTCGCGTTCGTGGCGGCGATAAATTTTCTTTCGTCGTGTCCGCAACTAAAACCGTTCGGGACGAGCCCATGTTCCTGCTGTATCGAAGGCGAGCGACAAATTTATAGGGAACACGCGAGAGAACCGTATTCTAGGAATCCTCATTGATTCAGGAACCTCGTTATTAATGCTTTCGGTGGCGTAAGGTTCGACGAAATACCGTTCCCAGTTGGACAGACCTTTCTGAGCTGCGCTTCGTTTAGGAAATTTTTGTCCCGCATGCTCGGCTCTTAGAACATGTGCCGACACTAACAACAATTTGAGTTTCCCTGTCAAATACCTCGTGAGAATACTACCAATAAATAGGCAAGGTTTTCCCGACGAAAATGGGTCCAAATTCCACCACATTCGAAGTACTTTTAATTATACATAATTCGAATTGATTCTGAATTTTGTGGACCCACTGTATTTCAAGTATAATTAAAAATTGTCCGAACGTGGTCGAGTTTGGACTCATTTTCATCGGGAAAACCACGCCAATGCGATCGTAATACTGGCATGAGTATACAATAGAAAATATAGGAATGTAAATTTTCAGTAGTAGACGAACCGAGTTCGTTTCGTTGTGAAGCAAACATTTATGAATTTCCGGACAATACGTTCGATGCTTTAAAACGTATCCACGTGCAAACGCATCAAAACCATGCAAGGTGAAACTCCCTCGGCGTGAACCGTTCCAATGTGGAAATAAATTTTCATCGCCGATGTTCGTTTGCCTCGTTGCGTTTACCGCTCGCCTTCGATTGATCGTTTCAATTTCATTTACATCCATTCGGGAACCCCGCGAATATATGTATCTTTGATA
Source organism: Andrena flavipes (assembly GCA_963971345.1). Classification (NCBI taxonomy): domain Eukaryota; kingdom Metazoa; phylum Arthropoda; class Insecta; order Hymenoptera; family Andrenidae; genus Andrena; species Andrena flavipes. The sequence continues at coordinate 47,521,951 of OZ020482.1, forward strand.
CCGCCACGACTTTGCTGGGGAATACTTTACTGGGTTATTAAAACGCTCGACTCGTCGCAGCCGTTGCACGGTGAACGGCCAGCGAAGCTATTTAATGTCGGAAAATGAATGCACGAGCAATTCAGGAAATTAAGGCTCTTATCGATCGCAGACATTTAGCGGCTCCCTTGCGTTCTCGACCATGAAAGTATCTTTGTAATTCAAAGGTATCCGCATTATTCGACGCTTTCCTTTAAACGAATATCGCATTTAATATTTGCAGAGTGCATACGTCGTGAGCTGATAATTCGCCCAGATCACGCATTGTACCCAATGATAAGCTGTATTGCATTAACTCTTGACCTTAATGCTCCCCGATGAAGTGCTTATTATTCGTGTTTCAACAGCTGATAGAAAACAATTTTAAATAAAATAATATGGAATTTTACCCACAATATCCTACTTCAAGCATTCCATTTTTTTTTTTTTATAAGAGAGTAAGGAACAAATGAACAGAGAATATATTACTGTGTATATCTACTCTATAACATAATCGAGATACTAGTTGAACAGATTTGATACTTTTCTTTCGAAATTTCTTTACAGCGTTCTGCTACAATTTTGAAACATACGATTGCATATTGAGCAACAATGTTTGAGGAACAAACATTTATTTGGCCGCTTAGTGGCGCCTGCAGAATATACCTTGCACGAAGCTATTGCAAAAACTTATTTGTTCGAGGTCGAGATATGTTTCAGAAGATTTGCATAACGTACGGCTCGAAATAAAAGTAAGCATTATGAAATGTACGGCGTCGGGACGGCCTTGGCCGTAACACCGCAAAGGGTTAACACACCGTGCAGCAATCTTCGTGCTGAATCGCAGCTATTTTTATCCCCGTGTCAAGTTTTTAAATGAATCTATACACACGCTGCGGGCAAGTGCACGATCTGTATAACGAAAGAAAAAGGAGGAGGAGAGAGCCGACGTTCGATAAACCCGCCGATATCGCTCCGAATTTGCAATTGATACGCTTGTCGACAATGGCGACACTTTTCGATAGCAATCACTGTAATCCAAAATCGCTGCGATCCAATACTGCATCTATTGGAAGGGTACTCTTCAACGCGCAGCGTCGTTTCTGCACGTTTACTAAACTAATACTTTCAAATGTCACTTCATGGAATTTTTCGAAAAATTGAAGAGTAATTGCTCGTGCCCTACTTCATCATAATCTAATCTTTATATACTAATCTTGATGGTATATAAGGTATTACGACGTAATAAATTACTGGACTTATTGTTTGTGACGCAACGAAGATTGTCAATTTTTTTTAGACTTCTAATAAAAATGTATGTGTACATAATTGAGGTTCTTAAGCCATCGTGATCGCACCTTCTGATAATCAGAAACTGGTTCACTGCAACCTAGTTTTCGTGTTTTTGAATCTTTTAACTTCTCAGTGATAATTGTACATTTGAAATACTCATACAATCATGCTCCAATAGTTTTTTTCCACAAATGTAAATCTTGAAATGTTGAAATTTGTATTTGAAAAAATAGTTGTGGGTAAAAGCGATTTTTTGGTTAAAATTCGCCATATTTCTAAACTTTATTATTCAAGTCTAAAAATTTACAGAAATATTGGCAAAGACGTATCCACGAAGGGACGTATCTTTGAAAAATTCTACTACCCTGGGTGTACCAGTGTAATAACGAAATTACGCGTTCTATTCCTTATGACGTAATGCAATAAATGCCACACGATTATCGGGCGCTATAAAAGGCGCCTGCTGGCATCGATAAATCGGCGATAAAGCAGCGCATATATCCAAGGCACAAAGTGCGGGGAAGCGGTACTCGTGATTAGAACGTATGTACATGGAATTGTTAACGATACGTGCAGGCCGTACGTGAATTTTATTAGGAGAAAGAGATAATGTCTATCGTCCGTAACGTTTCAATGTCAGTTTACCTGTTTTCTGTGACGTGCGATTTAATTAATTCCCGTGACATGACACATCGCGAAAATCAGCATTTATACGTGCCATTTTGGTGACCAAAATATCTTCCAGTCACGTTACAGTCGCAATAGAAATTACATAGCCATATGGATTCCCAAATTAAAAAATTAACAAGTAGAGTCATCGTACCACATGTGCCTCAGTTCTCGAATTGAATTTTACAATAAACTCTGTCCAAAGTGTGCGCGCAGACATTGAAAGTAGTAAAATAATATCTTCCGATTTATCGATGTAGAAGAAAATGGACCTCAAATTTGAAAGGTGACATAATTTATCGGAGACAGTGCAAACTCACCCGTGCGAGGGAAACCTGTGCTGAAGATGCTGTGGCTCGTAGTACTGTGTGGTAAGGGCTCGCTCGTCCAAGGTATGCTCAGTCGCGTGGGCCTTCGCTGCGGACTTGATATCCATGAACGCCACCGTCGCGGAGGCACCCCCTGTGCTGCTCGTGGAACCGCTACCCCCGCCACTGCCGCCGCTGCCAGAACTGGAACCGGAACCACCCTCGTTGCCTTCTCCGAGGGAACCACCGGAACCTCCGTCCACGGGGCATTCTTCGCCCCGCGGCAGCAGCTTGACGCTCTGCACGCGTCCATACCTGGAACAGTAAAGATATCTAATTAACTGCGAGCTGAATACGGAGTAGCCGGAATAATTAGATCGTCTATTCGATAAAGTGTTCAACGATTAAAAACTAAATTGTGGTATAAAAAATGTTCGATTATAATTACTGCGGGATTAAGTATTATATATACAGAGGGGAACACTCGCAGGGCCGGCCACAGGGGGGTGCAAACACTTGCTTTCGGTCTTAAAGAGAATTTGACAAGAACGTAGAAATTGGTCATGTTTAGGAAAATATGGCAACAGGAGAAATCTATCGGTTTCTGCTGTGATTGCATTCTGGAGTGTTTATTTAAAGACGCAAAGGGCGTCGCGTAAGTGCTCAAAGTTCACGTATCTCACGTGTGTTTAAAGTTTATGGGACTACTATTGGCTAATGTAAAATTAGCATGAGTTTTACAGCTTCATGAAAGGTTGCGGTTGCGGTTGCGGAATAACAATGAATTCATGAAGCCGACGGTTTCGTGTTTTAAAAATAAAATTTTCTATTCATGGAGCTACGTTAATAGAGACACTTCATTAGATAACAACTTTCTAACATCGTTTGTTTATTAGATTCATGTGCTGCATATCTTTGTGCCTGCAACTCGCGAGACCGTTTATAATGGGAACGGGTGATTTCCGTGCACGTCATTTGAAATGTCAGTGCTGTACGTGAGATAGAATATCAAGTTGATGCGTGGACAAGAAGCGGATGTTTCTTTCTAGCGTATAGAGCACACCATTTTGACTCGTATTCCACTTAAAGGTGACTTAAATACAATGAAGTATGGCGTCAAGTACCAAAATACTATATACTTTACAGTACAATACGAATATTACATGGAGGAAAGAAGATATGAAAACGGTTAGTTGGGCATAACAGCGCAAGAACGGTAAAGTTTCTACAATGCAAGACAGACCACAACACTTGCACCCAACAGCGCAAACGAGATTCTTGCTACATAGGATCGTTTAGGATTTCGACGAAGAGAGGATGCGAGAACAGAGACCCTGCTTTGAGAAAGCTCTCTCGGTATACACCTAATACGGCGCAGGAAATTAAGTAAAAGTAGGAGGAAGCATGCAATACGGTAGGAGCAGTGACATGGAAAAACGTCACTGGATATATTCCATTGCTACGTTCAGATTCACACACACAGAAACCTTGTCAATGTCTCACGATAGCGCATAACGACATTGGTCAGACGAGAACTTATGATTGACGCGTCAGAATATCGAAAAAAGACAATAGCGCGTGAAGATTCGATTGAATGAAACAGGAGCTTCAATAATTGGAATTTACGATACAGTCGCATCAGGAATGCCGGTAAGAGCAGAGGAACGAGCCTCGGGTTCGGATTACTTTTTCCCAGTGGTTACAGCAGATGGGTATACTTGGCCCGAAGAATGGAACTGTGCACGCCTTGTACTTTGCTCGACCGTAATTTCGAATCGGCACGCTTAAAGAAAGCGCATCTTGTTTTCACCCCCCATAGAGGCCTGAGATATTGAATTTCGTCGAAATTAAAGAAAACAAAGAACCAAAGTTGTTTCTGGCACACCCTATGTACAGAAAGCTCGACGGTAGTAGAGACGGGCTTAAACCAGGCGAGGTAGGGTGGCCATGCGGCAAGCGGTGGGGAGGCGAGCGCTCCGATAGGTCGGCCGGGAGAAGAATATTACGCGCAAGCGCAAAGACTCGATCGGTCTCGGAGTATCTCGGGGAGTTGTTCGTCTAATCTCGCGTGAGTCGCACGTATTTCCTTGTGCGTTCTTCCGAAGAAAGCCTCTTGCTTTTCTTGCCCCGGATCATACACACAGCTTAACAACACATCAACGAAAAATGCACTAGAATAATCCGTTTGTTTGTTCTTCACGCTAAACAGGCGTCAGCACAGCCGCGAAAGAGAGAGGCTCGCGGCGATTGGGCGGCACACCTTGGATTATAAGTTCCCTTGGATTATAAACTGCGCAAAAGTACTTGGCTAGGCCGTTGCCGGAACTCAAAGAACGGTGGATTTATGTCACGGAAAACGAAAATAACTCGGGGAAGGACAGCTAGTTTTAATCCGCGACGCCTCGATCGCGCTTCTCGTATCGTGATAATGCCGAGGATTGCTTCGAATGGGGCGTGGTCCCTCTTCCATATGCCGTGTGATTCGATGGCGAGTACGGGGCACACGCCGACTCTTTGTATAACGGGTTTTTATCTCTCTCGTTGCACCTCGTTTCGCATCGACATCCCGAGGCTTTACTCGCCGTGTCGGAACGGGTTGGATCTCAACGTCCGTAGCAAGATACACGTTACTTTTGTCCTCGAGGATGATTCTAGAACCCGCCCGGGGTCTCTGGCGCAACGGGAATCAATTTTCGGCATCGTCCCGATTTCCCTACGGAGGCAGACAGGTGGAAGAGAAACGATCACGTTGTAATATCGCAACGCACACATCCTCTAGAAGATTGCTCTCACGAAATGGCAGCCGTAGCAGCGATGTGCCGTTCACGCGCGACTTTCCTAGTCATATGTCCATTTCACGTTTCGCAGCTCTCGGCCGCTCGATAGTACGCTTCTTCCCACGGACATTCGAGGGATGGTTTTAACGTGTGATGTGGTGGAGTGCTTTCTCGAAATCTGCGTTTCGTCGTCTATTGCGTGGCAACGCTGTCGAATGAAGTGAAGAAAAAAAAAGGGAGAGATAGAGAGAGAGGGACGAACCAGTGAACACAAGGGAGGATCAATATTAATTCGCACTGATTATCGTATCGGGGCGTTATTCCTACGTGACATTTTACGGAACGAAAGCCGATCGTGCTCCGGTGCGTTGTGGCCGCGGCGCAAGAGTTCCCATCCCACCCAGCTCGCTCCGTCCTCCCCTCTTGTTTTCTTCCCCTACGCACACAGTCTCGCGCGAAACGCAGGCGCGCGGGAGTGCGCGCATATATACACAGGGCATGCAATCGAAGCTCTGAAAAGCTCGGCGCACACCACGGCGAACGTCCTTTTCTGAGGCACACATGAGTGAAAGCGGGTGAGAGGGGAGCGACGAGAGGAGAAGAAATAAGATAGAAGGCCAGAAGAGGGAGAGGGGGGGGGGGGGGGGGCAGAGCCAAGTGCCACGGTGGCTGGCTGCTGGCGAGCGAGCCACGAACCGTACCCATTCCCCTCCCAGAACCCTCGCTCGCTGCCTGTCGAGGAATTTTACTCGAGCAGACTCGCTCCCAGGCTCTCGATTCCTTCGTTTCTCTCGTCCAAGTTCTCTCTTCTGGCCGAGGAGGTTTTGCTTCGTGCGAAACTATTAGCATGACTTTCCATAAATTTCAACTCTCTAGGTCAGAGTTTTATTCTCCGAGCTGCGGACAGAAAAAAAGTATCGGATAACCGTAACCGTGGGTCGATCTCTGGTCATGGGCGCACGCAATCGGCATGCGAGCGTACGTGCCTCTGCAAAACCGACCGATAAACATAAATCGGCCGTATTCGACTCGCTCGAAGATATTCGAGCGGGTCTACGAACCGAAATTACACGCAACCCGTTGTGCCGAGGGACTACAGTGGTACTACTTTAGGAATACTTAGAGTGTGTGATGTTCGTCGTTTTCCGTACTTCGATCTCTAAGTGACGTTGCTCCCAGCGTTCCATGCTCCGCCATTATTACGAACAGGAGTAAAACTTAGGCTCCGCGTAAATGAAACTAGTGAACACTCTCGTCATCGACGTTCGTTTTGCTGTCGAGTGAAACGAGAATCGCTACTCGAAAAGTGTTTCCGCCACGTGTCTGATCGAAACCGAAGCTTCTTTGGGAAACTGAATCCCACGGCAGTGGCATCGACTTGGACGGTCGTTTGTCTTTCTACGTTTGAAATGGGAGACGTACAGGAAATCAATACATCGGCCCACGGGTTAAGAGTTCCTACGCTCCGATCTGTGTGTGTCTGTGTGTTTGCGTGGGTGTGAGGAAAGAGAAAAATTCTTTGCTTCTACAAAGCAAATATATGTCTACTCTGCTCGCCGGCTATCCGCCATGTTTCGTAAAGGAGAGAGAAAAAAGGAAACGGAAGCCAGCGATTTTCGTAATTTCGCGGAAACCTATTGTAAAATCCGCGTTGATCGGACTTTCATCGTAGAAACTCGGCGGCGAATCATCTCCCTACCTTTCTGGCGCGTTACGTAAACGGTGGCGAAAAATTTCTGTGAAATTTTCGCCACGATGCTCCACGGTTCTCCGCGATAATTCGGTGTCGTACGTACCGAACGAACAAAACAATTAAGCAATTCGTACATAAATATACTAGCGGTTCAAAGCGTATGAAGCTGAGAACGCTGATAGAAGAAACCAGGTCTGCGGAGTCTGATGATTCTTTATATTTCTCTGGATCTCGGAATTCCAAAGCCCCTCCCCCTCTCGCCCCTTATTCGTGAGTGTGTCGATTTAACCTTAACAATACACGCGGAGGTTCTACGATTCCACGAAGAACAGCACGAATAAAAAGGCACACAATACAGAACGAGCACCACGGGATAACGCAACAAAGAAAGGGGGCTTTTGTTCCTCGACTTTTTCCCGTTTCCCCCTTGGCCCCCTCCTGATTCCACCATGGCTCTCGCCGAATCGAATAAAAAAGAAAAGCCGCCTGGGCGCTGCGAGGACGCTACTAGCTCCAGAAATCTCGCTGGAAGGTTGAAAACTAATAGACAACCGCAAACCCGTTCCGAATCTTTCGTCGTCTTCTTTCCCCGTGTTCTCTATAATACTGAAAGCAGATATTCCTTCTTCTCCGAATGAACGCGACTATTGGAACAGATAATGTACTCAACGCCTGTTCTAAACGCGTATATCCCGTCGTCGCGAGCAAATAGAGAATAGTACGCCGACGAAAAACGGTTCGTTCTCGATAATAGTACGTTCTGCGCCAGGTTGCCTATTAAACACGCCGATGGTAGCGAGGAACCAATTATACGTGCGAAACGACGTGGCCAGAACCAGCCCGGAAGTTTCAAATCGCGCGAGGCGAAATTCTTCGAGAGGAGTGGCATACTCCGCCGTGAGATACGTGTAAAAGGCACGGAAAGCGTCTTCTCGCGCAGTACCATTCTGGGCAGACGACACTGACATAAGCCGCAAACGTCGCAGGCAGCAACGTCGGGACGCCTCAACGAGGCCGGCGAGGACGTGGCAACAGCGCTATGACTCAGCTCTCCTCGTTCCAACCGCTTCCCCTGCCCCCTTGGTACCGCTTCGCTGCTCTACACGCAGCTGACGCCCTTCTCCTCCCGCCGGGAACCCCACCGTGGCTCGCCACTCGATTCTATCCTTCCTCGTGTGTCGTGTCCGAGACTCCCCTGACCCCGTCATCCCCGCCCCGTTCCGCTCCCCCTAACGGCTCGCCGCTCCGTGCTTTTCTCCCCACCACAGAACCAGGCGCTGCGATCCCAACTCTCTCGGGGTACTGACAACTCGTTTGCCCTCCCTACTCTGCTCCTTCCCCTCCGTGGAAGCGTGCGCGGGCCGATTCCTACACGGCGTCATGCCACTGCCAAGACGAGCGTGCAAAGTCCCCTTTGGAAGAAAAACACCTACCCCTCTCCTAGCCCATCGTGCCCCCTTCTGCTTTTTCTCTCTTTCCCTAGCTCCCTTGTCCATCTATCTACCTCTGTCCCCTTCTTTGTCCTTTCTCCACGCCTCTCTGTCTCTCCTCCGTCCGCCACCTCATCCCTGCCCGCCCTGCGGCCGTTCGTTTTTCTCCGTCCAACGGCTTCTTCCTTCTTGCTCCTTTTCTTCTGGATCTTCTTTCTTTCGGGACCCTCCCTCCCCTCCTGCCCATTTCGCTTCTGTATATCCGCTGCTGGAGCGGGCGAACAATGCAACGTGATCCAGGTGGTGCGGGAAAAAAGGAGGACGGAGAGGAGGCGCGCGAGTAGACGGGACGAGTGTAGATACGCGAAATAGAAGGGGGATAGAAGGGAAAGAAAGGCCGGCGGATACGAGGGGCTCGAGAGGAAGAAATTGCGAAGTTACGGCGCACCGGCGAATTCACGTGCGATCCTTCTGAACTTCTCGTTCGATTGTTTTTACGCGCGTCGATGTGCGACGTGACGTACGATGGTGATCGATTAGTTCGGATAAGCGATTCGGTAATCCCGCCTTATCTATCTGTGTTGGATATATATTTTTGTGGTGGTGGTGGTGGTTAATGGTAGGTGGGCAAATATATGATTGGCTACTGACGCGGCAAAATGACTCTCGGATTTCTGTTTTTTGTCGCCGAAACGTTTTATAAGATACGTACTAAGCATGACGCTTATTCCAGTCGTGCGTTTGGTGCTACTTCTTATTGCAGCCATTTAGAGAAGATTACTCTATTCAAGCAGTAGTAGAATGTAGTTGTCAATAGATGTAACGCATTCTTTTTTGTTTTATTATTAGAAATTCGCTGGGGAGCTCTCTGTGACGAAGAACGTGACATTAGTGATTTTAAGCAATTGTCGTTTGCAATAATGGATTTTGAATTTAGCGCATTTGTCTGTAGTAGAGTAGCATTAGCTTGAAATAATTCTCTGAGCAATGAAACACAGTCGAATGCTACGGAATAGGTTCCAAGCAAGAAACGGCCGACTTTGCAGTTTACAAAATTAACTTTTAAGATCGTAACGTCCGTACGATTCGTGCATAAATCGTGAGAAGCACTTCCTTCACGACGATAATATATTCTCGCTGTTTGCATTATAAACTTCAACAGCGCGATATTTCGAACGTCTAAATCCAACAATAGCGAAACGGAAACAGGATTGAATAATTGCTAGACGGTGGAAAACAGGTTACATTACCCTAGACAACACGGCCATTTTCTAATACTAAAATAGAATAGATGGACTGACTGGAGTGGTTGTTCAAGAAATGAATATTTCAATTCGAATTTTGGTCCAACGAACTTACTGAATTCGAAATAAATAAAGGAGTCTTATTCTTTTCCTACAAATTGTAAGAATCTTCTTTGAAACGTTCTTTGCTTCAAAGTTTAAATTTTACACGTGAACGAAGACAGCCGCATTTATTATTATCAGTGATCTAAAGGCAACAGTTTTCGAAGGTAACAATAGGCACAGCTCAACTGCCTACAGCAATTATCTAACAAACAAAGATAACCGAGGAACTGAAAATAAGACAGACTTCCATCTAAACATATTTCTGCAAATATATAGTTTATCAACCGGAGGATTATGACTCCACAAAAAGTATAATGCATCCGAATACATTCTATTATACGCAGGTCTGATTAAACAAAATCTACGCCCTTCGTCGGTCTAGAAACTAAACAACACGAAGCGTCTGTTTCGTAAAGTCCTTGCATTTTCAGGTAGGAGTCGGGTAACCAGCGAGCCACCGCACACGAACGAGCTACTCAGGTTCAGAACCTTTCGCGGGCAATGTCAGCAAACGGCGATAGTACGCTTCTGTTATTCACGCTGTGCTCCACAGCGAAGGTTATCAGCATCGGTTATTACAATACACGCGGCGCGATCTATTATTATCGTTCGCAGAACATCTTAGGCTCCGTAGAAAGTTCCTTGGCACATTAAATGAGCGACGAGGAGAGCAGAACGGGAGAAAGAGAGAGACAGGCGTGAGGAAGAAGCGACACCCTTTTTTTTTAACGCCAGCGGCTCTCGGAGACGTGAAGCGCTCGAGACAGGGGGGAGAGACAGAGAGAGGCGCGGAGGATGGACGGGACTCGCGCGGGAGAATCGATACGAATGCAATCGCGGCAATAATTCACGCGTTATCTGCTCTCCAATTCTAATAGAAGCGAGAGAGACAAAGAGGGGGCAAGAGAGAGAGAGATATATAGACAGAGAGAGAAGACGGGCGGAGGACAGAGACAGGCAGGCAGGCCGTCGACTACGAGGCCGCGTGGGTTCGAGGTCGAAGCCGTAGAGTCACGTTAGGCGACTGCCGTCTGTGTCGTAGCCGAGGTGCCGTTATTTTAATGCAGATACGCAGGCCGGACAAGAATGAAAGGCTGAAGCAGAGATATTTGCACGCGGGACGGCGATGTCGCGTCCAGCCGCTGACGTGCTGCCAACCTCCGTTACGTCTTTATAATATGTGTATCGATCCTCGAGTCCACGTACGCGGTAGATTCGCCAGCGCGGAGAATTATCGCTGTCCGAATGGAGACGCCCGGGGGCTCGCGTCCGGGCAACTAATAGAGCGACGCCGGGATTCGGGAACCCAGTGTTTTTTATCGTTCTCCTATCTACGACTGTCCCTTCCACGTTCCTTCCTTTAAATGTACTTTTTCCGTGACACACAGTACGTGGAACTGTACGGTTCGAGTTTTAAACAGGTGATTCACGCCGCGTATGCTTGCAGAGGCCTTCGCACCGATGTCTCGCTAAACTGGTCGCCGGCGAGGATGCACAGGAGGTATGTACCTGGAAATTTCTGTCAGCGTCTGGGGCCTTCGAGGAGCGTATACCTGGCGACGGTAGAGGGAACAAAACAAGCGGGATTTCGAGAATACTCGGAGCCGGCCGTGGTAATGGACGCGCGAGGGGGAGGGGGAAGGTTCGAGCGTTGCAGAAACGTTCGACACCCGTAGCCGTCGAGCAGGTCATAAAGGAGATCGTTAGGCGGGAGACGGAGGAGAGGAGAGAAAGGAACGAGAAGAATAAGAAGTAACGGTAGTCGGGTATTACAACTCCACCGCGCCTATATTACTCGCTGCGACGCTCGCTGTTTCGTGCCTTCCAAAGCGTCGTGGAGAAAGCCAAGTCGTGTCGCAGCGCGCTCGGATGCGCGTCGACCACGTAAGAAGAGAAAAATGGGTACGGGAGGAAAAGAATGCGGTTATCGCGGTATCGGAGAACTGAATTCTTCGAGACGAAGACGTTTCCTTAATATTCCCCTCCAATCGCAAACAGGAGAATTAACTTCGCGTATTACCTGCGATTCAAATATTGTGCACTCGGACGTGCAACGATGGCGTGCAATTGAATCGTGTGAACCCTCCTTTTACGGTCTGTAAGAATGCCACCTAATAGTGGAAATAAAGTCTTACGGTCTCAAAGTCAACAAACTTCAACTCCCCTAACAGTTTCGCCGCAAATTACTGACATTACTAGAACCATCGTGTTACGACACTGACAAGCACCCTACCCCCATCGTTAACATTCTTCGCCCCCTATCGAGCAATGCGAGCAAATTCGCATGAATTAAACGTAAGAACAAGTTCGAGCAAATAAAACGGAAAACTGTACGCTCGCCGGTGCAAACGAGCTGGGGTGGAATGCGTAGACGACGCGGGCGACCGAAGGAGGGTGCAACTCTAGATGGTTAGGAGGGAAACTCGCACGCGTGAAAATACATATGTAGGTATATCGCACGCGTGCGCGCGCGCTGCAGCGTGGACCTTTGAGCTTCGAGAGTTCTTGCTGCCGCTGAAGAAGGGTTTCTTCTTCACCGTAGACGGACCAAGAGGACGGAAGTGGGGAGGGCGGCTGGGACGAGGAGGAGCGAGAAATGACAATATTCTCTCTCGCGGAGAGACGAGAGGAGAGAAATGCGGGGAGGGAAAGAGCAAGATGCGAAAGCTTAGAGAAAGAGAGAAACTAGGGGCACGAGGAGAGGGGGGCGGGGCAGGAAAGTCCACTGGCGTAACTTCTACGCGGTGCGATTGCAGGTGCAGCGGTATTTCAAAAGGCGCGTGAAGAAACTGCTCCTCCCCTCTCTCTCTCTCTCTCTCTCTCTCTCTCTCTCTCTCTTTTCTCCCTGCGTTCCTTGTACATTGTATAAAACGTTGACTCTTTGCGCCAGAACTATTGTTCGGTTTGCACGTCCCACCCCCGGCTCCTCTCGCGCACCCTTTGTGCGTGGGCGCGGAGTACAGGTGCGACGCACGTGGAAAACAACGGGGACGAAGGAAGTTGAGGAACAATTAAGAGTAATAATGGGAAAAAGGGACGCGGGTAGTGTTGAAAGCCAGGGAGACTGTGGAGTGATTAGGGGCGATAATGGAATGATTGTGTAAAGGATGCGGACGTAGTCGACGGAGGAGGCTGCGATGAGATTAAGAATGCTAAATGAGTGTGTTCCGAGAGATATATGTGTGGGGGATTGGCGAGTTGGAAATCATAATTTGAAGAATGGAGAATATGGAGGAATTTGCTATGAACGTTGTGTAGAACATGTAGAAGTAGTTGGGAACGAAGGAAGTCCAAGAATAATTAACAGGAATATGGAGAAAGGTTTCGAGTAACTGTACAATGCATTCTTCTACCTCAGCTTTTGAAGATTTTCCCCCACATTTAGAAATCTGTAAAGGGGAGGGATGCCATATTGGACGCATGAAAATCACAGGTTTATTTAGTAATTTCTTTCTTTTAATTTAAATAATGAACTCAATGGAAAATCTGATTAATGGCATTTATTATATGCTTTACGATTGTCTCAGCGTTGCGCAGATCTCCGATCTGGTGTTTCCTCGAATAAAGAACCAAACTTTTTCATTTTCTACATGACATGAACCAAAAAATATTTCGAATCAATCATAAAATCCGTATATATATCTCTAGATTAATATAAAAGGAAGATTCTCTCCAAATTTCAAGTCAATCGGATGAATACGCTTTGAGATCTGCGCACCGCCGATTGACGAGTCCATCTTAAAGCACCCACCACCAGTGCAGCGGCCCTAGGCACTGTCATTTTGTTACCAAAAAGAAGAAACTCAATTTTTTAAAGCTTCAAGAGATGTATAATGAATGCAATTAATCAGATTTTCTATTGAGTTCATTATTTACAAGAAAAACAATTGCTAAACAAAACCTATAATTTTCCTGCGTCCAAAAAGGCACCTCCCCTTAAAGAAATATATTCCACTATCCCTTAAAAACATAACTGTTCATTATTACATACAGATCTAACACAAATACCTGTATAAATTATTGAGAATAATTAGCCTCTGCTTTTACCTAGCACTCAAAAGCTACCGAATCACTTAACACGCCATCATCCTCACCGAAAATTTAGATAAAACCGCTGCGACAAAGATTCAAAAACGAAAGGGAGAAAGCACGAACACACAACATCCACATAACGATGATATCGTAGGTACCGCAATTAGAATGACTGGCGTAAGAGCAACGTTTCAGGCGAAGGATTTAATTATGCTTGTCGAGGGAAATTTTTCGCGGTGTTACACGCCGCGCGGACGCATTATTTCGAAACTCCTCCACGAAACTATCCGCGCTCCTCGAGCCACCGAGTAACATGAGGGGCAAGGGGGGGACGGCAATTAAAACGCGAATGTGTAACAGCTGGAATCGCGCAGGGTGAATGTAACCAAAGTTAAGGCGCAACCTGTAACGGTTAGGTCGGCGACGTGAAACACGGCTCCGAGTCATTCAGCGAACCGACTACGCGGCGCGAGCAGATTCGCTTCTGCGTGACGTCAATGCGGAAGAGTGTCACCCGTTCGAGTGTTTGTCACTGAAAGCCCAAGACCGTTTTATCAATTGCGATTTTATCGAGTCGTTTCAAAAGTCAGCGTGTTGTCTTCGACCGGACTACTATATCTTCAAGAGACATTCTACTTGGTTGTATTATGTCGTGGTATTTGTTAGAGCCAAATTTGCGATAGATTTTTTAAAACTGAGTTTGAAGAAATATTTCAATGCTGCCCGGGAATTTTCTATTATATTTGAGGCATTGAGAATAAGAACGGACTAACCCACATTGAAAGAAATTAAATTTGCGTAGTTTATGTGATTATTACAACCTATTTATTGGAATACGTTATTACTACTGACTCAATTTCGCAAAGAAATATGGGTTGGGCCGTTTTTGCCCTTAACGCCTCATGTTTTTTTCTGGATAAGGACGTTTAAAATTCAGTCGGTGTAAATTGATCGTGGGATGCCTAATAATTAGTATCAGCAAGCGATGTGATATTAAATTTGTATAAGAGAAGGAAAACCCGCAATGACTTACGAAATGACCTGTTAATGTATGGTGCTTCCAGAGCAAAGAAAAGGAGAACGTGTACCTCTTCAGAATTACTCCTGCTGCTGATCTGCTTGGGTATATTTAATCCAAGACAATCTTCACTTACCTGTAAACAAAAAGAAAGAAATTGTTAGAGAATATTTATAGGATTAAAAATGAAGATTTCATGACACATGAATTTGATGCATAAGATTCATGAATTTCATGTGTGAAATAATTGAAAGATTGCTTTATTTTGGAATAATTGAAAATTTACTTCATTGTGAATGGATCGAATTATCATTCTTTTCCATCCCTGCCTCACAAATTCCTTAAAAATTGTCCACTATAGAGTCCATGATATATGAGACCGAGTTATTAATAATAACCCCTTTTACGAACCCCTTACAAAAATTTATTATAACAGTTAATGAACATTTTATTACCTACATCGTCAACGAAAAGCCACAACGTACGGTCCTTTCTCTCTATATAAAAAAGAAAGAAAGAAAGCCATTTCCAAGGCAGACTAAATTAAATTTTCAACACCTCAGTTTCGATCGATCACGAAGCAAAAATAATCTCCATTTCGATTACGTCGCCCTAGTAAAGTCTCGTGTACGAAAAGATTTGATAGCCCATAAAAATTCCAACATTTAAAACTCCCAGAGTTCCTAGCCTTCCGCTGCCACGTCTCCTCTCCCAAACGCAGACCAGCCAAAATTACACGCCCCCCAAAAATACCGCCGATCGCCGAAAATAAGCACGAAAAATTCCCACCCACGTCAGTCAGAGTGTTTCCCGCGCGTTTCAGCAGCAGTCGCGCCGAGAGAAGCTGGCCATTTTTCCCGCGGAGGATCTCCCCTGGTGGAAGAGAAGTTACGCCACTGGATATGCGTGTGCATCGTGCAACGGCAGCCTCTCGACGCGGTTCACACCGAGAACCAGCCAGCCAGCCAGCCAGCCTTTTTCTAGGGCTCCCTTTCTCCATCCTTCCGACGATTTCACCACGCTTATCCGGCTATGGTTCTCCTCCGCGGCTACGAGTGCTCCCTTGCAGGTGCACGAGGGTAACTTTCCAAAACCCGACATCTCTCGCCGACTCGCTCGCTAGCTTTTCATGGTTTCGCGCGAAAAATCGGAGTAACGATCCGGGGGAGCAAGAAACACAGCGCCAGACCGCGTTAAGGCCTCTCCCCACGGGCCATTTTTGTGGCCATCGACTGGCGGTGCTCCGCGTGTATTCACGCGCTGCCTATCTTCTTCAGGCTTTTCATTTTAAGCCAGTGAATGCCAAGTGAGTGTATCTGGGATATCAGCTGTGCGGCGCAGAAGTGTTTCGCGCGGTGAAGCGTTTTGGGGGGATTGTGACGAGGTACCTATTGCTTGGAAATGGTGAATCTTTGAAGTCCCTGGAATGGGGGATTTGCGAGGACGGCGAAGGACGAGGGGACATTGTTATACGGAGGTACTCCCGTAAAGGCACGGCTCCGACCGTGCTTAGGTCGAAGGGGACGTTTCAGGTAAATCGCGTCGGAGCCGCGTCCATTCGAATTGGATTGAATTCGAACGCTTTCGGCTGCGCTAGAATTTCCCGTGCTCATTAAATAAGCACACGTAGAAATACCGAGGCAAGGGGCAAGCGTACGCGGCCGGTTTCTTTTGATCGAGAGGTCGACGAACCGAAGAACGCGCCAGGCCCACGTTGAACTTTCACGTCAACGCGGTCGAATTCCGCGAATTAAAAATTGCTGCGGTGGGGCACGGCTGTGGGCCCACCTCGGGAGCTTATCGTGTGCAGCGAAATCTAATTGGCAACGCCGACGTTGTGTGCCGTGCATGTTCAATTGGCTTAAAAGTATTGCGACAATAAAGGTGAACTACGTGGGCGGGGAGGTAGGGAGCTCTTAGGCATATTAAAAATGTGCACGGCGCGACTACAATGGTGATGGATTCCTCGGGCAAAAGTAAATAGGAAATGTAAGATTAAATGTTTATGTGAGGCATTGTTTTGGAGAAAATCGAGGTGAGAAATTTATTAGTCACGTGTGCACCCGAGTGAAAGAGAAGGCCATTGAATTAAATTGAGGATTATGGATGTTTATAGAAATTGATGTGTTGGATAAAGATTTAGATATTTTATTTTTTTTTTTTTTTTGGCATTGTCTAGTGTTTATGGTGGAGGAGTGACTACTACAGTTAAACTTGTGGATGGATAATATAGGTATAAGGAAATAAATTTTTGAGAAATTAATGGAGGTAGGAAGAAATCTTGCTTGATATTTCATGAACAATAATATAGCCAGTTTAACTACATAGGTTTTTTGTTTCCAAGTTTGAAGGTAGTTTTCACGTCTTCAACAGGAATATCAGTTGATAGAGAGATGTATATTTATCGAATGTTATTTATAAACATTACAAAGCTACCGGTGATTTGCATTATTTATTTCTAGGTAGAATTCTATTAATATTTATGATTGGTGCATTAAGAAATTATTAAAAGTTTCTGAACCTTTTATTTAGTAACTCTGCTAGATTTTACGACAAACAACGACGATTCCTCCACCTCTAATTGTTTAATTTACTAACCCCTGTATTTTATGAACAGAGTCAAATTTCATAACCCTACATGGATTATTTAAATTATTATCAAGCGTGTATTCAACAAATCTAGCATTTACTGCTAATATTATTTCCACTTTTGTCCAACACAGTATATTCCTTATTTAAATTAATTTATCTGTGTAGGAGGATTGTACAGAATTGGCAACTATTGCAAAAGAATTACATGGGAAATTGTTTTTTTACCATGAAAAGTTACTGATTCAAGTAAACAAAAATATCGTTACATAAATACTTCGTCTAATGCGGGTAGGGGGGGGGGGGGGCAACAACGTTTCAAAGTGAACGCGCATAAAATAATTAATATTCATTTCCAGACGGTGTGAATTTAAGCAAAACTAAAAATTCTGAAAAACATTTCAATTCACACTCGATGGGTATACTCGCAGTTACAATAAAAGGGGTTACGAAACATATGCTAGGTACTTGCATATTCATTGTGCCGGCAAAACAAATTATTGCTTTCAAGCTTTCAAGATGGACACATTGCAGAAATTGTTTCGCCGTGATAAACGAAAAATGATTGATTGTAAACAGCGAAAGTGGATTGTTATGAGTTATTGCGTTATCGCACATCCTTGAATTCTTCGAAAATCAAAACTGAATAATTATTACCTTCCATTTAAAATTTGATCAGCTAGATTTTTTTATATATAATAAAAACTACACATTTCTGACTATTGTGACTGTTTCCAGAAATATCCTATAATTATTCAGACTATACAAAAATGAAACTGAGAATATTAAAAAGGAAACCTGTTTCATACTTAAAAAAATTCTGTGTCAAAACTTTGAAGATCCTGCCAGTCTTCACCAAGTTGCAGACCCAAGAAATATGAAATCCATTCTCAGTCCAACACCCAAATTCACCTTCTGCAGATAATTTCACTTGATTCCACAATATCCCATCAATGCGCTTTCTCCCAACAATTACTTCCAAAACTTTCCAAGACAACCTCAACTTTTCCTCAATTAAATTCAGTCACACAACTGCCTGCATCCTCCACGATCAAAGTGCGCACATTTAACACAGTGTTTACTGTAAAAAAAATAATTCTGCTACATCAGCAGAAAATTTTGTAAATAGAGGAGACAGCTGTTATCCTCGCAAACGGAGCAATGTTCGGGAAGAGGTAGGCGATAATTCCCTAACAGCTATGGCACATGGAAGTGTCTCAACTTTCGCAAAGTCGAAGGCTGAGTCCATAATCATCTCTGAATTCATATCGTTCATACGCGACAGTGAGGAATCCGGGGAGTAAGCGGGTCGTCGATCAACGCACGACTATTTCAACGAGGAAAAAGTCAACAAGCAGGCACCGTCAGTGTTTGCACGTTTTAATATTCCAGTTTAATATACATGGGACTGCGTTTGCGGTCCCGCTGCAACTTTCGATGGACGTGTAACTGTTCGGTAATATTTAATCGAAGTATGTACAAAACTGTGCTAACACCGACGTGGATGGACGACGAAATGGTAACGTTATTGCCGAGTTACGCAGGGAAATCAGGATTAATAAGATTGTTACTTTAATCGTTCCATAATGCTAGGTCATTTTGCTTCGATAAAAATAAGGATGTGGTACTTATATTTTAGGGCATTTTCAAGCGAGGCAATTTTCTGGCTCGGTATTAGAATTTTGGGTAGGTACGTTCATTAGGTAGAAATGGCGATAGTTAGCCCTTTAGGCGTTACAGGGGCATGTACGTGTACGTGGTTTGTGCGGGGAACGCCCCTTGGGCGTCCAGCGACTATGGTTAAGAGATGGGACTAGAGTAGCCCCGCACGCGTGGTACGCTCTGTGTTTAAAGTGTTAACGTTTGAAGAGTTAAGAAAAGGAAAAAGTTACAGAATGTATGGAGATAGTTTGTTACAATAATTACTGAAAACTATGGTTGAGTTAATAAACAAAGACAGTACTTAAAATAAATTCGATAATTTAGTAAGAGGTATAACCTGTTGTGTTAGTAAACTACTTAGATAATATATATTTTTGCATGAAATTATACGATCTGTCTTCGTTTTTATATTTTGCTCGTGGTCATGTAACTATTCAAAAATAATCGTTTTCGAAAATTTATCTGAAAATAATCGATCAATATTAATCGAACTACTTCGATGACACCCTGTCACATTATTGTGTAGTTGCAATTACAGTTAGCACAGGGTCATTAAACAGCGACGACAGGTTTATCAACAACTGGATAATTTTAATCGTCCAATTGATTTATTACAGTTTCGATCGCGGCAGAGTGATTTTATTTTCGCGCATAAAGTTCTGATAACTCGCGTAGCCGACTCACTAACGAATCGATCGACTTTTGAGGTCAACACATGATTCCCGAGTTTTACGGGGCGACATCAAGGCTAAGGAGAGGTTTATTAAACCAAGGCAAGTCTCGGCGCTTTAGCACTCGCCCATCTGATTACTTCAATTCTGAATATGGATTTTAGCGTAAACAATATTAACATTGGGAAAACACAACTACCAACGCAGCGTATCCTGTGCAATGCAGATGGAGGGACCAGGGTACAGAATCGCGCAAACACGTTTAAATATAATATAAAACTACGGCGAGTTATTCAAGGAAATACTCGACAAACATAATTATCGATTCACTAATGACAGCGAAGTCCGCTATTTCGTTCGTCGTTGATATTTGCGGTAGTGATTATGCAAGAGGGTTAATTGACGACCCTGCTGGAAGAGGAATGTAACTCTATTTTGTACAGTTTTTGAGTTAGGATGTGCAATATACGTAAAAAAAATCTACATCGTTTGGCGGACGTTTGATGCAAATCCGATAACAAAAAAGCGATTTATTGCTAATAAATAAAAATAGAATGCTTAAATTAAATATTAAATAAAAATAGAAATATTAATATTTTTATTATAGAATATTTTTCGCCAAAAATTGAACTAAAAACTTATCAACTCAATAACTGTACTTACTCTGTGAAAATATACATTTCTCAATTTGTGTTCTCTTTTTAATGTTATGTCGAAGCAATAATTTTATAAGCAGTTTTTGCCAATTTACTCGAAGTTGGTAAAGATGCAGCTGCAAGATTCTCAATTGATTGTACGTTTGAGACATTGCACTGTTATGTTAGTGTGCATATAAAATCAGAAGGAGGAATAAATTCAATATTTTCAAATTCTTGATTCGGTCCACTTTATAATTAGTGGTATAAGAAATTGAAGCCTTCAGGGTCCACTCTGCATTTACTAAAAACTGCAAAGCTGTTATTCTCCTGATTATAGTCTTCCCTTCTAAACTGAATTAAAACAAGGAAAAAATGGTGAATTTGGCATACCTAATAATTTCCCCCTAACAAGACACATTTCGGCGAAAGTGAAAGTATTTTCAAGTGATGAATTAATTTCTTTTGCTATTTTAACCGATTAATTTAAAGTGACACACGAAAAGTTATTGTTGGTCGAAGTTAACATATCCCCGCACTACGTCCCCCTTGCACTACGATAACAGAAATGAGATTAATCGCTCTAAATAACCAAGAACGAAATGTAGACGGAAAAGTGGGAAAAGGGCGACGAAGAGGAATGGTGTCAAAGAACAATAGACATGACTGAAAAATAAATTAATTGCTCGCAACGTTCAATCGTAATCGAGCAGAGAAGCGTGTTTCCTTCGTCGTGGTACCGCCTGCTCGACGTTCAGCTCACGAATGCCTTGTTTTTAATCGAATCGCCGCTATGCCTCGGGAAGAGGAAACGTGCTCCGTGGAAAATTAAATTCTATTGCTTCCTGTTGACTGACAAAGCACGAGGCGAGAGTTCGAATGCCAACCACCAAAAATAGATCATCATTAAACAGAAGCCCCACGGTACACCCCCTTCCCATGCCCCCTCCATCCGGCCCACCGCCACCCACGGTGGTACCAAACACCAAAACACCAAACGAAGTCGGTTTACGGGCCGTTTCGACCAGAAGGCCCGTAAACCCCCTTCGGTTCATTTTCCCGTTTTCGTTTACTTTTGCTTTTCTTCCAGGGACCAACGGGGGGTTGCGCGCGTGACGCGGGGGTAATTATGCGTTTACTACGAACTCGTTAAATTCGAACCACGGAAATCGGCGGCCGACAAAACAATTTCTTTTCTAGAAATTATGTGTGTACGCCGAGCTGAAAAATATCGCCACAAATGCGGGCTGGAGAATGGCCCGGCATCGTTTGGTTGGCATCTGCTTGGCGAACAGTTGTATAATGTTTCGTGGATATGGTGTTAGGGCAAAGAAAAACCTCTGTCCCAGATCATGTTTACGTAGAATTGTAGGAGAGTTGAGGAAACGGATGCCAACTGTCTGAAGTTGGGTCAGTCTTTGTCAGTTGTGGTAGTTGGGGCGATATATTTTAGCAGAGTGTAGATGTGTAGCACGTTTTCAAATGTTGACAGACTTGGCTCGTCCTTGTAGGGAAAATTGGGCAGCTGCTTAAGGCATAAATTTGACAAGATTAATTATATTAATCATAAATTGATCGCAGGCAGTGTGATTTTTAAATATGATTACTTGAAGGGGCGAATCTATACTTCAATGTGAATTGAATGTGTTATATGAGCATAGTTTCATTTCAATTTTATTGAAATTTTAACAATTCTATTTTATTCTTTAAATTCTTTTCTCCAATTTATTCGTTAGCACAGACTTCAGCAAACTCGTTTAATTCCAATATATGTATCATCAAGTTCTTACGTAATTATAACCATTAGCAAGATACAAGCTGGGTTTCCCCGTCTGTTCGTTATTTAAAATTATGAAAACTTGATAACAGAACCTGCCAACTCTTTCTAACAACTACATATATTTGCTAATATGATATATAACAGTCAAGAGACCGGGACTCTATGCAAAATAGAGGTACTAATTCTAGGTACCTGTTGTAAATGAGAACTACAGTTGACGAAAACGCACAGTGCAGATTTTTTAACGTGGCGATTGACGACATAAATCGAGTTTATAGCGACAGACGTATCATGCCATTAAATAATAATAACAGGCAGGCAAATATCAGGGAGCCGATCAGATGCACTTTGCCAGCTTCTCTCGTGCGTGGATCAGGGTAATGAAATACCTGGTTACAACGCAAGACGTCGAGAGTTGAATTTCATATCTCGGACTTCGTGTCTGGTTACAAGTTGCCCACGCTTATTGTGATTCTAGGCGAGCCCGCGTGCACTCCACTAAGATTTAATTGCAATGGGTTGAACGTCCATTCGCGTTGCACACTTCGAATAGCAGAACTTCCTCTTCAATAATTGTATAATCATCAGGTTACGCGTGGCAGTTCCATCGGCTTCCATTCGAACTCGCTTAATCGAAGTGAAAATCGAATTACTGGAGGAGATTTTTATTCAAGCACCCAGCAGTTTTGTATCGTACAACGATTGTGTTGGGTCACTGATACACCATCACGATAACTATTATAATTTCTGCTTTTTGTTTATTGGACACTGAAGGGAATAATTCATTTCGAACTACGAGACAGAAGTCGGTGGTACTATGGAAGAGATTTATAGTGACATGGTATAATGGACATTGGGGAAACTCTGGGAACAGCAAGCTGCTTTCGCCGAAAGAAAACGCCCTTTCTTGCTACAAGAGAACGTGAGATGCCAAACCGCAGAGATCACACTATGGCTGAATTTGCAAGCTAGGATTATAAGTTCTGCCTTAAAATACTCGACGATGGATTAACATCTGTTCCCAACCTGAGATTAATTTGCAATGAGTGATGTTAATTTAACAATCGCCATAGATTCAGACAACTTTCTAATTACTATAAACAACGTTGAACTTTACGGAAAAGGCATTTTCCGTTTGAACATTGTATGTATGAGTTGAGAAAATATCGTTAAATGTAACAACGGCTATTTGGATAATCAAAGTTAATTAGCTGGAGGAATATAGATATTTGCTCGATTGTACTCTGTTAAAAAAAAATACATTTTAAGAATTATTAAATGTCAATTATCATAATTTTCAGTGGTTAGTGTGCAAGTATGAAGAGTGCAGCTTTCAATGATAACAGTATCTTCGAAAGAGAGTAGGGAATACTGTATAAAATTTGTTGCATACAAATGCTAATAAATATTCGTATTGTGTTGTTTCATTTGACTTGAGAATTTGATACAATAATTATCATTTGACGACGAAGTGGAATTATTTATTATTACATGTAAATGATTCCGATCGATTAAAGCCGAAGCATAATCCTCGGCTGTCCACGTGTTTCGCATTATTTTCATTAAGACAGACTCGTAAAAGCCGATGTACATAATGCCACGTAGTATCATATAACAGGTCAGGCCATCGCGGAGATCAACGACGAGCGATATGACGACATATCAAAGATAATCTGAGCACGCGGAAAAACGGCGGTGGAAGCCATAAAAAGAGATGGAAAAATTGCAATGTCGCGATAACGAGATAATCTTTTATCAAAAACTGGCACAGCCTCGTCGTAATGCTCGATATAATTTCTATCTCGGAGGCTTTAGTCGACATAGAACTCACTGTCATCAATTACTTTGCACTCTAGAGAATAATTATACCTAACTAATAAATACTTGTATAAATGATGTAGGTATTATTAAATTTTCCACTTAGCGAACTATTTTCTGCAAAAAAAAAATACAAACTCTATACTCCGCAAACCTAGCTCACTTAGCTGTGAAGCTGAATAAACATTTATATATTATTATATTATTTAGCAAACCATGTATAATAATTTCCTCAAATTTTCTCTCAAAACAATAAAATACGTTCATTTGAACGTATATGTTCATTTGGGGATATATCTATATCCCCCCCTCCCACGAATGCATCATGCAAATTTGCACTTTGTAACGTAATGACGCATATGATTCGACCGACGAGTATCAGATGAAATTTCAATAAGCAGCGTTACTCTCGCACACGTAGAAAGGTGGCTTAAGGGATCGTTCAGCGTGCCTAAAGAAAGGTGGCAACCTTTTCGTTCGAAGATCGGTTCTATAAGCACCGCGGATGCCAATGACCATTCGAGTCGAGGCAGAAGCCGTTCTGTTCTCTCTCCTTCTCAGTTTGCTTCGGCATCTTCGACGTTACGTAATCGAAACCCCTGTCACCTCCGCGTCCTCGGTCACCACCTACGAGTCTCCCCTCTGGAAAGGTACAAATCACGCGTGCTCGCGCGCGCGAGTCCGCACGCATACGAGACGACACGCGGTATCGCCTTAACGATTCATCTTGGGCCGGTGCAGGCGGCTTAAGGTGTAACAGTCTATTCGTAGTGGACAATTATATGGGAGGAAATAGTTGCTCGATGAACCAAAGGATTGTTTGTTACCATAATTATGTAAAGAATTTTCTTCTGCACATAGTTTTTGGAAATAGGAGTCGCTGTTGTTGCTTTGTAATTTACCAAGTGGCCACGTGTAGTCTAAATCAGGGTTTCCCAACCTGTTTCGAGTCACGATCCCCTTTTATAATATTCAAATATCCCCATCCCCCTATAGAGTAAGGTAAATTTAGTAATGTATAGGAAAGATATTATTTCTACTTGTAGGTACTTGCAAATGTCGATGGCGATGCAGTTGAGAAAATATAAGAACTTTTTAGGGATTATTTGCGATTAGTGGATAGACATGGCAGTTTAATATCTTGGTGTTTAAAATCCACAGAGAACATCATTTTTCCCTAAATAACAATTCTTATTCGTCATTGTACTCTTTGTTGCATATCATTTTGTATAATGTGGAGTGTTCAACTAACTGACATATGATTCATTCGACGTCACGATAATCGACGCGTGTCACCATTATTATGAATAGGCGCTCCCGATTCGTTAGTGTCTCCAGCACAAATTACAAAGTTCACGTACACGCACATAAACGATAGGGGCGTGATAATAATTTTCTACGTCCCCGTTCCAGCTTATATCGCCGACATAATTCATCGGGGTATTTAATGGCAGTATTCTTCTTTATTAATTCATGTCAGAAATGGTTATGACCTATGTAGTGTTAATCAGTGCCGACGACTGTATTTCAGAAGAGTTTTAGAGGAGTTAAACGATAATTTGTCTGAATAATAATTAAAAATTAATAATATAGAGTCAAAAAGATAAAAAGAAAATATAAATAATACTAGATCATGTAGGTGCATGTTATTCTAATATTAAAATTTGTTTAAAAACTGTAATTCCAACGGGATAAAGTATGTTATTTTAATATAAATTTTTTTTTTTAAAAAGTGTAATTCCTATGGGATCAAGTACTTGTTACTTTAGTATTACTAAATTACTTCAACTATAGTTCAACGTGTATTATTCAATTCATATTTATATAATTCACATACCAATAACCTTCGACCATTTAAATTTAAAATACTGCATACTAGATGCAGCAAAGAATATTTTTATTCCTTGTTCACCGAAGAATTGAACTCCATAAATTATTCCAACAATTCTACTCAATACTTGCACCCCCAAATATATTCCTGACAAATTTCCACTAGCTTACTGTGCAAGATAAAATATTTAAATTTTCCGATGATAATAACACACGTGTGTATAAGAAATGTAAATGCATCCCTTGAAACGCAACAATATTAAAGCCTTCCGTGGTTCACAAGAAATTCCTGTGTATATCCTAGATATCATTTTTAGCCACAAAAACGTCACATGTGAAATCGCCTTAAATGTACAATTCTATGGGATCCCTCAGCTCGTGTGATTGGCACAGTGGCAATTTTTACACGCAACGAATGAATAGGCTACGCGCCACTCGAATATTCTGAATACATTTTTCCCACACCGACGCGAATTGCGCCAATAGATATGTCACGATGCGTGAATCCTTCCCGCTTCGATTTTTTTTCTGCCGAAAGGCTATTTGTCCGTGCGGCACAATGCTGCCCGGTCCCGTGGCGCACCATGCAAATCACAGACTGCCGGACGCGAGGATCGACACAGTTTTTTTCTTTTTTAAATTGTTTATTAACAGTGCTTCGTACAGAAATAAAATTTTGCTTTTTCTAAAAAATATAAGTATTCAACTTTGCCCAAAGACACAAAAACTAACAATTCTAAGACTGTTAAAATTGTTTGGCAGTTACTGGATGTAGTTTTCTTTGGAATAAGATGCCGACTGTACAATGCTCTGAAAAATGAGAATTTTAGATGGCAAGAAGAAACTGACAAGGGAAGATATCCAACCCGGAAATTCAAAAAATTATGAAACTTTCGGGGTATATAGAGGATATATAGGTATCTATACATTGCGTTTTTTTTGTTGCCTAAATTCACTCTAAGGGGGTGGTATTGGCCTCTTAAAATGCGACTATTTTGCGAATTTGTGTTATAACTCGCGTATCACTTTTACCAAATGATAAACCTAATTAAAAGAAGTATTTTTTGTCTGAAAACTTTTTTCTATCTCCTAAAGTTCGCGATTTATAATACAAAATCGAAAAATAGCTGGATTTTAGGGGTTAATTTCACCCCGTTACAGTGAATTTGAGGCAGCAAAAAACGTAATACGTACCTATTTATATCAAAGTTTCATAATTTTTTGAATTGCCTGGTTAGGGTTACTGTGCAATATTGTGATGTAAAAAATATAGTCAGGGCATTTAAAAAAACTTTGAACCTACATAGGTACATAAAACTATTACTATGGATAGAATCTGGTAAATCTATTCAGATATATTTTCCAACTTTCTCCACTCAAAATCGGGCAACCTTGATGACTGCTCGAAGATGGTCCTGAAGCTTCATGCAAATATCGAGACAACCAATTTGTTACATAAAGAATCCCATTTACACAGTGAGGCAACCTACTTCATATTTCAAGACCTGAGCTCCCACTTCCCGCTTCGATTACCAACCCTACCATTTGTCAACAAAATGCAACGAACGAGGGTTGCGTGCGAGTATCGAGGTTCGACCGTAATAACTCTGCCGCGCATAGGCAAGTGGTCGCAAAAACGTACTTGCGCCGTCATGCAACGACAGTCGGAGGGATTGCAGCTATAATGGAATCGAACGACGACATTTCTAGTCACTGCATGGGCATACGTACTCCTAATACCATAATACGCCCACGCAGAGCGCTACTGCGTCGCGTAAAACGCGACAGTGTCTTGTGGAAAATGTTTTCCACATAGTTTCCACGGCGAAACTAGGTCGTGGCGTATGTACGTATCCGTGAACACGTCCAAGCGACTGTATTCCCAGGTATCTATATATCGTAATCATATCTGCCCTTGCGGACTTCACGGGCAAACGAGGGGACACCTGTACCACGCTCGATAAATAAAAAGGCCCGATGCTGATGGCTGTTTTCGGTCAAGCTCGTATGAATTATCATTCTTACGAGGTGCCCGACAAACATCACCTGAATCGTTTCGTGTCCACGAATTATGCAACTAGTTTCGCACGGTTGAGAACAGAGTTCATGACTCTTTGAAGGAAATGGACACCTGTGTGGGGGAATTTGTAAGCCGTTTTCAATGAGTCGAATAATCCCAGGAATTTATTTAAACGTCAGTACAGTACGTAGGGGAGAATGTGTAATGGCGGTCACTTAAGCAATAATTGTAATAAAACAAAGGATGTGAGGTGCAATATACTTGAAAATGATTTTTTTGTAAACTTAAACTATCAACCTATACGTAGGATACGAAAATAATTAATTTTATATTGAATTATTCAATGAAATTACAAAAAACAAAAAATATGTGCTTTTCCGCCATCGTCTACACCTACGGGTAATAGCAGTCACGCTCAATACAGTGTGCCCTCCAAGCTTTGGGTCAGACATTTGTTTCTTTACCCTCGATTGCAGAGTTGAAAGGGGGATATTTAATAATTTAGATACTTTTCGCATGGATTGTCCATCTTGAAAAAGCTTCACTGCTTTTTTAAGTACTTCAGCAGTCCACTTGGCTTTTGCAGTTCTTCTAGTGCGAATTCTTGCCATCTACAGAATAAAATTGTTCTAATGAAGAAAGTTTTGTTTATTTTACACTAGTGAATAATGATAATCACGTTACGGGCACTAACAGTCAAGTGACCATCATTGCCCGCATACGTGTTCATTGATAAGATTGAAGATTAGAATGAAATTTAATATAAATATATTTAATTTAAATATGTAATCCTTTTCCTTGATAGAATATCTATATTTACGTAATTTTGAAATGTAAAATAAGCTTCAGAATTAGTACTTACCTCTTATGTTGTGTACACGAAATATTACATCGACGATGTTGAAAACACAAAAAGGCTAGTTTTCCTTGGTTGCTTAACAACGACGAAGACGAAATCGTTCAACAATATAGCGAATGATGTCGTGGAACGTAAGGAAAAGAAATTGTACATTTCGGACATACCGTTTTATAATAACAATACTGACCGCCATTGCCAACTGACCGCGATTGCCTCATTCTCCCCTACTCGAATTTGTTTGAATTTTCTGTATGGTTGAGATTCTTTTCATTACGAATTACTAAATTCGCTGATGTGAATAGAATAATTTGATACGAAGGACGAATAATTATTTAAATGTGGCTTTATCGGGATACGTGCACATCATTTGCAATTAATTGAATAATTTTAAATATTATTTCTATATATTGTTCTGTATTGAAAACAAAAGGGAATGGCTCTTCTATTAATAATACAGAAAGAGAGGTAGGTACTATGTATAATGTTCGTAGTTGATAGTTTCTGAAAATTATTTGATACCTACGGGCAGAAAACTGTAATGGAAAATGAAAATAATTGTTTTTCGAAGAATAAAAGCATCTTTGTACTCTTATTCATTGAATAAAGGTAATCTGGGCTAATTAAATTCGTCGAAGAGCCTTGTATCGAAGCCCACTTCTGACGCAATGTTATATTTTGCAATCGCGGTAAATTTAATATCTGGATTTCAGACACATACAGCGACAGAGAACAGTGTTCATACACCTCTCATCGTCTTGGTCGGAATTCACAGTAACATTTTCCATAAAAAGGTAAATTAAGGAGGATATTAAGAACATATTAAACCTTTTAACATTCCCAAATAATATATTTTATAATGATCATACTACTATTACTGTTAAGCTTCACATTTTATATCACGACATCTGCATTTCAATTGAACACTAAATGATGCCAGTTGATAAAATGCGTCCAGAATT
Organism: Andrena flavipes; assembly: GCA_963971345.1. Lineage (NCBI taxonomy): Eukaryota > Metazoa > Arthropoda > Insecta > Hymenoptera > Andrenidae > Andrena > Andrena flavipes. The sequence goes on from OZ020482.1 coordinate 47,551,361, forward strand.
AATAAAGAATATTCGAGAAACAATATCCTCTAATCTTCGCATAAATGAAGAGTGCGATTACAAAAACCTAGCACTACTTTCTACCCACACTACAAAGTCATATGAATGCTTTTATTCATTATTATCGATATTCCAACGATAGTCGACATTTCCTAACAAATATGCAAGGTGAGTCACGTAAATTACCTTGTAAACTGTTTATTACATGAAAAAATGTTTCCAAAAAAAAAAGAAAACGTTACATGGTACCAAGGAGGGCGTACAATGTAATCATTTAATACAACGTAAATAGGACACATTAATCTAATTTTCCAAGTAATTGAAAGTGGTTGAGTTATGTGGCTAACCCTGTATTCTACCACATAATCCCCAATTTAATATTCTACATCAAACCGTGTCCCTTAAAATCGAGGTGTACAAACGCATTTCACCAACCCCATATATAAAAAAAAACGTACAACAAATAACGCACACCTTCCTACAGACACACCGCGTATCGGCCTGCCCGTACTCGTCGGGCTCTCGACGAATTTCGCACAGGCCAGCTCTCCGGAGACGCGGCCAGAAGTGGCACTATAATCGAAATAACGCGAAGGAGCGTGGCCGCCGCGGGATTACCGTATAAGCTGCGGCCCCGCCATCGCCGCTGGAAAAATCAAGCGTGCACCGTCTATTTTTGTTTCATCAAGCTCGCCGGCGGAAAATTCACGCAATCTCGAGCACCGGTACTCGACTTGAAGCGCTCCTCCAACAGCGTACGTACAAAACCGGAATCCCTGCCTGTCGGAGGAGCGGCGGAGGCAGGAGGTGGAGCAGGAGGGAGGGAGGAGGTTGCCCGCGATATATTTCGATACGTAAATAAATACAAGGTCGACCGGCAAACGTTTCTGGGATATAAAGGGCTTGGAAACTGCTGTGCATAATTGGCGCGGAGTAATAATTGACCGCGCGACGCAGGGTCTTCACGCTGGAGAGCACGTCGCGCCGTGGACAAAACCTTCCCCGCTAGCTGACGACGCGCGTGCGAGCGCTCCAGGGTTCACGCTCGGCAACGTCGCCATATATCGATCCAGCTGTCGCTGTAGGGAACAAGACTGGGGCACGGGCTCGATATCCACCGAAATTCAACTCTTTCCTTGCCCGTCTCTGCGCCAATGAACCCTTCTACGTTCTACGCTTCAATTTTTAGTGGCCGATTTAGGCAGACATCTGAACACGAACGGCGAGAAGTTTTCGTTAAACTCTTTGAGGTCGACATCTGTCTCGTGAGCGTATTGTTTTATCCAGGCGAATGTTACAGCTCCAGTTTGTGTCTGGTAACGTTATGTTTACCGCGTGGAAAGGATAAATTCTCCGACTTCTGAGTCCTACAGTTTCTTTAGCTGTTGAAGGAAACAATCGTCCTCACCTGTCGACGAGAGCCGAAACAAGGGCGGAGGGTGGCTAGGATACAGCTCGTCCGGCGGTATGAATCGCGAAAGGAGTTTCCTATTGTATTTTTAACCTGCTCGTTTACGAAGCTGCCGCTCGACTCCAGATGCTATCGCGTCCGCGTACGTACAGGGAATAATAACGAGCCGGTGGACTGTAGGAGCGAAGGAAGCGAGGCGAAAGCACAGTTAAAACGCCTGTCCCCGGGAATTTCCCAGCGTTCGCATGCATGAAACATCCGATGACTCGGACAGCCTCCGTTCGGCCTTCTCGATGGGAGCAGGCGTTATACGGGACAGCGACGGTATCTGGGGGTGGGTTCATTCCGAATTTAGGTTTCCGTTAAAACGGCCGGGCTGGGTACTCTCCTCCCGTTAATTCTTAAAGTACGAATCGAAGGGAGCGATACCCGCGTTCCGTGTCGATGGACGTCGAGGCGGGATGGTCGAGAGGAGATTCGCGGCGACCCCCAACACCCACCGCTCCCGCTATATACCGTGCTCGACTCGACCAACCCTCGACGAGGGTTCAACCCAACCCTACCCGAAGAGTGACGAGCCAGCCTGGGGTGCTTGGCGCACGCGGAATTCCCCTTTCTCTCCACCCCTTTCCTAATCCTTCTATCATCCCTCCCATCCACCGGCAACGTCCCCCTTCGCCGCGCTTCGCCATTATCTCGCTTCCCTACCCTTCCATCACCGCCCGCCCCGCCGCTACCCTACCGCGCTCGCGATCGACCCCCACCACTTCTCATCTATCTTTGTGATTTCCCTCTCGTTCTGTCTCTCTTCCACCCCGATCCCTTTTTCCCATCCCTCTGCCCGCCACTCGGCAGCGGGGCGCTCTTCCTTTCTTCAACCTCTCTAACAAGCCCGTGTTCGAGAAATTAGTATACCGATGCGGATTGGTAGAGGGGATTATTTTTCCTATCCTGATCCACTGATACAGGGGTGGAGGTTTAATAACATTCACTGGGAGGTATGTTTTCTACTTACACTTATTTTAGAAAATGTTGTACAGGGTTACTGGAAACTGTGTTATGCTTAATGAACGCTGCTTTTTGGAGGCAGGTTTATTATTTGCCTTGTTATCGGATTTGTGTGTAGATTAAGCAGCCTCGGGCGACAAATTTTGAGCTGATGAAGTTAAACAAGGTTTAAACACAGCGGCTTGAGACAGCATTAAAAACAATTCATTTCATGTAGCGAATTAGTACTAATTTACGTGTGAGTTGCCATATTGAATTATCTTTTTTACATTAAAATATTTTTTATGATATTTCAAGGAAAGGCTGAAAGAGCTTGTTATGAGGTACCGGGGATCTGTAAAATATGGGTATTGCTGGCTAGGTGGAATGCTCCATAGATGAATAGAGGTTTGGAAGTGTTACGAGAGAATACATAGGGTTCTAGAAGATGCTGATTGAAGTTGTGGAGGAACTGAGGATCCAGTAAACGAGTGATCTTAGAATAGGGTGTCTGGTAGGTTAAGCAAATAAGTGAATTCGATTTCTTAGTATGATCGACGACAAGGTGTTTCTTTTGTATATGCCTAAGTCATACCGAGCAGGCGAATTTTTTCGCGGCGGAGTTCGACGCTGGGATTTCAGCAAAAGCGAAAACAAATCGCGTAGCATTCAAATATAAATGTTTGATGTTACGGTACAGTGGAATGATTCAGGTACCATAAATTTGCCATTCTGTATATAAAGCGTCATTTTCTGTACACGAAATACCGAGGCTGTTTTACGAAATCGAGAAAATGGAAACGGCTTCCCGGAATGGCGGCTCATAATATAGAAGATTTTAAAGACAAAGTGGAAATGTCGTTCGCGTGTACGCGAATAAAATGGATGTTTTTCACATGGTTCGCGGTATCGTTCGATCTCCACGGGACCTCGGCTCCTCAGATTTTATGTAACTAGCTTGACAGCGAGCCAGTATCTATTCAGGAAACGTAATTCTCGTCAATAAGCGAATCTGCTTATTCACGTAGTCGACAAAAAGCAGAAGAGATCACTATTGTTACTCCGCGGAGACACTCAATTGAGATCTACTGCGACCATCCTGCTGATTTTCCACGGGGGATTATGTAATTTAATAATTCATTCTCCTCTGATATCCAATTTTAATTTGGAATACTTTTGCATTATTTTGTATAATCTTCAACACTCCCGAATTTGGAATATTTCAGTATATTCAGCAAGCTTTCTCTGCTATGCCTTAGCTACATCTTTATGACACTCAAACCCAGACTATGTCCACAGACAACAGATCCACAGATCCACAGATCCACAGTGCAACAACAAAAGATAACTACAGCGAGCATTATCTTCACCCAGTCACCATTCTAATTCCAGCATTAAATCGTGCGACTAGGAGTAAATCTAGTACTTTGCAGCCAAATGTGATAAAAAATATAGTACACTGTGAGAAAAATATAGAACTTTTCAGCGGGAAGTGGTACAAAATAAAACTAGATTAAATAAACGATATCTTGTTTTCTAAATGTATATTTTGTATGCACTTTGCATTATTAATTAATTTATTGCCTTTAACAAACCTGTCAGAAGGTTTGATTTCACTGAAAGTCCAAATTAACATATACAAGAGGCTCACTTCTTAAAAAAGATAGACTGGAAGTCGCCTCTCCAGTGCAAGGATTAAAACAGTTCACTGTACTGATAATTACGCAAACGAGCAAGCAGCAGAACCTCGAATAACCATCGTCGAATTAAATTGAGAAACTTGCCATCAATTTCTCAAATACACGCCCATCATCCCGCAATGTCACGAGTGCGTTATGCTCGTATTCTCCAGTCGCGTGACTTCCGCCTGATCGTTGCCTAAAGGAGAACACGGTGCCTGCTCCGCCAGGAGGGGACGGAGCCGCGAATCGGCGCGACGTACGTTAGGCGTTAATTCCGCCAAATTGCTCGCCGACGTGGTTTCCAGTAACGGCTACGTGTGGGAGAGGCGACTGATGTGTGACGAAAGGCGATGTGAGTCACTTCGCGACGCGACCGATCGACCGGGTACCAGGTACCCAACGGCACACGTTCGCGCCGCCTTTTATCGCGGAGGCATCGGGGGCAATTTTCTTGGTGCGCCATTGCTGTGCACAGCCGCGCAACGAGCAAAAATTAGCCGTAATGCGGACGTACTGTGCCTCGCGGAGACATAGTGGCCAACTTGGGACCCACTGCAGTGGTGTGCAAACGTATAATTCTCGAGGTTACAAGCCATCGAATGTATTCCACGTTACTCCTAAGGTTCGTGCTTAATTGATCAGATTTTTACCTACTCCGGTACCTTAATTCCTTTGAGTGGCGCGAGCTGCCGAGAAATGGCCCTTCGGGCAAAACCTTTCAGAGCGATCGCTTCTATCGAGAAAGTTCCACTGAACTCGCCTCGAGCGAGCATTCGAGGACACTCGGACAATACTTTCGATGCTTTCCAGAACACGTCGGACGTGGAAACACGCCGACGCCGATGAATGTGTTTTAAAATATCAATGTTGAAGTAGTACGGCGCATATCTCCCCGAGGTATTCGCTTGTAGGAGGAACTACCGACTTTGCTTTCTACTTTTACGATAGTCACTATACCTCTGCAGAGCACTGTACTGCGGCCGGTCGCTGAAGAAACGGCTGTGTGCCTTGGGACGGAAACGCGGCCAATTCGAGCAATAAAAGGCAGCGTGGCGAGACGAACGAGCCTTCGTCTGGCGAGGATCCACGGAGGATTAACCCTTAGGGTGCTATAGATGCATATATGCGCGGTGTCTGTGCGGAGAACGCCTATGGGCGTTGAGCGAATATGGCTGAGGAATGGCAACGGAGGATTCCCGCACACGGTATGTGCTCAGTGGTTCGATAACGTAATAATCGAGATGGTTGGTGGTTATGGAGCCAGGACGCGATTTTGGAGGCGTACAGTTACTATTTTAAATAGTGTAGCATGTGTAGGTTGTATGTCAAGGGCCCCTTTTATAGAGGACATTTCTTTGGACCAGAATTGTGAATATTTCATACGTAGTCACTTGCCGGCGAATTTTGTTAAGTTTTGTATAAATACAGGAATTTAATATTTGCGCTGATTCTGTTAAATTTTGTAGAAATAGAGGAATTTAATATTTGATAAGAGCAGCACTTTGCGAAAATGTAACTGGTTGCTCGACAGACAAATAAACCGAAGTAGAGTTATTCTGTCTTAAAGTAGGCTTAAAAAATTTCTTTACAATCCACCGAACTTGCTTCGAAATGATGCTAAACATGCGAATAATATACGATCTTACCGATTTCTAACCCTTTCTAGCCTTTCTAACATAAATAAATAGAGATTGACGACCATGGCGCATCGCAAGAGAAAGTCCACGAATAGAATTCAGTGAAGCTGTAATATCTTCGACGTGAGCGTTGAGGGTGAAGTTCGCCTCAAGGTCGTCCAATTCGTTTTCGCATCAATTACAAGACTACATAAGGAATAATACTTCGATCTGTTTTTTAGATAGACCTTGTAGATGTTTCAATGCCCTCAGCGATCGAGGAGAATGAAATCTTGAGCCCACTTGAATTACTATTCGCAATACGAATGCTTAAGCGGAGATAGCTATCTTATTACTTTGTTTGCGTAGCCTGCAACATACACGAGATATTTCAATGTCTACTCCTCCCTATAATTGTTACGATCTATAATTAATTTTCACGGGTTCAATGCTGCGAGGGCCCTATATATAGGAAATCCTTCCAACATGGCATTGCGTCTGACATTGTGAGATAGGGTCTGCTAAATAAAGCTTTACTGATGAGCCCAACTAGTGCACCCGAGACGAAACGCAATGCTTCGCGAAAAGACAGGGACGGTTGTTCTTGGAGTATTAATATACCACGCTTAAATTCCTTTTAACAAGTAAAACAGTTAAGCTGATAAAGATCCTTCTCCCTTTACCACTCTGTTCAAACTGTTCACTAGTTTCATATTCCGCTAACATTTAATCGTTCCTAACTGCAGGAATTTATTACCACTGTACTGTGTGCAGAGTGATTTTTCAAAAATAGAACCAATTAAAAGCTGAAGAGTTTCACAGGAGTTTTGGGATAAGGCAGTTTAATTTCGAAAAGTGTTAATTAAGAGTGAAATACTAGTATTAAAACGTTTGTGACGATTTGTGCTAAAAGGTACTGATTTGGAACTAATTTTCAAGAAATGCTGCCAGTTGTTATTAGTCGCTGCTAAATGTTAGAATTCTATTTGTTTGGTAGGAGTTGTAGTATATAATCGTCAAGTAAATGAAGTACATTTTTTAATATGGAATATTCATTTTTTCGTGCATAATAACCATCAGTTATTTGCCTCGTGGACACTTGGACACAACAGGCTATAATAAGCTTAATACGAGACGCATGCACCAAGAGTGGTCAAAATTTGTTTAAATAGCTGATGCAACACGAGGATACTGTACGCTTTATCGATGACTCACCGTTAAATACCTGCGTGGCACATGATAATGAGGCAGGTTGACGTTATTATACGACGCTACAACACGATAATGCTTCATACATTGCAAATTTCCTTAGCGTAAACGTCGAGCGATCTAGATAAAAAAGAAACGAGAATCCTAAGTCTTCGTGATTCCGTCGAATGTTCTAATATCTCTGGTGGGCAGGCAAACGAGTATAAGTCATTCTCTAGGAATCGAAGTTAAAAATAATAGTCTCTTTTAACATATACGTTAACTTTCACGTCCAAAATTTGACACCTGAGCTTACAAAACACTTTAAATATTCTAAGTGGCTTCCTGCGTTTACTCGTTTGCCCGCCCACTGGAAATATACCAGTGGTGGTCAAAAGGGAATTTAAAACTTCTATTTTTATATATCTGCAAACTTAATACTCTACAATACAAATAGATGTAATTCTAAAATACAAATTTTAATATATAATTCTACTCGATAAAGCTACTTTATTTCTATTATGCTTCACAATTTACATTCTCCTTTGACCACTACTGTGCCATTCAAAAGTTTGAAATCATTCTGTGAATTACTGAAAATGTGGATTCCCTCGTCAGAATCAAAGTCCAAGGGTGGTGAAAGTATGACGGTGCAAAATCATTCCCACAATGCGACGTGATTATTTTCCACAGAGGAAACATTCCCCCACGGTGTTTCCTTCTAAGGTGACGCAACAAATAGGCCGTCGAGCGTTATCAATGCAAGATTATATTATCCGTTTGTCAGTCGGAGGGTTGTGTAATGTGTAACTAGGCGCAATTGCAGGTATCCACGCGGCAGGGAAAGGTAAATAAATGTCAAGCTCCCATTACGTAACCCCATAGAAAATGCCATTTAGCGCGCCCCTCGCCGCGTGCGGGCCGGCGCGCATACAATTGAGGACAATCGTCGAACGCGAAGAAAACGCTTGGGCAAAGTCGAGACTAGGTGGCAACTTAGCCTCCGTTTATGTAACTTCGGCCGGGCGTTATTTCATAAGTGGCAATTGATTCAATTTGGAGCGGACGGCCATTCAGTCCTCTTTCAAAATGTAAACGAGCCCCTTCGCTCAGCATCCTCCGTCGAAAACCACGTCGCCAGGCCGGAGTAGCCTGGACGATGGCCACTCGAGAGAGCCTCCGACGAGGAGACATCATCAAACTTTCCATCATTACGGGCTCGAGATTTTCCTCATCCCACGTGTGCCCCTGCCAGCCGTGAACCTTCTCCTTTTCTCTTTTTTTTCCTCTCTGCGTGTTAAACGAGGGAAGACGTGCGAGGCGATCTTCAGTTCCCAAGGATCGTCAGTTTCCCCGGTGATCAATGACTTACTGCTGACGCAAGTATGCCGGGGATTCTTGGGAATGGCTGCGAGGAAAATGTCAGTGCACGGAGCGGCTCGAGAGGAAATATCAGCCCTCGATCGCGAATCACGAGAACTTGCAATCAGCAACGTTGTTCCGTCGTGTTTCGAGACCCAGCTGGAGGTTACTAGTGTAATTTCAAATAAGTATTTCTGTGGAATGATTGGTGGACTAAAATTAATTGCTATTCGGTGAATCATTGTATCCGGGCTCCTTGACTGTTCCTTTAATGTATATTCGAATGATATTGTAACGTACGGCCTAACGAAGCTAGTAAGTTTACTTAAATACTTGGTAAATTACTTAAATAGTAAGTTCGGGGATTATAATATTCAGGGGGGAAAGCTACTTCGGCGGTCGAAAATAAAGGCAACTTTCAAGGCATTCTGTTATAATGAAATGTAACTTTCTACGAAAAATCTTTACTACCATCTAAGAATACACATATATTTGACTAATATTGTATGCTTCCATATTGAAATACATACTTTGATTAGTATAGCCGCAGCATACGATGACGTTAGTCTCTGCATAAAATTTATAAAACGGGCAGTCGTGTAACTTTCCAACGTTGTAAAAATTCTAGAAAAAAATTCAAAGTGGCTTCCCCCTTTAATCTGTACACAGAGTGCACTATGGTGAATTAAAGTGCACGTTGAGATACGTACTATGCGCTACTTTATTTCACATCATTACCATTAAACCCACTATTCTACATTTGTGACGTAAAATGGTGCCCCGTCAAGCGTTAGCTTGTACCATGCTTTTTGCACGTACAATTCTGCTCCAAGTTCTCTAGACCTGTTTTCCATGCCTACTGCGCGCAGCCCACGCTGAACTAGGCATGCTGCTCCCAACGACCACCCACAGGACACCTCAGCTTTGGCTGATTAGGCGGTTCGCATTCTTAGCGCGTCCACGTCACACCAGCCAACGTCTAGCACCAAGAGCAAGCTCGTTATCAAAATAAAATAACTTAGAGGCGAGATTCTACCCGGGGCTGATTAGAAGGCGGGGATCGATCCCCTTTTCCGGGGCCGTTTCCTCGAGGCAGGTGATGCGCTGCGCGACACGGTGGCTCGCGAAAACGAGGCTGCTTTGCATTCCGCGGCGAGTGAATTATGGGCAACAGGGTGCCGTGGCGCGTCGACCGGAAAGAAAACACGATCTCTCGTCACGCGTCGCTAAAGAACAAGAATATAAGGAGAGGGTGAAACGGAGGAGGCGGTGAAGAGAAAGAGAGAGAGAGGGGGGGGGGAGATAGCAAAGCGCAACGAGGAACAACGGGCCGCGACGGCAGCAACGACCGAGGGCGAGGTAGGCGAAGGAATGATCGAGCGACTTCTGTGCGCAAGAAAAAAGCAGGATCGTTAGACTGGAGGCATCCAGCGTCGTTCAGCTAGGCGGCCGACCGGTAGTCGACCCTGTAATAACTGGTGATAACCGACCAGTTCTGTAATCATCGCCCTGGTCGATCCATCAATACGCCGCTGCCATTGGTGGGCAGGTCCGTGAAAACGGGCGAGCTTAAGGAAACGATCGCCGAGATGATCGCGTTCCCCGTGCTGGCCTGGTGTCGCTCAGCCATCTCGCTCGCGGTTCTCGGAAAGTCATTTTAAACGAATTTACTGTGAACTGGTTCCATGTTCTTCCCCTGGAGGAATTATCTCGTACCGGGTTAATGGCACTGCCTCACGTGTGTAATTTGCAAGGTGGAGTACGAGGCTCTGCATCGGTTTCCAGCGCGTTGGAACCCGGTTTAACCCTTAGTATCATGATATCTTTATTAAACCCGGAAGAATTCTTATCGATTCATTTTTGCCAACACTTCGTGGTAAAAATAAGCAGAACAATTTATAGTGTAACAATTTTTTGTGTAAATGAAAAAATATTGCACTAGTGTTACATACATTACCTATTATATTCGACAACAAATTTATTGCAAAAGTGATATTAACTGAGAGAAATTAAAAGTGACCTGGTACTTTCAATGGTCCTGGCGAAACTGAGAGTTGTAATCAACATTACGAGACAGTGTATCAGAGTAGAATTTCTACGGGTGTGTTTCTGCCCTAAGGGCACTTGTTACATATGGTAACAGTATAGTAACGCTTTAAAGTTCATGAAAAAGCCTTCAAATGACGCGCGCCATTTTTTCAATTCGCGTAACACGGGTGTTACACTGTGATACTAAGGGTTAACGCCACGGTGCGTAACGCGAAGCTCGTGTATCTTCCACCGTGTGTTTCAAAATGTTTTGACAAGTGTTACGTACCCGACGTGCCGTACGGTGGAATTGTAATGACGACTTGCGACATTAGCATTTCCGATGGGCATTCGCCGTGCGAAAATTGATTTACACGGTGCAGGTATTGATGTTTGAATTTAGTGCTTCATTGGGTAATGTTTTCTTAGGCGGAGTGCTATAATTAGTTACGCTGTACTGGGGATTTGTGGTAATGTGTAAAAGCAATGGACAAAAGGACGTTTCGGCGGTTTGATGTTTCAATTCGGCGAGAAATTTAATAATTTTGTACAAAGTGGCAACCTGAGTGAGGCAAAGTGTCATTTTACAAGTAATATTAAGATTATCCTGTTATACACTTTTAGCGATCATAAATATGAGATGAAATTGTATTTAAATGACTATACACTTGGATTTCTTAAAAACAGATTACCTTCCAAACTCAAAAGATAACGGAAAAGTTATCTACATTCACAGCACCTAACGACGAATAGCACAGCATTGCTTCGAGGCCCAACACTACGGGGTCGTCCTTAATCGACATAATATTTTTTAATCTAATTTTCAATAAATACAAATTCTATCATTAATCTTCCAAAAAAGTAACTTAAGTTTAACTTTCCCGAAACAGAGTAAATGAATTATGTAAACCTTTAACAGAATTTTAATAACTGAAAATTGCAATATAAAAAAAAATTGCATGGGAGGGAAGTGAAATATAAAATCTTAATTCATATATATGAAGAGAGAGGGGATAAGAAATCGCCAGAATTACCCTTACGTAATTTAAGAACGGCCCCTATCCGCTAACTATGACTGAAACGAATGAAATCGAGTTTCCCCACCTTAATGATAACTCCACGAACTATCAGTTTTACCATTAAAAGAAAAACATCCAGGCCCATTTGCATTCTTGGTTCCCTTGCACACGATCAACGTCACGCGTCATGCGCGTGGGAGCGCGGCTTAAATCTCGAGGCGAGAAATTTATTGCTCGAGGCAAGAGCGCGGGAGATAAAATTCGCGGGAAAATACAAACATCGGGCGCGAGTCCTGCGGACGCGGCACGTTCGGCGGGAAAAGAGAGCATGCTTAGCATGCGAGCAACGTTGTAATTGGCACGTCTTGCCGAGACACCAAATGCTCTTTCGAGGTTACAAGTGCAATGCACTGTTGCGTTCACTGTGCACTGGTGCACCAGCAGAATGTTTATACCGATGTAACGGTGTCCGAGGGAAATGTCTATGAATAGAAGCGCCGTATTTTTAAAACCGCGTCAGATTTCCCCCCTTAGGCCCGGTGCACACGAGCGTCACGCGTCATTTTGCAGTCGCGTCAATATGATACCACATTCAAGCAGCACATATATGTATATGGAAAGATTCACACATAACTGAATTTTTTGACGGCAACTTTGCGTCGTGTTTGCGTTTTAAAAAATGGGGCTGGTTTAGCCAGGACGCAGCTAGGACGCCGCGTTTCAGCAGTACGTGTAATTATATAGGAGGGATTCACACGTGACGCATTTTTTGGCGGCAACTTCGTGTCGTGTTTGCGTTTTATGAAATGGACGCGGCTATTGCCTCTACGCGGATGTTTTTTTTTCGTTGTTTTTTTTCATCGAGCAATGCATAGATCCGCTGCGCGACATTTGTAAACAATCCTCCAAGATGGAAGCAGAGCTTGACATGGAGATATTTATTCATGAAGTAAAGAACTATGAGGAAGTATGGAATCCATTAAAAGAAGAATACCACGATAAAATAAAAAAGCATGAACCCAATATTTTCTTTTTCCTTGAGATCCATATAGGATATTATAACAAATATACAAGCGAATAAATTTATTTCTTTGTTCCGTACGTGCTAACGTCTCCATGGTTAGATTGAAACTGATGGATAATCAAAATTAACACTTGCCGATCGTATCAAACGACGCGTTGGACGCAGCGTCGTACTGACGTGCTGGAAAATTGACGCATACCGCTCAAAAATTGGACGCGCAAGACGCAGCGTCATATTGACGCGACTGCAAAATGACGCGTGACGCTCGTGTGCACCGGGCCTTACAGAAACACCGTGACGCTTTGCAACGCCGCTCTGTACCGCGCGGCTCTTTCTGCCGTCGGTGATTAATAATTTTTCACGCGTCACTTGCGCGCGTTGTTTTCCAAACCGTTATTAACGCCTCGCCAGTCATCGAACGCTTTTTATCGACGGATCGCGGCGATCGAAATTGCTGGAAGCGACTTTGCCGAGTCTGCGTCATCGCGCGTGATAAAAAAGATAATGTATCTTGGATTAGATGGGAAAAGAGAGGTTGGTCTCCGAAGAGTAGCATTCCCGAGGCGAAGGACGATGTCAGTAGCAAATTCGTCAGGGCCATAAGAGCGGGCGCGCGTTCGCCAAGAAAAATCATGCTTTCACTTTTGCCGGCCGATTTCGACTACGCGGCACATTCTGCTTGTTTCTGAAATTCGTCGTGGTCAGGCATTTAATCGGTTCTAAATTACTGTGCGCACTCGTAAACGAGAGTGCTCCGAAGTGGCTTGGTTTCGTGCGAATTATAGGCCGCCCAATCGTCCCATTATACGCTCACACTGGACAAGCAATGGAACCGTGGAAGCCCAGCTTAACATTCTTACACATGTTATTTCCCTCTGTTTATTTCCCTAAGACGTATGCTGGAATTTAAGTTCACATTTTTTATTTTAATGAAACGGATTGTGAGCAGTGATGCAATTTACATCTCATTTTCGTGTAATAATTGTGAAAAAAAACTGTTTGTTGATTATTATGCAAGCAGTGTAACGAATATAGATATGGATCTTCCAAGATTTATAATAATTGAGAAAGAAATTGTATACGCCCGTAGTTGAATATTTCCTACACTGAGTCTAATGAATGGTAGATATACATCTTCCACGATTTATAACGGAAATATCTACTCGTGTATTCCGGGTGGTCCACCAAAAACAGAACACCTAATTATTTCCTTCGACGTAGCAGATGGGAAAAAATGTGCCACGCAGAAGTTAATTGGCTTCGAAAGAAGAATCAGATGAAGAAGGTAATATTTTTCCAAAGGTTTTCCTTTGACGTAATCAAGATTGATAATATATTTTCAAGTGCAACTATATATACGCCTCTCTGTACACAAGCTTACTAGACGTTCTTAAATTAATTTCAGTGTGGCAGAAATAAATGCAAAATATTAATAAAGTGAAACGGAAGTATAACGAAAAACTGCACCACGAAAGTAGTCACTGATATTATCGTTTTATTTAATTAAAAGTTAAACCTATCTCCCGAGCAAAATTGAAAGTTCCCAGCCCCTTCACTTTTGCTTGCAGGAGGTGTATTTCCAAGAAGTCAACGTTAGCATCATTCTAATCGAAGATTACTATTTCCTCTCCCATTCAGTTCTCCGCAGATATCGAAATGCATGTAGGAAATGGGGTTGACTCGAATATTCGAATACTTACATTATTTGAATATTTGAATACCAGAGGATTCAAATTTGAGATTCAAATATTCGAATGCCAGAACATTCCAATACCAGAACATTCGAATACCAGAACATTCGAATGCCAGAACATTCGAATACCAGAACATTCAAATAACAGAACATTCGAATGCCAGAACATTCGAATACCAGAACATTCGAATACCAGAACATTCGAATGCCAGAGGATTCGAATACCAGAGAATTCGAATACCAGAGAATTCGAATACCAGAAAATTCGAATACCAGAGAATTCGAATTTGAGATTCGAATAATCGAATATTTGAATAATTTCGAGTATTTGTCACAGCCCTATTTCCTAATTGCCCTAACATTCGAATATTCGAATATTCCTGATGTTATAAATATTCGAAGGAAGCATTTGTTTTCAAAATTATTCGAATTACAGCTCTATTAGGAAATCCCGAGTTTCGCTTAATTCGAACCGGTCTGGTCCCAATTACCTCGGATTATCGGAACTCCACCTTGTTTTACACCTCACGAACGCATCCCACGCAAGAAGATAATGGAACGGCAGGCGAAAGAAAAAAGAAGATGAAGGCAAAATGGAAAACGAAAGAGAATTCAATCGACGTGGTCGTTTGTATGTGATCAACCATCACTACCAACGCGGGTATCGCGCAACTAAGGGCCCGGTTCGTGGATACGAGCCAGTTTCATTCACTTGGCGCAATGCTCGCCGGCTGGTTGCATAACACATCGCCTCGTCTACCCCAACCTGCTTTTTGCGGGCGCCGCGCACATGTAAATGGAGCCTCAGCCTCTCTCCGAGCTCCACGCTGGCTCAAGATTAAGGACGCACCGTTGTGCAAGACGAGGGTTATCCAGATAAACGGATATCGAGTGACCTCTCCGCGCGAACGCATTCGCTGTGCAACGTATTGTGCCTGGCAGAGATACAGCGATGGTACGAAGACGATGAGGGGAGAGCGGGCAACGCCCTTGAATCTCTCGCAGGCAAATGAAGAAACCAGGGGAACACACTTTCCGAACGTTGGTACTTTTTATTCCCTTTGCAGACGGATGTCGAAACGCTTGGCAGAAGTCGTGTGCGGAAATCCTCCAGTCGCATTTGTTCGCTATACTTGCTGAACGCAAAACAGCGATCCCCGCACGGGGTGCATCTTATTTCTCAGTAAAATATTTATTAAAAAATATTTATTAAATTCGCTGTTCAATTTACTTATTCAATACCCACTTTGATCCAGAATTCATTCACAGGTCAAAGACGGAAGGCGCTATCTGCTTAACGAGTGGAAAAAATCGAAGAAGAAATGCAAAATTGCGGTTTCATGAAGCATGGCTATGTAGATCGCTCGGTGAAGTCTTTCCTCGGCTTTCGATAAAAGAACTCGAGACGCGTGCAGCAAGCGCCACTTCTATTAACACACCACTTGCCACCCAACTTTTCCTCGTAATTAGTTCTTTGGAAAATTAGATTCGCGTGAAACGTTTTAACACGTTCCACTGGCGACCGACGCCTTGCAAGTGGAAAACAGGCTTCCTTAAAAAGAAAGGCTACGTTTTCCTGATTGGCGTGCAACTAGTGAATGGGTGGAACAGATGGTTTCGTCATAGGTGTGTACATTGCTTGAATAAAATATAAAGATGACCACAGATATAACAGATTATTTTATTCAACCGAATATTACATTGAATTACCTGCATGTTATTTTTAGAAACGAGTAAAGGTGCTTTCTCTGAAGTAATTTATTAGTTTTATATAACATTGTTCTTATCGTTAATTGTGTGATATATTAGCTTGTTATAGTTGTCACTTGGACGAGCATTAGACCTTGAAGTTTCTAAATAAGATACTTATCTAAGAATTGTTGAACGTTTCTGCAAAGTGTGGGCACTTCGTTAGAATTTAATATGTTGCAATCAAAAGCATAAGTTTGTAATTAATATTCGTCTGAAGGAACAATCTACTTTATGGGAATATATTAAATGGAATATTAGTAGGATAATCTTAAATGGATTATTCCACCTTGAGAATTTGCAGGTAGCTCGATTAAAATTAAAGTTGTTCGATTAAGTATTCAAGGAGGTCGAATTTGATCGAAATACTCAAGTTACCTACATGGATTTTCCATCCAACCTCGAATTAGTTCTTGAGTAACCTAATATTAAGCAGGGTCTGGTAAAAGTCAAAGGCAAGATTTGCTAGATGAAGGCTCACTGATAAATCAATCACCAGCAGAACAGAACTATTCACTTCAAACTTGAATATAGGCACATTTCAAATTAATCTTACTATCCACTTGGACTCCATTATTAATATTATTGTTACTCCTACTGTCCCTTGGACTACGACTGACGTATTTTGTCGAGTTGCAAAATAGATATTTTCAAATCAAAATTATCACCTCACTGATAATTGATATTCCTGTAAAATTTACTCAACTCTAATTTCAAACCACTAAAGTGTTTCAAGCATTCAGCTAATTCTACTAGCACTTCACTGGCGTTACTTTGCACGCAATAAGCAGTTAATCATCTAAATATTAATTTGCAATTATTAAACGCCAAAGTAGTAAAAATGAACATTGATTAACCATCGACAGTTTGAAGTACGATTTGATCTATAGCGCCACTAAAAAAGACAAAATAATCCTGATTAATGAGAAGAACGGTAGTTGCAAATAGCTAACGATATATCACGCACAACGCGTCCTCAGGAGCACTAGTTTCGAGCAGGAAAGAGCCACGTTTTCGCAACGGAATCTAATTTTATGGGCGCTGGTGCTTTTAATGGGTGCGCGCATTCCCCGGCCTCTTCCCGTGAGAAAATAAGGATACCAACGAAATCGACCACCAGAAAAGGCTTCCTTTTGTTCCGAGGTGTAACGGACCGACATATAGGATTATAGGGCTATCGAATTACCACGTCCATTCGGTCTTTGATAGTGGGGGCTTCGGTTTCGGGGGCGTATCTTCCTCCAGAAACAAAGAGGGAACACTGTGTTATCCAATTAACTAGCCACTGTGCCGTTAAACCAAATTTTCTCATCGCTGGCTATGCGTGACAGGAAGCAAGATTTCGATATAGCGATAACTATCGGGGATCCTCAGACAGAACGTGGAACCCAAAAACCTAAAAAGAAAGTTAAATACATTGACAGAATTCCTCACAAAAACGTCAATCATGGAGGTATTCCTAGAAATACACTGAAATTGTTGGAACATTTACGAATTATCGTAGACTCGTACTAGTGTCGACCTGACACTGTTAAAGATCGTCACCTCGAGCAACATTAACCAAAAATTTCCAATATACATTGATATTATCACTTGAAGAAGAATTACACAGAAACTAAACCAAATTTGAGCACATGCTAGAATAGCTGCTAGCAAAAATTGGAACTGCCACTCAATTCAGTCTAACTTGGTAGAACGAAGAGACCTGCAGAGGACAGAAGTAGAATTCCAGACGAATTTATAAGAATTGAACATAAATTGATGTCAGATTGAAACTACGCTCTCAGGACCTTGCAAATTAGCTTTCGGAGTCTATTGGAGGAGGAATGAAGGTGATGGAACAGAACCAGCTTCGAGAAAATTTCAGTGACCATCTTCAGATCACTAACTGAAAAATTAAAACCTGTTCGGAAAACGAAACAATTCCAATTCAATGGATTCGGTTACGATAATGGAAACTGATAAGAAACTGTCGTACTCGAATGGAGCCCCCTTGTTTGGCGAAATAGCTGCGAGTAAGTGTCTTCGTTCCGTCGAATGTCATCAGAGGATGCACGCATCGCAGGAATGAAATACACGGATATGTAAGCGATAACGAGTACGGCCTTGTGTGTGCTTGCGCTGGACGATTAAGTCCGAGGACTTGTTATACGAATACGTACGCGATAACGATTGGCCTTGTGCTTATGCTTGGTCACGTACCGGCGCGAAAAGACGCATCTCTCGTGAACAAAACAGCGCGATGAACTTCCAAGTTGAAGGACAATGCGACGTGGGGTTTGGCAGCAGATCGCTGAACAACGACGATGAGAGTCTTGCGAGATCTGTGTCTGGGATTTTTTTTTAAGGGACAGTGCAAATACAGAGGTATTTTGTGGAATGCTAGAGTTCCATGTGATTCGAATAAGAAATTTTGAGATGATGCTTTGAGTGAAAGGATATTGGCGATATTTTTGTTGGGTAGGGGCATTGTTAATTATGAGAAGAAAAAGTGACTATGACCACTATAATCTGCGAAGATGAGTTTGAATGCCAGTAAAATCAGTAAAACGTGACTAGTGACTGCATTAATACAGTTCAAATAAGATATTGGAAGCTTATCCACACTAGTATACATTAGAATTTTTATATATTTTAAAGGAAAATGTGAAATTGAATATTAATTTTTAAGAAAGTCACGACTCACAACTCACAGCGAAGAAAACGAAATAGTGATTGCTCTATACACTTAACACAACTGAACCTACTGAAATAAAACAAAATTCTACCCAATAAAAAGAAAATGGCCCCACTGTCCCATAACATCTCCCCTAAAGCTACATAACGAGAATGTCCCACCACCAGCCGGGGCGCGTAAATTATAAAAGCCACGTTTCGCAGAAGTCGAACAGGAACTGTACAAAGCGCGTGGAACAAAGGCGACCGAACACGCGGCCGCGTTACATAAGCGGCGGTGCGGTACGCGCCGAGGAATAAAAATCATTACGGGGGGAGATCGACGTCATCCCTAGGATCAACAATTTCGCGCGCGGCAGAACGTTCCGATCGCGACGCCTCCGCGGCGCGCTAATTTTGAAAGTACCGTAACCGAGCCGCCGCTGAACTTTGATACGAAAATAAAAATTGCCGATGCAATCTCTTGGGCGCTATCGCTGGTGGGCTGCTTCGATGACGTTACCAACTATTCGTAGCTGTCGAGCGGGACGCGTGGGGAACGCAGACGGAAACAGAGCCACGAGCTGTTCGCGATTTTCCGTCCTCTATCCCGTAGCCCACGGTCGATGATCAATCCGTGCGTGTACGTGCACGAACGCGCAATAATGCGCAGCAGCAGCACGGATGCTGTTGACCTTGCGTTAAAAGCACTGTCGAATCTGTGCTCAGCGGTTCTTGGTCTGGCGCGTTTCGCGCTAACGCCAGAACAGTTGGATATAGCTCTGCGGAGAATCGGATTGGGAGTCGAGGAAGTTTGAAGAATGAGAGCTGCCTTTAGCCGTGGGTGTATAGTGTGTGGTAATACACCCACTTAGTAGCACAAAATATTTAATACACATATTAAAGAGATTCAATCTCTTTTTGATATTTAAATATAGACACAATAGTTATTTTAGATTATGATGCAAATATTTTATCCGATTATACAGGAAATATGAGTATTTTATTATTAGCAAAAATATTTTTGGCCAAATATAAAATAAATATTTATTTAATATTAGAGAAAAGATATGTTTCGTCTGCCATCGAAACATCTACCATTCTCCTTTATGAAGTACTTAGATGTAAATCTAATTTTTATTTGTTGCATATAAGAATTGAAATTCCACAAAAAGTGGACATTCGGAAGCAATTGTATAAGCACAGTGTGCGCTGGACTGCTTTGAATTATTTATTAGAGATGAAGTATTTGTAATTAGTTATTAGCCCTCGGTGGTGGTTACGGGGTCGGTATTGATCCATGCTAAATATTGAAATACATATAGGTACTATTATTGTTATTTATAGCGTGGTAGGATATTCGTAATTTTGTTTAAAAATCCGTATTATCGATCTGAATCTTCCAATTTCAAAATAATTTCAATGTCCCCCCATTGAAAATTGACGCAGGTAACGAACCAGGAGCCCATAATTGTGAGAATTTCAATTTTCTACCTTCGAAATTTACAAAGGTAACATTCTTATTAAAGGGGGCATGAAAATTACAGCGCCCGCGGAATATATATGCAAAAATTTTTAGGAATCGGCTAAGTCATCCTACGTTGCAAGTTATTCGCATAAAATCCGACGCTATAGTTAGGAACGGAATGCGCAGTTTTTCTAGCTTTCATAATAGCTCGGGTCGGGTGATCGATTCCTCGAGAGCATAGTTTCAAATCGTGGCCCTTGCAGTAAGCGCTTTAAAGTAAAGGGGAGATACCCTTGAAAGCCACCACTGAAAAACCTTTAAAACCATTTTCGATTATGTTTTACTCGATAAACCTAATCAATTTCTGCCAAAGTATAGCATAATAGAATTGTTACTTTCGGATTTAATTATATATTGATATCTCCACAATATTGTGACGCACAGCTCACATTTAACGTTACAGTGTGGGTGTTTTTGAAATGCTACTTGAACCATAAAATCGAGGGGAAAGCGCGGCACGCCGTGCTTTTCCTATTAGTGATCCAAAGTGGTCCATCTGGCTGGAAAATAGGTACACACCGACACGTTTTACTTATACATTTCGCAGGGTGAAGGCAAAACTGGAGCAGAACAGAAATGTCACGGTACTTCGATAAATCGACATATTGGGAGGCGGACACGAACATTTACCGGAATAATATTTCACGCGGACTGTTCCAGGCAACTTGCCTTGAAATTATGGGGGACAAGCTGTTCGAATTTGAACATGGATGACGTACAAATTACAGCGTTATCATTGCTACTAAAACATAAGTGTACGTATTCGAAATTGATGTAGTAATTGGTAATGGCATCGTGCAGGATTTATGGTTCGCAAAATGTAGAGTTTCTGCACTTAGAAGGTAGTGTAGTATTGCTTAGTCAATAGCTGTAAATCTTGCATCACTTACAGGTTTTTCGACTGTGATAAGCTAGAGCCGATTTTAATTATGAAATCGTATGTGGATATCAGGTGTGACGTAACATTTATGTCGCCAAATTTTTAAAAGCAAAATGAATGGTACAGTGGAAATGTTACAAAACAAATATTGGAAGATCAGAAATATTCAGTTCCAGTATATATTCGGTGATGAAGTTCGAAATTTCAGTCTATCTGATGAGAACTAAGTTTTGTTTATTTTCAAACACAGTGAAAAATATTAATTACTAACTGGAGGATAAAGGCAGAAAATGACAGAAGAGTTACCTTATTAACTCCAAAAGTAATTACTTATAAGTAAATAAAAATCATTTCTATTCAAACAGATCCCAAGAGATTAACAGGATTAAATATTCGATCCAAATTCGGGACTCATTTCCAAAGAATTACAATTTCTCTTATTTCAGGCTTATCACGAACCACGTAATGTTCCAAGAAAAAATATAAGTCTACACCAAAATGCAGAATAAATATTGAAAACAGCACTGCAACGCTTCGACACATTTTCCTGTACATAAGACAATAACCAATAACTTCCAAACTTGATCAGCAGAATATATAATGCAGCAAATACTTCTACCAACTAATTAGACTTCTTTGAGAAACTTCTTACTACAGCTTCCTGCACCAATACACATAAAATCACCATCACAGGCTCAACTCCACAGCTATAACCACCAAACAAACCAAAAATGCCTTTGAAAGCCACCCCACTTAAAATTCGCCTGCATTACATACATCAAACAACAATTCCCCCTTACCCAAATAAATAAAAGCAAATAAAACGAAATAACCTTCATCTATCTCAATATATCATCCATGCCCGCCAATAGATCGTCGCAAAAAGGGTGCACAGTTACTAAGAACCACGGTTATACCTATATATCTACACTTCTACTCGAACGTTGCTCTTTGAACCCTATTTTACCCCAGGAACCCTCATCGTCGTTAAAAAACCTTCCAGGATCAAAATGTGAATATCTGGAGAAATAAATCATGGTTTGAGGGAAGATTCCACGATCAGCATGGAACGGCGGTGAACCCGTCCGATCGAAAAGCCGTGAGATTTTCGTGATGGCTGCCACTTTGCTTCTCTTGCCGATGGAATAAGTGTGTCACGGCCAGCCGGTAGTAGGAACGACGCTCGTTCAGTCGAGCCAGGAAAGCTTCTGTGCCGGTATACACGACCGAAAGGTGAGTGTACAGCAAAATGCTGCCTTTGTACGTGTATCAGTAACCTCTACGTGTTGTATGTATAGACACACGCGGCAGACTCGTAGCGGCAGCGAGAGGGGGAGAGAGAAAGAGAGCTATTCTATATAGAAGCAATACATAGCAAAAGCCGTTGCAGGTGGAGGAGGTTATTACGATCATCGCCTCTCCTTCTCCGTCTGTCTCCTTTCCCTTCTCACGCCTTGCCGTCTGCCCGGCTCGCTGCTTCTCGCTCGTTTTCTAACTCGCCCTCTCAATGTGCCAGACTCATTTAACCTTTACGAGCCGGAGGAGTACGACGCGACGAAGAAAGAACGGGAGGACTCTACGCGGGAGCGCGGCACGAAATGATCGCCCGTAACCGTGGAGAGTTGACCCTATCGCCAGTAGCGTAGAATATACCTGATCCAGTACATTAGGGATCTTCGCGCGTTTCCTAACTTCGGCCGGGTTTCTATGCGTGGAGGAATGAAGTTTTTGTAAAGGGTGGTGCTCGATACATTCCGAGATTATTATTCCGCGGTATTATTGGTACGTACTGCTTCTAATTTACCTATGGGGGAGGGGGGGCTTGATGCGATAGAAAAAGCGGAATGACAGCGAAGAGGAGAGGATAAATTTCTGGTTTTAATCCCATTGTTTAGCTACTGTGATCCTTCGTGGAAAAGTGGAAGCCCTGTTAAGAGCTGGGCAAATATTGTTTGAAATTAAAATGAGAAATAAGGATTCGAAGTAAGACTTTCAATCTTTCGTTTACCTACAGGAGTATCACTTGGTGTTAAACGCGGTGGCGAGGGTATATCAGTGGTTCTCATGGTTAAATATGATATTGGGACATTCCTAATAAATTTCACTGCGAAGGTTGTGGCACGTTAGAATTAATTTAACTTTAGAAATAATCATTTCTGATGAACATAATAATTTTTAACTGACTTGCGGCACCTCAAAACATTTATTGAAGTTCAGACTGCGGCAGCTTAAATACAACTTTGCCAACTATTAGAAGTGATGAATAATAAAAAAAAATTGTGTCCCTATATTTCCTTCTTAATCTTTGCCTACTAACTCCTCTGAATATAATGCAACATAATCATCAATCCCTAAATCCCCGAAAATTTCTTCCCAAACTGTCTGCCTACTAACTTCCAACTCTTTCCAAATATTCCCCAGAAACTAAAATAAAAAGATACCCTTTCACGACATAATAAATACATATATCACTCAGAGGCCGATCTAAAATGGCAAAATCGGGTAATTTATGAATATTAAATTTTCTATCAAACAAAAGGCTTTTGTTATTCAACGAATATCTCAAGAACTTTCGCTGACCGTCAAAAATTGTTGCCCAGAGCGGCGGAAGGAGTTAGATCGGGCCCTGATATCAGTCCCACACGCGCCGAGAATCGACTCTCACCCATCCCGAGTAAACAACTACCAGCCGCCTCTCTCAAGCCCGTCACTCCCACGCTACTACCTCCTCGAATTCGCGCAAGGGATCCATATATCGAATTTCCCTCGTTAGAAACGCGGCCCCGCGTTGCCATTCCTACGCCGCTGGCTCCCATGAATATTTATTGTTGCTCGAGCAGCCGGTTGTACACTTTCTTCCGCGTCCCGGCGATATTTCGTGGGAGGCAGTCGATCATACGTGCACACCGCCTCGTTCTGTCGGTCGGTTTCTCCGTGCGCAAAGAGGCCTCGGCGCGGAGGAGAAGGAGGAGGAGGTGAAAGAAGGCGACGGAGGCGCGGAGGTGGAGGCACTGGCAAAAGAGTCGTTGAACTACAAAACAACAGACGTAGACGAGCGGCCTAAAAACCCCGGAGGAAGAGGCGGCCTCTCTCGATTTGCCTCGCTCCGCGCCCGGTAATTGCTGCCTCGTTTTTCCCAACCTTAAATGTCCTTCCTGGCGCACGATGAAAGGACAGAGAGGCAGGAGTATTGGAGTCAATGAGACGTAAACGCGAGGAAATTAATACGATAATAACGAGAGGGCCCGCCTCGCGCACCAACTGCGTTTAGCCGTTCCCTTTTCGTCGCTCTTTCGTCCGCGTCTCGCAGCCTGCAACACAACGCGCCAACTATTTTTACCGGTATCGCGTTTGGAATATCGGGATGACTCTGCGCCTGCAACGTCGGATATTCGTCCGCGGAGCGTGCCCCAGCGGTGTGTAACTCGACTAAGGGTCAAGAGGAACATTGAAAATAGAATTGGTAAAAAAGTGGGGTGGCCCAGGGATCCTCTAAACTGAATTTCAAACATTTCACTTATGATCTCAATATTTCGGCTGCAAGCTTCGCGTGGACGTTCCGCGTGCTATTATACGCAACATCGATTTTCTATCCTATCTTGTTAAAATAAAGATGCCTGGGTAAGGGGAACAGCGGCGTCAAGGAGGGAAGTTCTAGCGTTATAGGTATAATGTTCGAAGACTCGGGAATTAATCGGACAGAAATAAATTCCGCAGAGGCATTGGCAAGAACAGCTGTAGGTCAGGAGAGGCGAGCTTTACTGCCCCGTTTCGCGGAATTGTTCTGATACGCGCCTATTTTCAGTATTGTTATTTATGAATGGCAAGAAACGCCCGTGTTTACAGCCAGCAGTGTCTGCAGAGCGGAGGAGCGTGGGCTCGTCTTATTTCGCTTTCTCTGTACATGCAAACGCGCCTGTAATTGCGAAACTTCTGAATGAATCTAGATTCCTTGGCGGAATTGCGTAACGCGGCGAATCCGAGACGGCGAATCGATCCGGCCGTGTGCAGAAACGACGGGGGATCGCACGCTGAAACAGAATATTTCTGCGCTGCCCGATGGGAAATATTGCCCCGGCGGCGTTACACACGACGCTAAATAATATGTTTCGATCGCGTTGCAAGGCTAACGGCTGACATTACGTTCCCTTTTCATCGCCAGGAACAACACGAAACACGTGAAACGAGGCCACCCCTACCCCGGGTGCAGAAGGAGGAAGGCAACGTCTCTAGGCACACTGTTAATAACGCGGGGAGGGTAACGTGACGTAGCTGCGCTGCCCTCGATAGAAAATCGATGCTTCGAAATCTAAGTTTAACCGCGATAATTTCGTCCGCATTTTCGAATACACCTGCTAACAGCTCCATTTCCGTTACATAATCTTAACCTTTAACCGGTCGCTGACGCACTCGCGATGGACTGGGCGCCTTGAGGTTTCGAGTGGAGACGATACTGCGCGTATTCGTAGAAAGGCTTTTGCATGTTTACTAGGAGGAACCTTTAGCTGTAAGTCTGTCGCACTTCCTCGTTGAAAAATTAATCGCCTGGCGAAGGTTCATTTACCAAGTGGAACTATGAATTCTCTTTCTTTATAAGATTCTATTGACTTTGTTATTGTACATAGTAGCCAGTTATTTACGGTTTTCTTTTAATATTTAATGTGTTGTATAGAATTGTATTTACGAGCATTCTCCAGTTGTTCGCTCTATTTCTTCGCAGTATCTTTTATTTACATGGACGGATTGCGCAAAGAACTTTCCATAGCGCAAATAATACGACACAGAATGGCCCGAGAAATAGGCGTCTGAACTGTTTCGATCCGGATAAATCTTGGACCCAGTTAAATCGAAATTAGGTGTGATAGGTTCAGAACTCTTTCGAAACGAACAGTGACACGCGGGTTTCTCTGTCCTACAAACGATCCTGATTAGAATACTGACGTAACTGACGTGTATTTATTGTACATGATTCATTAGATCATTTGCTAAGCGAAATTCCAGTTTTCCACCGAGTTTCCTTCGATAATATTCACCTGCTACTGAGCGATCTTTGAAATGCTTGACATCTAACGCGTGTACAGGAAATTACAACATTATTGTCACTACCAGGAACTGTATAGCGAAGATCAAAATAGAAGGCTAACGAAAATGGCCCTTTGGAAAGATGAGAAATAACAAAGTTGCTTTTACAATAAAACAATTTAATAATCAGAATTCCTCGAAAATTTTGCAGAGCTTACAATCTTCTAATAAACGAAATATTTTGTGACAAAGGTAATTTTAAACCGAACGGGTACTCCCACCCGAAATATCTGCCAGCACTACTAAATACCGCACCTCGGCTATACACGGTCAATCGAATCTCCCTCTTCGGTTCACACATACGCCTGTATCGCCCGCCTTTACGACAGAATCACCGCGATCGACGAAGAAGATAACCTGAGCGCGTCTAAAGTCCAATAAGACGGAAGAAGAAAGAAGAGATTTCGTTATCGTTCACGTCCACGAAGGATACATACACGTATGTGCGCGTGCACACACTTCCCCGAGCGTCCGTTCCTCGAAGCCCCATTTTCGAGGGGTTCCCCTCGCTATAAGGTGGTTTTCTCGAACGTTAGACGCGTATATGGCTGTGTGTGCCACGGTATACGGACAAGGGGTTGCTTGCAATGCCTCGTGTGACGCAGCAGCGACCCGGAGGGGTGGGGACCCTGCGCGCCCGTGTACGTGCGCGCGCGCACATTCTCCCTACCGTATATAATGCTCCCTCCCCTCGCCCCTGCCCCTCCAGCCCCGCGCCGGCCGCCCACCTTCCGACTCTCCCTAACGCCCCTATTCTCCCCACCGACATTCACTCCCGGCGCCCCTCGGTGTACCCCGGCGACGTTGCCGGGTGTTACATAATAGCCGTGCGGCGTTGCCGGCTCACCGCCGCCGACGCACGGCGTTGCCGGCTCGGACCGGTGTACCATGTCGGCCTGCCTTGCCTTGCTTGCCTGCCCGTGCCTGTTTGCCTGCCTTGCCTGCGCCCGCCTGCCTACCAGTCTGGCTAAGCTCGGCACAGACCCGTATCCAGGATCCTCGGACACAGGCTCCGTTGTAATTAGATGGGGCTTCGTAAAATTGGGAAGAATAAAGTACCCGCGGGGAACACAACTTTCCGCCTGTGATATGCTGCTTTAATATCGGCGCACACTCGCTATTAATACTAGCCGCGCGTTAGAAATATCTCCTATAGGGCCAGGCTCGAATGGTTTAGGGCAACGTTGAATAGCGCGTAGCTGGGCAGGTAAATTTACCGGTTACGGAGGATGCGCCGTGATCGAAGTTCCATTATACGAATTTTCAGTATGGACGGATGCGCCCTGAATGAGAAGGACGAGGGATATCGCTGCTGTACTCTTTCGAAACCTTTGTTACTATGTTTTTAGGTTGTGGTATTTATTGGTGATATTTTAATGGTGACTTTTTAATCAAGATGCATGGTCTGGCTGCGTTTATCGACCAGTTATTTATACGTGTGGAGAAAAGTCGATGGTACGAGCTTATGCTACGTACAAACAGTGGCTGTCTTTATTCGAGCGATCTATCATGGCGATTCCCTTTGTCCCTGATATAACTTGGGCCCTACCCTAGTCCGGATGTCTCGGGCTTGTTCCGGATCTCAGATTACTGGGCCCCTCGAGGCGTTTCAAACGGAGCCTCGCTCTACTTATTCCATGCTTGAAAAATATCAACTGAATATGGTGAGAAATATTCCTTTGTTCTTTCTTTGTATATTAACCTCGTGGCTCCGTTACGCATTAATTTTCCATCCGATACGTTACACAAGTATAACTGTTCAGAAGCTATCGTCCCATAAGCTACTGCCGAGTAACATCCGCACAATATTATTGCAAATTAAATTGAACATTAGAACTTATTATTTATTATTTTGCGACGAAGGTAACTTTAAACTTATTATTTAATATTTAATATTATTTTTTAATATATATATGCCTACTGTATCAAACGCACTGAGGTGCACATTTGTTAATCTCGTCTTGTTTTATATAATATCTGCTGCTTATAACAATAAATATTTTGAGGGAAGAAGGTAATCGTGGTTAAAGATAAATGTATTATTTTTTCGCCTTCGCAATCTTTATACATAAACCTTTATCCACCGATTGTAATCCATACAACTTATCAGATATTTTTCTTGACTGTGACTAACCGTACTTACGGTGTATTAGACATAGTAGCAAACACTGATACGAACCGATTTCTGAGTCATTATTTTTCCCACGTGCAAATAATCAAGCTATTTACAAATGCGCATAAGAATATTACGTAAGTCCCGTAATGTTAAACGATGCCGTAAAGTAAGGCCTCCTCAATGTTCAAACAAAGAAAGGGAAGGGGGGGCGCAGCGAAGGGTGCAACAGTAATGCAGAGATCCCGAAAGCGTGTAAGGCGATACAATTACGTTCGCAACGGGGTCCGTGATGTGGGATTATTTTTTTAATCCGAAAGGTGAGGCCTTGAAATCTACAAAAACGCACGTTCTGGCTGGCCCCAAGATGAAGCGGCGTTGCCAATTTCGGTGCAGGGCGCGCTGCCCGACAACGTCGCTGCAAACTCTATCGATTCCAGATCTACAAATTCTCGTGAGCCCTCTGGGTCACTCGAGCACGTTTCCGCGGCATCGTACGTGACCACAAAGAAACATTATGACCATTACCAAAAATTGCCATGAAGGTAGAAAGGAATCATTGTGCTACCCCACAGAATTTCCTCTACTTCAATGCTTACGAAATATTCTAGCACTACTAATCTGAACGTGGTTGGAAGTTATGCTGATTTTCAAAGAGAACAAAAAGGGGTAGTGCAACTACTCCTTTAGTGATGGAGCAAAAAGAGGTATCTTGAATTTCCTGAGTCTTATTTTTCTCTACCTGTTTTGTGATGCCTTACTCTTTATTGACTTTATTTTTCGACTATATTTAATATAATTATAAAGGATATGAAGGAACGCTGAAAACTTTTGTACCGTTATTTGCGCATGCTGCATGCTTAAAGAAAAACGAGGGCACTCGCGTTTAACAACTATTAAACAGGGTCACTGAACGGTATACTCGCTCCATTCGATTTTATACTACTGCAGGACGCATCGCCAAGGATGATTGTGTGAGAAAGATATCTGAAATTCAAGTTCCTATTAAAGAACACCATGAAATCATAGAAGGCGAATGAAAAAGCCATAATTCCTTCATTTACGGTCCATAAAAGGAAAAAAAGGAATTGTAGTAATAAAAGCTTTTTCTATCGTGTACATTAAGTGAGAGAAACCTCACACTACTAACCAGAATACTTCTATTTACACTATAAACTTTAAACAGTTGCTTGACTATAAAATGAAAGTTAATTTTACCAAGAGTTTCAAATTCATTACAAATTAAAATCGAATTTATCATTTTATAGAATTTGATTCAACAATCTTGTAAGATTACATTGAAATGGCGTTTTCTAACAAAAAATTGACTCAAATATTTCACACATTTGTGTGCTTCCCTTTCATTTTACCTATTTTTGATGTATAATTTGACTTCATAGTTAATGGAATAGCAGAAGACATCTAAAATTGCAAAAATACGATTAAGAAACAGGAAACTGTTGAGGTCAAGTTATAGGCTTCGGGTGGCTAATGTTTTCGGGACGCTTCGTACGCCATCCACCTCTTTCCTGAACTCGGCGTCTTAGCCGGTGAAAGTCAGTCGTGTGTTCTATGCGGCCAAGAGCCCTTGGAAGAACATACGACGACTACATGTGCCACGTATATGCGCACGTATTTACGTATACTCGTGCATGTATATCCTGGCATTATGCGGAGGACATGCATAGACTGCATTATTGTGTAAGTATTGTACACACTCGACGCGTTATAAACTATTCGAACCGATAGCGAGTGCCGGATGGTTGTGTCTTCTGTCATACTAAGCCCGAGAAACCTAGCAACTTTGTAAACGCAGATACCAGTGAGCATAACATACGTGCAAGGCTACCATAAACAAATTTATTCAGAGTTTTAATCGACGACTGCACACGAAAAGAGGGGGTTCCTCGTCAGAGGCAGCAGTCAAAGAGGGAAGATCTTAAACATATTTCCTTCGATTTTATCATCTGAATCTCTCAAGGCTCCGATTTGGCGCACATAATT
The DNA here is from genome assembly GCA_963971345.1 of Andrena flavipes. Taxonomy (NCBI): domain Eukaryota; kingdom Metazoa; phylum Arthropoda; class Insecta; order Hymenoptera; family Andrenidae; genus Andrena; species Andrena flavipes. The sequence continues at coordinate 47,581,382 of OZ020482.1, forward strand.
AAGAATTTCGAGTAACGAATCACTTTTTTCGTCATACTTCTCGTCGTGCACTCGCGAACCTAGGTATCCTATGACGAAGTGATCGAATACGAAGCACTGAACTATTGCCATTATAAAGGCGACGATGTGACGAGTTGGTATAATATTCAGCGGAAAAGACGGATGAATTTTTGCCCAACACTTTTGTGAACGAAAAACTCTGGTACCAAGATGCTTTGGTTGGCGAGGAACCGAGCAACTAATGTGCGAGTTCGCAGAACGATGATCGGAGCAAGAGTATACGAAGTGTTCCGTTTACCGAGCTGCCAACTCAGTCGGGTTGGCTGTGTGAGAGGGTAAGAGATGCGACGTTGCCGGGCCGACGGCACGTAAACGACCGGCGCGGGCACGGCAACGCCGCGAAACGAGAGACACGCTGCGAGACACCGCGAAGGAGAAGGCAACGTAGTCGTTTCGGTTTGAAACGCAATGCCGGCCGTTTGCCAGATATCCGTACCGCCACGCACCAGGGTCGACGGATGAAGAAATTTGGCGGTATCGACTTCTTCGCGCAGGTGTGCTCTCGGGGAAGACCCCGGGATGCCTGAAATCCCAAAACCCTCTTGCGGTGAAACGTCACACGGAACTCGGGGGAATTACACTGCGGTTTTGCGTCCAAGATGTCTCCTCTGCGAGTAGTGCCCCACTCATCGACACTACACGCGAACATTAAAGCGAATATTGCCAAAGGCACACCCTGAACCTTCGGTACTCGACGAAAAACTAGTACAAACATTTAAAGCGTTCATTTTCCCAGCAGATATAGAATATGCTAACATTATTTTCCCCGCGTACAAAGTTCAAGTGAAATTACACTAAAAACAAAATGTTCTCTGCATTCTTGTATTTGTCCACGGGATTCTCGTAATATAATTAACCTCATTTCAAAGACTTGACGTCGTTGAGTAGCGTTTCGGTTGCACTTCACAACATTCAACGTGCCCATCTGCGGTATTTTTTGATAAATATTTCTGAAAATAGCAGACTCGCCCCCGCTTCTACTGAATTTACATATCCCACAGATGATTCTTGGCGGTTTGGTAAAGAGCGAAATGCTTTGGAAGCGCCGTGCAAAATACATGACTCTGCTTAAGGGGGGACGCCTACCTAGAGCGGTCGAAAATAATGCGCTTATTTGGGATTTTTTTCTAGAAAAACCGTTGCATTTTTATTAATAATTATTCGTCTATTGTTAAGAGTGCATCTAAAGGACAGTTCAGTATTTTTTGCGTTAAAAAATATTAAAATATGGAGAGTTATTCGAGATTTTCATAAGAAAAATTAAGAAGGCACCGAATTTTAGTAACGCACAAACAGTGATGGTACGCTACTAAAATCCGGTGACTTCTTTATTTTTTTATGAAAATCTGGAATTTTTACGGGTCATATCAGAGGTATGCCCGGAAATGCCACATGTTTTACACATCCTGTAATTTTTTCCAAGTCAATCTGAACCTCCATTTGTTCGCAATAAGGAAAAGATGAAGAGAAAAAAATATTCGAGAAAAACGCGTTTAAAGTTTCTGGGCATAGGTGACGCTACAATTTTACGAATTTTACTATAAACCAAGCGGTATTTTATTCAGAAAAGATAGTAGTTTCGGAAAATGCAATAACAAAAAAAAATTGAATTTTCGACTGCCAAGTCCTCTTAAGACACGTTCCCCCGAAGAAACACGGAATTCGATTGCCGCTATAGGGAAGAAACACCCAGGGCTCTGCACATAAGGCGCCCAAGTCGCCCGCCCGCACATAGAGGCTATGTAACTCCGATACATATTTGTGACAGCTCGTATATCATCGTAGCCGCACCAACACACGAAAATACGTGTGACTGGAGGTTGTCGAAGAGTCGAAGGTTTTCGGATGGGTGACGTCGAGTGGAACACGAGGACGAGGCGTGGAGGAAAAGGTGGGGTGAGCATGGGGTGCAGGGGCGCGGTGTAGTGTGGGGTGGGGGGGGGAGATGGGGCAGAGCGAGGCTGGAGAAGGGGAGGTGGTCGACCACGCGCGATCAATATAACAAAATACGCCGGCAACCCGCCGCACATACATACATGACGCGTGCGCGCACACACACACGTACGCTGCCGAGCATTTTGTCAATACACCGACCCGCACATGTACGCACACACAGGCGCGGATTGTAAATATGATCTAAACGTGCAGGTAGCCCCGGTGTCGTACATGTGTGCACTCGAAAGCAGCGCCGCATACTCTTATCTCCGTGTGACCATAAATTGCGAACGCGATACGTGTGCATATTACTTGTGCACAGGAGCATATACGTACGTATGCACACCGGATGAATTCGGCTGTATCTCGCGCGTTGCATTGTAGCCGAGCGCAGAGAAATTCGGTGCTATACCGTGTGCGCGCCATGCGTGTACGTGCAGGAGAAATGTGCATACGTTTTTACAAGTGGGTGTAACGTGCCGCGCACATACGAACGCGGCCGAACGTGGCTTTCAAAACACATCTTCGAATCGAGTTCGGACTCGGTACGTGCCCCGCGGTGAACGGGGGAATGGTTTAAAGGTGTACGCGAGATCTGGCTAGAATTCTTATTTCTGCGAAAGCAACATTAAACCTGCTTGTGCATAGTATTGTTTGTGACAGAAAAGGTTCCTTTAAATATTGTAGTGGGTAACTAAATACATGCTAGGAGTTCATATTTACACGTATATGATGAAATATGGAGAAATGTAGCAGTCCATAGCTAATATACTGGCGTGGTAAAGGAAATATTTCGCATTCCTTCGAAATATTGCAATGACTGAACGTTAATGTGACGTAACGGATAAAATTCAAATGAAATTGCCATTTTTGCCAGCTTTGTAAAAAAATACTTTTGCGTGCAGCAGTTTATAAATTGCAATTAATTTAGTGCACATTAATATCTATAAATACAGAATATTATTTAATTTCTTAATTACTCAAAGGCAAACAAAATAACGTCATGATATGATTACTTTTCCAATCGGGTAAAAAAAAAATACGAACGATTGAAGTGATGAAAAGTCAACCCGGACGACACTGTTACAAAACTACGAAATATTTCTGAAACATTTACGAAACCGGTAATCAAATGTTCTTATTTCATAACCCTATCATCGACATTATCGCGTGTTTTTTAATACGTCTACGATTTCGAGAATAGATCTGGCGAAATATCACAGTAGTGCACCGCGCGTTTCGAGAAACGAGAGAGAGGTCAACGGCGTAACGACGCCGCCCGCCATTTTAAGGACGAACCTTTAAGGCTATAACGCACGGTAGACGACCGTAAGACCGAAGCCCAAGTGTACGAAGTATCGCCAGCTGGCACGTAAAATGTAGCGCCGCTGGCAACGCGAATATTCGCCGACGAGTGCGCTCTCGATGAGAAAAATTAATGGCACAATGAAGTCCAGAAGAACAAATTGCTTCCTCTCCCTAAAAATTTCAAATTCTACCCAAGGAAGTACTAATTAAACGGTCTTCGATATTTTATGTCCACAGATTTAGATTTTACGTAAAACTATACGTATGATGGATTTTAGTGGATTTACAATCTCACAGAAATGTCCCTGGAATTTATTTTTTAATATTCTATGGAGAACTAATCATGCAACTATGAATAGAGAATATTTTGAATATATTTTGTAAGAAGAGTACCGCAGTACTTTATATTGTGAAACTGCTACGTGAAGTTCAATGTGGCATGTATTTATGTAAATACCTAGATATTGGAATTTTATATGACTTGAAACTAATGAATATGTATTTCCATTCTTGAATTTCTGAATTTCTCATCGTTCGTAACTAGTTCTTTTAAGGATCCGCAGGTTGAGCGCCACTGCGCCACGTCACCGTTAGTTTTCACTTCTGTTTTCCTACTTCGATCTTCGCTCTTTAACAATTCTACCTGCATTTTAGACACATCCGTGTTTCATTCACCATACGCATGTATTTCGTACTTCGAAATGTCAGTAGAATATTAAGAGACTACGATTTTGTTGAGCGAAGTACTAAAAATACATTCGACATAAATTACAAAGAAACTATGTTCGTACAAGCGTGTATTTAGAATTATTTGGTATACTTAAGTACATTTCTAGCACACTTCAACCGAAAATTACGAAAAACTAAGCGATATTGGAAACGTTGAACATATTCTACCTATACAATCTTCCTTTTCCGTCACTGCCTTGCTACATTCCTTGAACTCAGAAGTTTACTTAATCTGGTATTCCATTCATTACTTCAACAATTGCACGGAGAAAAATAATTCTCTGTTCCAGAACTGATCATGAAACTCCTAATCACACAAACTTATTTACGGAATTAAAAAGAATATCGACATTAATCCAGGAACTACCTTTGACTAGCGAAACTTTGCATATGTTCCAAAGCGAATACCGAATAAAGCGTAAATATTTCGTTAAATTCCTTCAATAATTATTGCGAAACTGACAGAACAACAAAACAACCACTGGAAAGTGAACTGCAGCAACGTGACTGCCATTTTTCGTCTCTTTTTCCGCTTTCTTTTCGAAACCCGTGGAAGGCGTGCCCACAGAGGATCCGCGGTTTGAGCGCCACTGTCGAACAATAACTTCGTGCCGCTGCGAGCTCTCAAAATGGCTGTCCTCAGCTATTATTACTTCGGGGAAAAAACAAATGACGGCGCGCTCACGCTACGAGGAGAGGAGAGACAGAGCCAAGGCTCTCCGTATATCGCACACGCCTGTGCGCGCGTGTGCATGCGAGTACGCGTGTGTACAGCAAGTGTGGGCGTGTATATACGCGTTCAGAATCCTTCGTCTACGCGCCGGGCCGAAAACATCGGGCACACCTTACGTGTTCCTGAATTCCGGTTCTATTGAACTGATAACGCTCTCCTTCGCGGGATATAAACAAACGCCGCCCCTAAACATCAACGAACGATTTGCGCGCCGACTTTCCTCGATATTCATTTACAGGTCACGGAAGCACGTTCGTGTGTACAAGAGCGTTCCGGGGGCTTGCTAAGCGGGGATAAAGCCTTGGCAGACGCTGCATGGGCACGGCCGCACTAGTCATAAAATTCTGGACAAAATTATTGTTGACCGTGCCCGGGCTCCGCGGCGACAATAAAGGCGTTCTACCACTTCCTGCTCGTAAATGCATGTACAGGGGCCGTCTACATTTTGACCATTTGTATTTCTTACCCAAGCGGGGCTCTGCCCGTGGGACCGAGATTCACGGTAAATTAGAAAGATTTCGATGAATCGACAAAAGTCTGTTGTGTAAATCATCCTGACCATCTCGAACATCAAGGTTTGCGTCCTCCGTGCTAAACGCGTCACAGAGTACAAGGTACATCGTAAACGATGGAAAAGTGAACGCAAGTATGGTTCGTTGTTATTGCGAACGAGAGCTTTTTCTCGAGAATGTATGAAGGTGTATTTCAGAACTGTAAGAACCAACTTGACTGTTTACTAGGTAGCGTGAAAATTAATCGAAATGTTCTAACAAATTATTTGAAATACCGTCGAATGAAGTAGCTTTGATCACAAAAGTAGATTTTAAAACAAATTCCTCTAGCATCTATTATATAACAAGTATTATTTCTCAGATAAACTGCATCCTGAAGTAGACAATTAAAACTATCCAAAACACTGTCTGATAATAATACCTGTTATACAATGGATGCTAGAGGAATTTGTTGCAAAATCTAGTTTTGTGGTCAAAGTTGCCTCATTTGACTGTACATATTTGATGTTTAAGTTGTATGCAATAAATCGAATGTGAATCTACATTTCTTATTGTTTTCCTCGGTCCCCGTGTTAATTCAAAATGGCCCCTTGTGCGTACTCAAAAGCAAACACAAGTATTCATTTTAAGATAGTTTGCTTACGGGACTATATTTATTATAAAATACTGTCTTCTTTCTAAGACACTATGCATCGTTGTATACGATTATAGTGTTTATTGAATAATATAGTATTGATACTAGTAAATAAAATTCGTTATATATTCTTACATATAAAATAAATTAATTATACTGAACTCTATAGAAGTAGTTTCAAGTGGAATTTGTAAAGACTTTCGTGTTCGGAACTAATAAAAAGTAAAGTATAGTATATCATGCTAAAACTTAGGATAAAAAAATTTAAGTTATGAACAGGAAAACACTTGATCGAAAATTGTTGATGAAATTATCAATAAAGCGCATTGTACGAACTAGTTCGAAAACTATTATTCTCAAAAATACAATTTTTTTAAAAGCAAAGTGGTAAAAACGAGGACTAAGTAGGTACTTAACTAAAACTGGTTAAAAAGGTCAATACATCCTACAAAATAATTTCACGATCTGAAGCGAGTGTCTGGGCCTGACCTGTATACAGGTCAGGGGGCATACGAATCAAAACCAAGATGACCTATATATGATTCAATGATTGTCAATTCAATTCATCCCGTGTAAGAAAGAAGCAACGTACTTTTGAAAATCGGCCTGACCCGAGTACGAGTCAGGGCACTGTAAACTTTAAGATATTTATATATAGTTTCTTTTTGTTGATGAATCGAATTTATACGAGTAGTTTTGAGACACCCCGTATAGATGGGCATGCATATAGGTAGATGCGTGTATATAGTTACGTAAGACGTAGCCTTTTGTTAGAAGGCATACGCGGGACGAACACGAAAAAGTACTCACCGTTTGAAATGCTCTCGTATGCGATCCTCTCGGATGTTTTCCGGCAGATTTCCAACCCACAGGTGACGTGTCTCTCTAACCATTTTGCTCCGAACTCTTCATTTGGGATCGGATGTTGTGGTATCGTTTGGCGGCACACTGTACAACGACACACAACTTCGCCCGACGCTAATCACGGCACTCTCACCACACCACCGATATATCCAATACCGCCAGCGGGTCTCGCGCGCGGCTAAAGGAAGCCACTCTTTTTCTCCTTCCCTCTTATCCCTCTACTCTATCCCTCTCTATCTCGCCGAGATCGCTTTTCCGTTGTTTCACGAGAAATCAATGATCCCCCGTTGCAGTAATCCGAACGGCACAAATTCGATTTCCCCCTAATTCGATCGGACGCGAAACAACAGCTCGCGTCGCGTCGCGATCGCAAGCGACGCACACACGCGACAGGGCGAACAAGGGAGACGAAGGAACCGTTACCGTACGTGCGTATTCCACGGACGAAGGAAGGAAGAGGAGTCGAGTCGGCTATCCTCTCACTTCGGCACTCCCGACGTTACCTTTTTCTTTTCTTTTAGATCACTGGGCAACTAAAACAGATTTATATTCACTAGTCACTGGCCGGAAGGTAGTGACCCCAAGCAGGACGAGTGCTGTCGTCAGGGCAGCGCCGTAGAACGCTCGGCCGGCAGAAGAGGGTGGCTACGAAGCTCTCGCGATAAAATTTTTGCGTCGCGACGCACGCCGACGACGACGACGACGACCACGAAGAGAAGGAGGAGGAGGAGCCTCGATAGCGGACACCACTGATGACAACGGCTGCAAGGATCAGGACCGTCGTCGAACACCACCACATCGTACACCACTGAATCGCGTATGAACGAAAAGGCGGCTAATCACACGTCACACCAAGCACACCGGGCACAACGCGCGGGCGACACATCCCAGCGTATATTTGCCGAGCATCATCACACTCGCGTCGATCTAACCGTAATCGTCGGCGCCTCCCGTTCTCCGTCGAACACCGACAATGGAGGCCCCGGACCCGATACGCTCTCGGAACTCTCGCGGAAACCCCACTGAAAACAATCGATCTTACACGGACGATAGAACCGTTGCTTTATATCTTCCTGTTAAAATTTTCCAAACGCGTAACCTTTCCGCGCACGACACTGCTTTTTTCCTTTCCCTTTATCCCGTATCTCCGTGCTCACTTTAAAGCGTAATTGCTTCCTTTTTTTTTCACATCACTGAATATTAGAACGTCGAATACGTATCTCGGTAGAAGCGAGCCGCGGGGTTCTTCTCTACTACCTTCTATATTTCGCGCGATCGAGTAACTGAACTGTGCCACGTACCGTGCAATTGAAATCGAACGAATCTGAAACGATGTATTGGCGACGCGATCGCTACGATGCACGCTTGTGTATGTACATCTTAAACGCACTCGCTTCTTCGTTCACTCGGGCCATGTAACGCGGATGGAGCTGGCTTCGCTCCTTCTCACTGCACTACACTACTCGGAGTGACGTCACCGTGGCGGGAGCGTAGTACGGCTCGCTGGCTAGCATCGCTGTTTGGCCGGATGGTGGGGAGCACCGCGTAGGGGAGCGGAACGAGTCTACCTCGAAAAGCGGCGGTGGCGGCTTGCAATCGCGATCGTCGCCCGCCAGCCGGTGAAGTGTGCCCCGAGGTGGGGGCAACTTTTCGTGCGTCCCCGGTGGGGAGAGAGCGTGGAGGGACTCGTTCAAATCGAAGCAAGGACAGGTAGGGAGAACTCGGGGACTCCGGGAGAGAAGGGATAACGGGTCGAACGAGCTAACCCAAGCCCCCGTGCCGCGCGCCACCTTTCCCAGTCGCCTCTATCTTTCTCTATCGCCGCTACCTCTCCTCACGGTTCTTCCCGTCTCCTCTGCCCAAACCCTCTTAACGAACCACCCCGCGCCCCGTCCACCCATTCTCTTTTCTCTCCTCTCTTCTCTTCCTACTCCCCGACACCTCCCGGCCCTCTTCCTCCTACCCTACCTCCTGCCACCGCCGCCGTCGCCTCTCGTCCGCCATCTTTCTTCTACCGCTCCCTCTCTTTCCATCCTGCTCTCTCCAGGGCCGGTTTAGGGGCAGCCAATTACCCGGGGCATCGGTACTTTCTACCAAGAATAAAGATGGAAAATCGGATTATTACGAAAAAATAAAACTGCCTCGATTCCGCGTCGCGCTATCCTAATCAAGGAAGTAACGATCAAACAAACGCGTCGGCTTGATAGCGTGTACAGAGCCGACGAATCATCTACCAGGCTGATCGCTTTGTGTGTAAATATCGTAGATCGGTATGTATACCGTGGATTAACGCGTCTAGTTTCATATCATTCCACGTTAGAATGCTATTTCGTCTACAATCGAAACAGACTACGCACACAAATTCCATTATTACGCGCTACTCTTTTTCTTTTCGAAATAACCTGTTTCAACCACCTATTTCTTATAAAAAGCAATCTACAACAAACTCACAAGTATAAACTCTACAAATACCTTACACCCAGCCAAAACGACGCCTAGAACGTGTTAGAATAAACCGTAATTCGTATTCGAATGAATTTTCAAGTATTTTTGGAAATCGAACTTTATTCGATATCTCAAACGACATTCGACTTTGCGGATGCATCCATATCGCACTGATTTTCGATATATTGTAAAACTACTGGAAATTCTGGCGAAATACGCGGATAATGAGTTTACGAATTACAGGGGGCGTCAGGCTACGTTCAGCCGAGCCTGAGCCGCGCTCCATCTTGTTTCCGCTAAAATCGCGTCAAAGTTGTAGACTCATGGCGTCGATGTAGTGGCTTCGACTTCACAAGACCTACTGTTCGTTTATCCTTTCGTGGCGTATGTTCTTTTCATGGGTGACGACAGTTCACTCATACGGAATTAACTCTATCGGCAACGATACCGAGAACGTTCGTTTGTCGGTTAAGAATACGTCATCAAGGCTAGGAGAAAGCTTCTATGGAGCTGCACGATTTCACGGCAGTGGAGTCGTTACGTGTTGTGGTATTTCGGATCTATCACACGCCCTTGCTGTATTCTAGCGATCGGGATACAAATTCTATATTCAGATCGAAGAGCATCAGTGCGACTGTTGTTCGAAGCAATAATGGATGAGGAGTGCAATTCTGAGTTATGCTTGCACAGCAGGTTTCCCATCGCTGGTTTCTCCATTTCTGTTTTAACTGTTCTTTCGATCGTTCTATGGTGCGTTCTTTATTATCATCGAATTTCTAGCTTCATCGAGCCACGTACATTAGGTAAGATTCGTTGTTACTTTTTTCACCGCGCTAGCTCCACAGATCCATGACTGTTTCGTGTTGTTGAGAACGTTTCGAACGAGAAACGCCTATTGCGTGTTCTGTGTCGGTGATTTATAGACACCTCCTAACATGCAGCGACCATATAGAAAGATGTTCGCCTCATTAAGTGTAGGCCGTATTTGCTGTTAAGCTAATTACGTATTAAATATTCACAGTACTTATTGTGAAATATTCAAGAAATTGGAAACTTAACCAAACCTCGAGTCAACTTATATTCGAACTCATTCCTTGCCAATTGTTATAAGGCTTAGATTCATTTTACTAACATTATTACATTTACGTATAAACAATTGTGTTGTAATGTTTTAATACAAAACTTTCGAATATCTAACCTACCCTTTGAAACTAATAGTATAAGCATGTGAGACAATCGAAAAATGTTTCATTATCGACTTTGTTTATTAAACGCGAAATTGTAATAGAAATTTATTCTATGTATCCCTTGTCGGCAATGAAGACTAATGGTGATGAAAAGAATTCACGATGTCTTGAAAACAATTTATTTAATTTCATAGGATGCTAATATCTCTTAAAATCTGCTAATACTGTGTGCACAAACATCATACGTTAGTAGTGGGTAAACAAGATTGACGTACTTAATTGATAATTGGTAGTTCCGTTAAATTTATCTTAAGAATTATCTAATATGATAATTGACTGCGTACACTGTAACGTTTCTCCTTCGCCCGACATTCGACCATTTACGCTATGTAATTTATTTGCCCAAAGGTTACCGACACATACGCAGGAAATACGTCTATGAATATTTAATTTTTGCACTTGTCGAGTATCATGATATTGTCTCTTTGTGTGTATCGAAAATTACGTCTGTACACGCTACGCCTGTAACAGCGACAAATTCAAACTTCATTAAAAGAATTAATATAATACCGGATAATGGGTGATCTATGCAGTATTAATATAAATATTAACTAATTAACATTTGATACAACTTTAAGAGCTTTCAAGGACTATTATTATTCAATGTTTATCTTCCTTGAATTTTAAACAAGTTTTCCGAAAATTGCTACACTTTCAACGTGCCAAAAAGTGTTTTTAATTAATTTTTGTTACGTTTCAAATCTATTGTTCTTTTATAAGACTGGTGGCGACAGCTTTTAATTAACGGGCTGTAGTAATGGATGCTTCACCAATACCCAGCGCCATCTATGGGCGACAAGTACTAATGATTCCTCAGTTACCAACCGCGGTAAATACGAAATAACAATTCTGTATCGAACAAACAAAGTTGTTTTATTTCACACACCTGCATGCATGTAATTGTTACTCTTTCATTATCGTTCTTCGCCAGATAGCGGTGTCTAACCTTTTTTTCACAATATCTTAACTCCAAACAAACGGGTGCCTTAAATCCAATAATAATTCACGGACTCTCAATTGTGATTTCATCGGGGCGCCGATGAAGTGCATTTTCATAAATTGAAAGTACAGAATTGAGAAGCATGTCAACGATATTCGAAAGATATTCGGTAACCACGCAGGATACGGAAGAACCATCTATTTTATCAATTGATGTAAACGAGAGAAAGTTGGCGCGCAGACTTCGTATTCAACAACGATTAGACGCGTTGACCAAGTAAGAATTAAATTAATTTGTAATTGCAATATGTGCGCGACACAAGTTATAATTTTATATGCATTACTCCCTTGCGATTTTAAATTGAATTTTGTTAGTTATCATTAACGTTAAGTACTTTCTCATGGAATTGTACGATTCTACATTCTCTTTCGATGTAACTCCACGAATATTTGGTTTCAGGCAGGCGAAGACCGAAGATGAAGAAATCGTGGAAATGCTTCCCATCGAGAAACAGATACTTGATAGTACAGAAGTTTTGGCAAAATTGTCTTTAGAAGGAGAAGAAGTGGTGCGTTTCATAATTTTAAACAAATTACAACTAATAAAAGACTGATCATCTTCTGAGAAGATATTATGGGATTTAATTTGTCAGCAAAACATAGAATTTTTTTTATACTCTTCTTTTGACTTTTACAATTTTTAATTTTAATAAATTCACGTATTCACAGGTGACTGGCGTAAGAATAGCCAACGATGCAAGGGAGCTGCAAAGGCGAAAGGAAGCTCAAGAGACAAGAGACAGATTATTGAAGGTACTCGAAGAGGAAGACAAGGAATGCATGGAGAAGTACCACGAGATTACGAAAAAGTGGCCAGATATACTCGCCTCCAAAGACCCACTACACATTCATGATGAATTGGAGAATCAAAACACTGAGTGCCTCAAAATTCTGGAGAAGAAGGATACTTTAATCGCGGAATTAAAGGAAGAGCTGAAGAAGGCCGATGTAAAGTATGCCGAGGATGTGAAGAAACAGAATGAAGATATCGATTTGCTTATCGAAAGAATGGAGAACCAAGTTAGTTTCTCGATTTTTTTTTTTAAAAACTTTACGGGATGGCGCATCGAAGATAAACTATTTATCTTGGTGTCTCCCTGTAATCGCTGTTTTTTTTAAGTTATCTAAATTCTATTCTTCTGTTATAATAGTGTATAAAGATGTGTCGGTTAGCTCAGATAATTTCGTATTTTTAAATGTTCTGATAGATTTTCTGCACAGGTGCGAACGATGTCGAAAGCTCACCGCCACGAGCTGGCAATTATTGAAAACGTTATTGAATCGGAGCGTAAAATACTTCTGATAAATTCTATGGAAAGATGGGATGTGCTGTTTAAAAAGCTTCAAGACGACACTCTTGAAGGAAGAGAGAAGAGGAAGGAAATAATGCGGGAGTACGAAGAAGAGATGAGGAAGGCGGTGATAGAGCATCAAGAAGAATTCAGGCGGCAGAAGATCAGCTTTGAAGTGGAAATAGAGCATCTCCAGCAGGAGGTGCAAAGTATGAAGGCCCTGTGCATGATGAATATCGAAAAGTTGGATTACAACTATGCCGTACTAAAACGCCGGGACGAAGAGAACATCATCGTGAAGAACCAGCAGAAGAGAAGGATAAACAAGTCGGTGGCAGGATTAAGTAAGATTCTAATGATCACATAATTCTATTTTAATTCAATATCCGCGTTTCAGGCTTCAGGATGTTATTAACAGTTTAAAAAAGACCTACGCCGAGTTGGAGGAGTCCACGAGACTGGAGATTCAGAAGCTTACAAATCAAATTTTAAAATCGCACAAAGCTATACTAGATTTGCAAGAGAAGTCTAATCATCTCGCAACCAACAACGACACAAAGTACATGCAAATTTGGGACATGAATATTAAAACTGCCGACGAATTAGTCGATAAGGTACAGTGTGGAGTAGTTGCTCACGAAAATGCTTCCTTCTAACATGTATTATTTAGATTCTAACAGCGGATAGAATTCTGCACGAAGAATTGTTGAGACTAGAGTGGCAACCGCCAGAGGAGAAATTATTGAAGAAAGAAGACCTGCCGTCGTACTGTGGTGCTATGTGCGCCTTAAAACGAGGCAAAATTGATTATAAAAATGTTATATTGCAATGAAATTTTATCCCACGAATGTATAATAAAAGCATAATCTTCTAGAAAGAGAAGAGGCAAAGAAGAGGAAAATGATTTCGAAATTATATAAGCCAGCGACAACATTAGAGGATATTAATTTAGAGCGAGGACTGTTGAATCATATCTGCAAGTTGATTTCCGAGAACTGTGATTACCTTATTGAAGATACTTTGAAGGAACTACTCTCCAATTATACCGAGGACGATAAGCTACTAATTCGACTGGACAAAATATTCGAGGTAACTTAATAGAGGCATTAAACTCTTACAATTTAATTACAAATGGGATTGAACTTTCAGGCATTAAAAATTACATCCGAGCGGGAACTTCAATTCCTGTTGAACTTCTTTTTGCCGTACGCACACTGTCCCATTTGCATAACCAAAGTTGTAAGCACGCCGAGCGTTTGTGGACTATCTGGCAGAACCACAGAAACTTCAACTGGGTACGTGATGAACTTAACAATCAAATATTATTCTATTTTGTGGAATTCAGTGTTCACATTTTTGTAATGACTGAATGTATAATTGTAGAACCAATGAACCTGAAGTCTGCGGGAGCGACGACTTCAATGTAACAGAAGTTAAGTTAATTGCAGCCGTGCGAGGAGCACTCTGTTGCGAAACATTCCATGACGATGCCGAAACAGTCGTTGAAACTAGTACACCGGAAGGTTCTTCAATTGAACCAGAACCTGAGGAGGTGCAAATTGCATCAACCTGCGTTTCCGGAGGCATCATTGAAGTCACTGATGGTACGAAGTAGAAATTAACTCTTTTCTTCTACCGTTCGCCAGCCTTGGCACGAATTTTCTTGAACACGAGCTGGGAGAATCTAGTAGATAGTAATATGAAACTGTGAACAGTCACACGTAGAACTATCCTAAAACTGATCTTTACAGAGGATGGTGAACCAAAGCGGCAATTACTATGCAATAAAGGTCACTTGCTGGTAGTTGAAGCCGAGTTCGTTTCACATGCGTTAAAAGAATTCGTGGAGAGATATGAATTCGTTAAGCAGGAGAAGACTCCCGCGCCCGCCGTTAAAGGATTCCTAAAAGAAAAAATGACTGTGTCACGAAACATAACGGAGAAGGATATAATCAAATTTTGGGAACAGTACCGAAATATCTTTTCGGAAGACAGAGAAAGGCTGTGGGATAATTTGTTGCTCGGTCTTAAAAAGTATTACGAGGTATTAAGAGAGAGACACAGGTTGAACGAGGAAACGGAATCCTTGCGAAAGCGAAATGCAGAAATGCGACGTTTATTAAAAAATTATTCCGGGGGCGAGGTAATGGACGATTACTAAACGGCTCACTAAACATCTTCAATCACATCATGTGCATTTAATTTTCAGTCCCAGGCTGTGGAGTTAACGGAGGAAGAAACGAAATTTCTTCAACGTGTATTGCAGAATTGAAGAAATCATGTGGTATTAAGTATTATTTACAATATTATATATTTTTCAATTAATTTTTAAATGGTCATATATACACACATACAATATATCAGTACCTTCTTGCACTATTTCGTCTAATAATACGCGCGTTGCGAATAATTCGAAAACAACGTGATTCATTAACATATACCCCATAATTTATATAGCTTTTTTTTAAACCCTCATTAACTCTGAAATATATTTAATAAAAATGTATACTAATAAAACAGCTTTTGTTTAAACCAAAATGTTGTAATAAGAATACATACTTTCGAATATGTATTCTTATCACAAAAGAAATAGTACAGAGGAGATATAAAATTCAATACATTGCATGCCGCGAAGGTTCACGGATGAAATTATGGACGACAAAATGAGTATGTTGTACTTATAGCTTAGTGCTTAGATTTTAAGTGTGTAATCGATTTGATCGAAAGTAATGCAATGTTCAAATTATTTCCCTCTACTTAATATTTACATCTGAACAATCCATATGTATACGTATGAATTGTGACAGATAAATGTAGTGTTAAAAAAGTGTAGGACATTTCTCAGGATGAATTCTACACATCAAAATGATGGAAAAGTTCATACGCGCATATGAACATTTAATATATATATATATATATATATATATCATATATATATAATATATATATGATACAATATATATATATATTTATAGTAAAATAGATATATTGACTTTGCCATTTATCTTTTCTATGCCTGATTTGTGAAACCTCCTGGTACAAAACTATTCGACAATGATTGAACGAGGTTCTTGGGATTTACACCACTTTTAGGTTTTTTCCAATATGGAAAGAATCTTTTCTTTTTTTGAATCTTTGCTTGTTTTAATTTACTAGTATGTCTCTTTGATGTTATATGCTGCAATATAATATGAATTATATAATTAAATAATCACTATACGTTTACTTAGGTCTTTTTAAAAATGATTGTAACATACCACGTTATATTGCGCCGGGGAATTGAAGATTTTGTTGCACATGGTGCATGAAAGTGATAGACCTTTAGATCCAGAGTTCTCCTGGACATTTGGAGTAGTTGACGTCATTGAACTGCCAACTTCTTTGACACCCCACCCACCTAAGCATCAATGTGCGATCAACACTATCTATGTATCACGACCACTGAGGCGGTCATACGTGATAATAAATCAGCTTGAACACTACATTCATGCTATGGAAAAAGCAACCATTAATGTAAACAGTTTCAACAAAAAACATCGTTAAAATATAAACATTTTACAGGGGTACGTGGACTACGCACATATGTATATATACATTTTATATGATACAATATATACATATATATGTACGCAGATGATTCTACCTCGTTAAATAAACAAATAAAAATATGTTGTGTAAAAATGTGCTTTACCGCGGTTAATTTAGATACAATAGTAACATCCAGTAAATTTGCGTGAAACGTTCGTATTGCGTAATGGCAAGAATATAGTTTCGAAAAGTGTTAATTGACTTTAATCTTTTAAGGTACTAAATTATATGTTACTTACAATTACTCATTCGCAAACGGGAAGTTATAGTATCGATCGATTAATAATTGAAGAGGAAGGAGAAAGAGATGTGCGTGTAATTTATATATTTACGAAACAGGTGCAATAAAACGGAAACGGGATCGAATTATTTTACGAACAGTACGAACTTTATTAAACATTATATATAACTAAACTCGCGGTCGAGTTCCCCCTTCTAATATGTTCGCATATGAATGAATAATAAATATACAATTTCAGTCTGACAGAAATAAATAATAAATAAATAATAAATAGTACATAATAAATAATAAACAGTAAATAATGGTGCGTAAATTACAACAAGTATGAAAATATCACTCAACATCTCAGCAGCATTTGCTAAATTAAAGCTATCCAAGCGGCAAACAGTTAGTTTTGCGTTTGTTCATAGAAACAGATGAAAAGCAAACGTAAGCAATAGCGTTAGGCATGCGAATGTAAATAAGATTAGGCAGTAAACTAGCACAGCAACATTTTTCTCTATGATTTTCTCCATACACATAGTGCGACTACATCTAAACCCATATGCTAGTGATTTCCGTACCATATAGGATTTATTACCTCTCATTGCTTTCTTTTTATGCCGGCTTCCTGCAGGAAAGAGGATATTCCTTTAATACATTATCGAACATGGAAGCATAAATAAGTTCATTTCCAACAAGTCTGTAAAATACCGTTTAAATGCGTTTGAAGCTGCTGTATCGAGTTCAGACACACATTACACACATTGCATTTCAGTCCGTTCGTTTCCTCGTCCTTTGTGAATGGTACTTTCGTTTCTTCCAGAGATGCCATTATGTTTTTCGACCTTATCTGTAAAACGGGCACACATCCCTGTATTTCTCATCTATCCATATTCATAAACATCTCTCTCGCCGTACGCGTATCGTTCCGATATTCAGTTTTTCATTTCTCTATTCAGTTACCCTCTGCTTTCGTACACTGTTGTA
The DNA here is from genome assembly GCA_963971345.1 of Andrena flavipes. NCBI lineage: Eukaryota > Metazoa > Arthropoda > Insecta > Hymenoptera > Andrenidae > Andrena > Andrena flavipes. Next base: position 47,598,938 of record OZ020482.1, read on the forward strand.
TTTATACAAACCTGTTTCGCGTGACGGGCACCTTGTAAGTGTGTGTCTAATACCGTTTGACTTGTGAATGAAAGATCGCAATCATCGCAGCGAACAAGGGGCTTCTTCGTGGGTAGATTACCCATTATGTTATCCACTACCGCTTTGGTTACAGGATCATTTAGACTGGAATTTATCACTGTTTCTGACGATACAGCCATTGTTGGACCTGAAAGTTTCACACAGAAATTAATTTAGAGCACAGACACTAATGAACAGAATATATATGTATGTTTCATTGAGATTCCATTTGATAATGATAATGAGAAGCTCCATTATCGTATTACATTATAATATTAATAGTAGTGATTTATTTCGAGCTATTTCTATATACATGCGTGTATTTATAAGTATATATATATGTATATATATAATATGGTGATTTCAATTAGACATAATTGTTTAATATCCTCGAAGTACAGAGTATTATATATTATTTCGAACGATATCGAAATATCGTTCTGAATATACCTATTTGCGATATCGAATTCGGCTGGGATCAGACTCAACAACGTTCAGCTCGCGTAGTAAAATGTATTTAATTTTTCAATGAATCTGGAAAGTTACTTAGCGGGCAGTGGTGTTTGTAAATGAAGCCCAGCTTATCTCCTCGGTATGTCAGATATACAAGTTCTCGAGTTGGCCGCCTGCTTTTTTTTAGGAACATTATTTCGAAGCGTTACAGTTCGATATTACATTTGATAGGCTCCGAGAGTTCCTAGCGTGTCGTCACACAGGGTACGTTCAGTAATTACAATGGGGACCGAAATACTGCGCACAATTAATTTCGAGGAGATTTTAAATTACCATCAAAAATCGTGCGACCAACAGCGGACACTTTACGAGTTTCAACTGATGAGGCAACGGTGAAACTGCGAGAACGGAATATATAAATGGTACTGTGAATCAATATTTAATAACATTCAAACGTCTTCAAACAGTCGTATCCTTTCTATAAAAATTCCATTTTTAAATATCCACTTTACCAAATATTTACCTCCTCGCATTTAAATCTGGCATATCTATATATATGTATTCTCATATCGATGTTACGTAAAGTATATTCTTTTTAATTACACCCCTAAAATGTACACGAGACGTATACGACTTTGTCATTTAGACGTTAGAAAGGTTACAATGAAAATTAATCAGAGTTTCGCGTTCGTGCGGGATGCTTTAATGAACATTCACTGGCCCAGTCGACCTGTCGGTTTACGAGGGAACGAGAGTTACTCGTATTAGCTCGTGTATAGTCTATATTAGAAGGAAATAGGTGTTACGCGTTCGCGGAAGTTTGTCCATTAAATATGCATAAAATCAAACAGGTGAATGAAGCTTTGCGAGGGATTGATCCAATCAGCGGTTTTCGAAGTGCGATATGTCGGTCGTAGTAGAGTGTAATATTCGCGGCTTAAGAAAGGCAGCCAATTAGAAAAGTTGGCGAATATCGTCGGTCGGTACTTAGGCGCGTGTGTTTGTATCAGTGCATATAGGTGACGGTCGCGAAATATAGTAGCAGCCATCTTATATTTTGTGTCGGAGAAAAACAATTTGGCCGTACAAATGTTTCGCGATTGTCCGTGAAGCCGCTCGAGAACGGGAGGCGTGCGCTCGATGAGGCGTGACGTTTTTCGACCCTAGTCCAGACCACTACATTTAGCAAAGGTTCGTAGAACGAATGCCGTCCACCTCGGCTGCCTGCAAAACCGACCCCCACTTGCGATGCGTTTACAAGGAATCCGGTTTAGCAGTCAAAATATTCCGCCGTTTCCTCTCGTCGCTTTCTTTAAAAATAGAGCTGCCCGTGTCGCTCGCTGCTGGGCTACGTTCTGTTGACGACGGCATCGCGCCGTCTTCGAACGGTCGCGTAAAAGTTATGCAATCAGCTGATCGTCCAGCTACCTTCTGTCACTTGTCAAAAATAAATGTCAAAGCGTTTGGTCTAACCTGACACGCGTACGTATGAGTCGGGCATGCATGTTGTCGGGATTGCGGGCGTAACCACGTCGTTTTCGATTCTTCTGGCTGCGCCAGTGTGCTGATCGGTGATTTATAGAGGGTTCCCTGTCGCGCAGGTGGATTGGTACGCAGGATATGAGCAGCTTGTCAAGCGCAACCTGACTCTGCTCCCCCATCAAGAAGCAGCGCAGCAGCAGGAGCTGCAACCGCAACAGCTGGTTCAGCAGCAAGAGACTGATATAATGACGTCCATGTTCGAACAGCAGATCAAAAGCGAGCCCATGGGCTTTTACTCGGTGGCCTCGAGCCGTTCGGACGGTTCGAATTCTATGGTGAATTTGTCCGACGACCGCGAGGACCTGTCCCAGCAGGAGGGTCATTTGCAACCTCAGCAGCAGACGACGTTACAGTTGAACCAGCAACAGAGCCAGCAGCAGACTCAGCAACAGAGCCAGCAACAGGCGCAGCAGGGTCAACAGCAGCAGAGTCAAAGCGTTCAGCAAGAAGCTCCGACTCGCCAGTCGACGGGTCAGCAGACCGTTAAAGAGGGTTCACGGTCAAGGCCGCAGCCTTGCAAGGTATGCGGCAAGGTGCTATCCTCCGCTTCGTCGTACTATGTACATATGAAACTTCACTCGGGCAACAAACCATATCACTGTACGGTGTGCGAGGCAAGTTTTTGTCGCAAGCCATACTTGGAGGTGCACATGAGGACGCACACGGGGGAGCGACCTTTCCAGTGCGAGCTGTGTTTGAAGAGGTTTACCCAGAAGAGTAGCCTTAATACTCACAAGCGGGTGCACACAGGGGAAAGGCCGTACGCCTGCGATATCTGTCAGAAACGTTTCGCAGTGAAAAGCTACGTGACTGCACATCGTTGGAGCCATGTAGCGGAGAAGCCTCTGGTGTGCGACAGATGTTCTCTCACATTCACGTCCAAGAGTCAATTCGCAATTCACATCCGTACCCATACCGCAAGCACCACGTACGAATGCAACATTTGCGGGCGCACGTTCGTACGCGACAGTTATCTCATACGACATCAGAATCGAGTACACCGTGATATGAATCAAAGCAATACGAATCACAATCCACCGACACCGCAGAGCACCGGCGGCGGTACTTCCGGCGCTGGCTTCGAGAGCCCGGTGTGCGATCTACGCTACAGCGAGGGACCATCGTCCCTGGACGGCCTGGCCGGCTCTAAAGGAGGCATCGCAGCTGAGATCGCAAGTTTAGCCAAACAGAACAATCTTCAACTTCCTCTACCGCTGTTACATCCGCAGACCACCAACTAGTGTTTAGACGCCAGCGTGTCTGAGTCCCTACCGCAACACCAGTCACCGCAGCAAGTAGTATGTCCCACCTCGGCGTCTTCGCCATTCACACTCAATTCACCTGTGTCTCACGAGCACACCACACCGCAGAGTGTCTACCAAACGACGGGCTCATCCAGCTCGCTGGATAGTCTCAACTCCCAACTCTACCCGCAATTGTCATCCCCCGTAGATTCATCAGAGTCGCATCATCAACTGCATCCCGGCATTCCTCCGCCAGGGCTTCACCCTGCATTGTATCTGTACGCTCAGTATTCGAACACGAGCTCGCCGATCTCGTACCCCGAATACATCCAACGCAACAATTGAATGCCAGTTTATGCCAGCAGCGATTTCTACCACGGGCGGAACGTGACGATCCGCCGCCATCCCGGCGCTTTTACGCTGGACCCTTCGATCGCGTGCCGTTTAATGGTGCTGGTTAAACAAAGTGCCTAAAAAAGCATCCGCTTCCTGGATCACGACGGATGCTTGTGCCCAATCGCGGATTGATAATGCTAAAGAATTTTTACGCACCGATTCTTATTTCGAGTTTTTAGAACGGGAAAGGGGTGAGGGATCAATTGTAAATTGATCACCAATTCTGCACGTATTCACCGATACACACCTCTCGGTCCATCTAATGGATTTCTACGTTGAAGGGCGTATTTTAATACGAGAATTAAATGGCAACCGCTTGGAGGGACGATCGGACGTCACCCCTCGATCGCTGGATCCTCCTCGCCGTGGTATATCCGATGCTAGCATAAACTAAAGGCGCGTCACGTTTCTACACGAGTTTTCCAAGTTTCCGCACTTCTTTGATTTACCTGTTTTTCAATCACCATCTGCGAGTACATATACATATATATATATCTATGTGTGTATATATATTATGCGCGAGAACCATTACGCATAACATATTTATATTATATTTTTAAAGGAGTTTAGTCACTTGGATCTGTGATATAGATAGTAATTATTATCTACAACGTTTAAAACTATTGGTTTACTATTTTGATGATATCAAAACGTGGAAAAATGATAGAAAAGAAAAGAGAAAAAAAATACAAGCAATGTCACGGAGCGATGTAGCTATCAGAATTTAACGGACATTGGTCTCTACCGAAGGTGTTTGGTAGACACCCTACTATTACTTTTACAAACAAACAAACAGAGACAAAAACAGGAATATTACTATTACTAATGCTGCTACTACTATTACTATCAACTACTAGCAACTACTCTTACTAATACTCTCACTACCACCACCAACCACCACCACCGATATTTCCCCCCAACTATATATTACACTCGCTATTACTACTACCACCACTACTACTACTACTACTACTATTACTACTACTATTACTACTACTGTTATTATTATTACTAGAAACTCGCGAACGTTACTTCGTTTTAGCGGCATGCATAACGCGTACATTGGTGGGACCCGCGACAAACTCGTCACGGTTCCTCTTAGCTTCTATCCTTTAGTTTGCTCTTTTCCCTCGACTTTCGTTTCTTCTACCTCTCCTCCCCGTCACCTCTCTCCCTAGCTATTTCGGTTCCTCCCTTACTCCTCGTACTAATGTTTTCCGTGCCTCACTTGTGTAAGCGTCCGGAAGACGGGAAGCGCTTCGGTGTTGGTATCCTTTTATCACGCGTAGGACTACTTGTACAGCTTTGAATCAGTTCCATGGGTGTACTTACTTTTCACATATCGGAAGTGTATCGTACACACACAAACACAGAGAAATACACGAACACAGAGAGAGCGAGAGAGAATACATATTGTATATACATATACATATGGATGTATTATAAAAGGACGAGCGGATGTGCAGAGGATCGTTAGTTCTAAGTACTAGGAGTGTAATAGCAGGGCTGTTGATTTTCTCTTCTTTTTTTTCTCGACTACTGTTAGAGATTAGCCTTAGCGTTTATTATTAATCTTCTGACTCTGTTACAATTATCACGCGGTTATTATTATTAATAATCTTTTATCTACTAACGCCGCGAAAAGCTTAGACACAAGCGGGGGAACCATGACAGCCGCGCGAGTTCGTGCGCAGGGCAGTTTTCGTTTGCCGCGCGGATTCTCTGCGTGCGTGGTTCAGCACGGTATTCCGATACATCGGCGACGAAACGACGAAAGTAGGAAGTTGAATGAGAAATTTTTAACGCGGGAGAAAAATCGTCCAGATTTTCAGGTACATGCACACGACTTTAGGGGTCGTTTGAAAACGAGGAAGCAAAGTTGGGGATATTCGAGAACCGCGAGAAAAAGGTAGAAAAGAAAAACATTCGCGCTAGCGTGTCTCGAACTTCCTTCGTGCATCGGTGGGTCCGTTTCGACGATCGATTTTTTAGTCTTCGCGCTGAACAAAAGGAAAGAGCAATTTCTCTGCTCGCGTATGCCCGAGGCGTTTCATTTGAACGGGACGCGAAAGTCACTGGGCAAGACTGATTTTACTCGCGACGGATCGCGAGCACGGGATGCGGGCGGGACATTCCTGTGTATTATCCTCCTTGCTGGATTTTTTTCTCGTTTCTTTCGTCTCTCGGTTATGGTTCGTCGAAACGCGTGTCCCGCGGAAGGAGGGAGGGTCTCCCCGCGGGAAGAGAAACGAAATGTGGCACTTTCGCAACGTCTCGTCCGGGATACTTGTATAGGTGCGGTGGGACACGAAAAGCGATTGACCTTGATGCTGGCTAGTCATTGTGCGGCTCTATGAATCCACTAATCGTACTACAAAGCTGTGATTTAAAGCCTCCGTGCATATGTCCGCGCAGCTCCTAATTAATTATATAGCGATACATATTTTGTAGCTTGTTACGAGACTGTAAATACAGCGTAGGTAGTTCGTAGGGATATCTAAACGAAAAGAACAAAAAGAGCAAAAAGGAATGATTGCAGTTCCGAACCGATCGGTCGATCCTTCGTTACGATCTCTTTTCTCTTATTCTCTCTGTCTGACCGATTCTTTCTTTTTTTTTTTAATCTTCGCTCTCTCTATCCCCCTTTTGTCTCTCCCTTCCCTCTTTCTCTTCCCTCCTTGGTTTCTTCGATACACGTGCTTTCAGGTGCTGGGCAAGCGGACTGTTTTACCGTTTATGGGAACGGGAGGGGAGTGTTTTGGACGGGACGAGCACCGCGCTTCGAGCGTTTCTGTCTGTCGCGTCAATTTGTTGTTTTATCGCTCGGAACAGAGGTGCCGCGGTTGTTTTTAGGCTTCTGTTTCGTACGTTATCGCGTCACCATTGAGTTCCGAACGTATCAGAGATCGGAACGATCCTACTGCGGGACCGTTCTCTTTTTATCCGGTTTGTTCGCCGCTTTTTTTTATAGGAATGTATTTCTACCCGAGCTTGTTTTCGCTCTGCTTCGACGTTTAAGAAATCGAGCATATCCTAGTGAGATACGGACGCAATAACTAATTGGTGGGGTAATTTTATTATTTGTATATCAGTATATATTTAGAGGAACAAAAGAACGGTACTTGATAAATAGACGATCTGGTTGGAAGAGGAGTGTTGTGTACCAAATTGAGAAAAGTTGTTCTCGAAAGTATTCGTTCGTCGTTAAATTGTCTAAGAAACGTGACTTTTATTATTTGTGTATCTGGATTCACTCTTATATCGAGGTCAGCTAGCAGGAATACGAGTGATCTATTTTTCCACGGTAGAGAGCATATTCTCTCCAGATATAGTGAGATTTTACCCGCGTCGACAGGGATCCAGTAAACGAAAGCCAATTTCACGCAGTATTTTTAAGGAGCACGGCACGTCGTAGCATTGTCCAGCACTGATACACCGTGTGTACCGAATCATTTTAAACGATCTCAATAATTCCGTGGCCCCGCGGACGTGTCCGAGAGTCCTCTTCTACTCGCGTGCATACGTATCAAAGATCCGTGTATTTTTCATAACGAGGAAGGGAAGCGGGATGGGTCCTTTCTTCGAAAGAGCACACGTCGGACCAATATATAAGAAAATCCAAAAAGAAGAGAAAAGAAAAACGAGCAAAAGAGAAGAAGATCAATAGCGAGGCGTAAACTAATAAATAAGTAAATAAAGATTAAAAAGGAACTCGGGAGCCTGCGAAGTCCAGGGTCGAACGAACGAATTAAAAAGTCACGCCACGTCTTCTTCGACGGAATATTTTATTAGTACGACGTACATAGATATACACCATTGGACGCAATAATCATTTCTTTCACGGAGTAATTGATTATTTTCTTTTCCTTTTGCTTGCTTTTATGCTATACCGTTAGGATGAGGGACGCGTTGCGAATAATAGAAGAGAAAAGGAGCGTTGTTTCGTGTTTAGCTAATTCAGAGAGAGGGGTGTTTCGGTTTCAAGGGTGCGTTCCTCGCGTAAATCGGCTAAGCTTGTTTACACGACGGTAGTTGATGCGTGTAAAGGGAATCAAAAGAGATGAATATGTATAGTTTATCGTAGAGTGCGGCGCCCAATCGAGAGGATCGCGAAAAGCATCCACGCGAGCAATAGGGGAGATAGCGAGTTGAATATTCGAGGCCTACGACAAAGAGAAGGTATACCAAGAGGCGACACTGGCGAAGAAACCAGTTTCAGGGAAAGACGAAATGCACAACTAATTTAAATGTTCATTCGGTAGTCGGAAGGAGGAGGGATTAACAAGAGGCGGTATTAAGACGAAGATATACAGCTGCCTATACAACCAATTTAAAGGGACAAGCCACGTAGAACTTCAAAGATACCGTTCGAAGTGTCGCCTCTAGGTATACCTTCTCTTTGCCTACGTGGTCCAGAGTCCTCGCAACTGATATTAGTGAAGGCTTCTGGGGCGTAAGTCGTGTCTTTCTGGAATTTAAAACATATCGGGCGTCGTCAAATTCTTGTCTCCTTGCTGGAAAAAGTCAGGGGTTGAACTTCAAGGTCTGATCGATATCTCACTCTATATCCATCTCTATATTTGGCGATAATTTCCCAATTCCTTCTTGGTCACTAAACAGAGTGTCCCTTTCCTCAAAAGCCAGGGGCAGTTAGAAAAATTCATTCTGTATTTTCGATTGACTTATTCGCAAGAAGTCCTTTCACACTTAATACCCTGCGTTCTGTTAAGAACGCCACGTTTTACCACCAAATTTGGGCAACCAATAAAAATGGTAAAAAATCACTTTACTAGCATTGTAGCCAGCTTCTTCAAGAGTTTGACCACGTGTTGGTGTGTGTTGTTATCATCATACGTTGAAATATGATTTCAAAAGAGCGCAATTTGTATTTGAAGGCCTCAGACAGTAAGGTAACAGGAATCATCAGTGACTTTTCTCATATTCTAGGAATAATTCATAGATTTTTTCGTTTAGCGTCGCCGATCTCTCCCCCCCTCTCTCTTTATCTCTCTACCTACCGGAATCATCGTAATCTCAACGCAAAGTATTACTCTACCGATTACTTTACATAGTCGACCGGCTTCGTTTTTTCGCTCTGGTTTATCTTCTCATCTTGCTCTCGCGTCTGAACACTATAAGCGGGGCATCCTGATCCCCATCGAAACGAAAGCATCAATACCCGAACGCTTTCGTCTTGTGCTTTTTCTTCCGCCCGATCCCTCTCGATCGTCTTCTAACCGTTAACGATCATCGGCGTCGATCGAAGAGCGAATGGAAACGAGAAGCAAGGGGGGCCATTTCAATATTACGCTGCAACGTCGTTTCCACTCGCGCGAGTGGGGACGCTGCTCTACTGCTGCGAGATGTTAAGCACCGTTTGTATACGAGGGTTAGGTAGCAATTGTTGCTCGAGGGAGAAAGATCGTGTGGCCACGCGAGAATGGATATTTCAAAGCCGTTGGTAGAGAAATAGTGAATTCGTAAATTGGGCACTGCCGCAGAAGCAAGCTGGTTATTCAGCGAACAGAGGGGAAGGAAGGATAAATCGCTCGAAACACTGCTTACCCATTGCTTCGTTTACGATTTCGCTGTTTCTTCTCTTCGGCGACAAGTGGCTTCGAGAATAGCGAAATTCCGTGCAATTTGATTGCTGTGTTTTTTTTTACGTAACCGTTTGGAAAAGTGATTATAATTTATACGTCTGTATATACCTACATAGCCTATCTACATAGATATCTAAACTTACATAGTATATATATATATACGTTCTGTTGAATAGATTTCTTTTCCTTTGTATGCAATTAGGTTTACGTTTTCGTTTGACGATTTCAAATGTATCTATGTTATCACAATAATCATCAATTTATCATTATCTCGTGCTCTCGCCCGCGTCAGTATTACGTTTTTCCACTCGAAGTCTCGACGTGCATCGTGGATTAGCTCGTCTCGTTCGGTGTTCCGATTCTCATCCACGCGTTAAGCGAAATTAATTAACGACGCTTCTATCTTCGTTTCGTCGCGAGGTGAATTTCAAGCTTCTTCCTTAGCGCCTTCGTTACGGCGATCGTAGAATAGACATTGACTGCAGAACAGCGGCAAGATATTAGCCTTTAGAAACGATTCAATTCGGAATAATGGGGAATGCGAACAAAGTATACCGTTTTACGTGCGCGAGCTTTTATACGCGACTCGACCAAGCCACCCGACGAAAACAAGGTAACAATCATAGAAACATCGACTTTCAAGCGCAAACTTTCGATTCCGTTGCTCCGGAGTTGAGAATTTTCCGGCTAACGTTGATGGGAAATAGTATCAGGCGTTAAAGTCGAATCGCACGGTGAAGATAGTCTAAAAAGAAAAGTAAAGAAAAAGCAAAAAAATAAGAGAACGATCAGATCGATCTCTACCAGATAGGCAACGTCGATAGTTCCGATTGACTTTTTGGGCATGTTAAATTTATATAAGAGTATGTACACGAAAAGGGTGTTTTTTATACGCAGGACGCTACGGTATTCAAATTGAGGAAGTTAATCAGAGTCAAATAGAGGAAAACGTAGCAATAAAATCGCGATGTAGGAAATCGTTATTGCAATATCTCGATCGACGGCGGACGTTAAGTGAATAAGGGGCAGAGGTTCAAGTTTTTAGCGATGAAATTTCGATACGAAGTCATTTTTTAAGCTATAGTAGGTAAATGCCGTTTTCCACCACGCAGTTCGAAGTTGTTTTTTAGAAATCGCATCCGCGATAGACCAAGACTTTGTAGAAAAGAAGGCGCAACTATCGTCCAGTACGTTGGGGCGATTTAAATGTTAAGCCGCGTTCCCACTTGTCCAACAGGCAGTTCGAAAAATACAGAAGGCACTTCGCAGAATTCGTTTTTCAAAGGCAATGTGCATCAGAGGGACATCTTAATCGTGTTCTTTTTTTAAAATTGTATTATGCACGCTACACACGTGGGAATGAGGCTTAAGATTCGCTTGGGGTTCTAGATTGCCATATAAGAGTTTACGAGTTAGGACGGTGCAAGATACGACGCACTATAGTTTATTGATCCTAACGTTTCTGATTTCGCGTCTTTAACTTTCAACATTGGTTCATCTATTAGGGTTCAACTGAGGCGTCATGGTTGATCGAAAGACCTCTCGGAGAACCACGAACCCTGGTTTGTGACTCGATATTCAAACGATGCGTTGAGAGTGCAACTGATGAACGAACTATGATAATTTATGGTAAAAAATACTCGCGAACCTTGATGAGATTCCTACTATCGCGTGGTTGCTGTTGCTTGCGGAATTAATCGAGTCCCGAAGGAATAAAGAGTCAGGATCCTTGGAGGCTTGATTTATATCGCGCTGTAGAGTTACACCGAGTGATTTATTTGATTAATTTTATCTTGCGAGGGTGCACGAGTGACTCGACAGTGAATATACTGATTTGAATCACCGTGAATCGTATCGGACAGTTTCTTGCTTTCGATCTTCTCTGTATTGCTTTTAGCAACATCTATTATGTTTTTTATGTTTGCTTATAAGATCTCTTTAATAATATATTTATTGTAATATTATGTACATAATTTGTCGGTTAAATCGTACGTTTAGTTGTAGCTGTATGTAATTGCGATTAGAATTCAATGATAGCTTTAAATCGAAGATACGTTAATTACGTTAAGCTGTGTAAATAATTTTTTAGCGGCAGAAGGCAGGGGCGTAAAAGTGAAATTAAAGTTTCGGCCACGTGTTGATATGTGTAATTGTTTTATTGGCCAGCGAGCTGGAGAGAGGATTCTTCTATTTAACATTTTACCACTCGTTTGAAAGACTTCGCGGCAAAATTAGTCAAAGTGTTGTAACTTCAAAAATGAAGGTTTTTATATATTATTACGCGTTGATACTACTTTTACTAATTTACGTTTCGCGTAACGATTGCTGTGGGTCTTTACATAGATTTAAGTATCTTGTCTACCTTGCGGAAGGTATTTTAAATGGAAACATTGAACATCCGTTTTTGACTGAAACTCAGAGTTGACTGCAATACTAGATCGTTCTGATTATTGGACATTTTTTTCAGTATTATTTTTCTAACAAGAAATTCGCAAGAACCACTGTAACAACTCAACAGAAACATTGATTCAAATCAGTATTTCTCCAGGGAATCTTCAGAATCAATTTGCTTTAGACCCGAGTCCCTCGAATCACGTTTATTTCAACCAGATTCAAACCTAATCGGCGAGCACGAAAGAGGACTTGGAGAAGAAAAATACGACGATTCGGTTATTCTTTAACGCTCTATCTGCTGCACGTTTTAAAAAAATCACTAAATACTCAAGCTATTATAAATAGAGTAGAGCTCATAACCGTACAGTGTTATGTATAACAAATTAAATTCATAGTCTTAAACGTGGTAATAGCTCTGTTTCACGAAGTTACGCACACGTGACAGCGGCAGATAAAGAATTCAGAGCGGAGACAGAAATGAAATGGAGCATTGAGTGCAAAAACGGACTAACCCACGTTGAAAAACAATTAATTTATCCTATTTAATATGATTAGTACAGTCTATTGGAATACATTATTGCTACTATCTCAATTTCACAGAAAAATGTTACGCTTTTCAATTATTACCGTTCAGTTTTAGCGTGTTTCACGTCGATTGTACATTGTTCTGTTTCTCCGATTTTTAAAGTTCACGCGTTCACTACCCCACACGTGGGTCAGAACACTTTCGATTCAAGAAGGTAAAAGTTCAGGCTAGTGACTCGAAAGTCTGCCGATCCTAGGGATATTCCTCATTGTCTCTTCTCCACCCTTCTTACCATACAATTGGTTTTGGTGTTTCTAAATTTCTTATTCTAAAGAGTTTATGGCGAAGCAAGTAGATGGCAACTAGTGAGCGTGTTAGAGCTGTCTGAGACTTCCGGATGCCCTCTTAGAAAACTGTTCCAACGTTCCGTCAGCATTGCAGCTATACTTGACGCAAAATCAATTGGCTTCTCAAGGCCATTGTGGAGTGCGCCCCACCACGCTCTGCAGCTCTACCTCTTGTATCTTCGCGTCACGTTTGCTTCACCTCGTTGCTTGTTTTAAAGGCAGACATCGCTAACAACGAGACAGAAACAGAGTAGTTGGACCAGCGCGACGAATAAAAGTGAGAAATGAATATAGGGGTGGAAGAGAGAGGTGAACGGGTTCGATTGGTGGTAGGAAGGAAGGAGAATTTCTTCGTAGCGATAAACTTTCGTACTTGAGACGAACGCTTGTGTACCGAAATTATTGGATAGAGATTACAAAAGAGGGGTCATTAGATCTTTGAACGTCGACATAACTTACACCTGGGGGCAGTGGGGCACTCGGGATTTAATCTTAGGGGCCTTTCGAGCTTCTTCATTTCCTCATTTTCAAAAAACACCAAGTTAAAACAGGGTATCTGTTATATTCGAATACTCGTCTGTTCCAACAGACCCCAACATCATTCTTGAAAGGACACAGCAGTGTCGAGAACGTAGCACGATCGTCGCATTTTTCCAAAGAACCCGCAAGTCTTTTCGTGTTCGCCGGCTTGCTCGGACCTTGACTTTGGGCTCGAGGCAGTTCCTCATCTAATATTCAACCGGGGTGCTTTATCGTGCCGCGTGATCGGCCCTACACGACCTCCGATACTCCGTTTCGCACAGCCCCGGCTCGGACGCTTAATACTCTAGCTCGTCCCCTGGTACGAGCGGTTCGCCGTGTAATTAAATCGACTTTCGTGAGGCGTGTGGGTGGGTTGATCAGCGCAGACTGCGGAGCGACGGGGGTTGCGGCGAGGAAATGGGGGGCGCGAGGGTGGTATACGAATTTAATAGGAGCAAAATCAATCTCGATTTATTATAGGGGGATAGCCCTGCTTTCTAGAGAGAAAGGGCGGGGAGGAAACGAAAAGAGAAAGGCGGGGACGAAGTTTTCTTAGGGGGAAGGAGAAAGGCGAAGGTAAAGGGGGGTCGAAGGATTACAGACGATGCTCGCGTCGCTTGACATTGCGCCTGTACCATTTTGCTTCTTTAGCAGAGTACAATGCCATTTATTTTTGTAATACGTTTACGTAGGATAGCTCTTATTTTTATAGAGGTTTATCGTGCTACTCGTAAGTCTTATAGAGGCCTGCGTATAATATAGTGTTGTAGGGAGGTTTCGTGGGAGCCGCGGATCCCGCGACACGCGAGAAGACACGCACTTCGAGCACTGGCTTTTACTTTCGACCACGCGCGTCGTATCTGACCGTCGACTACACGGAGCGACGCGCATCTCCAGGACGACGATTTTGAAGGAAAAAGAAAGTAAAATAAAAAGAGAAGTAAACGAAAGGTTGGCCCGCGTTAATCACGGGACGCAACGCGACCGTGAAACCTCGTCAAGCCCAACTCCGTTAGCCCCGTTGCACTTTAGAGAAGGGGATGGAACGCTTCCCTCGGCTGCTTCGACGACAATTTCCGACCCCTGCGCCCCCCGCTATCGCGCACGGCGGTGATGGATTATCGCCGAAGTAGCTGGAGAGATCGCGTAGACGGTAATGGTACGCAATATACATATTCTTCCGTCGATTACTGCTTTTCGTTGAACGAATCGGCCGAATTATCGCGCGAGCCCCTCGGCGATACTAGAAGCTTTTGTTTCGGGGTGATTTTCGTCCGCTTCGAAACAAGGGTGCAGATACTGTGCCCCGGGTCGAGGAGCTCGTTGCGATGTAGTAGGGCCGCTTTCGAATTAAACCGCCACACTGAGAATTAAGTAATATAGTGTACACACCTTGATGCCATTAATATAAATAATTAACGCGATGCTATCGAGTCAGATAAGGATGCAGACTGGGGTTGCCACCTGTTCGCGGTGCAGTGAAGGAGATTGTTTGAAACCTTTGAGCCCTCCCCTCTCGCTGTCCAACCGGTCATGAGTGGTCCACATGCTTAAAAAAAACAAGTAGTATAACGGTGCAAGTGGAAGAGGAGTAACTATAGTCAGACGCACTGCCCAAAAACGCGTAAGCTGAACTCGATCGCAATTTCTTAGGCATTTCTGATAATTTGACTAAAAAGTGTTTCTAACAAAAGTTCGATTTTAAAATTCAGAAATTTCTATGGTGCCCTTTCTCCTGATGCGCTAAGCACGTGCTTATCTTGCTTATTGGTTTATTCAGCACTATGCACTCGGAACAGTTACGGAGGAATTCGAAATCATGTGAAACAAAATTCTGCAGAATTTGAAAGATCTATTCAGCCCCAACCCCTTGGTAACCAAACCTAGAGTCTCTAAGCGAAAACTGAAACAGCGTGGCAACCCCCGTGCAGACATGTGATAAGCTAAAAAACATTAAAGATCTCTCCGTCGAACAGTGTCGTTTGCAAGCGTTTCGTTCAAGGTACATCGATATTTTTATAAACGGCAGGCCATAATGGCTTGACATACTCCTCGCACGTTTCGTCTAACGAGATATGCCTCCGTTTCCGGACGTCTTCCCCTTCCGTAACGAAGGTGTTCCGCAGCTTTTCCGTTGGGCCGATGATTTTCCGTTCGGTTAGGACAGGCCACCGTTTCGATTCATTGTAAATACACCACCCGCGTGCACACACTTGGTCTACTAACGGGGTGCTAAGAGGCGAAAGGTATCAAGAGAAGGGAAATATAGTATTGGCTCGTTAGGGTGTAACTACAAGCATAAGACATCTTTGGTTTTTTTATCGCTGACACTTTCCCTCAGGTCGCGTCTCGAACGGTGCCTAAAAAGCTTCGATTAAGGAGCTGGTGGAAAAGCAAGCTCTGAATTGCGTGTCGACGAAACACTTTTCCATGAGAAAGGGTGTGCTTCACGGGGCCCTCGCGGTATTCCCGGGAAAGCGAGACGGCCATATCGAGGGGGGCGGCGGTTAAAAGGAAAAAGATGAGGAAGGGAGAGTAAAATAATCAACGGCGGAACAAATGATACTGAAAACGATACGACGATAAAGATAAGATATACCTATATACATACCGTCGATGGGTAGGAAGTACATATATATATACAGTGTGTCCCAAGGGATACAATATCCTGGTGCAAAAAGACGTCGAAAAGTCCTTTACCGTTTTGAGATCCGAGGTTTCGTTCTCGAGATATTAGCAGTTGAATATTACCGGAACAAGTTCCGGGGCGCGCAGTTTAAAACAGGATCAGCTGTGTGCGGGAACGGTCGCCGCTCCGCGCTCAGCTGTTTCGGCTTTAAACCGCGCGTCCCCGGAACTCGGATTAATATCTCGAGAACGAAGCCTCGGATCTCAAAACGTTATAAGACTTTTCGACGCCACTTAGCATCAGGATATTGAATGTTTAGGATTGTCCCTCAATTTTGGGACATCCTGTATATGTGTACGAAGTATACTCGCACGAGTGGCGAGTTTGCGTGTGTGTGTCTTGTTACATGCGTGTGCGTGCGACAATTGAGCAAGAAAATTTTCGTAGTGCTCCGTTTAAGGAACGAGTACAGGGTGTAGCGAGTGTTGCGTCGCGATTGGGCGTTGGATGATTTTCCTTTGCGAGCGCAAGGGAAGGTAATATCGAAATTCTTGGGGGTAGGTTTTGCTCGTTTGCGACCACGTTTCTCCAGGGCGGATACTCCGGAGATCGATACCTAAGGAATGGCGCACTTTGAAGATCGATACGGTGCGCGTGAACTTTGGCCAAGATTCTATTCGCAATAACAACGCAATAAAAAGATAATTTATGAATAATTGTCCCCGGTTGAACATACTATATTCTCAATTAACCCTTTGACCATCGAATACATCGTGCTCCATCCGCTGGATTCGAGTTGATCTGAGCCGAGTGTTGCAATAGATGCAGACTGCAAAATCATGTACCCCCTGCGGTGTACTGTTTTCAAGAGAAACATGTGCCGGAGTATCCTGCGGTTTAACCTGACCGCATGGCCTATATTTCTTCTTGCCCGTGTACTCTTGGAAACGTTTCTCACTCGAAGAATACATCAGAAAAGTAATCCCGATATTTACCGTTCAGTTGTCAACGTGTTAAAGGGGAGGAATTATTCAAGTATTCAAGAAATCCGGAGCCCTAACTGTTTTCTTAAAAATAATCCATCATAGATTAAGAGGAGAAAGCTTGGCTTTACGTAAAAAAAAAAAAGAAGTTCTGTATCAACAGACACGATGAAAAGCAAAACTGAGGTTCACATGAGTTTATAAATTCCGCCAAGAAGAGTCCCCAGATTTCCAATCGCGCCGCCTCCTTTGCCGCGCCCTGTACCATCGAAAAGAATTAATTAAAGCTACAGATCTAATATAAACGACAATGAACAAGTAGGTAGGTCACGCCGATACATGTATGTACCTATAAACGTAAGACGAGAGTAACGCACTTTTGTAATAGTAGCTCTGAGATAAACGAGGCGAAGCGGATAAATGATAGTAAATGATATAAATATATATATGTAGATATTACGAGGTGAAGAAAAAAAAAAAGGAAGTTGACGCTTGATACACCATATAGTTTTCACCGACATATCCTGGTTGAACACATCCTCTTTACGTACATACTGCATACCTATATATATATAATATACATACATATACATATAGTTCTATTACACGCGACATAGGGTATTTTACGATTAAACGATAATAGAATATTATGGATTATTACGATTATGATTCGAATTATCGTCATCGTCATGTAATGATTATTAAGAGTATAGGTACGTATAAACGTAACGATGGTACAACTAAGGCAAGTATGTACTGTACATAGCTGTCACTTACCCTCTATCCTCCTCCCTCCCCACCCCCACACACATATTACATCGCTGTATAAGTATATATAAATAGATATGTAAATTTATATATATTTATATGTACACAGACGAAGCCATTATTAATCATTGTTCTATTAATGATTACATTGAATTACTACCATCGCCACTATTATCATTATTTTATCGGACACCATTGTAATTATTATTATTATTATTGTTAATACTATTATCATCATTACCACGACAAGAGCATATTGAGGTCGTGTATAATTTTAGTTAGCATACGGATATTATATCGTTGACGAAAGTAGATCCTCACACTTAGCACGGGTAGACGAATAGGGGAAGCTGTATCGTTACTTTCACAGATTGGATTCTACCTCAATTTTATCGTTGAAAAGAGACGACAAAAAATGAAGCAGAACGAGAGAAAGGGGCGTCCTCCACGTTTTTCTATCCTTCCGCTATCTGATACGCTAAAGCGCTTCTATTACCGATTATGATTATTATTATTATTGTAATTCTTAGTGAGAATCGTTGAAGCTGCAGCGACCTCAGCCTGTGATAGTTACAAAGGATATTATTTAAATTAAGAATCTGCTGTATTACGCCAGACGGGATAAGATCGTTTCGATAAAAGAATACAGAACAATAAGCGAAAATATCATTGCGCGCGATTGCGATCGGACTTCATTGGCGAGATCAAGCTCATTACCAACGGTCGTTGACTTCGAACGGTGGAGAAAGATGTTGTGCGCGGCTCGAGACGATGTTATACTGTACAGCTTTTGTACTATTTAATCGATATCGCTCAGATCTGTTGAATATCATTTTTCTAATGAGCTCCGTTGATGTCGCCGCGTAAAGCTATTTAGCGCGATTTATGTACGCAGGCACACATACACATACACACGCAATATGTTGCAATGTAAAACTCTGCTTTAACGGTAGCTGCGTGTTTAACAATGCGAATTTACCAGATCGCGCGTTTCCTTGTGGAAGAATATTGTAAAGGCGGCGGAACGCGGTTTAATGCTTTCCTTGAGTCGTTGCGTACCCACGTAATACGCTGTACTTGTAATTTTATCTTGCGACAGCATGTGATAAGAGAGAATATAGTTCGCGAAACGGTAAACGAGAACGTGTGTCATCGAGTGCTTTAACAGATATGTATAACATTTATAATATACACGTAACAAACGCTGTGCGCTTGTGATCTTAAGAGTCTACGTTCCCCCATTTTCGTTTTCTTTTTTTTTTTTTAAAAAAAAGGGAAAAACTAATCCGACGGTTTCTTATTTTTCTTGTTGCGCCGCGACGTGGGCGAACACCCCAAGTTTTCCGTAACGGTATGTTCCTTCTAATTAGGTGAGCAAAAAGCACGCAAAGATCGTTTTATTATTAGCTGTAATGACCGCCTGTAGGGCTTCGTAATATCTTTCAGTATATTACTGTATTGTGATGTTAACTTAAGCCATGGATTCGAGGGGTTGGGAGGATTTCTCGAGGTCGCTGTAGTGGGGGCTCTACCGCTGATGTGAGGAAACTGCTTTCTCCGGTTTTTTTTAGCTTGCTCGAAGAGCGCGAACAGGGCGGACGTTGACTATTCTCGACGAGCGATGGTGATGCGAATTGTACCCGCATAATTATCTTCGAATGGTGGAACGCGATGATCGGGAACTGTGTATTGTGATCAGCAAACAGACTACAATGTAGTTTGCTCGTAACTGAATGAACAAACGGAAACACTTGTGTAATAAAGTAGATATCCATGAAAAAAAGAAGAAGAAAGGACCTTTTGTGTTTATCTTGCTTTTACAGATGTCAAAGAGCCATTGCTGGTGGACGGAGTGCACCTGTGAACGGAGAAGGAAATTAACGTGGAATATAGCCTCCAACTCTTTTCCTGTATACTTTTATTTCGTAAGAGAGTTCAGTACAAAAGTTTCTTTCCCTCATTCCATTTCAACGTCTACAACAGCGTCCTCCACGATAACTTGTTCCGACGTCACAGGGACTTGTATTACAGGCAATGGATCGGGAGATCGAGTGTATGTATTGCTAGTCAAGTGTTCCTTGAAATATTCACCACCCTTCTCCTCGTACTCCCTTTTGCTAACCAGAAACTCCGGCAGATTTCCATTTAGCCCGAAGTCCCTCGCCCCGTACCACGCGTCTATGCTACTGTTTTTCGCGATGTTTATTTGAAAGTTCGAGCCGAAAGGCCTCATCTCGCGAAGTTCGCGATTCAGCCTCTCCAATAAACCTGGGAAGGTTGTCGGCCCGCCGGTGAGGAACACATTCCCCACGAGACGTTGCTGCTGTTCAGGTGGGTAGAGCTTTAAAACAAATTCGATCGTTTCAGCGATGCCTGCCTCTAACGAGCCTATCAGCGATGGTTGGAACAATATCTCGGGAGCTCTCAAACGTTCCACCCCTATGTGCAGCTGGTGAGTTTCACCAGGGACCATGGGGACGTTAGAACCAGCACCATCGAACTCTGGATCGTGGTGCCGCAACACGTCCTCGAGCTCCATGAGCTTCTCTTGTTCTAATTCTGAATCCGAGTCTCCGCCTTCCTGTTTGATAATATCCAAGTCAGAAACGTGGCACAATATCAAAACTAACAATTTGGAAATGCCGTTTACGAACCCTATTTATAACTTTGTAGACGTCCCAATCTTCGTCTCGCATGCCGAAATCATCGTCGCGCTTCTCCTTCCTGGCTAACTGACTTATTATACGCATCCTTTCCTGCGCGGCGGCTGTTCTACGTTTCGCCATATCCTGCCTGCGTTGCCTTTTAGCCATCCGTTTCTCCAATATCTCTTGCCTGGCGTGCACAGAAGTTTTTATAACAATGCAAACGCGAAATTAATCACAGGAGATTGCGGTCACCTTTTCTTTCTTACACCGGCTATCCATTCGTCAAAGTCTTGCTGATCTTTCGGCTGCAGATTCGACTTTATTTTTGGCTTCTGATCCTCCATCACGATATTTTCCTCCTGCGAATTGGCCGCCACTATTTTCTGCCTGGTTCTTTCAACTTTTGCTTGCAGATTATTAATCATTTTTATTAGATCCGCCTCGTTTGCCAGGGAGTAGGTCTTCAAGGCTTGATCGAACTCGTCGGTTTCACCCTCCTCGAGTAAATCCTGAACGGCTAATAATTGATTCAGTTGCTCTTCGTCTTCTGCCAGCTATAAATAGGTATACAGTATATTCTTACACGAATAAAGCTTGTTTCTCGCGTACGAATATTACGAACCCTCTCCTCCCGTTTCCGTGCATTGATCTCCATCAATCTTCTAGCCAGCTCCCGTTTCCTTTCTTTTTGCTGCTCAACTGTTAATCCAGGAGTGCTCGTGGGCGCAACGTATGGCAACTGTACCCGCAACACATTTGCGTCGTAATAATCCGGGTCGGCCCACTTAGAGATTTCTTCTTGATAATTTAAAGCTATCATCGAATGCTCGTGTATTAATTCCTACGAACCAATGCAAGCCTTTGAAACCGTGAACTACCGCGGAGACGAGGAGTACACAATCCAAATACCTCTGCTCGACTTGGCGTTATGGCGTTTACGTGTACTGGATACTTCAGTTGAAGCAGCCTGTGCATGTAAGATGTAATATGATATCCACCGACGTTGATCCTCCGTGAATTTACAGGATCTGCTTTACCATCTAGTATTGGTATTATATGTGTAGTGTGATATCCGATGCTGACTATCAAACCATCCGGTGGGCAATTGTTATGCTGGTAAGAAAACAAACAGTCCACTCCGTACGCTATTGTAGGTACGTTGTAACATTCGAACAAAAGCTCTGCCATCACTGAAAGAGGCGTAATTAGTACGTTAATCTGAATTAAGTACGACACGCATTTGAACTCTTACAGTTGCGAGAGTAATTCGGATTGAGGAAAGCTTCGGTTAGAATAATTGGATGATTTATAGCACCCTCTGTGTCTATTCCCATATGAGTGAAAGTGTAATCGAATATCTGCTCTTGTGCCTCGAAATGTGTTACTACGTTTCTGTCGAACTGTGTTTTTAATTGGAATCGGACAGCTTCTATGTTCGCTATATCGTTCCCAACTTGAGGCTCTCCGTCCTTCTTGCCGCGCTCTTTCCTTGGCTTTGCGATGAGGTTTTTAAATATCAACTGGGGTTCCTTCTCTGTAGCCCAGCCTACTCTGCAGTTGTAGGATCCTAATATAAATTATTTGTTAATTTCTATTATATAATTTATGCGCTATATAAAGTACTATGCGAGACAGTGTACTCACCATTATCAATAACAAGTGGTGTCCCCTCGGATTTTACTCTATCTGGATAAGCCTGTATTGTATCGGGTATTGCCCTTATATCTTTTAGTTCGAGAACTTCCATCTTATTTAATTCTGACTAGCAATGTCGATCTGCCGCATTAGAAGCCTCTATTTGTTTTCAACCATTGGCGTGTTTGCATGCTTTGCGGCGCAACTGTTATCTACATAAATCGAAACGGATACTTTAGTTTAGCATTGTTGTCGGTAGATGACTATAGGGTTTCCGAACCAGGATTTGAAATTAGAAAGGTTTCGACGTGGATTTTAGTTTTAAGAACGGTGAATCTGGGAACTAATGTAGCACCATCGACGAAGTATAGAATAGACCTATCACCTTATGGGACTTCGTGTCACCACCCAAACTGTATTACCGACCCATAACTCGAGGACTGAATTTAGCGGCCTCTGCTCATGAACAGCGTCCAACTCAGCAACTACTCTGAAATGTGTTGAAATACTGAAAGTTGTGTGCGTGCTTGTATACGTGTGACTTGTTTAGAGGGAGAGTTTAACATAGAGGGTGTGCTTTTGCTAAGCTACGCTTTGGCTCGGTTTGTCAACGATTAAAATATTATATTATAGGAGAAATATTTAGAATCGAATCTGGATGGATGGAATAGAGATTAACGAAGATAGATAATCGCAGCCAATCGGCTCGTATTACTTGACATGTAATTAATAATTGAATTACAATATTACTTGTGATACGATTAGCAATTACTTCAAATAATTCAGATTATATTTCAGGTATATTTCTACCATTATAATTGAAGGGTTGGATGCAATAAGGGGACTAGCGCTCGAAAATGTGAAAACGTATTATTCAATCGCTAAGAAAAATTGGAAAATTAAATGTCGTTAAACTGTATTTTAAAGAATATACTGTTGTAAAGCTCGCCACGGCACATATTTTTTCTATTTAGAGTTTTTTGATCGAATCATTAGTATTCGAGATAAAAATTATAAACAAAAAAATCGGTCAACCGAAATCATTATTTTTTTTTAACATAAATTGCGATAACTTGAGTAAATATTAACGGAGCGTTATGAGACTTCAAACATAAAGCTCAGAAATCTCTTGCGAAGCCGTAAAATGTATGCACAAAACCCTTATGTTAAAAAATATAATAATACTTAATTAAAAAGTAATACTGAACATAACCCATGGTTTTCAAAGTTCGCCGTTAAAAGGTATCGAACCAATTTTGAGGTACATATAACTTGCAGTGACAATGTTTTTCCTTAATATACAAGGAAGTTTTTTACGAATTTTCATACTGATTAATAAATAATTGTAGAAGATATGACGATATATATAATTTTCGCACGCCGCCAACTGTCAACGCAAGTGCCTAAAACTGCTAAATAGCGCATTACATATACGTGGCGGTTGACTGATGGAGGCGCGCAAGATTTATATACATTGTCATATCTTCTACAATTATTTATTAATTAGTGTGAAATTTTTTGAAAAACTTCCTTGTATATTAAGGAAAAACTTTGTCGCTGCAAGTTATCTGTACGTCAAAATTGCCTCGATACTTTTTAACGGCGAACGTTGAAAAACATGGGTTATGTACAGTGTTATTTTTAATTAAATATTATTACATTTTTTAACATAAGAATTTTGTGCATACATTTTACGGCTTCGCTACAATTTTCTGAGTTTTATGTTTCAAGTCTCATAACGATCCGTTAATATTTACCCAAGTTATCGCAAATTATGTTTAAAAAGATACTGACTTTGGTCGACGAAGTTTTGTTGTTTATAATTTTTATCTCGAATACTAATGATTCGATAAAAAAATCTGTAAATAGAAAAAATATGTGCCGTGGCGATCTTTACAACACTATATATTTTAAAATACATTTTAGCAACATTTAATTTTCCAATTTTTCTTAGCGATCGGACAATACTTTTTCACATTTTCAAGCGCTAGTCCCCTTATTGCATCCAACCCTTTAATTATTCACTAATTGGGAATGAAGAAAAGAATAAAGGGGCAATATTTGAAACATTCGCAAAAGTATTAATAAAAATTCCATGAGATTTCGTTTCTCAAGGATAATGAACCTGACATCCTATTTTTAGTAGATAATCAAAAACTTTTATGCAAATGTTGAAGATTGGAGTAATTGCACTTTACTGCACAGTAATCAAAGTTACTTTCATACAGAAAGTTGCAACAACGCGCACGCGTTAATATTGACTATCACTATCACTTTGCACTAACACGTTTCACTATTACTTTTCACTATCACTTTTATTTTTAAATATATTATTTTATTAAGTCTCTTCCCCGCGAAGGTATAACTACGTTATGTTAGTAATAGTGAGACCAGCCTACAGGACATAAAATAAATCACGCAAAACCATAATCGAAATACATGAAATAGAACAAATTACGCAAATTAGCAATTGATATTCGTAATATTAAGCACATTAGGTGCTATAATTCATTATAAGTGCTATAATTCATTAAGGTGCTGTATATAATTCATTCTATTCAGTAGGTAATCAAAAACATTTACCAGCCTGGAAGGAAATTAAATAAACACAATAAAACAGGACATAAAATAAATCACGCAAAACCATAGACAAAATACATGAAATAGAACAAATTATGCAAATTAGCAATTGATATTCATAATATTAAGCACATTGGGTGCTTTGTTACATCAACTCAATAATTTCCTTGCAGTTTCTCATTAATTGGCATTTTTTGCAAAATATGAATATACTTTCAAAACAATATTTCCAGTGACAAACACTCGATTCAAGAGCGGGTAGATGGTGGGAGTAGAAGGGGGATGGTGCAGCCACTTAGGGCTGCTCCATGATCATTGTCCACTCATTAATGCAAGAAAACCGTGAGTGGACCGTTTCTTTCTTTCGCAACGCTAGCTTATTACAGACTGAAATCAACTCCCGAGCATAGTCACTAGGACTTTGGACTACTCGCAGCACTAATTTCTCAAACAACTTCAAAATTCCCGAATGGTGCTTCATTACTGAAAATTCTACTATACTTAATACTCTCAAGCAGCTACACTACTCTAACAAGTATAAAAAGCTACAGAGAACCACCACGTGGGTGGTTTGATTTTTCGCAACACTAATAAAAAATAAAAATTCAATGCACCTGTGTCTCGTAATACGCAACTCTAACTTTAAATCGTTGCAGCCTTCCTGAAGGCTGTGTAGAGTCCCATGCGCAGCAAATCCAGCTGCTCGGGACTCTTTTTCCCCAGGAACATGTCTCTGGACATGTCCCAGGACAGTTTTGGGGCATTGGGGGCTGGGGGTCGCAACTCTAATTACAAACGCGATCAATCATCATCGCAACACTAACTCAAAGAAATATTTAGAATCAAACTAGAACGAGTAATTAAAAAAACGCGTTCAGTCGCATCGCAACTCTAATAAAAAGAATACAATGAATCAAAATTAATGCTATAAATCAAACTCTAGTAACTTTACTTCAAAATACAAGAACAATCTCAAAAACAATCGCGACTCTTTTTTCGAAATACTACAAGCAATCACGTTCGATATTTATTCGCAACGCTATGCTGGTACCAAACGCGGGGAATACTCGATTCGCAACGCTAATTGAAACCGTGATCAACATTTAGTCGCAACACTAACTGGCCGCGTAATCTTCTTCGCAACCCTAATTGAAAACGCGGTGTGCTCAATTTCAGGGGAGGGGGTATCGATGGGTCAGCCTATGGCCAACCAAACTACATACTACTACTACTACAACTACTGACGAGCATAATGGCAAAGTAATACCTACGAAGAATGACCCTGCACACGAGGATGCAGGGCCATTCTTGGTAGCCCACATGATGTGGCCGTTTTACTGGCCGGGCTATCTTCGGCTCTTTGGCCACTTCTTTGCTTCGGGCGGTCCGCCCTTCTGAAAGTTAAGGGGGTACTCCACAGTGAACGGATTTTTTTCTCAGTAAATACAACATATAATGAAATAAATCTTTTTGGTGTTTATAAAGCTACTCTTATATTATATAAAAAAAATTAAAAAAATATTTTAATTTGTTTTACTTGTTTTTTTTTACAAAGCGTCAATATGGCAACTAAACAAAAACGTGGTGCAGGTGATTTTCTGGCTTAGGCTTATCTGAAACAAAAAATCCGAAAACATTCTTAATCTGTATGAGTGTCGCTATCGCCCGTAGCTCAATTAACAATTTTTGTTGAAAAATAACAAAATGGCACCTGTTTGAAGGAAAAAGTTCTCCAAATAATGGTGTTTCTCGAATGTTCCCCGAGAAAAATCTCGGTTATTTTTCGGAAAAAATTGTTAATTGAGGAACGGACGATAGAGACACCTTATACACATTAAGAATCTCTTAGAATTTTTAGTTTTGGATCAGTCTAAGCTGGGAAATCACCTGCACCGCGAACATATCGTTTTTAATAAATACTTAATAAATACCAAAAAGATTTATTTCATTATATGTTGTATTTACTCAGAAAAAATCTTTAAAAATAGCTTGATTTTTCGACGGTTCACAGTGGAGTACCCCCTTAATAGCGTGCCCAAGCCCGTCCTGCCGACCGCGACCAGCGACAATGTGCAATGTCCCACTGGCGTCAAAAAGTCGACATAGCGGGGCTAGAAGCGAGGGCATACCCCACTCGCGCTAGTCTGGCCGTCGACTTTTCTCACAAATTTCCTGAAAGCAGGTCATCGTAGGGGGGAACATGCGATCAGAGAATACGATGACCTGCCCCGGCCCTACCTACTTATATTTAAGTTACACATTCGTACCAGAAGGTAAGTTACCTATCCTCCCAAACAGCTAGGTTACCCATCCTACCGAACAGCTAAGTTACCCATCCTACCTAACAGCTATGTATATTTAAAAAATGGCAAAGCAGTCTCTCACACACAATCACACACAATCACACTCTAATAAGTACGTACCAGTTTTCACTGAAATCGGCTAGCAAAGGCAGTGACCATTGCGTGTAAGTATGATTTACAAAACAATTAACTATTTTCAATTTCAAACAATGGATTACTTGATAATGTGCATTGTACATATGTATTATGTACATACATGAATCGTTATTACTATCTGATTTGATTGTACGAGATTGATTAAATTTCATATTCCCAGATTATTTACTAGAATGATCATCGTGTGCAACAAGGAATATGAAACATTGATATCGTTATTGCAACGTTATAGTTTCGTTAAGATGGTCTTTAATGAAAATCTTTCACCGACGCAAATTCCACCGCCTAAACACACAAACACACATAGGTGGAAAATGCGGCGTGCACGATACACTAACGCAATGCTAGCCGCCGACATGTAATTATTTAATAAAGAAAGTCATCGTGCCCCATTGCCTTCACCCACCCAAGTAGCACCTGGGCACGTGGATGAGTTAAAAGGCAATGAGTACGGAAAGATATCCTAAAAATCCTCAACTAGAAAGTATCATTAGTTTCTATAGTGTCTAGCAGGCTAATATTCTTTTATTTTACATTATTAAGCAAAGTGGCTCGACTTTCAAGTTGTGAATAGTTTAAAGTGAAGATAAATAAGAAAGGACTCTACTTTAGATCAAGAAAAAGGACTCTACTCGACATTCATTTAGCGAGAAGAAAGACTCTAAAATTGAATTGTTTAAGAAAATCAATCTAAATCACGAAGAATTTACTTTAAGAATCTAAAACGGGCTATTCCATCGTCAAAGTAAATTTCATAAAACAAGAAAGTGTGATCTCATGCTAATTACTTTGAATCTGAAATTTCCCCACCCTTAATTGTCTTCTTGCACATGGAAATTAATTATTCTATTGTGTACGCAAACGAGTGACCTTTTTAAGAAAGGAATTACACTTTTATGTATATTATCATCATTTAGAAATCAAGTTACTTTTGAACACGTAGTATCAGAAAAATAAAAGAAATTCAAGTCATTATAATCATTCCACTACATATTAAATCAAAATGATCGTAGCTGTGGTGTCTGAGAGTATCAGACTTCTTCGCTACATAAAAATTAGCATTCAATCGTATTGATATTCGTACCAATACCTTCCGAGCTGCTATGCACCTTTATATGCATTATTTAATAAATATCTACATCAATGTATGATCAATGATAAATATTCGCGTTAGGAACCGTTCATCTTGGAAATTATGATTATAATGTGATTCTATTGAAAAGGCGCGGCGTACAAGAAGACCCTAGCCTCGTCTAATAAATACATACACAGACAAAAATGTTACAATTCACGGGCATGATTATCATACCCGTGGTCATTATGCTCGTTAAATATACAACCGGTCACTCGTGTCGATTCGGACCAAACGTCCTACGACATGATTGAGTGACCAGAGGAACCATAATGCATGCGCACTCACATTTCGCTGTGCCCCGGTGCCGGAGACGCCAACACCCCTGCTACTGCTCAGGAAAAGTCATCAAGCTGCTCAGCTGCACCCAAACTGTAACGAAGGAACAGAACACGATTATAATTTCTTTCTAAAGTTACGACTGTTTGAACTCTAATATAGAACCACGAAGCAATTCAGAACTAACGAAACTTTTTATCATTTAGACATTTTAAGAAAAAAATTAGAAAAATGAAATGTTAAAAATTAAAATTAACAAAAGTTATTTCTTATAATTTCTAAATAATAAAAAGTTTCGTTAGTTTTGAATTTCTTGGTGATTCTATTCTAAAGATTAATTTGTTTAAAATTATTTTCTTTCTAAAATTTTGAAGAATGAACTCTACTTTAAAGGAATTAAATCAAATACATAGATACTTACATCTTTCCATCAATATTCTGCGTACAAATCTCCTCTTCAGCTGACGCACTGACTCTAATTTCCGACGAGTTTCTCTTTTAAAAGTAAAAAAAAAATAAAGAAATAGTAGACTACAAACGCGCCCCGCAGATCATAATCGGCGAACAAAGCACTGAATCTATTCTCGCGATTCGAAGGTCAGAGCCGCGACGCTCGTGAAAGAATATAAATTGCGTAGAAAACACTGACTCTACCCTCGCGTATCCCGAAATTGTTAACGAAACTCTACTATGAGCAACTGTGCTCTTCAAAACGAAAAACTTCGTACGTCTAAACACTGACTCTATTTGGCCGCATTGCACGCGGTCACAATCTCTGAAAAATAAGCAGGATAGGAGGGTGGGGTGGATGTGGTTTCATCGAGTGTTTGTCACGAGGAAATATTGTTTTTCGTGAAACAAGCCAAGGGACTTTCGCTCCTTGTTATTTAGAATACAATGTGTGATGTGAAAATACAGAATGCTCGCTCGATAGGAGCAGCCTTGTATTTCAGTCACACACGATATTATCCAGAATATACTACTGCAGATATAATTATTACATTTAAATGAATCACAGAAGTGGCTTTTGTCGTTAAAGTTTGTAAGAATGTTCGTGTTATTCGAATAATACTTTAAAATATATCACGATCTTTATAAATATCCAAAATTCATAGTAAGAATCAAAATTCGTTAATTATTCATGCTTGAATAGCATGTCCTCTATCAACTTCGCAGTTTCTGAACATAAAGAATAAAACTTGCATCCAAAACCAAACGTAAATGCAATTACAACAGCGTCATAGAGATAGATTCTTAAAAATCATTGAAATATCATTGAATTCTACGTAAACGCGACCGAAATGCAATAGAATTCAATCATTCCAATATTTCGTAAAGATCTAAAGACGCCATTTTAAAACTTTTAAACAAATCTGATTAAAATTATTCAGTGTATCATAATTCAATAAAAATAATTCATGATTCAATAAAATAATGAGAAAAATATGTATACCACACGTATTGTCATCTCCTTTTTCCAAGAAATGACCAGACACCATCCAAGCATCGTTCAAATTAACCGCCAAGTGTCATGGCGTCGCCTGCCCTTTGCTTTCGAATTCCGCCTCAACGTCTGTTTGAAACAAAAACATTAAAACATTCGTAAGGCAATTAAACAACAAATAAACTTGAAATATGCCCGAAAAGTAATGTATTTAAATACCGAGACACGATATGTGTGCACTAAATGTGCAGAAATATCGGCACGAAGGCAACGAAGGGAATACGTGACGAATATCTAATAGTTTTTTCGCGATATTTAATCAATTTCGAGACGAAAGTGTATTAATAGTAGCAGCAAGTGACGATAGAGAATAAAGAAGAAGTATAATAATGATTAGAAGTAATTATGTGACGATAGATAATGTACGCGTACCATTTACGTACGCAGCTGTCGAAACGTCTTAACTCAACGAAGTCCACGGAACGAATGACCCCCGCGTCACGTCGCTGTACCTCGGCGAATATGGGCTTTGGTGGGGGGAGAGCGGGCAGGCCTCGCGCGGCAATACACGACTCTTATCGCACGCCGCGTGACGTAACATTACGACTCGTGGCCTAGCCGTCTGAACGGAGCTACCGGTAAAATTGAAATATTACGCGTAATATATTTCATTCGTTTATAAAATATCTATATAGCATCTACATACAGCAGTGTGTTTTAATTAAGTTTGTAAAACGTCTTAGTAAGTATATATTCATAAATTGAAGCGTTGGATGCAATAAAAATTGGAAAATTAAATGTTATTAAACTGTATTTTAAAAAATATAGTCTTGTAAAGCTCGTCACGGCACACATTTTTTCTATTTACAGCTTTTTTTATCGAATTGTTAGTATTCGAGATAAAAATTATAAACTGAAAAAATTTCTCCGACCAAAATCATTATTTCTTTAAACATAAATTGCGATAACTTGAGTAAATATTAACGGATCGTTATGAAACTTGAAACATAAAACTCAGAAAACTCTAGCGGAGCCGTATAATGTATGCACAAAACCCTTATGTTAAAAAATGTAGTAATATTTAATTAAAAACTAACACTGGACATAACTCATGTTTTTCAACATTCGCCGTTAAAAAGTATCGAGGCAATTTTGACGTACAGATAACTTGCAGCGACAAAGTTTTTCCTTAATATACAAGGAAGTTTTTCACCAATTTTCACAGTGATTAATAAATAATTGTAGAAGATATGACGAGGTATATAAATCTTGCGCGCCGACAGTTGGCGCCGTGCGAGAATTATTATATATCGTCATATCTTCTAGAATTATTTATTAATCAGTATGAAAATTCGTAATAAACTTCCTTGTATATTAAGGAAAAACTTTGTCACTGAAAGTTATATGTACCTCAAAATTGACTCGATACTTTTTAACGGCGAACGTTGAAAACCATGGGTTATGTTCAGTATTACTTGGTTCCATGTCATGCGAAACTAACTATATAGTGATGGCGATCTTTTGTTGGCTCGATCTAAAATCGATCTTTTTAGGCGAAATAAGATCGATCTTTCACCGATCCTTTTTAATTTCTATCTATCAAGGATCGATCCTTTTTTCTTCAGGATCAGTTAAAAAAAATGTAATTAAGCATGCTTAGTAAGTCCCAGACAGTGGCTACGTAAAATACGCATCGTATAATACACGTATATACACATGTATTATACACGAATATTACTGATCGGAGTCATATTGGGTGCGTTCAGCAGGGTTCAGCAGACTCAACTGTTGAGTGATCTCATTAGATTTTACTCTGAAGTTACACGTTCATTGGTTTTGGTTACCTTATTGCCCAATTCTCCAATTAATCAGTTACATCTTAATGTTCAATATTTGATATTTGATATTTTTGTAATTATTTATACCTATATAGCTGAATAAATATCTAAAGAAGAGAGCGAGAATAAAGTTAATTTAAGTATCATTTTTAGGATCGATCTTTCAAGAGCGATCTTTTTTTTCCACAATTGATCGATCTTATCACCGATTCTTCATAAAAGGTCGATTCTTAGGATCGATCCGATCTTTGCCCAGAATCGCCATCACTAATACCAACTCATTCGCAGCTCTTATCTAACAGAAACCTTGGTGTTCCGTTTTACCCACCGTGTCTCTTCATTTATCAAAAAACACAAGAAAATTTTTGTTCATTACTGTCCACTTTGCACACAACTTGTATAAATGAAAGAACAGATATTAAATATAATTGATTATTTATTAAGTGCAAAATTTGTGCAAAGTGAAACATTACTTTTTTGTTGTAAAATAGTTTTTAATCTATTTCGTTCCTTCTTTCTTTTTTGGGATAAAATCTGTAGCTGTAGAAAATTTTCTTTCGTTTTGATTGGACGTTGACTTGATTGTATGTAGCACATTCAAAAGTTATGGTAAATTGGGTGTCCTTCCAGTGGACTGAAAAATATGAAATTCCTTAATTAAAGTCGAGAATTTATCTTTTTCTATGTTGAAACTAAATTTTTGGAATTGTTTTCTTAATTGTAATTCCTCATATTCAGGAACCGTAAGTTACTGTTATATTTTCCGAAAAGTCTAGCTACTTAGAATTTGCTTTGCCGTTTTATATATATTTGTCTTGGAATTAAATGAAAAAACGCGTCTTTTGAATCTTTTTAAAGAGGTTCTGGATTACCTGTGCAAACATTTTCTAAGGGAGACAATAGTTTTGTCTCTTCTTTTCGATACTTTTCCTTTCGTAGCCACAAGAAACTCATTACTTAATTCAGTAGGTATACAATTTTTCTAAATTGTTAAATAAGAATTTAAGAGTTCTGCAGTTAAGAATTTTGCAGTCAATAATGTAGAATCTTCTCTACTGACTTTTTCTATTGTAATGCATATAGGTTCTAATGTTACTAATAAAATTTATTATAAATTGAACATGTGTTTATACGTTCGCGATTTGATAGACTAAAATTTCTCGAGAAAAACAGTATTTCTCGAGAAATAAGAAATAAGCAATTATAATATTTCTCGAGAAATTCTCGAGAAAGAATTTTCGAAATGGCCGATCAACCTGGCCAATTTTTGACAACCAACTCACATTCGGTGAGCTTAGTTCGGTCTGGACATCTATTCAAAAATGCACTTGCGTAAAAGTTGCTACTCCTTTTTCGAATTAGAGCCACCCCTATATACCCCGCGGCGTGTATACATTTTTTAACCCTTTGAACTTTAAATTAAAATCTTTTGAAAGAACATAGTAGCCTTTTCTCTCTAAATATTGCAACCAAAGTTCAAAGGGTTAATATATTTTCGCAAGTTTTTCAGGAAATCGTGCGTTTAGATTTAAGTAAGAGAATTGTAAAGACCTACGTGCGTACAGGGACATGGACGAGAATGGAAAGTGTATATCTCTTTCGCGTCCGCGACATCTATTAAAAAATGCACTTGCGGAATTCGAGCGATAAGCTTCTGTTCCGTCTCGTTCTTTTTACATATAAGAGTGCCAAACGCACTTTTCTAGAAATACAATTTGCCTTCAACCACTGATTTTGATTTCGCGCAAGGTGGCTCGACTTCTGAAGCACGACAGACTGTGCTGGTATTACGGCTTTTCACAGCTGTCTAAAGTCGTAATAATTACAGATCCGCCTTGTAGAAACGAAAATTCGGTGCATCGAGGGTGAATGTCGCGTCGCGGTGCATCGAGGGTGAATATCGCGTCGCGTCGCGTCTGATCATTGTTAGTCGATGATGTGCGCCAGTTCATGACCATTCTGAGTTCTATATCCTGTCGAATATCAGGCTTCTATACCGGGCTTCCAAGTCGATGCGCTCTGTAGTCTCAGATGGCTCGTTCTCGGCCACGCACGTCGTGGCTGTTTAAAGTCGTAATATGTAGAAACGAAAATTCGGTATATCGAGGGTGAATGCCGCGTTTAGTCTCCTTTGCAATCTCAATCGGGAGATTCTTAGCTTTCGCATATCCCTCGAAAGTTATGCAAGTGCGTTTGTCAATTATTTTCTATCTCTGCAATGAGATATTTAGAATCTGTTTGTCACTCGAAAGCATTGAGCAAAGCAAACAGATCGACGAGAACCTCTCGTCTATTTCTCTCACGTGTGTATGTTAACCCTCTAGACATTAAAGTAAAGTCTTTTGAAAGAATTTTAGTAGCCTTTTACCGTATATTGCAATCACAGTCCGAAGGGTTAATAATCGCGTCACGCATTGCATGCTTGCAATGCGTGACGCGATGAGTTGATTATAATCGAGGGTGGATGGGATTAGAGTTTTTTTTCGGGATGAACTTTTTGTTGGTTCCTCATCTCCGATTCGATATCTGAACCGAATTTTCTTTGTATAAATAGCCATTGTGTTAATTGGCGTAATTTGTGTAGGGGAAAGTGGGGTAAAACGGAACGGGTGGGTAAAACGGAACACCAAGGTTTCTGTTAGATAAGAGCTGCGAATGAGTTGGTATTAGTGATGGCGATTCTGGGCAAAGATCGGATCGATCCTAAGAATCGACCTTTTATGAAGAATCGGTGATAAGATCGATCAATTGTGGAAAAAAAAGATCGCTCTTGAAAGATCGATCCTAAAAATGATACTTAAATTAACTTTATTCTCGCTCTCTTCTTTAGATATTTATTCAGCTATATAGGTATAAATAATTACAAAAATATCAAATATCAAATATTGAACATTAAGATGTAACTGATTAATTGGAGAATTGGGCAATAAGGTAACCAAAACCAATGAACGTGTAACTTCAGAGTAAAATCTAATGAGATCACTCAACAGTTGAGTCTGCTGAACCCTGCTGAACGCACCCAATATGACTCCGATCAGTAATATTCGTGTATAATACATGTGTATATACGTGTATTATACGATGCGTATTTTACGTAGCCACTGTCTGGGACTTACTAAGCATGCTTAATTACATTTTTTTTAACTGATCCTGAAGAAAAAAGGATCGATCCTTGATAGATAGAAATTAAAAAGGATCGGTGAAAGATCGATCTTATTTCGCCTAAAAAGATCGATTTTAGATCGAGCCAACAAAAGATCGCCATCACTATATAGTTAGTTTCGCATGACATGGAACCAAGTAATACTGAACATAACCCATGGTTTTCAACGTTCGCCGTTAAAAAGTATCGAGTCAATTTTGAGGTACATATAACTTTCAGTGACAAAGTTTTTCCTTAATATACAAGGAAGTTTATTACGAATTTTCATACTGATTAATAAATAATTCTAGAAGATATGACGATATATAATAATTCTCGCACGGCGCCAACTGTCGGCGCGCAAGATTTATATACCTCGTCATATCTTCTACAATTATTTATTAATCACTGTGAAAATTGGTGAAAAACTTCCTTGTATATTAAGGAAAAACTTTGTCGCTGCAAGTTATCTGTACGTCAAAATTGCCTCGATACTTTTTAACGGCGAATGTTGAAAAACATGAGTTATGTCCAGTGTTAGTTTTTAATTAAATATTACTACATTTTTTAACATAAGGGTTTTGTGCATACATTATACGGCTCCGCTAGAGTTTTCTGAGTTTTATGTTTCAAGTTTCATAACGATCCGTTAATATTTACTCAAGTTATCGCAATTTATGTTTAAAGAAATAATGATTTTGGTCGGAGAAATTTTTTCAGTTTATAATTTTTATCTCGAATACTAACAATTCGATAAAAAAAGCTGTAAATAGAAAAAATGTGTGCCGTGACGAGCTTTACAAGACTATATTTTTTAAAATACAGTTTAATAACATTTAATTTTCCAATTTTTATTGCATCCAACGCTTCAATTTATGAATATATACTTACTAAGACGTTTTACAAACTTAATTAAAACACACTGCTGTATGTAGATGCTATATAGATATTTTATAAACGAATGAAATATATTACGCGTAATATTTCAATTTTACCGGTAGCTCCGTTCAGACGGCTAGGCCACGAGTCGTAATGTTACGTCACGCGGCGTGCGATAAGAGTCGTGTATTGCCGCGCGAGGCCTGCCCGCTCTCCCCCCACCAAAGCCCATATTCGCCGAGGTACAGCGACGTGACGCGGGGGTCATTCGTTCCGTGGACTTCGTTGAGTTAAGACGTTTCGACAGCTGCGTACGTAAATGGTACGCGTACATTATCTATCGTCACATAATTACTTCTAATCATTATTATACTTCTTCTTTATTCTCTATCGTCACTTGCTGCTACTATTAATACACTTTCGTCTCGAAATTGATTAAATATCGCGAAAAAACTATTAGATATTCGTCACGTATTCCCTTCGTTGCCTTCGTGCCGATATTTCTGCACATTTAGTGCACACATATCGTGTCTCGGTATTTAAATACATTACTTTTCGGGCATATTTCAAGTTTATTTGTTGTTTAATTGCCTTACGAATGTTTTAATGTTTTTGTTTCAAACAGACGTTGAGGCGGAATTCGAAAGCAAAGGGCAGGCGACGCCATGACACTTGGCGGTTAATTTGAACGATGCTTGGATGGTGTCTGGTCATTTCTTGGAAAAAGGAGATGACAATACGTGTGGTATACATATTTTTCTCATTATTTTATTGAATCATGAATTATTTTTATTGAATTATGATACACTGAATAATTTTAATCAGATTTGTTTAAAAGTTTTAAAATGGCGTCTTTAGATCTTTACGAAATATTGGAATGATTGAATTCTATTGCATTTCGGTCGCGTTTACGTAGAATTCAATGATATTTCAATGATTTTTAAGAATCTATCTCTATGACGCTGTTGTAATTGCATTTACGTTTGGTTTTGGATGCAAGTTTTATTCTTTATGTTCAGAAACTGCGAAGTTGATAGAGGACATGCTATTCAAGCATGAATAATTAACGAATTTTGATTCTTACTATGAATTTTGGATATTTATAAAGATCGTGATATATTTTAAAGTATTATTCGAATAACACGAACATTCTTACAAACTTTAACGACAAAAGCCACTTCTGTGATTCATTTAAATGTAATAATTATATCTGCAGTAGTATATTCTGGATAATATCGTGTGTGACTGAAATACAAGGCTGCTCCTATCGAGCGAGCATTCTGTATTTTCACATCACACATTGTATTCTAAATAACAAGGAGCGAAAGTCCCTTGGCTTGTTTCACGAAAAACAATATTTCCTCGTGACAAACACTCGATGAAACCACATCCACCCCACCCTCCTATCCTGCTTATTTTTCAGAGATTGTGACCGCGTGCAATGCGGCCAAATAGAGTCAGTGTTTAGACGTACGAAGTTTTTCGTTTTGAAGAGCACAGTTGCTCATAGTAGAGTTTCGTTAACAATTTCGGGATACGCGAGGGTAGAGTCAGTGTTTTCTACGCAATTTATATTCTTTCACGAGCGTCGCGGCTCTGACCTTCGAATCGCGAGAATAGATTCAGTGCTTTGTTCGCCGATTATGATCTGCGGGGCGCGTTTGTAGTCTACTATTTCTTTATTTTTTTTTTACTTTTAAAAGAGAAACTCGTCGGAAATTAGAGTCAGTGCGTCAGCTGAAGAGGAGATTTGTACGCAGAATATTGATGGAAAGATGTAAGTATCTATGTATTTGATTTAATTCCTTTAAAGTAGAGTTCATTCTTCAAAATTTTAGAAAGAAAATAATTTTAAACAAATTAATCTTTAGAATAGAATCACCAAGAAATTCAAAACTAACGAAACTTTTTATTATTTAGAAATTATAAGAAATAACTTTTGTTAATTTTAATTTTTAACATTTCATTTTTCTAATTTTTTTCTTAAAATGTCTAAATGATAAAAAGTTTCGTTAGTTCTGAATTGCTTCGTGGTTCTATATTAGAGTTCAAACAGTCGTAACTTTAGAAAGAAATTATAATCGTGTTCTGTTCCTTCGTTACAGTTTGGGTGCAGCTGAGCAGCTTGATGACTTTTCCTGAGCAGTAGCAGGGGTGTTGGCGTCTCCGGCACCGGGGCACAGCGAAATGTGAGTGCGCATGCATTATGGTTCCTCTGGTCACTCAATCATGTCGTAGGACGTTTGGTCCGAATCGACACGAGTGACCGGTTGTATATTTAACGAGCATAATGACCACGGGTATGATAATCATGCCCGTGAATTGTAACATTTTTGTCTGTGTATGTATTTATTAGACGAGGCTAGGGTCTTCTTGTACGCCGCGCCTTTTCAATAGAATCACATTATAATCATAATTTCCAAGATGAACGGTTCCTAACGCGAATATTTATCATTGATCATACATTGATGTAGATATTTATTAAATAATGCATATAAAGGTGCATAGCAGCTCGGAAGGTATTGGTACGAATATCAATACGATTGAATGCTAATTTTTATGTAGCGAAGAAGTCTGATACTCTCAGACACCACAGCTACGATCATTTTGATTTAATATGTAGTGGAATGATTATAATGACTTGAATTTCTTTTATTTTTCTGATACTACGTGTTCAAAAGTAACTTGATTTCTAAATGATGATAATATACATAAAAGTGTAATTCCTTTCTTAAAAAGGTCACTCGTTTGCGTACACAATAGAATAATTAATTTCCATGTGCAAGAAGACAATTAAGGGTGGGGAAATTTCAGATTCAAAGTAATTAGCATGAGATCACACTTTCTTGTTTTATGAAATTTACTTTGACGATGGAATAGCCCGTTTTAGATTCTTAAAGTAAATTCTTCGTGATTTAGATTGATTTTCTTAAACAATTCAATTTTAGAGTCTTTCTTCTCGCTAAATGAATGTCGAGTAGAGTCCTTTTTCTTGATCTAAAGTAGAGTCCTTTCTTATTTATCTTCACTTTAAACTATTCACAACTTGAAAGTCGAGCCACTTTGCTTAATAATGTAAAATAAAAGAATATTAGCCTGCTAGACACTATAGAAACTAATGATACTTTCTAGTTGAGGATTTTTAGGATATCTTTCCGTACTCATTGCCTTTTAACTCATCCACGTGCCCAGGTGCTACTTGGGTGGGTGAAGGCAATGGGGCACGATGACTTTCTTTATTAAATAATTACATGTCGGCGGCTAGCATTGCGTTAGTGTATCGTGCACGCCGCATTTTCCACCTATGTGTGTTTGTGTGTTTAGGCGGTGGAATTTGCGTCGGTGAAAGATTTTCATTAAAGACCATCTTAACGAAACTATAACGTTGCAATAACGATATCAATGTTTCATATTCCTTGTTGCACACGATGATCATTCTAGTAAATAATCTGGGAATATGAAATTTAATCAATCTCGTACAATCAAATCAGATAGTAATAACGATTCATGTATGTACATAATACATATGTACAATGCACATTATCAAGTAATCCATTGTTTGAAATTGAAAATAGTTAATTGTTTTGTAAATCATACTTACACGCAATGGTCACTGCCTTTGCTAGCCGATTTCAGTGAAAACTGGTACGTACTTATTAGAGTGTGATTGTGTGTGATTGTGTGTGAGAGACTGCTTTGCCATTTTTTAAATATACATAGCTGTTAGGTAGGATGGGTAACTTAGCTGTTCGGTAGGATGGGTAACCTAGCTGTTTGGGAGGATAGGTAACTTACCTTCTGGTACGAATGTGTAACTTAAATATAAGTAGGTAGGGCCGGGGCAGGTCATCGTATTCTCTGATCGCATGTTCCCCCCTGCGATGACCTGCTTTCAGGAAATTTGTGAGAAAAGTCGACGGCCAGACTAGCGCGAGTGGGGTATGCCCTCGCTTCTAGCCCCGCTATGTCGACTTTTTGACGCCAGTGGGACATTGCACATTGTCGCTGGTCGCGGTCGGCAGGACGGGCTTGGGCACGCTATTAAGGGGGTACTCCACTGTGAACCGTCGAAAAATCAAGCTATTTTTAAAGATTTTTTCTGAGTAAATACAACATATAATGAAATAAATCTTTTTGGTATTTATTAAGTATTTATTAAAAACGATATGTTCGCGGTGCAGGTGATTTCCCAGCTTAGACTGATCCAAAACTAAAAATTCTAAGAGATTCTTAATGTGTATAAGGTGTCTCTATCGTCCGTTCCTCAATTAACAATTTTTTCCGAAAAATAACCGAGATTTTTCTCGGGGAACATTCGAGAAACACCATTATTTGGAGAACTTTTTCCTTCAAACAGGTGCCATTTTGTTATTTTTCAACAAAAATTGTTAATTGAGCTACGGGCGATAGCGACACTCATACAGATTAAGAATGTTTTCGGATTTTTTGTTTCAGATAAGCCTAAGCCAGAAAATCACCTGCACCACGTTTTTGTTTAGTTGCCATATTGACGCTTTGTAAAAAAAAAACAAGTAAAACAAATTAAAATATTTTTTTAATTTTTTTTATATAATATAAGAGTAGCTTTATAAACACCAAAAAGATTTATTTCATTATATGTTGTATTTACTGAGAAAAAAATCCGTTCACTGTGGAGTACCCCCTTAACTTTCAGAAGGGCGGACCGCCCGAAGCAAAGAAGTGGCCAAAGAGCCGAAGATAGCCCGGCCAGTAAAACGGCCACATCATGTGGGCTACCAAGAATGGCCCTGCATCCTCGTGTGCAGGGTCATTCTTCGTAGGTATTACTTTGCCATTATGCTCGTCAGTAGTTGTAGTAGTAGTAGTAGTTTGGTTGGCCATAGGCTGACCCATCGATACCCCCTCCCCTGAAATTGAGCACACCGCGTTTTCAATTAGGGTTGCGAAGAAGATTACGCGGCCAGTTAGTGTTGCGACTAAATGTTGATCACGGTTTCAATTAGCGTTGCGAATCGAGTATTCCCCGCGTTTGGTACCAGCATAGCGTTGCGAATAAATATCGAACGTGATTGCTTGTAGTATTTCGAAAAAAGAGTCGCGATTGTTTTTGAGATTGTTCTTGTATTTTGAAGTAAAGTTACTAGAGTTTGATTTATAGCATTAATTTTGATTCATTGTATTCTTTTTATTAGAGTTGCGATGCGACTGAACGCGTTTTTTTAATTACTCGTTCTAGTTTGATTCTAAATATTTCTTTGAGTTAGTGTTGCGATGATGATTGATCGCGTTTGTAATTAGAGTTGCGACCCCCAGCCCCCAATGCCCCAAAACTGTCCTGGGACATGTCCAGAGACATGTTCCTGGGGAAAAAGAGTCCCGAGCAGCTGGATTTGCTGCGCATGGGACTCTACACAGCCTTCAGGAAGGCTGCAACGATTTAAAGTTAGAGTTGCGTATTACGAGACACAGGTGCATTGAATTTTTATTTTTTATTAGTGTTGCGAAAAATCAAACCACCCACGTGGTGGTTCTCTGTAGCTTTTTATACTTGTTAGAGTAGTGTAGCTGCTTGAGAGTATTAAGTATAGTAGAATTTTCAGTAATGAAGCACCATTCGGGAATTTTGAAGTTGTTTGAGAAATTAGTGCTGCGAGTAGTCCAAAGTCCTAGTGACTATGCTCGGGAGTTGATTTCAGTCTGTAATAAGCTAGCGTTGCGAAAGAAAGAAACGGTCCACTCACGGTTTTCTTGCATTAATGAGTGGACAATGATCATGGAGCAGCCCTAAGTGGCTGCACCATCCCCCTTCTACTCCCACCATCTACCCGCTCTTGAATCGAGTGTTTGTCACTGGAAATATTGTTTTGAAAGTATATTCATATTTTGCAAAAAATGCCAATTAATGAGAAACTGCAAGGAAATTATTGAGTTGATGTAACAAAGCACCCAATGTGCTTAATATTATGAATATCAATTGCTAATTTGCATAATTTGTTCTATTTCATGTATTTTGTCTATGGTTTTGCGTGATTTATTTTATGTCCTGTTTTATTGTGTTTATTTAATTTCCTTCCAGGCTGGTAAATGTTTTTGATTACCTACTGAATAGAATGAATTATATACAGCACCTTAATGAATTATAGCACTTATAATGAATTATAGCACCTAATGTGCTTAATATTACGAATATCAATTGCTAATTTGCGTAATTTGTTCTATTTCATGTATTTCGATTATGGTTTTGCGTGATTTATTTTATGTCCTGTAGGCTGGTCTCACTATTACTAACATAACGTAGTTATACCTTCGCGGGGAAGAGACTTAATAAAATAATATATTTAAAAATAAAAGTGATAGTGAAAAGTAATAGTGAAACGTGTTAGTGCAAAGTGATAGTGATAGTCAATATTAACGCGTGCTCGTTGTTGCAACTTTCTGTATGAAAGTAACTTTGATTACTGTGCAGTAAAGTGCAATTACTCCAATCTTCAACATTTGCATAAAAGTTTTTGATTATCTACTAAAAATAGGATGTCAGGTTCATTATCCTTGAGAAACGAAATCTCATGGAATTTTTATTAATACTTTTGCGAATGTTTCAAATATTGCCCCTTTATTCTTTTCTTCATTCCCAATTAGTGAATAATTAAAGGGTTGGATGCAATAAGGGGACTAGCGCTTGAAAATGTGAAAAAGTATTGTCCGATCGCTAAGAAAAATTGGAAAATTAAATGTTGCTAAAATGTATTTTAAAATATATAGTGTTGTAAAGATCGCCACGGCACATATTTTTTCTATTTACAGATTTTTTTATCGAATCATTAGTATTCGAGATAAAAATTATAAACAACAAAACTTCGTCGACCAAAGTCAGTATCTTTTTAAACATAATTTGCGATAACTTGGGTAAATATTAACGGATCGTTATGAGACTTGAAACATAAAACTCAGAAAATTGTAGCGAAGCCGTAAAATGTATGCACAAAATTCTTATGTTAAAAAATGTAATAATATTTAATTAAAAATAACACTGTACATAACCCATGTTTTTCAACGTTCGCCGTTAAAAAGTATCGAGGCAATTTTGACGTACAGATAACTTGCAGCGACAAAGTTTTTCCTTAATATACAAGGAAGTTTTTCAAAAAATTTCACACTAATTAATAAATAATTGTAGAAGATATGACAATGTATATAAATCTTGCGCGCCTCCATCAGTCAACCGCCACGTATATGTAATGCGCTATTTAGCAGTTTTAGGCACTTGCGTTGACAGTTGGCGGCGTGCGAAAATTATATATATCGTCATATCTTCTACAATTATTTATTAATCAGTATGAAAATTCGTAAAAAACTTCCTTGTATATTAAGGAAAAACATTGTCACTGCAAGTTATATGTACCTCAAAATTGGTTCGATACCTTTTAACGGCGAACTTTGAAAACCATGGGTTATGTTCAGTATTACTTTTTAATTAAGTATTATTATATTTTTTAACATAAGGGTTTTGTGCATACATTTTACGGCTTCGCAAGAGATTTCTGAGCTTTATGTTTGAAGTCTCATAACGCTCCGTTAATATTTACTCAAGTTATCGCAATTTATGTTAAAAAAAAATAATGATTTCGGTTGACCGATTTTTTTGTTTATAATTTTTATCTCGAATACTAATGATTCGATCAAAAAACTCTAAATAGAAAAAATATGTGCCGTGGCGAGCTTTACAACAGTATATTCTTTAAAATACAGTTTAACGACATTTAATTTTCCAATTTTTCTTAGCGATTGAATAA
Organism: Andrena flavipes; assembly: GCA_963971345.1. Classification (NCBI taxonomy): domain Eukaryota; kingdom Metazoa; phylum Arthropoda; class Insecta; order Hymenoptera; family Andrenidae; genus Andrena; species Andrena flavipes. The sequence continues at coordinate 47,642,216 of OZ020482.1, forward strand.
TACGTTTTCACATTTTCGAGCGCTAGTCCCCTTATTGCATCCAACCCTTCAATTATAATGGTACAAATATATACCAGAAAATTCTTCAAATTTAAAACAGAAAGAAACAAAAAATGTTTTAAATTCTGCTTAGTTTCATCGTGGTAGCTTTTTACAGAATAACACCTTCTTTTGCCCGCTTGTGGAGCGATCCAGGATCGTTCTGCAATCGTGCATCAGGGGGCTCGATGGAAATGAAAATAAAATTTTGCATAAAAGGAGGGTGGATGGGCCGCGGTTAGGGCGGGTCTCCACTCGCAGCGCCTCCACGTGGTGAGACCTGGGAAATCTGAATTATTTGAAATAATTGCTAATCGTATCACAAGTAATATTGTAATTCAATTATTAATTACATGTCAAGTAATACGAGCCGATTGGCTGCGATTATCTATCTTCGTTAATCTCTATTCCATCCATCCAGATTCGATTCTAAATATTTCTCCTATAATATAACATTTTAATCGTTGACAAACCGAGCCAAAGCGTAGCTTAGCAAAAGCACACCCTCTATGTTAAACTCTCCCTCTAAACAAGTCACACGTATACAAGCACGCACACAACTTTCAGTATTTCAACACATTTCAGAGCAGTTGCTGAGTTGGAGGCTGTTCATGAGCAGAGGCCGCTAAATTCAGTCCTCGAGTTATGGGTCGGTAATACAGTTTGGGTGGTGACACGAAGTCCCATAAGGTGATAGGTCTATTCTATACTTCGTCGATGGTGTGACACCAAATTACATTGCATGATGGGTCTATCCTATATCTGGTCCACTGCTGATATGGTAGTAGAATTGGACATAGTTTTCATTATTTTCTTAAGTTCATTATTGAGGTTTTCATCATTAGGCCCACATAAAGCTCCTGTCCATTTATGATAATAAAGTGGGAAAAACTTAAAAAAAATGTATGTACTGTTTACATATTTCTATCCAAGTTTCAAATCTGCAATTTCATATATTTATGGTATTTCCTTAAGAATAGATTCGTTTTGTAAAGAAGTTAATACTGAAGAAAATTTTGCAAGAACTAGAGTCTATGAAATACTATCCAAAATTTAATCATTTATCATTTTGAAGTCCCAATTTAATTTGCAACGTTGTTAAAAAAAATTGTTCTCCACCCTTTGAATTACCATGGATGGGTTTTAATATTGAATAAAGGCTGCTTCGCTGATTTATGAAAGTTTTTGATTTATTTGGCTCTGTACAGTTTTGCTACAAATTTTATTATTATTAATAATACCGTCTCGTATAATCGTAATGATCAATAGGGCTATTACGATTGCGTGTCCATTGTCCGACGTACACCGTTCTCACCGTACACACGATTTCGCTCTTATTGCAATGGATTCGGAGTATTCGAACTAACCTGTACGTATTTATCTCTACTGGAAATTTCTTATCCATCGTTATCAGATAGCCAGGCAGACGTTCGTTCGAATTTGCGCACCGGCGGGAATTCAAAGTACCGACGAACGAATACAAGGTGTGTCCGTAGTAGAAACAGGAGGAATACGAAACAATCGCGTCGCAACACCTCGCCTTTTCTCACTTATTCCAGCGGAGACGACGAGTGCACTCGTTAATTAAGCTTTGGAATCACCATTCTTACTTAGGTACAACAGCTTCGCAATAATTTAGCACGTGATAGCTCTGCGGAAAGCACGGTCGACGAATAATAATATACATTCATACAGACGTTGCACGATACTCAAAGCTTACAACCTGAAACGCCACCCCGTTCCGTCACGTTACAAAAATTCTCGTTAAATACTGTGTCGTAGTTGGCGAAATATCTAGAAGTATGCCTACGGCTCGTATCCTTAATTGTAACGAATCTTTATCCTGCGAATTATATTATATTTCTATAGTATATGCGTTATGTATAAACATAGTACAGACGAGACTGGATCAATTGTTCGTATTACGTTACATTATAATAGCGTTCTGACTATATCCTTAAAATCATAGCGAATGTACACGTGTGTCGTTGCCGATGAATCGTACGCTAATCGGAGCGGACCAGCTCCGTCGCCTCCGCCCACCATCGCGTGTTTTATACAAGGTAAAACGCTGCTTTCGAACGCCAGCGGAAATGAATTATTTAATATAAATTACCTTTTCGCGCGGTTCGAATCAATCGAACCTTCTTCATATTCAAACGAAGTACGCTAATTCGACGAGCTCGCGGGGCCGCGATTCGACGAAATTCAACTGCGTTCCCGCGTGCGCCGCGCGCTGCGCAGAACACAAGTTCGCGTAAGCTTATGTAAGCTTAATCGCGGAGTTTTCACTCCATTTCCATTACTCAAGTCCGAAACAATTATAATACGATGCGTAGAAGACAAAATCGCTTATATTCCTATAAATCCTATTCAGGATCGTTTAATTTTCCTACCCTAGGTCACGAATAGAAGATTATTTTTTTTCAGGAATGAAAGTTTGTTCGGTGGAAGGCTATGCAGTAGCAGTTATTTAAATAATTATGATTTGAAAGTTGCCATTTACTGGTTTCATTCTGGTATACTGAAGATCACACTGCGCGTGAGAGGTTAGGTTCTAAAGGGTTTTAAAGTGTTTGAAAGTAGTTGCTTTTTAAAAGGACCGCGCGCGGGAAATTTATCTCGAGTCTGTTCTGCGCTCTGCTTTGCACACGCGGGATCGTGGCTTTAAACGACAAAGCCTCTCGCTTTTACGAATATCCAGTTAACATTCGTAAACGAGAGGAGACATGTTCTTTAACATTTGTCGTCACTCGACACATAAGATTATACAATAATCTTAACGGTCAATATGTGTGTGTGTGTATGTATATATATAGAATATTCATGTATACATATATGTCATATCTTAGCGGTTAATCATCGTACCTCACCAACATCGATGCAAAATAAATCACAATCATTTTCTTTTCTGCTTAAAATTGGCAACTGTAATCCTCACCAGTAACAGTAGTATATCCTAATATGAAGTTTCCTCCTCTAAATGCTAAAAAATATGAGTCCTCTCACTCGTTCGGCAATTATCATACATAGTCCTTAGAAGTAAACGGAGTATTTTGGTTTCCGACGGCTAGTCGATTAAAAAGAACCTTTCCTCTCATCTCTCTCCACGATGTCGCGAGTCGCTCGCGACATGGAAGATCACTTGGGAACGTAGAAATCATTGGAGAGAACTGCCGTTACTCCTGCCGTGACAGAGCGCGCGTATATACCTACCAATTCGACAAGCATACAAGAAAACATTTAAGGTACAAGTATCTTACAGAGGCTTATACACGAGAAGGGGAGAAGAAAATAATAACTCTGCAATTTGACTTAGTTCGCGTACGTACACGTCCCCCCGCGTACACTGTGTGTATATATATTTACAGAGCACTCGTTTCTCAGCTAAAGACTTACACTACCGGCCATATATATGTGTCAGAGTGAATTTTTCCCATTTCCCAATGCAGGATTGAGAATTCTCACATTCCCTTGCTAGAATTACCAATCGTCAGAGTGATATTCAAGAGAAAGTTTAAATTGACGCTTGATAAATGGTAGCAATAGTTTACTCTGGGAAATCCCAAACTTTGTGTATTTTAGACTATAGAACATGCTTCCTTCTAATTACACTGTGGTATCTCTGATTATACTTGGTACACTTTGAACTTTCTTTTGACGATCATTGAATTCTTTGCTTTGGTTAGTAAAAATCGTCTGACTTCATTTAAACTTTTTCGATGTCGAACAACGGATCACTTACGGGAAGTGACATCTTTACGGAGTACAGTTTTGTCTCGTTGTAAGTAAGTCGTTTCGGGGGACAAGCCGTATCTTTAGGAAAAAGGGATTCTACTGGCTCGCCTTTATTCTCTGCCGTCTTCTTTCAGTAAGACTACGAAAGAAGTAACGGGATTGAAATGTACTCTTAACGAAACAGGGGACTCGTACTTATAACGGGACAACACTGCATATGCATAAATGAGACCACTAACGAACAGAGCACTGATTAATATTATAGTGCGAGTACGTAAGACATGCAAAAATAAATGGTCGAACTAAAAATCACGATATAAAAAGAATTTGAAAATTCCTCCCTGCTGGAAATACGAAAGCTTACAAAAATCAGTGGAGATCATTTCCAAAATTTAAGAAAGGTTCGCATTAGAAGCGAATCATCAAAAGAATTTCTAGCAAAGAGCTCTGTTCATTAGATTCACGTAGATTTCAGCTCTGTACTTATATTTATCCAATAATGTACAATAATAAATAGAAATAAAAGCAATATTAACAACATGCGTTTGTTTCGCGAGAATGCCGAATAAATTCGAAACGTATCGTTTCGTCCCCACATATATGGTCGGTAAGTGGACGATTAAATGTCCAAAACACAGGGTAAGATTTGTTCCGTTACATGGTATTAGTATTAGCATGGAATGTGCTGATAAGGAAACACTTCCTCTACAACCGACGACGAGCAATGATACCGAGAAAGTTGACTCTTGCCCTCGCGTCCACACCCTCTTCTTATCAACGCGTTCTCTACCATTCTACAATCATCCTCGCGTTCGTTGAATTCTGCATAACGATCGGAGAATCGGAAAGATACGTAGCCCCATCTATTCCAGAACTGTTTCGTGCTTTTATTTCTCACCACGAAACAAATGAAAAGTGTCCGCAGCAAAGGAAAAATGTATACATGCCTGTTCTTTGAAATTATCCTAAATTTACATCAACTTAAAGGTTTATCATGCTCGCTTCTTCCTTATTTTAGTCTACTAACATTACTCGCCAACAAATTCTCCTCGATTAGATCTTAGTAACTGCAATAAATAATAAAGTACCTCCGCGCGACGATTCCTAGAACCGCCGGGGCGAGATGCTAAATATTTCCATACCGTATTCTTCGATTAAATACATAACTATCGAATTGAGCCCGCGGTTAACGTAAAAACAAATTACTTGATTTGCTTTAAATATTCTCTTCCGTAACGAACGAAGTATAACCCTGCTTAAAGGTGATGAGAATGGTGTGTAATAAAATAATCGTTGTTGCTGTGATATTACATTTATGCGTATAATGGTACTACTCATTGTAACGTGATTCTGCAATAATATGCTCTCCGCACTAACGTGGCATAACGTAAAACAATCGAGCAACAAAACGTCCGAACCTGATGCCCCCCCTCCCCCTCACTTCACGGGCATCGACATTCCAAAGTCTATGCGTCCGTTTCGCGTGCACCAGACGTTGAATCGAGTCCCTCTGTTCAGCAGTTTCGCGCGAGACTTGTGCGACGAAGCGACGGAGAATCGATGTCTCGCAATGGAAACAGAACGTAAAGGAAAAGGATCGTCAGCCATTTTGTTTAGGTGGCAGTGGCGGTGGACGGGTGCGATGTTGGTCACGCGAGATTCGTGTCTTGCTCGCCCCATCCTTCGCTGTCGCACTCGCTTTCCGACGCGGAATCGCTGTCGCTGAACTCGACGGCGACGCGTCGCGCCAATATCGACGCCACGTCGTTCAATGCGTTCAGGCGGTTCACTTTCTTCTGCTCGATCTTCTCCACCTTGCGGAGTTTTATCCCTGGAAAGACACGCGATATAATTCTCAGTAACGAAGTCTTCAACTTAACAGATTCCCTTTGTCGATTAACTCTTTGCGACCCAACGTCTCGTCTGTTAGATACTTATGCATAAAAAATACTAAGTATCCCTTGAAATAATTACTGCATGGTAGACGATCGCAAAACAATTTAAGATGCAAATATTTCACGAGTGTTTCTTCGTTGTACATCCACGATACCGAAGTAAATATGTTAATATTCTATTTAAGAGATGCTGAAAGTGGTAATAAAAATAGCCTTATGTTTTATGAGAAAAGATATGGTACTTCCCAAAGGAATTAGCCCAGCTAGCAAACAATTCCACGAGGCCGTTTAGGGCCGCAAAGGGTTGATTTTGATTAATCGAGTTATAGGATAATTACCGTCTCTAATTGCTTTAAGTAGATCGTTTCGTGGATCGACAAGAGGGATATTTGGATTAACGGGCTTCCTAAATTGCCCGTCCACGATATTCTTCAAGGGCTTCAGGGGTTTCAACTTCGGTGGATTAGTCGCTATCATTTTAGCGATATCGCCGTTGGTTAAGGGTAGAGGCGGCGATGGTCCATTAAGAACAGGCGGCGGCGGGGGCGGAGGAGGCGGGGGTGGAATATTACAAGGCGGAGAGATAGGTCTTGGTGGTGTAGGATCGGGAGTTGGAGGTGGAGGCGGCAAATCCTGCGGAGCTGGATCAGTTTCGTCCGTCCCGAGTTGCGTCGAATGATCTGGAGGCGTGGGCGTGGAGTGATGACTGGGTAATGGGCTGTTCGAACGACTTCCATTCCTGTTCAGTAAGTGTGATGGTATAGAACCTGGAAACAGTAACGACGGTGTGAATAATACAGGACATACCGCTGTAGATAAAATTACTTGTAGAACCTTTGTCATCCAAACGCTCCGCTATCTAACAATTCTAGTATTTTTCCATTCTGTTACGACTTAATATTATCATCAGAACTAAGGGAATCACTTATCTAAGCTATGCCTCTTTATTCATTCAGATAGTGAAGCTTCTACCATATTTAAATACCCGTTTCGATGCGGCTCTTACCATTCATTGGAGGAGGAGACATAGTTTCGCCAGGAGGCGGAGGTGGCGGTGGAAGAGTGTCCCTGCTGGTACTCATCGACCTCCCCCGCGTGGGGGTGTTGTTAGCAGAGGCTACAGTGGGCGTCGAATTGCTAGAAGTATTACTCGGGGGTGCTGGCGGTGGTTGGGAAGGTCGGGATCTGCCACTTCTGCTTGGAGTGCTTTGGCCACCAGGACTCTGGTACGTCTCGCTGCCCGCTTGCCCTTGGCCGGAACCGTAGTGCGAGCTGTACAGGCTGTCTTCGTAACTCTGGGCCACGTAATTTGCTGCCCTGTTTGTGAAAATAAAGCATCATAGACTCAGTATTAACTCTCCTTCAATTGCTTCGGTTCAAAGTGATTCTGTTATTACTAATAGAATTACAAGTAATGCTGTTCTCTTACTTGCATGTGCATTTGGCAACCGTACTTTCGAAATGAAAAGAGATTAAGTCTTGATTATTACTTTATACTCAGCTGGCTAGTTGTATCTGATACAATACTTTACCTGACAAGTATTTATTGTAAAATATATCGTAAACTGCTGAAAATAAGAATGGTACTTTCGAATCCTCTATCCCCCTACAAAATTTCGTTAAAACTAATATGAAGAGTCCTTGCAGAAAACCCTGCAAGTGCCGAAATCAAAGAAACAATTATCAGAAAATGTTCTACGTGTCAATGGTTATAAAATTTGATTTTTGGGATTTACAGTGTTTTCTACAAGGACTCTTTAGATATGAAACTTCGCGTGGCTTCGTTTTCTGTACTCCCAAATCATTTATTCCCCTTAAATCAAAGCACATTCTTTAATACTTTAATCATAATCTTCTCATGAAGCATAATAGTCTATTAACACCTCATCGATATTATATTTTATCGCTGACACAAGCATTTTAATTCAACCGCGCAGTCAACTTAGCTACTTAACACACATCAACCACAAAGTAGCAAGAAACTCAAAACAGCACTCGTAAAGAAAGAATGACCGATAAGATTACAAACCTATAGTGATCAGATGGAGGGCTGTAGAGATGCTGCTCCTCCGGTGGATAGCTTCGTTTGAGCTCGATGCTGTTCGGCCTGGGCGGCCGTGGCTCGGTCATCACCATGCCCAGCAAGGATTCGTCCGGTATATTATGAGGCGCCCTGTACTGGACACCCTGCGTCGGCATAATGTACTCGCCATGACCAACGGCCAACTGTCTTTGCCTTTCTCTCGTATTGTGCGGCTGCCTTATACGCTTCTTGTGTCGGCCGCCACCCCCGCCGCCACCCTCGTTCCGAGGCCTATGCGGCTGTGACGCAAAGAGATCGTTTATTAAAGAGCCGCCTTGCGCGCGTATCTCGGCGAAGGTGCAAGACAAGCTTAATTTCATCAGTCAAGCATGACTCGATGATTGATCTAAACGTGCCTTATAGCACACGACCGTGCGTGGAAAATCACAGGAAAAACTGTTTAACACCTTCGTTGCTTGGAATGCCAGTAGGGAGGCGGAAAGGGTTGATTTTCTCAAAATTCTTATCTATATGGAACTGGACAATCACTGATTTTTTAACAAAATCTAAATTGTATAATTATTTCCTTTTCATAACAAAGGAAACTGATATATGAAGGGAAAGAGGGGGAACGTCACGATTTATTAACAGATTTATCCAGAAAATTAAGTTTTAGGACTTTAGTCCAACAGTAAAGAAACAAGATTCAATGAATTTAATTTCCTTATGTAATTTTCTTGTTATATAACTTCTTGTTTTACTTTGACGACAGAAGCTTATGCTTGTGCAAAGAGTGGGGATCAAATCTTTAACTTACAACCCTTAGTATTGAAACTTACAACCCTTAGTGATTTGACAGCTCGGCACTGCCAGTTGTCACTAATAAAATATGCTATAAATCTTTTTCCTCTTAACCTTCATATAATAATTTCTATCTTTCTACTAAGGCTTCTGTTGTACAGTGAATTTATCCAGAGTTTTATCCACTCGCGTTTCACATCCGAGCAACGAAAGGGATAGTCTCGCGTTAATTGTCATGAAATAGGGAAGGATCAACCATCGAGCATGGAAAGTTTGTAGGAAATAAAAGAAACAGTCGTTCTTCCAAACTGTGTGCAAGTGTGACGGTGTCTTTCATTCGTCTATGAGATTCAGTGATTGAAAGAATGTAAAAGGATGCGCATCCCGAGAGTTGGCAATTTTATTTCCTACATAGTATGAGAACGTGACAAATCGGGAACAAAACGGTCCTGGAATGATTCGAGATCATGTGAGGTTTTGGTAGCGATTTGCAAAGATGGCTCGTGAATGATGATGAATCAAACTTCTATTAAGTACATCCAAAAAGTTGCATGGCTGGCGTAAAACGACATTACAAGTAATCGACAATGTGATAACGGTAACGAGGCAAAACTATTCGAGTGTGGAGAGAACTCGTTTACAGAAATGAAGGATTCGAGACAAGGGCCATTTTTTGCGTAGATCGAACGTGATGTCGAGTTTCTTCAGGGCCGCGTTTACCATGAGGCGCAAGCTGGGGCCATATTTCAAAACCGTACGCCTCACAAACGACAATATAAAGAACAGCCTAGTTATAGTTGCGAAATAAAATACTTCTTTTTGAATACTAAATTCATAATATAAAAGCTAGAGGTAGTAAAATTTTTTTGAGGTTTCATAATGATGCGCCTAGGACCTCCAAAAGCATAAATGCGGCCCTGAGTTGCTTGTAATAAAAAGATTGCAAGAATTCAAGGGCCAGTCTTCTGGGCCAGCGCTGACGACGTTCTATTTCTCAGAATAATTCATTCATTCGACTTCTGTTTCCTCTATTGCTGTTTTCGGTAATACACTCGGCAACGTTGCGCCGCGTGGGTCCAAGAAGACCCAGCTACCTTTTTCAAGGGTTGAAGGGCAACGACTCTAGCCGAAGAATAGTACACACGTTCGGTTTACGCAATGAAAACTGTTTGCCAAGGTTGGAAACATTGAAGAATGCGATGTCGTTGGGCTAAATCCTAGCACGTAACTACAAAAATCGTCAAAGCGAGCATCTAGCGCAATCTCTATCCAGCGCAAAGTAGGTTCGGTTAATGATAAAACCACAAAGACGTGAGCTTGATTATGTATGAGTGAGTGGTTGGCGATCGATAAGTTCATTAAAAACTGGGTAAAGGGATAATTAAAAAAAAAACTACAAAGATCCAAACCATCGACTTGCCTCTCTGAACGGTTCGGCATATTCAGACTCGGTCTATAACGAACGGGACAGTATCAATAGTTAGAACAGTAGTAGCGTAATGCTTAGAAGTATTAAAATTATATATCGATATCGTGTTACTGCGCACCTCGATAAATGTATTTAGTTAATCGTGTACAGTATCATATATATCGCATGTATCTGTTAAAAAATGTAAAAATAATATCCTTTCCTTCTACTACGAAAAGTAACTCGAGGTGCACGTTCAGAAGCGCAGGAGGGACCGCGTGTCCCCTTACCTTTTTCCCCCGGTCGTGCAGCTTCTTCTCGGTATCCTTGAGCATCTCTTGGCTCCACAGATCGAAGAAGTAATTCGGATCCGTGTAGAACTTCAGCCCGTCCTTACCGTCCTCCCTGAAAGCAAAGTAGAATCTCAGCTCCACGCTCTAACTTCCTTTGTCTCGGATTACTTGACATCTTAGTTTGCAGATAAAAGTACAATACGTATTCCTTATTATTTGAAACAGAGTGAATTAATTTGGAATATCGTAAACGTGTATTTTTTAGAAATGAGAAGATATAATCCAATTTTATTTAGAAGAAATAAACTAGTATTATTAATATATGAGCAGGCTCGCTTAGACATTCTAAATGGTATACGTGATGTTATTAAGTTTCTGTGATAAATTAGATTATCATGCTCGATAGGGAGGAATGCTCGACCGCGAGATAAATCGTCTTCTTCGGTTAACAGGTTAAAATGATATGGAATTAATGTACAGACTGCCACTTTGCCAGCGTGTATAATAATTAAGAGAGAAATGAAGAAACGAATTACCTGTAAACGTTAAGTTTATCAAGAGGTGGCGGTGTGTCGCACTGATGGTAGGTTTCCAACATCGCCGTTGGCATGGTGTCCCTGGAGACAACCTGCTGGTCGAACACCACAGAGCTCTTGAACGCTTTCCTCATATGTATATCTTGCAGAGAAACTAGAAATCAGAAAGTTCGGTATTAAATCAGAGAAAAATCCTTTCGAATTCGTGATATCAGTGTCAGCAGATGACGCAACTCTCTTGGAGCGGGGGGGGAACACACAAATTGCACAGACTGAATATTTTTTTACCTCTGACGACCGAGTACGTTCATTAAGAAAATGAAATTCCTATAGTAAAATTTTAATTTTCTGAGAATATTCCTACATATTTATAATTCATTTACTAACCCTTACAATATTACAGGGCTGGTATTTTTAGAACACATAGAAAATAATCGATTTACATAACTGGATGTTAAGGGGCTGAAGCCCTCAGCTGATTAATAATGGTAATCATAAGCAAGAGAAGATTAATCAGTGCATATCAGTAACAGGCGTTCAATAAATCGAATTACATTAACTACGATACATATTTAGTGTATCTCATGGTGCACAGAAAAGTACTCGGTTCTACGGTTACGCATTAGGCGTGACGTTTTGTTTTACGCTTTGAAGACCATGGAAGAAAGTAGGTCGCTCGCGATAGAAAATTCGTCGCGGTTCCGTGGCGTGTATTCGAAGGGTAAGAATTCTTTTCAAGAAAGCATCTTCGAGAAAAATGCCGCGTGCTTCTCGAAAGCACAAAAGCGATCTCCTTCACGTGTGAACGCGCGTGCACAAAAGCTGTCGTGGCGATGACAAACGAGTGTTCGATACGTATTCCGTTCTTTAAAATGTTACTCTTGTTGAGTGTCCTGTGTACCAAATATTGGTCATCTGAGATTATACTGTGAGAGCCCTTATTACGAGCCATTCATTATGCAGTAAGCTGACTTGTAATTTGTAGCTTCGAAAGGATTAAATGGAAATTTAAATACAGATTTGATCGAAGAACGAGGCAAATCCAAATATGCAAATTCCTCACGCGAATAATTTGATTTTTGACACGGACTCTTTTAAGTTCCAAGAGATTAGACAAAACTCGGATTATTGTTTCAGAAGTTAGACGATAAAGAGAATTTAGTTTACATAACAGAGAAGCGTAAAATAATATATTGACATTCAATTTAGAGAAAATAGTAGTTGTGTAATATTCTCCATAATTATGTACAGCTCCTTTTTAATCTCTTCCGATTTCGACACTGAATAATTGAGAAGTATATTTTTCCTTCGAGGAAAGGTTTCACTACTGATCAAACTTCATACCGTGGACCACAGGTGGATCACGTGTCACGGAACGTGTTAACTCCCGGCACTTTTCTGCCATTTGTACTAGTCGATCAAAGCACGAACCTTCTTCGACGTTGCTGTCGAGTTGAGTGACTTTCACAGCCAGCCGGTCTATCCTGGCCTGCAAGGAGTTCGCTCTGTCGCTCAATCCGTGGGCCTCCCTCGCGAGCTCGCCGAACAGATCCTCGGCGTGCCTCGACAGACTGGACAGTTGCCTGATGGTGTTGGCCAGGGTGCCATTCGTTACAGCCTCTAGCTCTGACGGCAGAGGGAAGTCCTCGGGAATGGTACCGCGCGCGACAAGCACAGGCTCCACCAGTCGCTTCGGAAGCGGCATCTTCTCGCCAGACGCGGGGCAACTCTTCTATCCTTGGATGATCACTTACCGATCTCTCGAGACCTGCAACAACGAATTTGCACCACGCATCACGTACTGTTTATTTTCTGCGGCACTGCTGCTTACAGAGATCCGGGGATTAATCTAGGCTCCACTTAAATGCCATGTGAAGTGATGTTCTAAAGTAGTGTTTCCTAATTGGGGGTTCCGCGGTACCCTGGGACACGAAGTTTACGGTTCCACGAAAGGTTATCGAATAATTTTAAATATTAAAAATACTGTGCAAATTATTCGACGAGAAACATACACCTGACTGCAAATTTTGAAACGACACGGCGGCGTCAGCGCATTAAAATATATTTTAGTATATTAGAAGAAAAAACTGTTGAGGTTGGGGGTCCCGCTAAAGTTTAGTGAGTTTGGAAGGGTTGCGTGGAAAAATTTAGGTGGGAATATAGTATATAGGCTAAGAATTAAAGTAAGTAAAATTTTGGGCAAAATGAATTGAAAAAGGTTTAAGCACAGAGGCTTGAGAAAACTTATAAAACAATTCCCTTTTTATATGCAGGAAACAAATTAGCAATGAGTCATATGTAAACTGTTATACTGAATTAATTTTAAAATTGCCTCAACTCTTTTCAATTAAATTGTGAAACACTCCTATTTGAAACGCTGTATGAAGCACGAGTAACAACAAGATTCCTCCTCCGTATTCGAGAAGTGTCCATCGAACAGAGTAGTAATACTCGGATCTCTATAAAACGAGCCGGTGTTCGACTTTGCACAACTTCGTCAAAGCTATCTTGCAGATTCTTCCACTCGTAACAGTAAATTGTAAATATATTAGCTTACATATTTCGGAATATCGTCCTCATCGAACGCAAGCCACGATCCGTAACAGATACAATCGACTTAAGCCCGCGGGTCCTTCTGCTTCAATTAAACGCGACGACTTCGCGACGGGACATCCATAGCGATCGAGCACGTAATTTGCAACGGAGCAGAGTCGAGTGCAAAGGCGACACTCGACGGTGTTTGCGAGGAAGACCCCTCGGCGAGTATCGAGAGTCGTTAAAAGGGATGAATTCCATTTGCTCGGGGATATTCTTTCAATCGATGCGCACAGCGGGCAGCATCGAAATATAATCTCGTCCACGGCGACCAGTTCTCACTGGCACGCGCGTAATTTTGGATTCCGACGAACCACCGCGAACGCTCACAGACCGCAATCAGGTACACATTCGTCATGAATGATATTTCCGTTGGGTAGTTACGATCGAAATGTGGTTAAGCAAAATGGCCCTGGTTAGATTCAACGTATAAATATTCTGTGCGTGTGTGTGTGTGTTGTGCCTCTCTCTCTCTCTCTCTCTCCCCTCCCTCTACGTGTGTTATGAAAAAATCTGCTTGGACTGGTTCGAGAAAGAATAGAGCGTATGGCGAGCCTGTTGCAAATGATCGAGTAGACGTTTATCATGTCGGATGAGTAATTGTTGTAGCAGGAAGTTGCCGCTGCCCTCGGTAGCCACAACCCACATTTCACGTCGTCGTGAATTGTATTTGTTTAAATTATTGCGCTAGATATCGGCCAGCGTAACGCACTGTAGAAGTATGTTTGATTCTGTATGTTTAACAATGGGAATTTCTGATCGATACAGAACAGTGATCCTCAACGGGATTTTTTTTTGTAATATTATATTATGAAATATTAATTTTTAACGTGTTTTTTTTTTACTTTATCGCGGACGGGGTCGCAGATTATTTGAGAACTTATCTAAATTAATTAAATCATCTAAAATCAATGGAAAATGTATCAGGGGAATCTATACAGTCTTCTAAACCATTTCCATATTTTCAATTCAACATACAGATTACTTTACAGCCATAAATAAATATAACAAATGAAAATGACGAAAATTATGAATAGAATGAATATTCTTGTCGTTTGTAATCTAAACAGAAACGGACAATGAGTGAATGGATTTAAATTAAGCATACTTTACAACAGTAACGTATGCAATCCTCTATAGTATGCAAAGCTTGAGAAATAGGATTCATTTATAATTAAATTAGGTCTGTAGTACAGTGTTTTAAATTGAAAACACGTAACACGTGCACCGTGTGAAATACTAAAACAGTGAAGAGCCTTGTTTATTGGTAACTGATAATTTATGCGTTAAATACTATAAATAATGTGTTCCTGGCATGCCAGCTTGTATATATTCTACTACAATATCGGCATAACTTTCTGCTCACAGTGTAATTATTCTACAGTCATCAATGTAACGCAAATTTATTCTGCAAGTTCAGACGTTACGTACTACCATGATGCACGAGTTAAAATAAGTGCGATGGCTGTAACGTGGATTAGGTAAGATTGCGATGTAGACGTTGCAACATGCAGTTCTTATCAGTCCTCTAATCGACCACAGAGACTAGAAGATACTGTTAATTCCTTCCTCATCGGTTTCCTTGTAAGCACAGTAGTTCGAAATGAAAATTTAGCTTCAATCTTTGTTTGTCCCAACATTGTCCCACATTTTCCTCCAAAAATAATACACAAATTTTCGAACATCTAAATAAACCCATTAAAAATAAGCTTCGTTCTTTTCAAACAATTTCTTATATGACCTATGTTACTTTGATCTATTAAAGTGGCAGCTAAAATCCTCCTCCCCAAGCCAAGTAAATATTAAAAAATTATTGTTTTTTCTGCATTTGCAGAATAATTAATCAAAGCCCAAAAATTCTTTTCCAACAAATTTGTCAGCGCATCTATCTCGAACGCTGATATACCTTTCAATCGACAGCACGAATTCTAACGAGTGCAATGACTGCAGCCTCGCCTTGACTCCTTTCCTTACGTTCCCCCCTGGCGATCCCATTGGCCCCGATTAACTTGCCCCGGTTGTTCCTCTTATCGTTCACCGTAGCTCTCTCAGGGTCAATACGAGACGGTAATTAGCGGCATAGGTACTGGTCGCGCGTAAACTGGCGCACCCCTCGCGCTGAACGCACGCGAAACGCGCGGTGAGAAAGTTTCTTTGCAAACAGCACGTTAGCCTGCGTGCAATCGCACCACGAATGAAAGACACGCGTTCCTTCCACGCAATTACGAAACCGACGGAGAACACGCGGCTCTTATCGATAACGAATAATGTTTATCGCGTGCGCTGTCCCAATAGGATGCTTGGGAAAACGATTTCCTTCGAAGTACTGCCAGTTCCTCGACTATTGCACGCCAATTTCAGTTCAGCTTTGTTAGACATTAAGTAGTTCACTTTTTTACATTTGCTGGGTGAGTGTAGGAGATTTGAATTAGTAGATTCGTTCGAATAGTCAGAGTTTATTGTGGAATGTGAAACTGTTTAGGAGTCGAGGTGTTTCAGTAGATCGAAGAAATTTGAATAGAACAAGTTTTAATTGAATTTATTTAAATTTCGCGAGTTTTACTTGAATTCATTTAAATTTCGCTAGTTTTAATTTAATTTATTTAAATTTCTCGAGTTTTCCTCGAATTTATTTAAATTTCACTAGTTTTTATTGAATTTATTTAAATTTCACGAGTTCTTTTCGAATTTATTTATGCCATGCGGATTTTAGCAGAATTTTTTTAAGTATCACCACCAGTTTCACTCGAATTCAAGCAAGCTACGCGAATTTTAATCGAATTCATTCGAATTACTATCATACCATTCGAGCTTTTCCGACACACTCGAGAGGCTCGAGTCTTCAATTCTTTTTTCCCGAGTCCTCGAACAGCTCTAGTACAATGATTACAGTTTCAAGTATCTGACAGGGTCAATGGTACGGCCATGGTCAGACGCCGTAGCGTCGACGAACAACGAGGAGAGCGTCGTCAACGGTGAACGTACCGCTACTACGCAACTGACTTCTAATTAGCAACTAGTAAGCATAAGTCGAGCGATTTACCTCGTTTCGCCGGATGTTGCACCTGCGCAAAATATCCCGGTGGTATGCGATCCAAAAAGCAATCACTTTCACATCGGTATGTGGCTACACTAACATTTCAACTATCGGTGTATTAAAATAAAAATGAAGAAACCAAAAATCAATCCCCTCCGTAAGATTTTCTACGAAAATATTCCAGTACGTGTAATTAAATTGCAATATTGCATCGAAATTTCCACGATATATTATACCTATGGAATCCCATAAAACTTAGAACTGATTCCTATCGAAAATTGTGTAATAGTACTAACGACACTTCCCGTCACGGTGTACTTTACGGCCACCATGTAATTTGCAACGAACAAAGTACCTTTAATTAATGGAGCTGCGGGGAAACGCGGTTCCTTTTTCGTTTCCTCGTTAAAGCTCCCCTGTTCTTTGTGTCACTTATGAATGCGTAACCGAATGAAAGCCTCAGGTGGCACCTGTTAGGGTTTCGCCAACCCTGCTTCTTTCGCTTTCTGATCCCTCTCTGTTTTCAGAGGTCGTTGCTCGGATACATCGGGTACGATATTATAACACAGACACTGAATATTTTAACGACGCACGCCCCTTTTTCCCTTAGTCTCTCGGTCCTCTTCCTTTTGAGACTTCATTTCAGTCTACCTCCACAATGCTAAATTGCTTTTAATATCTGTCAACATTTTCCTGACACCTACACTTCATTTTCAATTTCCAAAATCTCCAAAACTTTGCAAAATTTGAGATACAAAAGTCTGTAAAGATTTCCCAAGACATTAAAATTATTATTTTCAGGTCGTTCCTCTTCGAATTAGTGAGCAGAAATCTCTCAATATGGGTGGTGATATTTCTAGCAATTCTTCGCGCAATAATAAACGAAATAAAAACACTATCAGTGTTCGCTAATCTTAAGGGCCAAGTAGAGATCGTGAGTAATAAACAAACACAGCAGACTACTCGAACTCAAATTAACAAATATCCGAGAAGCTTTTCAAAATCAAATCTCTCGAAGACGATGCCTTGTACGAAAAAATCCTATTCCATATTTTTCATGGGTTTCTACGCGTAGGTTCATCCCCTTTTTAGTTCTACTACGAAATAAATCGTACAATGGCACTTCACAACGCGTAAACTGTCCGATTTTCCCAATCTTCGTTGGCGAATAGTTTTCGATTTGTCATCGCTAATCTGGTGCGACAGATACAACTCGTAACTCTCGTTCAATTGACGCGAAAAGTGTTGCGTCCATGCGAATGGGGCAACGAGACTATCGTAGCTAAGGTTTTATGGTACCTTCCGATAGAAGCCTATGTCGACACGTGGGCTGACATTTACGTCGCGCAACCGTACATTACGTCCCATGAAGCGGTAGAAAGTCTCTTTGGATGATTTCTGCTACGTGTAGCTTTCATTATACTTCGACTTGGTCCCTAAGCAATGTGAAACGTGATTCGCGGTTTTCCCTACGTTCGCATAAAGTTCATGTTAATACACTATGAAAAAGATACGCAATACTAACAACTAAGTATCTCTGTAAAGAGTGTTTGAAACTTGGAAGATGTCTGAATACAACCCACAAAATCTATATAAAATTCAATTTCATTGAAGAATATCTTTGAAGAATCCAATTCTGCAATTCCACGAAAACTGAAGATTATCTTGTCAGATTTAAAGGATATCCTTCTCTTTTTATAAAGAATTCTACTTGCTTATAGTAAATGATTCGCCACTACGCTTGAGACAGTAAGTAATATTTACGTCCAATAGCCAATGAACGTTTAAATCTGTTTTATAAATTTAAGTTAAGTTATTTATTCTCTAGAATTTCCTAAAATGTTCCCATATTTTTCAGGTCTACTTGACATCGAGGAGCCTCACTTGATATTTAAATATTCACACAAGCACAGTATTTGCACCGTTAATAATCGGTACCGACGGTCCCAGGCTTTGCTGCAACGTTATACCAACATCGAGGGCACAATAGAGACAACGATTCCAGTGGAACAGACTGTTAGATTACACGAGTATAATATGAGTCACCGTAGTAGCAAGCAAGCCCCCTTCCACCCTCCCACACTCCTTCAACGATACACCGTAGTATCTGCATTTTATACGCGCTCCCACGCATTCGGTGCCAAGTAGGGATTTACCAATTCAACGCGAGCTGGCGAGCGGAAGGACTCGCCGCGGTGCAATGACAAAAGGCATGCCATCGTATGACGTTTGCAATCGAGAACGAAGAACGTTCCCATCGATCCTCGTAACAGGCATGCCACGTTATCAAGGAATCCACGTTATCAAGGAATCCGCGAGTAATTGTGCGTGCCTGTGTTGCGCGTAATTGCACGGAATTTCTCGCTGGAAATGCTGAAGCATAGTGTTTTATAAGGTACCGCGATGATTTGGTATTTCAATCGTGGAACGTGGAATATTCCGGTGCTTTCGGTTACTAGTAGTTAGCCACAAGTTAGAGAATTCTTTCTTTCTTCTTCTTCCTTTATTATTATTATAATACTTCAGAGGTGTAAGCGAGGGGTTAATACATCGATGCGAAGAAGATAGGTGATTCGTGTATGATTAAGGAGGTGTTTAAAGTTTTGTCCTCCTAACTTCGTAAAGTGAATCTAAAGCATTGGCGTCTTTTGCTCCTGTGCTGTAAAAGGGACCCGTTCATTCAACGGCTGGTGAATGGAAACCTTAACTCAGCTCTAGCGATCGTCTTGCGTAAGATGAGCAACATTTAAAGGTCACTATTACGCTCATCCAAGCTACTACTCCTTACTATTACCATTCCTCCCCAATTAGAATACCAGATTAGAGGGAACTCATCTTCTTTCTGTATTACTTCGTAGCTGTGAAAGGTGGCTCACATCTGCATTGATGGAAATAATTGGAGGATTGATTTTTGGGGAATTGACCAAATTTGAAAGATGAGGCCTAAGTGTTAAGTATTTGACATAGAAGTCATAAATAAAAATTGCTTTCATAAAAAATAAATTCTGGTAAATTTTGGAGAGCTTCTTCATTGTCAATAATTTTTCTTTATTTAACTAGACTAGTTGCACTTATTACTCTCGTTCTAAATAATACCTATTCTAATTTTTACAATTCCACAATTTCTTATCATATTCTATATAATTTATCAATTCGTAAAATTCACGTATGTACTCCACGCCTCTGCAAATATGAAAAAAAGGAGCAAGGTGTCGAGTTCTGGGAAATTGACACGTAATAAT
The DNA here is from genome assembly GCA_963971345.1 of Andrena flavipes. NCBI lineage: Eukaryota > Metazoa > Arthropoda > Insecta > Hymenoptera > Andrenidae > Andrena > Andrena flavipes. Next base: position 47,661,823 of record OZ020482.1, read on the forward strand.
TTGCGGTTGATGAAAACGATGAAAGGATATCGAAGTGGTTTAACTTATTATAGCATTCGTTTCATTTCCAACGATATACGAGATGAGTTTGCATACTCTTAACGAAAAGGAGATTTAATTATCCCACTTTGCTAAACAGTCAATTAAATTGAGTCCATTTATAGTTGTGCACGAGAACAGATTCTGGATAATCTTTCGAACAAATTGCGTAGTTACGTTTTCACATTTGCGTCACTGTGTACACAAGCTATCTCCGACATTAATGATAATGATAAGAGGAGTTCCCTTCGATCTGAAACGAGCTACAAAATCCTATCGTAGATTCCACCATTACGGACCCTTTTACTGCGCAGACTTCCCCATCAAGTTTATTTTTTAAATGTATTACCACTATTAACAAGTCAATTAATTTTCAACGTTAAAACCGAAAGTAATTTCTTTATCCAAAAATAATAATAGAGTGAGATTTGAGGCAACGATTTTAAAGAAAGGTTTTACGAGCAATAACCACGAGCGTGATTCTAATTTACTTAACGCACGCATTAGCAAGTGGCGATGACTTTGTCGTCGGTTAATCCTGTCCACGTTCAAGCTCAATCCATTCTGGCTCGCACGTGTGGCTATGAAAACCGAACCTGCATATGCTGCCCATATGGACACGCGAGAAACTCGAACATACGCATGCACACAGTCAAATTTAATCCTCCAACAAACACGCCTACACGAGTCACCTTTGACAAAGCGTATTCCTTGCTTCCTGGCGCTGAATTATTATATATGACTGTTGATACTTCATACACGACGAAATAATTAAGCCAGTAATAACTTGTACTCATAAGTAATGAAGTATGACTGAAATTTTTAAATATACAAAGTTTTGGCATGTATTGGGAACTTGAGAACTCGAAGGCTAATATTTCGAATTTAACATATCACGAGAGATATGGATTGGGATATTAAACTACAGCCTTCGAAAGAAATTCTCCACTGCTAATTTTAGAAATTTTGTGAAAAGTTTGAGTGAAAGTTGAGATGGAGTTCTAAAGGGTTAGTGACTCGTGAAGTACTCTTAATTAATTCTGGCTAATTAATTATAACAGTAGAGTAGTAATTGGTAGAGATTTAAGTTCCTTGCACGCAGAGTGAGTTAAAAAATAGTCCAAAATATTTTCAACACCCGAGACAAAAACAAAAACTAAAATACTGACTTTGAATTTGAAGGAGCCATCATTCAACATATGTAGAGGAGACCGGGGCAGATTGCAACAAAAAATTTTCACAGTTTTTTTCCTCAATCAGGAAATAATTTGCGTGATTAACTACTTACATATGTGGTGAAGTGATTGCGACAAAGTACGTGACAAAATCTTGGACACTTAGACATCCAACTTCATCTTAAACAAATCTGAACTTTCTTGACTAAAATTCTTGACTTTAACTACAAAATGAATACATAACGCTCGTTTGTGTCACTAAAATCGACGGTGCTAATATCTTTCAAAAGATTTGACTTATACTACAATTTCCCCCTTGTTACAACCTACCCCGGTCTCCCCTACTTTAATTAAAGTACCCTCTCTTGAAATAATCAAAGAACATTCAAGAATCAGTAAATAAAAAATTCAAGCAATTTCTAACACACCATTTAATGCAGAGCAGGAAAACCGATTTGACCAATAGTGCTCGCTATATCTAAAGCATCGAAAGTATCAACAGTGGCGACCTACTGCCAGAAGCACTTGGAGTACGTCCCCACCTCTGCGAGTGGGTTTCGCAAGATATTTGCACAGGCGACTGCAGCGGAGGATCGGCAAATAGCATTGGGACTCAATTGTTCGAGGAAGAAGGTAACGCGACAGAGGCTTCAGGAATGCCACTACAAGGGGAAACGTGGCATTCCAGGTGTGCGTGTGCACGTGTAAAGACCACAGTGTCCCGCGGCGTAGATTCGATTCGAAGCACGCGTGTCGCCCGACTGATATTGCAAAATCGCTGCACGTAGAGCATTAGCATAAGCTCTTTGTTGCTGGCGACGCCGTTTAACCTGGCGCATCTCTCGATCATCTGCGGCACCACAACCCCTCGATCGCGTTGCATTATCATCTGATTTCATTCGGGGATATCGATCGATCAATTATGTTCGATAATCAGCGGGTAACTTTCGAACTTTTATGTCCATAGTTTAAAATATTGATTAGCATATATTGACTGCTATGTTTGGTTACGAATTTCTTGGCAATATTTAATTTAATATTATGTTTTATCTCAAGGAGAAATTTTGTGTAAGGTTACTTTTTTTTGGATCAGAGATTATAATATTTCAAAATTATTGGGTAACTTAATTTAGCGTTTAGGTATAGAAGTAAAACAGTTTTAACGGAAATATGTATTATGTAATTTAATTACATAATCTCGTTTTAAGGTAAATTTTAGTTATGCGCCACATATATAATAATTTAATATATGTAAGCAGAGTTCATTCAACTAAAAAGTCACACGTGTAGCTGGCCTAATCTTTCACAGTAGTATATTTCCTAAGCGAGCAGCGAGCCAAGTGCAATAAATCCTATCTCCATCATCGCCTATCTCAATAAATACCAATTCCCTGACACACATTTAACATTTTACTTGCTCGAATCAACATGAGCTCAAAAAGTTCGTAACCCTTTCTTCCAAACACTGTACACTTAATCCTAGATATCAATATAGGTACTCTGTGTGGAATAATTATAAAAAACGTTGCAGATTTATCAAAGACCTCTAGAAAATAAAATCAGTCAAAGCCATATATTAAATTTTCTGCAAATACAGCAGTTGTCCCAATACTTATGAACTTGGAGCTACGAAGAAGCACAGGGCGGTCCATTTCCATCCAAAGCATATTTCAAATAAGGGGCTACCTAAGAACTGTTCCCTTCCGTAACGTCTAAGAGGCCAGTGAGATTTGCACTTATAGTTTCGAAGCAACCCTCGCGATATTAACGATTTCGAATCGCGACTGAGGAGTCTGAGGAGGCTGGTGCTGGACGATAACGGAATACTCGTCGGTGGAACGCCAGAAGCTCGTAGAACACTGCATGTCCCGGATTACCTGGCCAAGTAGCACGTTCGCAAGTTGGCGCAGCACCGCGACCTAAATTTCCAGTTCGTTAAATATTTCATGTTGCAGTCGTGGCCATCTACGTCAGGCAATAGCTGACGAAAAGCAGATACACACCTCTTGGCGCGAACGTGCCGACGATTCGACGTGCTCGTTGATAACGATACCGAAACCCGCGTCTTCGAGCACGATAAAACGCTATTCCTGACATTTACAGAAGCCACTCGACACGTGACTGGTATCTACCAACATTTCCTCGGGTATATTTATGAGACGTACCGTGCCGTCGTTGATGTCGCTCTAAATCCCAGATACGACCTGCTATAACGAAATATCGCGTCCCTTTATCGGTGCCGTTTATGTTGGGCAATTTCTTTATAGGCTGCTCTGGTTCTGATGGAATTTCACTCGGTTTCTGATGTTGCAAAGTCATTGTTCAGGATAAGATAAAATTGTGGTTCTGTTAAGTTTGGAAATTTGTTTTTTTGCTGTCGTTTTTTTTTTATCATTTTAGACGATTTTTACTCAATTTTTTATGTTGAACAGCTCTTCTTCAACATAAGATAAAGTTGTAGTCTCGTTAATTTTCAAATTTTTGTTGTTGTTGTTTATATTTGTTTTTATCATTTTAAACGATTTTTCACTTGATTTCTGAACCCAAGACTTCACCATTCACGTTAACTTGAAATTAAAGTTCAATTAATTTCCGGAATGTTGTATTTGAATATATTATAATTGTCCAGTCAGGATACAACGGATTGTGGAGAACTATTATCGCAGCGGATATTGCGAATATGTGCTACTCTTTGACAGGATGATAATGTGACTGAAAGTTTGTTATGACATGCGCCAGTTCTGTCGCCACGTTCCCAATTCGCAAATACGACAGCTCTAGGTACGAGCTGGTGTCGTTTATATTTTGCTCGAAATCGTGTTCTCGCCGGTGTTGGTCGTGAGACGCTTAAACGTGCAACGAAGGGCTTCCTATTACCAAGGAAGACACGAATATGCTACCCGATAATGGGTTTACTAAATTATTTTATGAATGCAGAGTGTGCAGAACTAGGGAATGCAGTAAAAGGGTGAGAAATAATGGAATAATTTGCGAATTCTACCTAGTGGCTCAGTTAGAGTTAAAATGTCTAAATATTCGAGTCATTTATTCCAAAGAAGCAAGTTACAGGAAAAATTAGGAAAACCTGATAATTAAGTAGCTTTCTTCGTATTAATTCTCCAAAATTTCCATCTTCAATTATTTATTTTTAATCAAAAGAAATCCCAGTTCAAATTCTTCTTAGCGTGGCAGGCATGAAAACTGCAAGCAATCATAACTCTTTGAAAAACTCAAATAAAAAAAAACACCCTCTGTGACGTCCTTCGACCCCTCAATGAATCATGTCTCCCTCAAAAAAAATTCTATGTTATCAAAAACACCAAAGGTACTGTACTAATGTTCACCCTAAACATGCGCAATACTGGTAACAGCTATTTGATGCAAATTTACGTCCAGAATCAATATTTACAAGCAAGATGACTAGCAGATACGTTGTTTAGGTTTCTATAGGAGAAACCTGGTTTTGATTCCCATCAGAAATCGTGTTAAACGGGTAGACAAGTGACGCCAGTTGGACACGAACCAATTTCCAAATTCCATTCACCACCGGTAGCCAAGAAATCTTACGTAAGGGAAAGTAGGTTACACTAAATTATCCAGCAAAGTAATCCACCTTGATCAAACCTGGTGCGCTGTGTATTATACGCTCGCTGTGCTTATTCATGGAATAGAAATGCAGGTCTTTCTCTCGCGTGGTACACGAGTACGTACCATCGGGTATTTACATTATAAATTCACAATTACCGCAAGCATTATAAATGCAAAAATTTGCTAAACAAATTAACTACTGAGGTTTCTAAAATGTATACTAATATTTCAACATTCTGTTATAATTAATTTACATATTTCTTTTATACAGCATCCAATAAATGTATTAATTATTCTCGATCAGGATATTACAAATATTAAATTCAATTTATTAACCAGAATGTGTAAATATTTGCCCACGAAATATATATTTATAAATTTCGAATCGATACGAATGCAATACAGAATTATAGAAGTATACTCGGTGTTTGAATATTTCGCGAGTTTTTAGAGAAAACATATCCTGGGAATGTGAATGAACCTATTGTGTTGAAACGTAAGTGCGTGTTTCATTTATCAATGGTGTAATTTTAGCAAGATTACTTTGCAAGTGTCGATGAACCATACGCAGGTGACTCCTCGCTATATTTGGGTCATCAATGAAGGAAGGATATGAGTCGTTGCTGACGATAAACTGAATAAATTATACAGATGGTTACGCGACCAGAGAGCGACGTGCAGATCGATCTATGAAATATGTGCATCACACGTTTCGCTTGTCTCCTATGCTTCCGTGGGAAACCAGGAAACAAGAGTAATTAAAAATGCTCTACAGAAACGCAATTTCCTGTCTCATAAGAAGCAATCCATCGACTAAAAAAAAATTTATCCAATATTCGATTTACAGGGCTTACATTCTCGTAGAAAATAAGAAGTGCAATTTCATTTTTGTTGAATAAAATTTCAGCAATATCAAAGAAATTTTATTCAATACTCGATTCGCTAAATTTGGTGTTCAAATTTTGTTATTTGAATTCTTAAATTGAAAAGAAATTAAAAAGTGGAGATATTAATAAGCAACCATTAATCATAAACAAATATATTTCATTTGTTAAAATATTTTTGATGAATTCATTTACGAAATACGCAACTGACAAAGAACATTCTTTGAATTTGTTCGTAGGAAGGATCACTTCGTATTTAAAATTATGGATAGGTGATCTTTGCAAGCAGTTCCGTTATACTGCTAATCTATAGACTGCCAGTTGATTATACTGGATTCCTATGCTCCTGCTAAGTGAAAGTCAACTCGCAGAAACATCTGTACTCGGGGTTCGTGCGCTAAGAAGATGTCTCAAGCACACTGGCGCCCTTGAGAACACCCGTTTCTCATTAGCGGTTACTTACATTAGCAAACGGAAACTTCGTTAATTTTAATGCTTGAGGGGCACGTGACCCCTTCGATGAAACTGGGACTGTGTCTAGTTCTCTATAGCCCTTGAAATATTATGATCCTTCTACGACCCCTCCGAATTTAACCCTCCTCTGCCAGGGGTGATACTCTTCACCTAACTAGGGTGAGGTCCATTTGACGTCAACGAGCAAAAAAAAATAGGTGAACCATAAAAAAAACTTCATCCAACTGCTCATCGATGCTAGATCTACTACAAAACTATAAAACAAAAGTTTACAATAACTTCAATCGATTATTAATAGTAATTCGTGATTTTTGCCCAAAAATAAAATATGCAAAGTATCAATCAGATACATTTAAATAAAAAATCTAAATTATCTTCACTACACTCTCCGCCCATTTCAGGGTTAACCTGTTAAGTAGGCAAGACGAGTTAACTCGTCGTTAAAAAATTTCATCACGTTCGATAAAATAAGTTAATTCGTCGCGAAAATTTCGAGACTTAATCCCTGCAACAGGAGTAAAGAATGCCTTAAGTCATATTTGGTGTGGGCGAAATGAGTTAATTGGCTCTGTGATAATTATTAAACACACAAGTTTTACACTTTAGTGAATTATTGACGTTTCTGATCGATACATGATCCACTTAACGAGTTAATCGATTCTAATAACGATTTTCACTGCTTTGCTAAGATTTAGGAAATAACGACCATCAGTATCGGATTGATTTATATGTATGAATACGTTCCCTCTCCCTGGGGCAACGTTAAATTGGCAGAGACGCGTATTGGGGTGTAATGCGCTGGTTCTTTCGATAACAGAACTAGCTACCCCTCTTATAATAAAACGGGAGCGAATGACGTCATGCTCGCATTCACGGCCCCCACAGGATATAATTCTGTCCTCTGTGTTTGCGATACTCACACACGCCCACCTGTACTCTATACGAAAATCGTTGGAGCGTGTTACACGCGCGCTTACTCCCCCTGCATTATAAATAGAGGCGTTTTCAAAGCAGCAGAATGATAAACCAAACGTGAAAATTGAGTAACGCGGAGAGACAAAACGCGGAGTCGCCATTTGTCGGCTGTGGGTTCCGCGACTTCCGGTGGTGGCGTGGTTTTCACTTCGAAACCGTCTCGAGGTTTAGTGAACCGTAATAGAAGTCCCCTTTTATAGAATACTGGAGGCGGTAAACTGAAGTTCCTCGCTGAAGTTTGTCGACAAATGCAAGAATTCATTGCAAAAGATGTGATATCAAAGAAATTTTATTCAATGCTCGATTTCCTAAATTTGGTCTTCAATTTTTATTATTCGAATTACCTATTACCAAGCGATTATTAAATTTTGATTCTATCTTCAAATTTTAAAGCATTCGCTTTAACTACTTTAACTTCACCGTGATGACTAAAATACACCATGCAAACGGCCAAAGGTGACAGAAAACAATTAACATCACCTACGAGCATATTGCAGTCACTTGCAAGCAGACTCGCAATCAGTCAGCTACGAATTACAGCCCTGCAAAAACCATAACAGTGAAGGTGCCGGTTACGAGCTTAGTTCCCATTCCTTTGTTAGACGATATCGCCCAGGGAATCGAGCGTTTGGCTATACAGCGCTCAAGTAGTCAAGGTTCCACTGAACTTCGACAATGCACATGCAGTATCGAAAAGGAAGCTCGCAAAGCGGAAGGCATTTCTTAACCGTTCAGATGTAAGCCCGCATGCAATATTGATCAAGCTGGTTGGTAAATTGGACCGAGAACTGGGTGGTCGTGGCTTGGGCAAGCGTGAAGCGGTTTCCCTTCTGATCGTGAGTCACTGTGTGCCAACCCAAACTCCGCTTTATTGCTCGACAGGATCGAGCCAGGGTTGCTCGTGTGCCTTACATTTCGTGCCTGACGCGCTAACGCCGCTCTTATCGATCAAATCTACAACGAATGGAAACAAGCTTTTTCACTTGTAAGACCCGCATTTCAATTTTTAATGGGTCGTTGTGATTCGTCAGGTCGACGCAACAGATGCCACTGGGCAAATTAGTTTTCTTTTTTAATAATAGGCTTTAGGAAGGAAAGGTTGATCTTCGAAATGATTAGAGGGTATATAGGATATTAAAGTATATATTTAAATGAGGGGTGAAAGAAGCCCTCGAATTTGGGGATAGTAAATAATGTGAAGACTTCAATTTGCGATTCGAATTGGAAACTTTAAAAGTGTTAGTGAAGAGTGATTCGAAAGTGGTGCTGTAGAATTTACAAGTATGTAAGTAGTGTATGTGAGAATAATTGAAATAGAATTGTATTGAGAATGGGTCTCCAAATGATTTGCTCTTGAGATACGGTGACGTTGAATTCGTCGAAGAATAACGAATAAACGTTAAAAAATGATTAAGTAATCGAAATTATTATTAACCCGGGTTAACTTTATTCGTCGAATAATTAATCTAAAGTTAAAGTAACTTTTTCTATTTATTTAATGTTTTATTTGGTGAATGCCCAACTCTGACTCGGTGCCAAGCTTCGATTCAGGCCAATACTAATTTTCAATCACATCCTCAATGTACTCTGACCGCAGTGTATTAAATTTGCAGTTAATGTTATTCACGTGCCGTTTATCGATAGCTTAAGATGCAAAGAGCCGCAACGACAATGGGATAACGAACACCCAGCCTCCCTATTCGATATACTCTATTACTTGGGTTAACATCCACTTTGTGCACCACGCTGGCTCATGCCATCCACCCAGGTTCCTGTGCCTCCGTTAGGTCCATATACGAGGCTCATTACGGGGGGACATTCTGGTAGCGGCAGGACATTCAATGAGTTAATTAAGTATTCAAATGAGGATGCGACAAACATTTTGTAACGACTTTAGCATGGTAATAGCCTGGCCTAACGACGCCCCGTTTAGCAAAAACAAAAATGCTAGCTCCAGTTATGTCCTCGGTTTAAGTGGACTCCTTCTGAATTACCCGTAGATAATTTGCTTGTAATTTGTGGCACATTAAAGTTACGCGCGACTACAGTGACTCTAATGTAAAACGAGCGATTTTACTGGAATCATTAATTAGAACGTGTCAAAGGGCAATAAATATGCAGAGTAACATTGCTAGCGCAATGGCATCGTCTTCAATGGCATTATCGTGGGTGCAGCATCATGAAAGTTATTTCGAAAAAGTAGATTAAAAATTACGGGTAGAAGTAGGACTGACGTGCTTCGATTGAATTCATTCCCTGTAGTTGATTGAACGAAGTTAAAACTGCATGATAAATTGAGGAAGCAACCAATTAAAAAATTATTTATTTACTGCAAGGTTCAATGCGAGCGTTTGGTAATTCGACCTTTCTGCTTTAAATGATATTCACAGTTGCTAGGAGACTTTAGAATGCAAGGAACTGGATGTAGCACATAATATTATGCAATAATGCTTCCTGGACCCCATCTTCCAACATCAGCACATTGTGATCACTGACACATTCTATGTATTTATTCCATTTGCTATACTTGAGTATAATTTACAAAAGATAATCGAAATTACCAGCTGTTTCAAACTTTCCAAACACTAAAGGCCTGCAATGCAAAATTACGAAAATTCATCCACGACACATTATAGGTACACAAAAAACTTCATTTTTCCTCCCAAAGATTTATCAAAGTAGATTTTAGATTTTATTGATTTTAATTGATTCAAATTAATTTTCTCTTCCAATCAATTTTGCTGCCCTGGGCAGTTGCTCTTCTTGCGCCCCCTACATCGAGTCCTAGCCCAAGATACTCAGACTTGTCGTTTCGAGAGTCTGCAGAAGCGCAATGACCAGTCGGTGGAACGTAGGCAGAGAATTGACCGTGGCAAGACGGATACTCGAGTACGTACTTAAGTACCGCTCTGGCGCATAGGGTTCGGGCTAACTTGACCCCACGATCGTAGGCCTGAGTCCACCTTCAGTATATAATCCCCCGCTTAAGCGGATCTACCGCGTGCGTGGACGTTTCCGGTCGGTCTCGCGTAATGTACACCGAGGGGTACCTACACGCGAACTAGCCGTCGCAGGAAATCTACAGATAGCACGGACGTGGGCAGCGTGTACACCTGTACGCATCGTATCCAAATCGATGCGGTTAATCGATGGAATCGAATGTCACGAACCGGTTACGGATTGGTTAACCTTGCTGTCCTCTTGCTGCCACACCGAAAAAACGTGTCCAACTCGTTCGCCGAGATGGTGCGGTTTAGGAGCAGCGAGCTGCTGCAGCACCACCAGTAACACTATACACAAGGGGCCAACTGCTCTATTTTCATTTTCAGAAAATTAGTTGCGACAATGGAACTTGTCGCGGAGTGACTGCGCTTTTAATTGCTGTTTAGGGAAATGTGTGAATCGAAGGCGAAGTTCGAAAAGATTGTTGGTTCAAGAGATGATGGGTGTCTTGAAATATGTGGAATGTGATTTTCTGCTCGATGATAAACTATAAACTATAGTTTATAATCTATAGCATAGATAATAGGTTAAATCACATAATTCTTTTTGTGTGTGGCTTTACAACGTTTATTTATTCGTTATTTTAAGTAAAATAGCTTAAGGTGACAGTAATTGGTGCCGTTACCTTAGACACTTTTGTTGTAGGTATTATTAAATACTTAGTGAAGTGAATTTTGTTTTCTTTTTCTGAGGGAATTTTTGTGAAGTATTACCTACGAAATTATAAAATATTTTGATCTGGAAAGTGAATAATAATACCATAGATTTAAGCTATATCGTAAATATTAATACAGTGAAGTTTTCTTAGAAGTAAAAAATAACGTATTTCTTATCGAAATGTTTTAAAGCATACGTTGAAATTCGAGCTCCAAACACTGAATTATTTATTTAGTAACTACTAGGGTTTGTTGTAGTGAAAAGTAATTTCAATAAACGGTGAACGATGTAAATATTTGCCTATGTGTTTTGATGTTAAATAATCGATACAATGGCGGCGAGCTGAGGCACTCAGTCATATTGATGTTGACATAATATCACGGGCAAAACGGCATATTGATATTAGACCCGTTTCAGAACGTAACAGGTGCAGACATTACTTTGAATTTAACTTAACAGTGGTTTTACCTATTCTTTTCGTTACAATGTTAATTTTTATTATTATTGAAAATAAACGGGCATTGCTTGACACAATAGCCTGAATAGCTTCCCCTTAAAAGAGGCAGTACTACCGGAGAAGAAGTCGGCATAGTCTATGTCCCATTCTGCGCCCGCAGATCTCGCTGAAAGTCCCGGACAAGAAGCGACCAAGAAACTGGAGCCCAAAGCGCCGTCTGGAAACGCGAAAACGACGGAAAGGGAGACACCCGGCGACGCTCCGGGACGTCAAAAGGGACAAAAGGCAAACGTCCCCCGGCGCAACGATACCGTGGAAAACGCTCCGAGGTACAAACGCAACGGGAAGGAATCCGTAGACAGCAGACGCGGGATATCGAGTAACATTCGTCATGGTAGACGCGAAGACGTCGACCTCGCGGACACACTGGTCGGGCTGGTCGCGGTTTGCTGGCTTTATGCATCCAGAGTCAGCATCGTCTGCGTTGCGCGCGACGTGACTAGCGGTTCGTGTGAAAAGGCCCTAACTGTTCAGCAGATCTTGGCCTGGATCGAATCTGAACAGAATTAGAACTCCGGCTAAATGGTACGTAATTTTTTTCTGAGCTTCTTATGGTTTTTCAATGTTCTCAGAGTGATTACTGTGTAGGTATCGTTGGAGAGGCGTTGTGAAGAGGAATCCAGGGATACCATTTTTAACTTGGAAGGAGATGGGACTACCTTGAAAAATGGCCAAATGCTTGTGATTTTGAGTTTTCGGACAAAAGAAACCAGTAACAAAATCGCATTTAGTTGGAAGGTGCACTTGAGGAAACCATGATGGAGAAGTTGAGCTGCCAAATCTGTTTCCTGGACCCTAATTGCGGCACCTTATTAGAACCTTAATAAGAATAGCATTTTCTGACCTTAATAAAAGAGGAAGAGCCTGCCAAGATAGACAAAGGTCCAGGCCCATACGGTCTTGTAATACACATTCAGAGTCTTTGCCTGACAAGGCATTCGTTTACATCACTAGGCCGTTCATCAAGTGCCTATCCTTCAACCAGATGCTGTTCTGCTTTTTTCCCCCCTAAAAACTCGAAATCCATGCTTCAACACTTTGAGTCACGTCGACGTTTACTCGGAGCGAATTAAACAAAAATTTTTAATTTAGGAGAAAATTCTTAAAACCTTGCGCGACTCAGCATTAGGGCCATTTTTTTTTAAACGAACCCCTTTAATTTTCAAATTAAAGATGGGAGTAATCTTTGCAATGGTGTATACAAGTCACATTCACGAATCACACTGCAGACTTAACACTGTCCTTTAATCTTCTCACGAGGCATAGCGCCTCGCGAGAGCAAGACCTCGTTTCCGTCGAGAGATTCGTGGCCGGTCGTTGGCCGATGAAAAACATCATCAACGAGAGAGCCAGCGTGGCTCGAGCCGACTGCAGTGGAAAGAAGAGAGGCCACAGGCTCGATGACAGTCCTCCCGCAATAATATCGGCCTCCTTTGCTTCGTTTCGCGGCACTCGAAACGATTACCGGCGCATTGATCGGGTGGATGCAACGGGGCTGCAATTAGGCAGACAGCGCGACCCGCTAAATCCAGGTGATTATTAGCAAAGGTGCTGCCGCGAATGGGTGGTTCAGCGCACTTGTGCGGGGTATCCACGAGCTCTTGAGCGATTTTCAAGTCTAATAATCGCTGAGGAACTGGGGGTGTCGGGGTAATTAGATGCACCTTCTCACGGGTTAATTACACCACCTTTAAGCGGTAATTCCACTGATTTTGAGAATTTTTTATGCGAGTGTAGTGAACGAAATACAAAATCTGACAAAAACGAATAGAACTTAACAAAAATTATTGTCGAATGGAAAAGTCAACTTTATTCGTCAAATAATCTAAAGTTAAAGTAACTTGTTCTTAATCCGTTATTTAAATAATTTTTTATTTAGTTAATGCTAAACTCTGCCACCTTGCGAGGAAGCTCCAAAATGTTTAATAAGCTCAAAAAGGCTGCGGTCGCGGCGCGTAAAACTGCGCAAGGTCAACGACCCCTTTGCCCGGTACAAAATTAACCCTAGGCGCGGAATTAACCTCGACTCGGGGCAGACCTCATAATCGCTTGTTTCTGGATTTCAATTTCGTCCTAGGGGATCACTGGCTGTGTGTACGCGAGACGGCTGCGTCGAAAACGGGTGAGACACCGTTTCCGCGTTGCCTCGATCAACGTCAAGGTGTCCACCCACGCGGTCGAGTCTACAACCAGTCTGACCACTTATCGACGTCTGTACGCGCACCTTGAACGGGTCCAGCCCGCGACGACTTTATCCGTCGCGGTGATTTAGAGCCGCGCGGTTATCGAGAAATTAACGCGGTGCGAACTGGACGCGGTATCGGCACACGCCCCTATTACCGAAATCGGTGGATCGTGGGACGGATGAGTCGCCGCGACGATAACGATAAACGAGCTCGCAATCGCGACTGGCGCGGATTCGAAGAAATTCCGCCCACTAGTCATCGCTAACAAGAGACCTTCGATAATCTGAGAATTTCAATTTGTTTTTAAACTTGCTTGATAATATCATTAATATTTGTATATTAATTGAAAATAATTGTTATGTGGTTATCTACCTACCTATGCTAAAATATTTTTAGCTATTTCTTACTGTACGACAATGCGTAGCTGTGTCAAGTTATATGTTCATTCTTATGAAATTCTATGTTAATTTTTTAACTTGTCCCAGTTTGATTTTCTATTCATTTTCCCCAAATTAAAAACTGCCCGGCACGTCAACAATTCGATAAATATTAACCTTACTAGATGTATCAAGTAATTTTTATTTCGTGGTACTTTCTGGTTCTACGGGGTGAAAACAATCCTTAAAGTGCACTTAAGTTTAATGTGCACTTTACTATTTTCCTTTATAGGTACCTTATGTATAAACAAATTGTGCAAATGAAAATTGAATGGTTTTCTGTGCTCTGTAGAAGTGTGCAATGAAATTGTTTAAATTTTGAAGTCACAATTGAATATAAGTAGGTACAAAATATAAGAATATTGCATTGAATATTGTTTACAAGGGAGAAATAGGATTACGGAGATGTTTCTTGCTCCGTGCTTAAAATCTGATGTTTTTCAGGTTCTAGTCTTTTATACCTGTACAACAGTCGTTTCTAAGGAGCGTTACAGATAATTCAGCCTATTTTTACAGCGACAATAACCGCGTACGCTTTAGCGAGCATGAAGGTATATTATAGGTTTCCAATAGCGCGCAGCATATCAGCCTATGACACAGCTCTACAGGAGAAAATCATTTTCCATAGTCCCATAAATCATATCACGCGAGCTCTCCCCCGCGTACCTGAGAGCACACTGGAATCCTTTTCGAAGCTCTTCATTATCCTCCAGCAGTGCATTAATAAAGGCTTCCAGTCCCGTAACTGGTATTTTGTAACGAGTATGCTTGTATGGTTGCACCTTAAGCCAGGTCTATGTTGTGTTGAAGACCCTCGATCGCAATCAAGCTCCACGAGGGAAACAATGTGCTTATGCAAACAAAGTCTAATGGTACCGACAAAAAGACAAATAAGCGTGGCTTATCTCGTCGCACACATTTTTCAACTACCTTACTATACATTTTCTACGTATTCTATAATTGGTCACCTACTTTTAAAACACTTCGCATATTCTTCATTTTCAAATACTTCAACTTTTGCGTTAGTGCAATAAAAGTACAAGCAAAAAAAATAAATTTAATTTTTTCAGAATTTCTTACTTATTTATACTTAAACATATACTTGGACTATAAAAATTTAATTTCTAGTATTTTGAAAACTGAGACTCAGAATCTATATTTGTGATTGATTCTTCGATTCCTTTTGGCTTGGGGAATTCTCGTGTATTTTCTCGTGCCACAATTTTGCGACACCCTATGTACACCTGTATATCTACCATCAAAAGGCATACAAACGTTTATACGGTTGTTTTATGCTCGATAAAACGATTCGCGCGCGCGCGCGGGCGTACACCTTGCTGTGCACGATAACGGGAAACGTCCGCGCTGATTATAATGGAGGAGGAAGAAACGGTTTCGTGTGCGTGTAGCGGAATTGTTCGTGTTATACGGGAGACCTGAATTCATGGGGTATTTCTTGCTAATTGGAAAGATTATCCAATCGTTTAAGCGGCAGATTAACACGCGATCGTGTTTTAATGTAGCAAATTGCCACCTCTGGGAATGTAAGACGATGGATTACATTCTGTAAGATTGAATCTGTTAGCTGACATTAAAACGAAACTTATAATTAGACGAGATTTCATCGTATAGATTCGCTAAATTTGAATTTCATAAAGTTTACATGGGAAATGCGTCGTGACTCTTAGGATACGAGTAAACTTTTTCATTACGAAGAAATGTGTACAAGATCCAAGCAAACTGTGGAAGGTTCCAATTCTGTTTATAATTGAGGACTTTGCAGCAAAAGGGGTGCAGCTCCATTATTGAAAAAAAAAAAATCAACATCGTTTGGTGCACGTTTGATACAAATCCGATAACAAATGAGCGATTTATTGCAAATAAATAAAAATAGAAATATTACTTTTTTATTATAGAAATATTAATAATTTTATTATAGAATATTTTTTTGCCAAAAATAGAAATATGTTTCATAAAAATGGAGCATGTTATGCTCCTATTTCACAGATCTTTATTAGCCAAAATAAATTCTAAAAATTCTACAAAACTCCGTAACTTCCTGCACCTACAACATGCACAGTAATGAGTCCAGCCCGCACTTCCCCAGCGCAGCAATGTATCCCACACACAATTGCACGTGTACTTTTCTCCCCCAGCGCACTTGGACGACGAGGAAGGAGCTATACTGCATTCCACATTAGAGCATACGGATTTCGCGCAGGCACGACCCTCAGGAGGCGTTGGTACGCTCGACTCCCCACTGAACCGCCTATGTTTCTCTCCGTCGCACGACCTTCTACTTACTCTCTCTGTTAACTTTTCGCGAACTGTTTACGTTGACAACGGTCAAGGTCTCGCGTTTGGGATGTACCAGTTATTCCTTGGAAATTACCACGACCAATCGCATGCAGTTCAAATTGTGGGTAGTAGTGGGAGCTGCGCAGATCGGTCGCAAATCGGTAGGGGCGTCGGTATGCTCTAATATGGAATGCAGTATAGCAATAATGGAAAAGAAAATAGCGGTTGTAAAAGCATTTTGCATCCACACCGAGCAGACTAATCGCGCGACTCGATTAATTACCATATCTCAAATGCCAAGAGGCAAAGAAGCTTGTTTCGCAAGCAATCTCCGACGTTCTTCGCTCGCAGCATTCTTCGCACGCGAGATTCGCTTACATTCTACCCAACGTAGACAAAAGTGTTCCGATTGTCGATCGGGGCACACTTTGCCTTCCACAATTACAGCGTGCCAGGTGCATTAGCGCGTACCCGCGTGAAAAAGCGCGCTTTACGCTTAATCATCGTGCTTCTTCGCTTGCAATCTCCGCTTCCGTGAACCGTCCGCCGTCATGACGCAACGGTGAAATTAATGGAAAAACGTGAGCACCGGATAAAATCCCGCGGAATTGATACACCGAGCGCGTAAAAGTAAATGGAAGGATGTAAAAGAAAGAGGGCTGCCCTTTTATACCGGACATTTCATTTCGTGCAACGATCTCGGGAGCATTGGAAGACGGGGAACGAGGAGGTAAGAGCGTTGAGAGAAAAGCGACGAAATATGGAAGACAGATAATAAAGAAGAGTTACGAGAGTCTTGGATGAACCTCAACAGTTCTTTTGGATTTTTTAATTCTGACATCTTTCATGCTTTGTTTCTTAATTTATGGTCGTGATTATTTGGATATGACTTTGTGCTCGAATTAAACCCCGATTCATCTCCCCTAATTTACGTCTCCTTCGCTTCATAATTTAAATAACCACACGCGCTAGAACTCTGAATGCAAAGTGCTGCGCATATATCTCTGAAAGTTTCCCATCTACGTGAGCGAAATTCTACGGGCACGTCGCTCCTACAATAGCCACCGCAGAAGCACAAGCTTTCGGTCTTGAAAGATCCAACCCCGATGACCTAATATTATTCGCAACCTACTAACCTCACCTTCTTGCCCAATCCGATAGACACCTACTAAGAACCACCAAACTTCACCTGCAAGTCGTGACGTGCGACAAGAGAAAAGGTGAAAAGGGGAACTGGCTTTGAGCCAGGTCAACGAAAGTGCTACGCAACATTGAATGGAGCGCAGTTGCAACTGCATCGCCGAAGCCCGCTGTATCACGTCAGCATAGATTACCGGAGCTGATGATGCAGCGCTGCGATTGCATTAATACGTTGGCCCCCAGTAAACGGCCACATAGGAGCCGACGTGTATTACTCTGGTCAGTGGCAGTATTAAAAGCAGTTGACCAGATAACTGCAGATCCTCGACCGAGCGGAGCTTTTATTCCCCTATCGAGAATCGAGACTCCCGCGAGATAGTTAATCTGGAAAGTCGAACGTTATCTGCGGTTAATCGCGGCTCTCGCTATTAATTAAAGGACAGCATCAAAGGGCGCTGGCGGCGTTATTAGTTTTACGCGGAGCTTTCAGTTACAAGCGTTGCTCGGCAAAGCTTCAACAGCCTTAAACTTGAATCAGCAGAAGCGGCGGCGACAGCGGCAACGCGATAACATCTAAATTAATCCATCTTGCGTGTAATTAACGAGCCTTGCACTAGAGCTCGCCACCGTCAAGTACCAATAAAATTGAAAGCGAGAAGGCTGGGTCGGTTCATCGCGAGTCACTTTTTCTTATAAAGGAACAGTTTTCATCGTGCAGGCGTTCTACCGCAGCTGCCAGTCGCTGATTGCGTGGCCGCAGATTAGCCGTACGTCAGAGCTGGGCATGCAATACGCACGTGGATAAGCGGATCTTTGTAAACAAGTCCCGCGGCCATTTAAAGCTTCGATCGACGACGGTCGATGAGGAGGAACGGCGTATCAACTTTTGGCCCGTTAAACAAAATCAACCTTGTCCTATTGGGACTTATTCACCGACCGACCTGCTTGTACGCGTTTCTTTTAATTGCGACTATCTCGCCGATTTATACGCGCAGCGATTGCAAGAGGATATTTTATTTAACGCGGTGCAGCACAAGCGCAGTGTTAGAAAACGTGTGAAGAAGCTAATTCTACAAACACAATTTTCTAAAAACAATCTGTGCCTTATTATTAAAAGCACTCGTTATTAGAAGTCAAGGAGTACATCTATTTTTTAAAAGATACTGCGAGTGAAAGATCCCACAGAGAGTTTTGTGCAAGTGTCATTTAAGAACTTGGAAGCTGTCAATCTTGGACGGCTACCGACGAGAGCTCCGGCGATATTGCCTCATAGAGGGAGATCGAAGAGGCAATTTTGTTCCATGCCGTGGGGTACTTGCCTTGATATCAAAATTGGTTTCAATGCCACTCGGACAAGGCTCGCCAATAGGGGCGGAGTGGTGAGCAATTTACCGCCACTTTTCACTTTCGAGGAACGACGTCGAGTAAACGGATCACTTCGCTTGCTATCAGCTCATTTGACTCCTAACCGCTTCTCGACTTTCGATCTTCGCTTGCGCAATATTCGATTGGATCACCGACAAGATTCAACCTTGGCGTTGCATTATTTAGAACGGCTACCAATGTTGCGCGAAGAGCAAACACCATGGTGGGATGGAACCGAGGCGAAGCATGGAGCTTGCAATTAGTTGAATCGAAGATTCTGAGAAAATGAGGAGAAACTGTGATATTTCAAAGTGTTCGTTATATGGGAATTGGTGGTGGCTTGATGGATCAAGTAGAATTTTAATAAAAAAAGTAACTCGGTCAATTCTTAGGAGAAATATTCTTCTAAGAATTATATTTATTTCTTTATTTCTAATATATATATATTATATATTTCTTCCACCCTTGCTACTATTAGTAAATAATTGTAATAATTACAATTTCTAAAGAAATGACATCGCGATTTGGTCAAAGATGACCCGAGCTCCGTAGTGGGGTTAACATGACGACCCGATTCCTCAGATGCCACGGGTATAAAAACGCGGTCAGGTATTATTCTGCGTAGGAATATTGTGCAATACGCGCGTAATAGTCGCCGCTGCTAATTGAATGCAGAGCAAAGACATCCGCGACGAAGGCGGATCCACTTGTCCCGTGCACATACGCTCATTGCTCCAATTTGATTAGCTGGAAAGTTCTTGTTCTCATCCTCGAGAAATTACGATGCATCCTTTCGTATTATTATACATTATACCCTCAACTATGCATAGTTCATGGGAAGTAACTGAAAGAACAGTTCATAGAAGAGGTGCTACCAACGATAACGTTATCACAACTTTGAATTCAATTCGAAGAAAATGTCTTGAAAATGGAACGCTTATGCTTTAGTATAAGTAACATAAAATACAGATACATGGAACGTTAACAGAAAGATACACAGACATCGGTTTAAGCATTAATAATTTTCTCTTGAAAAATAAGATCATTATCCACTACATAATTGACATCTGCTTCCTCTGATTTTAAAACTAAAATTGAAAGTTCATAGACATATGTCTCTGAAGACCATTAATTTCGCTTTTAAAGAATTAAATTATTATTGCGGTTGACATCGCAACCTTAGGCATCCAGTCCGTAATTATCATCTCGTTCTTCTAATTTTAGACCAAGAATTAAGACCACACAATGTAGGTTATATTTCTTAAGTCATCCGAAGCGATTGTGCCACTCTTATCTGACGAAATCTGCGGCTATGTTTTCATACAGCCCTGATAATACCGCAACAGTTGATTTTATTACTGAAAAGTTTCCAGGTCAGTAGAAATATGTCTCACGGAAAATTAGCACGACGCAGTTGCGACAGGAGTTTTCAGGGCAAACACGGTAACCATGTGACCAGTTCTTTCTTTATTCGCTAGAACCGGTCAAATGGGCATTTTAGATTCTATTGTGAGCAATTCTGCTCCTTTTTCATCGCTGCCCGAGGCAGAGTACAAGGTTGCACAGCCGTCAGAGCCGCTGCTCGACGAGAAAAAACCGTTCGAGTGAAGCCATTCGCGGTGTGTCAGCGTTTGAATTAGTGCCGTGTGAGCGATGTATGGAATAGTACCGCAGAAGTAATATCGATAGTGTCCTGGTCGATAACTTAAGAACAAGAAATAAGAAAAAAATCAAAGATGATTATAAACACTCGTAAACTGGAATTTCAATGTAATTTACGATCGCTCGTATCTATCATCTGTCGACTAATATTTTCTTCGTTTCTCCCTCTCAAACATTTTCCTACCGCAACAGGCTAGTTTCCTCCATCAAGCAACCGTGGGAAATGCCTTTCCAGGATTCCTACGATTAACCACCCTTTAGAATTCCCTACAACTTAAAAAGACTTATAATTTGCTGGGAAAAGTTTTGTAAGTCAACGATAAATATTTTAATGTATAAAATACCTTTCTATCGCCACCTAAGAGCAGAAAGTGCTAACTAGACTACCAATCACAAGATTCGTAATGTGAAATTAATTTAAATTCCTCGCGATATTCGTGACAATTTTTTAACAATTTTTTTGCGGATCACTATGTGGAGATATTATCTCAAAAACATCAAATATCCATTTAAAATTTAACGATTCCCTCGGACGACCATAAACTCTGGAATGGCAAAGTAAACGCGACAAATAGAAGAAGTTAAAGTAAAGTGTGCATTGAAAAAGGTCAGAAATCGGCGACTGAAATTTGCAAGGCGCAGAAGGCGGTTTTTATCGAGAGGCTTCCCTTCTATGGGCATTCTGCGCCGGAACGCAGAGGCGCAGAAGAAGATCGAGCTCTGCGCGTACTCGAAAATCGTCATACGAGAAGGAAAAAGTTGTCAGGCTGGTGTGACACCGGATCGTCGCCAAGAAATTCAACCGTGCGTATTGAACGCGGAGAAGAAGTTGGGAGAAGAAGACGAGAAGCGAGGAAAGAAAAAAAAGCAGCGACGGCAAGCAAGACGAGACTGAACGCTCGGATAACTCGCTAATTAACAATTATATCGAACGAGGCAATAGCGGTAAGCTGCAGAGATCGATAATCGCCACCTCGTCCTGTTAGCTCGATAGCAACTTGAACCTCGAAACAGGAAACACGTTCGATTTCCATCTTCCTTTTTGTGGTGCTTGTGTTCTTTTTTTTTTTTTTAAGATAAATGCAGCTATAATACGCCCTTTGAAAATTAGTCATAGTGGCATGGGAAACCTGATACTCTTCGCGCAAATTTTACAATAATTATTCACATTAAGATAGGAAAGTCGATACACTCCTTGAAAATTATTCGTGTGAACCCTTTCAGTGGCGGTAAGGGGAGTGAACAAGGCTTTGGTTACCGATTTAGTGAAAATTTTGCATACGGTTGGGTTACAGCATGTGTAATAATCAGGGCTGAGGGAAATTTGAAACAGTTGGAGAGAAAATACTGAGAACTGAAATATTTCCATAAGCAAATACTATTTCATTAGTTGTTTATATCATGAGCAAATGCTATTTACTATTTACACTCGGATTCGAATATAGGAAATTATTTGAAATATTATTATTTGAAGTACTACTTTCTTATATTTCAATAAAATATTCTTTTCACAATAGTATTCGTATGAGGTAGTATTGAAATACTATTTCTTTATGTAACTACTACTAAATAAACTTTCAAAGAAAAGTTGATTTGTCCAATCGTGTATCACTCGAAGAAATAAAAACATTTATTTCTATTTATCTATTTAAAAACTGTATTATCCCCAGCCCTGGTAATAATGCGTTAAATGCACAGAACGGGCTACTCAAAATGCAAGAAAATCTAGCTCAATGTTCACCCAGCTTATCCCTCTATTCACTTTAAACCGATTACGATTATTTAGGTAACCAATGAACGATCGAATCTAACGTTCCATCATTGCTACCACAACAGCAACTTATTATCTGGGAATAATAAACGCGTGGTAAGTCATTGACCCATGTAGCTCATATTTCAATGTTATGTGTAATCAGCGAGAAATTCTCAGAAGTTCGTGCGTATTTCATGCAATTTATCGACTGCACGATTCCATTTAAATACGATTGAGAAGGGGATCAGCGAATTCGTATCATCAAACTTGCAGCCAATTAAATGAAACGTCGAACCGATAGTATCTTAATAGAATTAAATGGATAGGCAGAAATATTATTCCCTAATAATGCACGATTCTGTTGCTACGAAATTAAAATTAAATTAAAAGACGAAAAACCGCGATAACTTTAAAGGCTGATTTCCATTTTAAATGCCCCACTTCAATTTCAGAACAAAAATAATATCATTCGATGCCTCCTGGCAAATATTTTATTGTATAATCGAAACTCTTTGGTTATAAATCAACATTACGTCAATTTTTTCGCATCAAAGTTTCAGTAGGTATTTAAGAAGCGGATTGCGAACCCGCCGAATTGTGCAACGTCTCGTCTATCGCTCGATTGTGGTAGCCCGCCACTAACTTGTCCCCGTTTCTTCTGCCGCATTCCAGCGTTTGGCAGGAGCTGGTGATATTACAATAGTGCAGCAAAGACACGACATAACGACACGTCCCTCAAAAAACTAGAAAACAGAGAAGCAGGCCAGCGCATGCAGCGGATTCCAAAGGCAATCGTTCGCGGCTGTATATACAGAGCGTTTCATAATAGGTTGCCACCGCTAAACAGTGACGATTCTAGATGGATAAATAAAGAGGAAATGTTCAATAGAATTTATTTATGGGAGGCTTCCTGTTCGAGAAGATGAATTTTGAAAACTTAATATTTTTAGAATGAAATGAATGCTTGATATAAAAAGAAATCGATATCGTAGAATATTTCTCTTCCAAATAGAGCTTTCTTTTTGAGAAAATCGAGTTTGAAAATTCATCGAATACTAAAGAATCGATTTTCTCCGAAACAGAGCCCTGTTCGAAAAATGTAATTCAATTATCATTTCAAGATATCTTTGTATAAAGATACATTTCATCGCCAATTGTATAATATTTTACTGGCAGAACCTGTTCGCTCGAGTTTTCGAAATCGATTTCTTCGAGAAGTAAGCCATCCGTGAAGAAATTGCATTCCACATTTCCTGCTTATACTTTTCCACGCAGAATCGCTGGTGTTTCGGTTGTACCGGCTGTTACGAAACATCCTGTACACTTCCTCAGCAACTATTCTTGTACCATTTGCCAGTGGGCACCGTTACGCCGTAAACAGGGCCCGCGTAGGGTCAACATTCGCATCGCGCGGTGCACCTGTTCCACTCTCGTTTCGCGAATTTTCTGACCGACGAACAACGCGACGGCGACAATTATTCGTTTAAACGAGCTTAACCTTTACCGGGGTAATTGCACGAATTATGGCGGCGTAACGCGATGAGCGTCGATCGATTCCGCACCCCTTTTGCGCTATTGGAATTCAATTTCGCTCCGGGGGTAGGAGACGGAGCGAAAGGTTAATCGTTTTCCAACTAGAAACCGTGAGCGTGCAGAATTGCACCGCGATGGATCATCCCCGGGAATGGTAGAAAGCGAGAGTTATATCATCGCGCGAATACCAATCACCACGGTGAAATCCGTTGTGTCCTTGTGGCGAGAGAAAAAAAGAATTATTCAACAACGTCGGCAGCTCCGTGAGTTAGAAAATAGCGTGGGAAAATCGATCTGTATTTAACGAACGGAGCTGGTTATTTGAAGCAAGAAAAATATTAAGCTTCTTATATATATATTTTTTTTTAATACTTTTTTCGAGGGATTACGTGCGAAGAAATGTGGAATTATTGAGGAACACAGTGGGAAACAGGCACGTGCCACTATTTTGTGATTCTAGTTGAAAGAAAAATTGTTTCCGTAGGAAAAGCCGTAATTATTTGAAATTGTAATTATTTTAAGCGGTACTTCATTTAGGTGGTATATGACTATTGTCAAATTTTAGCTGAAGAATTATTTTCAGAGGAAATGCGGTACGGAATTGTAATTATTTTAAACGGTACTTGAATTGGATGGTAAATGAATATTATCAAATTTTAGCTATAAAAAAATTAGGTGGCATTTCATTTTTCTCAGCATGAAGAAAATTTAATATGATTCTGCTCGGTGAAACATACTTGTTATTATATCAGTGGTGGAATTACAATTAATGGTATAAACAAACGAAAATTTATTCATATGCAGCACGTGCCTGTTTTCTACTGAGCCCATCAATTTCAGAGTTTCGATTTATAATAGGTAGCTCGATTGTAATTGCCTCATATCTCCAAATCATTCAAATTCACTGAACAAATCAAATTTTGTGAAGGAAACTCACAAAAGTAATTTTCCCCATTCCATCTCCAGTTTCTCCTACTCTGAACAAGAAATGCCATAAAAATAACGCGTAACGTATCTCTCACGAAGTTTCGTAACTAGTCTCTAGGGATTCCGGCTTAAAAGTATAAATAAAGCGACCGAACTAGTGCGCCGAAAACACTTATTGTTTATTTAAGAAATACGGTCGATAGCATAAATACTTTATTATAAATAAAGTATTATAAATAAAGTATTTACTCCCTGTGCAAGAACATTTGAGGCCTTCAGACGAAAACGGACTAACCCACATTTGCGAAATTGAGTTAGTAGCAATAATGTACTCCAACAGGCTGTACCGGTCATA
This sequence comes from Andrena flavipes, assembly GCA_963971345.1. Lineage (NCBI taxonomy): Eukaryota > Metazoa > Arthropoda > Insecta > Hymenoptera > Andrenidae > Andrena > Andrena flavipes. The sequence continues at coordinate 47,686,791 of OZ020482.1, forward strand.
TAAAATAGGAAAAAATAATTATTTTCCAATACGCGTTAACCGTTGTTTGCTCTCAATGCCACGATACCATTGCGAAACATCACCGCAGCTACTGTATTTCAGCATTTTAAAAAACACCCCAGGGACATGTAAATAATGGACCCCGCGTGTAACGAAACCGTGAACGTAAATGGTATACAATATACAGAGATCGATCAATTTTCTTTTCAGCATTACGAGTAAGCACGTTACTTCATCCACGGTTTCTTATGTGAATCATCGAAGGACAGGATGCGGTATGGTCGTTATGATTCGCGTGCTAGAGTTACACGCCGTAAATCATCGGTTAATACGAACTTATGACGCGCCTCCGCTTAATGCACCACGCACAAATCGTTTGTAATAGACTTTCGAGTGTGTGAAAGCGGATCGAGAAAGAAACCGAGTGAGAATAAAGCGGTTGGCAAAATCTGAAAGAAAAATACGAGCACGATGAAAGTTCTGCGATACACAGTGTACTCCATCAGTTATAAAAACACCTTCGCCGTTGAAACGAAAAAAATAATAACCGAGAAGAGGCTCGACTGGTTTCACGATGGACGTAAGATAACTTTTTAAATAGGCATTTCACGGTAACGATGGAAATACTAATGATAGCGAGGCTGTGTATGTCCTCGATCTTCAACTGTGATATCGATAGACTTCGAAAGCGGAACAGCATTTTCTTCGGGCGTATCTAAGCGGATTACGTATTCGGTGCCTTTTTTCCTTCGCTCCCGCGCGAGAAACGTTTCAATACGCGCGTAGTGTTAAAAGCATACTTCGTTTCGTATGCTCTCACGCCGCGACGATTTTAAAGGATTAATGTACGCCGCGGTGCCTCGTCGTTCGCACTCATGAATAAAGAAATATCTCGACGGTACTCCAGCCATGAAACACACGACGGTTATTTTAAATACGCTCCTCTCCCGCACACGTCGCGTGCTCGAGCACGTGTTCCTGTATATACCCGGCTTCCCTCGATAGTACACGATTCGTCCCTTTCGCCTGGTGCCAGCCACCAGAGAAATGGTAATCAGTACGTGGAAAAAATAAAAACTTTCAGTGACTTGTGGCCACCGAAAACGTACGCGGCATGTAAACAATAGGTAGCGTCTAAACCTTCGATCGACAATATATTGGATGAAGGGTGATTTTTGGAGGAAAAGTTGTGCAAGGTTTTGGCAAAGTCTATTTTCCGTATGAGCATTTTATTTTCTGAGAGATTCGTGAATACATCTGCACGGTACAGGGTGCATATCATGGTAAGGGAAAAAACAGAGAATGTCCATTTTTAGTGATTCTGCGATGTATAATTTGTAGGTAGCAACTGGGGCCATAGAACTGTCGAATCACAAAGGGTTATAAAGTAGAAATGTCCAGATAAGACAACGTTGAGGATTTGGTGTACTGGTTATAAATAAGAAATGTAAATTCTTCACTGAAATAAAAAAAGGAATCCCCACAGTCTTCCTACTTGCACTGATTAGAGTATAAATTGTCCATGTTATTAACAATATAGTTAAGTTCATTGAGTTATCTTTCTTTACTGAGGAACTAAAGTATTGAAACTTGTTTTTCTCAATAAAGCTGTTTTGTGACGTCTATTGTTTTCCCCCTTGCACTTCTTATATGCTTTCTTTTGTATTTTAATCGAATATTTTCGGCATTCCGTGTGAGTCAGTGTGAAGTGCGCAAGAGGAAATATAAATATCTTTTGCGATATATCGGGAAGTGGTAAATATTTGTATTCGCGAAATATTTTTGAGAGATAATATATGATATGCAACGAAAGAGGATTTCAAATATATGTTTCCATTTCAAATATTGAAAAACTCGCTTTTCGATTTTTTTATTTATCCTTTTCTATAGTTGTTGCGATAAAGATATTTTCTGAAGTAAATATGAGATATTTCAAAAAATGTAAATATGTCGATATCGATATCTTGGCATCTTTACACAGGGAATAATGAAATGAATTGATTTGTGGAAAAAATGGTTGCGTTAAAAAAGAAGTATTATTACCGCAAGAGGATAACACTCGCCGCACCATATAAAATTTTCCCTATTCTAATTTACAAAGGAAGTATACTCTGACCCAGTTTCTAAACTAATGTGTGCGTATTCTGTGTAAAGCAACAGTATTGTATAATTAAACGCGCAATATGGATAATCGAGTTTTTATTATGGTATCATTCATTAGAGTCAATGATATGTCTACTTAATTATATAGATGCGTACTATTAATAATGTTATAAATATTAATATTTCCGAGGTTTATGAAATACCTATAATATTACGAACTATGAATGATGACCATTTGCTACATAAAATATCGGTTCTTTTTCCTCTTGATTCATATATCGGTAGCTAATATCGATTTACTAAAATATTAGTTATTTGCAACTGATTGTCTCGTATCAATTAGGTTTATTCCACAATTGATATTACCTAATACTGATAATATCGATACTTATTACTAACCTCGTACTGATTAGACTATATTGACTGAATTTAATAAATTTGTAATACTATCGAGGCTTATCTAATTATTCTTCGAGGATTATCTTATATCGATTAGATCGTAATCGTATTGACTCTTCCTCAATAACGATTCTTATTAATAGTAACATCGATACTCATTGTTTTGCTTGATTTATGCAATATTAATATTAACGTATACACTAAAACTATTGGCATCAGATACTGTCCAACACCGCCACCTAAAATTCCGATCTAATTCGATTCTTCCCATCAAGTACTTTTCCATCGAATTGTCTCAACATCTCTATACGCTGTGTCCGTCCCATCCATGTGTATAACGTCACGGTACTACCACTAATTTCGCCCAGTACATTTCAATTTAACTTGTATTACGCTCCGAACGAGTCGAATTTGCGGTAATGACAGGAGTGACACGCGCCCGTGAACACCTATCGAATAAAGATGATCCGCGATTAGCAGGTAAACGTGTAGCCGCAAACGAAGTTGGCTATCGGATTTCTCGGTAGGGCAGAAAACGTTTAAAATGTCAACGGGGTCGAAAGGCCGGGCGAGTTAATTGCCGCACGAATGTCACGGCGGATTTTAATCACTCAGCAACGCGTGGAACGGCGTCACGGGAGACACCCAGCTAGACGCTACAAATCCCAACGAAAAATCGGTTATCGATGAAATCGATTCGAGCAGCAGACAAACGCCTGTCATGGGGATCACACTATAAACCCGTGCAGTCTCTGCGTGACGTCATGGCGATACACGCGCCAATTAGGTGAACGTACGAAATTACGTGGCGATCATCGGGATCGCCGAAAGTTTACGCCTATGGCAGCGAACGGGGCGTAGAAAGTAACGTAACGAATTTACACTGCTCTTCTGTTCGTTATTCGAGGAAAGAGGAAGAGAAGCAGTTGCTCGATTGTGTCAACAGCGGTCGATCGATAAAGCTGACGCATACACGTCCCGTACGATCTAACGGTCCATTGATAAATCGACGTAGAAGGTCAGATCGAGCGTTTCGCACGGTGTCGCGGGATTAAAACAAAAGCAATGGGAAAGGGGAGCTTACGTTGCTCGCTGGCCCCTGCTCCGTGGCGCAAATATCCCAGATATCTCTCTGGAGATCGTCCGTGATTGGTGTCCGGCCCTTCGTTCGTTCTTTACGTGCACAAAATACGTACGGGCGGCGAACACACGGGAGGCACACGCGAAAAGGCAGAGCACTTCGATAGCTTCTCTCCACTCCGAGGAGGATATCGAGACGTGTAACGGAGCACGTTATACGCTCCTCTTTCCACTGTCACTGTGAACTTGTTATACGAACCGTGACCGAGCCGTAATTGCACGCGATACGGAACGGGAGATACGCGTATCCGCGGAATACCGGGCCAGCGAATTCTCGCGGAGTACGGAGCTAGCGTCGTGAAAACCACCCCCTGCACGACCGGCGACCCACAGCCATGTGCCGCCCTAAACCTCCGCCCATTGGCCCGAACGGAACGTTCTGCGAGGCCCGGTTTACCGAGGAACCCCTTTTAATTTCCACGTGCGGACCGTGCCCGACGCGAGCTTCGGCCTCGATTGCACGGTCGGTTAGCCGCACCGGTTACGTTACGTTATCGTAAACGATACCTCTGCACGGGCCATCCCTGCGGGAGTTCGCCGAGAAGGGGGAACGGGAAAAGGCCGACTGACAAGACGTCACGTCTCCCGGGAGCGCTTCGATCTCTCTGAACTCACCATATCCACCGCACAGCTGCCCGCGTGTCTACGCATAACACTGGCCGCCGCGCCAGGGCCGACGGGCAGCCCGTAGTTTCGCCGTCGTCAAGCAGAAACGTGGAGAAACGTCGCCAAATAATTCACACACCGCGCACCGACTTCACCCGCGGATCGAGAAAATGGCGTTGCTCGCTACCTCGCGCTCACTCGGTCTGGCGATACCTCAAGCTGCGCGATCCCCACCGTTATTAAGAGCGCTCAACCTCGACGCGGTCGAACGGGAGACTAAGGCCCGGGAGAATTGAAACGCAACAATGGACTAGGATCCGTGAATTGTGTACGCCTTCTCGAAGAACTTAAAGCATTCTTGCGGAGGGAGCTTGTACAGTAAGTACTTTGAAACATATTGAATAAAGTAATGCGTCTTTGTTTGCGAACAATGTATTTTTACGCGAAACTTCTTCACGGCGCTACTGGGGTATTCTGCAACGCCATAAAATGGAGGCTTATGGCTGGTTTATCCGAATGATGTTGCGCAATGTTTCGATTGTATCAATAATAAATACAGTGTTTATTGTTGTGTAAGCGTGAGACCGGGTAGTTTGGATTTACAAATAAGTTGCGAATAATTCTGGAAGCAATAAAAGACACGTCTACACCATGGCTGACGAGACAGAGCAGGTGGGAACACTTGACTTGGTATTTGAGACGTGAATCTAACCTATTATAACCTAATACATATTTTCGTTTCAGGTTCCTGCGATAAATGTTAAGGAGCCGTTGGATCTCATAAGATTGAGCCTCGATGAGCGAATATACGTCAAAATGAGGAACGAGAGGGAACTGCGGGGAAGGTTACATGTGAATATCTTTTTATCGTTACGCGAGATAACTGTATACATTTTCCTACCATTTTCGGAACTTAAATGAATATACGAAAACTTTGATTCCAGGCCTACGACCAGCACTTGAATTTGGTGTTGGGAGAAGCAGAAGAAACTGTGACTACCATAGAAATCGACGAAGAAACTTACGAAGAAGTTTATCGCACTACGAAAAGAAATATTTCCATGCTGTTTGTACGCGGTGATGGCGTAATTTTGGTTTCTCCACCCAGTATGAGAGCGCCGATATAAAATTCCTACTTATATACGCTTGCGTGTAAAAATTACAAAGAAACTCCATAGAATTGAATTCTAAGTTAATGTAATATTAAAAACTTTTGTATTAGTACTCAGCTGTTGTGATAAGCGATTCCAGAAGATATCAAAAATTTACGACATATGTATAAGTATGAGGGAGGAAATTGAGTGGCGGTAAATTATATTAAAGCAAGTACACGGATTAAAAGTTTACAAACAATTCAAATTTTTGAAGTTGAATATCATTTAAAAATTGTGGATACTAAATTTACTTTTAGAAATGCTATATTTTAGCTCGAAATTTTGATATCGCGCTACTGGTGATGGTTAAGTTGTCATTCCTTGGGTTAGCACAAGGTTCTGTAGTCTTTGCCGTTTGCGCGGTGAGGTCCGCAATCCTTTGATCTTTGAGCTTCATCAAAGATTCGAGATGAGATATTTTTTGATGAAGACTGTTTATAACTTCGTTCTTCTCCTCTGATTCCTGTTTAAGTCGGACGAAAACGTGACGCGGAACAGTTTTGTTCGCAACCTCTTCGGAATCCAGCACTGATCTAACGATTTCTTTTTAAACGATAACGAATCCTTGATTAGCTCGGATAACTTGAAATTTCATCCGCGCGTACTCTGTATTTCTTTGTAATTTCTTACGTACCTCCTTTTCCACTGTTCTCGAACTCGGAGTACAAAGAATCCCTCTCAGCATTGCAATCTTTTAGGATTTTAACTCGCAAATCTGTCAACACTTTCTCAATAACTCCAGGTTGCGAGTTTGCCAGTTGATTAATTACGTCCCTCCCCAGTTTTATGTCAAGCTTGGAAAGTACTTTCCTATTCAGGGTGCACCAATTATCTATCTTCTTCGAGATACTGTTTCCAGATATGTAATTATGTATATCGACATGCCTAGGATAATATCGTTTTAACAGCTCGGCCATAAAAACTAAAATTTATTGGATGAGATCTTAACACGTATCAATGACTGAATAGTAGGGCAATGAGATATCATCATTCCTGTACCACCGTCGGAGAAATCTCGGGCAAGATTCTTCTTCGGCTTGGAAAATGTCATTTGCTCGATCCAAGCGTATATTTCCTCGAGATTGTCGCCAGTCTCCGATACCACATTCATGTTTCTATTTCATTCACAACGGAAACCGCAAATGACTTGTTTATACAGAAAAATTTACCAATGTCATCGCCGTATCGTTGTCACATATTGACAGCCTGCAAACTTCCATTAGATCTTAGTGGAACAGAGAATTTGCAAAGAGCGTTCCATACGAATGCAACTTCATCTTGGTGGAATGATTTCCGAATGCTTGTTTTACAAGTATTCCATGCATCTCGCATCAGACGAGGTAACGGTAAACGGGATGATACTGAAAGGTGCGTGTATTACATTTTCTTCCGAGTAGAATTAAATGGTATATATATAGAAGCTAAATGATCGAGCTTGATCAATCAATTTCGGAGATGCTTCCTAAGAAAATTAATATTAATTTTAATCGCTTCTCAAATATTCTGACGAAGCAAAATTTCAATAATACAAGATTTTCGAGGTTTTAATTTGTATTTCAGTAGGATACAATATATTTAAGAACATATTTTTTGGCAATTAAGGATTGACTATATAAATGTTGAAGGTGAAAAACTCTATTTCTAATTTTTGGTAACAGTTTGAGCAAATAGTTAATAACATACAGTAGTTTACTGATCTATAAAGCCATTCAAAGAGGTAAATCGTTAACTGCACTTGATCGTAGGATTAAAATAAATATGAGATGAAAAATTTCATATTTTTATGTATTCCTAATTTATAAGTGTTTGTAATTTATTATAGGTATATTTTAATATATAAAGCAGCAAGTATTTGCGTGTTTGTTTGTCGCCTAAAAACTTTCGAATGATAAACTTTGGGGTCACAAAATGTGTCCCAACCCATTATGCCTAGATAATCCAGATGAATGAGACAATTTTCGGCGATTTTTTGGAGACTATCGGCGAAGCCGAGTAGTAAAGATAGTCTCTTATATTACATACACCCCGCGTGAAGGAAGATTTATGGTATCGAATAGGGGTGGGTTTCCCGAAGGAAATCCAAAAATTTTCGGAGTTTCGAGAACTCGGAACTCTCGAAAGCCAGATAAGAAAAAGTATAAAATATCTGAATAAAGAATAAAGAGAAAAAATGCAGCAGGCCCCTAAAATTGGTATATTGTTATATTTTATTTAACTAATGCCCAAATTTTGTTGCCTTCAGTTCTTAAACCAAGATACTTATTCCACTTACAAAACAGAATCAGCACTTGAAGTTCCAAAATTTTCAAGAATTTTAAAATTAGGTTCGAACCCACCCCTAGCATCGAATATTCAACCCTTAACGCCCGAATAGTGGAAGGATTATTACGACAAATATGTTACTAGGTATATGGAATTTTCGTCAAAAGCATCAAACGGTGAAAGGAAAATTCTTGTAATCTGTGATCACTGAAATGTACACAGTGACACGTCACAGACGTCGGAAATTCGAGCACGCGTAGTATGGCATTTTTAGAAGAGGCGCTCGCCCGATACTGGTAGGACCTGAAGCTACGCGCTTGGCCTCAGTGGCACGTTGTACGCGCAAGGAATCGAAGCGGAAAGGAGGGAAGCTCCTTAATTTAATCGTTCCGTTCGCAATTACTCGAAATTAAAAAAAAGTTTACAAAGTGAATAGCATTTACAGAAATTAATTCTGCCGCAAAAATCGCATCATACATAATTGCAGGCGAGAAGTAGTAGATAATTAATCACGAACTCTCAAATCAATAACGCATTAAGTTGTTCAATATCGTATCGCAAAATTGCAACAGTTATCTGTTTCGCGGGGATTGCATTAGGCCTTATAAGAATACTCGGGCGTTGGTCAGTGACTCGGGAGATACCATGTCTGGAAAAAGTCCATCTAAGGGTGAGTGATCTCAGTCATTCATTTATCATATGCTCTCCCATCTGTTTTCTTCGAGGTACGCTTTTTAGGCAACTGTGAAAGATGTTTTTTAGTACCTAAAATTTTGTCCATTTTTCCCCGTTTCGAGAGATCATCCTTGTGACCTTCAAACGTCCTCTTGTCCAGGTGCTATATAGTACAGCGGCGTAGTTTCAAAATATTTAATTTATATTATCAGTGCTGCGCAATATAACTACGCATAAACGAATTTAAACAAAAAACAAATACACACTAGGATTTTTCATAGAACTGAAAGTTAAAATTCATGTATGACGAAATTCAACAGCATCATCTCGCGAAGCGCGCTACCTCGCAGGAGTTTAGTTGACGCAACTCCTGTGTAATACCTGTTTCACGTGCGTTCTTGTAATCCACGCACACTGCCATCATTCTGTATAACATAGTTCAATTTACTCGTTGATTTATGCAAACGCATGACACCAATGATTAATCCCATTAATTAGTAATTTACTCAGTGAATTCTATTGATCCTTCGATACTTATTAAAACCACCCCCGACGGTTTGATAATTAAACTTAGGTGCCATTCGTTCGGCAAATACGCGAAGGATATTTTGGAACTTTTTACGTGTTCGTTGACCTATATTTCGATTGGAAATACTCGCGCCCAATAGAAAGTAATGCTGCGTGGAAAAACTAACAAAGGAGCGTCCAGTTTCTTCGACCACCAAAAATGTCCCTGATTATAAATTAGATTTAAACATTGCATGAATTTTTTACTTCACGAATATTTTGATATTTATACAAAAAAAAAATTACTAAGTAATACAACGATGCGTATTAAAATTATATAAAAGAATCGAAAATGTGTTTCCCGATATTAAAATTTTTGCTCATGTCGAAAATGAATGGTGATGATAAATCTTGGTGCACGTAAGCTGCGCTTAAAATAACTCTGAAGATCAACGTGCAGCGAGTGAAGTCAATCAGTTGGATAACAATGGTAGGCTTGAGGAACTATTGATTTTCGCGGAAATTTTCTCACTTTTGTTACTATAATACTACATGGTAGATTTATAAGATATTTGTTTCGTAATTCATGAATTACGAAAACATGAGAAAACTAGGAGAAATACTGATAAAGAAAACATTACCAAAATTGGTAAACTTGTTAGTGGCAAAGTATTTGAAAATAAAAATTGATTTTCGTTTTAATTTATTAAGTTGTGAAGACTGAGAAACTACATTTGAATGCTTTTGGAATCTAGGAGACATTCAAAGACGAATAGAATATATAGTGAGGACTGAGGAGCAATTATGTAAATACCCAACGTTTGTCTCATAAATCATCACGATAATAACTAATAATATTTTTCATTTTATGCAGATCGCATTATCATAATAATCAGTGTTTTTGTTTTACCTACCTCCTTATCGGAAGCTAGCTTTAATACTAAACTTCGCACGAAATGTGTATTGGATAAACCAACAAGTAATTGATCGCATTCCAGTGAATGACCATTAGGCAAAGAAATGTCAATTATAAAAATTACTATATGTTTATAAGTGGAGTGTAGTTGCACGTTTAATATCCCATATTTTTAGTTATGCGTATTAAACAAACATTAATAAGTACGATTCTTAATAAAAGTATGCGGTCATTTACTGGGCTTCTCATTCAACAATTCGGTCATTCACTGGTTGGTTTACCCTTCTAATTTTTTTTTTTTTTTTTTTTTGTGAAAATGTTCACATTCATCTGGATTAGTCAGGTATAATGAGCTGAAGCATATTTCACGGTCCCAGAGTTTATCCTTCGAAATCTTTTAGGCGACAAACAAACATACGAACATATAGAAACTTTCTGTTTTATATATTAAGATACCTATATGTAATTCGAGGTCTACCATTCTCAATTGACCACTATTGTGTAGCTCTCGTCACATATACTTATACTTTCAAGTAGTGATAAATTTTTATCATATAAAGTAATGATAGGTTTCTATCTTTCTTCAAAGAATTTACGATTTTATAATCATCTACAATAGTCTCCATCCGTTGACAATTGTAGAAAATAACGGGCTTTTATGAAGCCACAAAGCGAAGAAAAGAAGTTTTATCACTACGTGGAAGTGCAAGTATTCCATGTCAAAACGGATAGAGGGAAAACTTAGTTTCACCGATTCTCTTCAAAACTACAGCATTTGTCGATAACGTTGCAAAAACAAAGTATACTGAATTCTAAAGGCCTATGTCAAATAGTTTTCGAAATATTTAAAGTTAAAGTCTTCAAAATTGAAATAACATCGGCTGCCGCGTTATCACTTAAACCGAAGAGAATCGGGGAAACTAAATTTTCCCTCTATCCGTTTTGACGTGGAATAGCTCAATAGTGGCCAAGATAAGAGAAACATATGATTGTGCTTGAATTTGGATGGAAAATGGTTGATCACGAATTAGATATATTTCCGATACGGAGGTACTTGAAATTTCATGACGTATTCATACAGAATGTACAAAAACATCGATTACTATAATAACCCGATATTTATAAAATAATTCAAATTATTAGTTATTACCGCATTTTTCATAAGACAAGCGTTGGGTATTTACACATTTGCTCGTCACTGTATATGCTGTAAAACATTTTGTTTAACAATGGAAAAATACTTTTTAATACGCTAAAACGCAGCGGTCTAAATACCTCGAAATAAAAAATACACAACTTACACTGCTTTCATAATCACCGGCACAATTGACAGAAAGATATTTTATTAAAACCTGTGCACTCACAATTAGTCACGTACGGGCAACTTTCACCCGCGGGTAATCCCAAAACTCCACCGTGGAATATAAATGGCACAATTCACTCGTACGAGTGAGCGACAGAAGTCGAAGACCCGATGGACCATTCACCTGTGGTTCGTGCCGATTGTCACGTACCTGAAGATACCTTGCTCCGAATGAACCACGCCGAAGCTTTCCAAGAATACAACACTTTTATCTGTTTTCAAATACCACGTTATTTTTATACGTGTTCGCAGAGCCAAGGCGCATCTTGTTTCCTGTACGGTACTTAATGGCAAGCATGGGTTCGATAGGACTCGCGATCATTTACGGATTTAAGGTGAACGTGAGCGTGGCCATCGTGGCTATGGTGAACCACACGGCCGTAAAGTTATCGACCTTAGAAAAAGTCGATTCTGAAAATACAAGTACTATTATCACCGACGAATGTTACCACCAAGGTGCTCCTAATATGCCGAAAGCTGTCGTCGAGGTACGGGAATGCATCTATCATGAACCCTTGAATAAAATATAGGGCTGCTCAGTGGCGCGCTCAGAATTTGATCTTGAGGCATAATAATAAAAATATTATTAATGCAAATTCACTCAAATTCATTAGGTGGTTATAAAAATTGATTTAAAGAATAAAATCCAGTTTCCTTTTCTTTTTACAAATCCCCTCCTTTGGGGGTGCCAGGGCCCCTTGCCCTTCCCCCTCTGGGCGCGCCATGAAGGGTGCTAATTTTCACGTGTGTACCAAATTAACGTTCTATTTACGCAGGATGGTCCTTTTGTGTGGAACGAACCCTTGCAAGGTCTCATCTTGTCAGCGTACTTCTGGGGCTATATGATATCCTTGATTCCGGGAGGGAGAATGGCTGAATTGTTATCAGCAAAGTGGGTGATGAACGGATCTGTGTTATTGAACGTCTTCGCGTCTATATTGTCACCTGTTGCGGCGAATGTGCACTACTCCCTCTTCATCGCGATGAGATTCATTCAGGGGATTGGCGGAGTTAGTACATAAGAAGGAAATTAATACAGTTTTAGACTAAGAATTTTATAAAACCACACAGGATAATGCGATATATTTATGTACTTCAGGGTGTAACGTTCCCAGCAATGCACGTTATGATCGCCAAGTGGGCACCACCGAACGAAAGGAGCATCCTTGCTTCGATCGTTTATGCAGGTGAACTATTGCCCTCTCTTACGAGTTAAATTTTAATTTTTTCCAATAAAAGTGCGTAGCACCTCCTGCTTTAAATAGGAACTGCATTGGGCACCGTGATTTCGATACTCCTAACGGGAATATTAGCCGCGAATCTCGAGTGGATGTGGATATTCTATATAGAAGGTGCGCTAAGTTTAATTTGGTGCACTGCTTGGTGGGTGATGATCGAGGACAGTCCAGAGGAACAATTGAAATTCATTTGCCAAGATGAGAAGGATTACATCATGCAATCTCTGGGTCACAGTGCCAACACTGAACCCGAAGAGGTTCGTTAAACTTTATTGCACCGATGCTTGATGAAAATACGAATTGATTTAAACTGCCTTACAGCGCGTTTGCTTTTAATAATATCTAGAAGCTGCCCGTTCCGTGGAGAGAGCTGCTACGATCCAAGCCGTTCATGGCGATTTTTATCGCCCATTTCTGCAATAACTTCGGGTGGTACATGTTACTTATAGAGCTGCCTACTTTCATGAATCAAATTTTGAAATTCGACATGAGTTCGGTAAGTATCGTAGCTTAGAGCTAGAATTAAAAATCCAACTGGTACTCAAGTCATCCTTCTTGCCTGTAGAATGCCAGTCTCTCTGCCATGCCGTTTTTGTGCATGTGGATCTTCACTATCGTTCTCAGCAAGATGCTAACCATCATGCAGGACAAGCAGTGGATCACGGTGACGGTGTCAAGGAAAATCGGAACGTTGTTCTGTAAATTTCTCGTTGATATCATCAAGTTTTCTACTATCAAGAGTCGATGGGTTACTTGAACAGTTCTCATTTCTAGCGTCATTGGTTCCCATGGTCTGCTTGATTGGAGTGTCGTACGTCGGCTGCAACCGAACTCTAGCTGTTGCATTGATGACTATTGGAGTATCTTGCATCGGTGGGATGTACAGCGGCTTCTTGGCGAATCACATTGACATCGCTCCAAATTTCGCCGGCACTCTCGTTGCTATCACAAATTGCGCCGCGACTATACCTGGCTTTGTGGTGCCAATATTTGTGGGAAAATTGACACACGGAAACGTAAGTAATTGCGTTTGAATAGAGTGAGTGTTGGAGAGATACTGATATAGTAATCCTTCTTTGTTTATAGCAAACTATAGGAGCGTGGAGGATTATATTTTTCGTCACTGTCGGTTTATACATAATTGAAATGGTAGTGTATACTGTTTTTGGAAGTGGGGAGGAGCAACCGTGGAACAAGGCTCAGTCAGCCGACGAGGAAGCAAGCGATCAAACGTTACCGTTGAAAGATGTTGCTGAGAAGAAGAGTTGATCTTAATGCAGATGATTTAAATAGCTCATTATTTATTTCTTGCGTACATTTCTTACAGGTATAACAGGATTATAGAGTTACTATTAGTCAGACTTCTTTCAGTTGTGCATCACGTTATTACAGTTGGACATTATCCGAATAAATACTTATTCGAATAGTTTCGAAAAGGAATCGCGAATAAAATGAAGTTATTCGAGAATAACGAATACTTACGTTTTTATTCGAATAAAGTTTTATTTTTTATCCTCGAATATCATCATTTTATTCGCGATTTTTATTCGAAGATTAATCGTATAAAAATTTACTCAAATAATGCCCAACTCTGCACGTTATATTGAAAAGAATGAATTATTTCAACAACAGCTAATTAATAATAGTGTGCTCATTTCACGGGTGGTTATTTTTAAACAATTTATTTATTCAACACTTTTGGGTCTTATATCGTAAGAAATTTAAAAGTACAATTTTGGGGGTTTTATTAAAATTCTACTGATATCCCATTACATAATGTTACTCAAAGTAGTGTAATAGAATATATATACAGTAATATTTACATTTTAAGTAAAAATTGTAAAATGCATTTACAAATCACTCACCGTACTCTCACTATTTTACAAAAATACATCGGACCCCAATTATTTCGCGGAGTCGGGACAGCGATATGGCCATACTTTAAACCGATGTCGGCAAATCTGTATATATTCTTCAGAGGCTGCAGTGCTTCCGCCATATTTCTACAAGAATGACGTAAACATAGAGACTAATAATAACGAAATCATTCAGTTCAAAAAATTTATAAAATACAAACTTCACGATCATAACGGAATCAGTCTCTTCCCATATCTTTTTCAGTGCTACCTGCACAACACCATCGTTTTGTACAGGGCTGAGAGAACACGTCGCATAGACAACCGTACCCCCGACTCTTATCAGTTTCAATGCATTTCTGTAAACAAAATTTATAAAACTCGTAATATATACTGCATTCCACTCTAGACTAGACTCGTTCCACGCAGGGATATACTGTTGATTGGTAGGAAACCAGCAGGGAAAGTGCTACGACCAATCGTTTGACCAGATCCGTGGGAGCTGCGCAGATCGGTCGCAAATCGGTAGGGACGTAGGTCAACTCTTATATGGAATGGAGGATAGGGATAGTCAATACTCTAGGGGATGATTATACAGACAAAAATAAGACTACAATCGAGAGTGACGAAATTGCGGTAAAGGCTTCAAGAAAATTGACTTTGAGTTTTAGCTAAAGGAAAGAAGCCTTTACCGCAATTTCATCACTCTTGGTTTTCGTCTTATTTTTGTCTGTTTAATCACGACCTAGGATATTGACTGTGGGTAGAGCAATATACTGTATATATACTTTGAATACTAACGTTAAAATTTCAGATTGAATTTCTGGAATTTGTAGCCTTTCTTTAATTCTGCCGGATTTAAAGATATTGTTTTCGTCAGAATGTAAGGCGTGCCTATCCGTTGTGCACGGTACATCGACTAGAATCTGGAAAGATCGATAAATGTAGTTGTACTGTGTGTTCTCCAACAGATGTTAAACGTTAAATAAAAAGTACCTTATTATATACATCTTTATCATCGATTACGCGAGCATCTCCTTGCGTTACGTACACTACGTTCTCGGTTTTGTAAACATCGGACAGATACTGGTCTATGACGTTATGTATCCTCTTCAGTCTAGATTCCACAAGATCGTTAGCTACCACTACCCGCGGCATTAGTGTCTGAAGGATAGTTAAAGCTTTACCTCCGGGCGCGGCACACATATCGAGCACAACGTCGCCTGCTTGTACATCGAGTGCCAATACTGGTAATATAGACCCACCATCGAACAAATAATAATCTGAAAAGCACAGTTTGCGTGTTAATATGTATTCCTGCATGATTTTCAATAATCAGATTAGAATTAAAGATAATCGAACCTAGAACACCAGTGGATCCCTTCTTCGGAGAAGGGAACATCGTGTCGCTTCCTTTGTCAAAAGAATACGTGTGCAAATGAACTGGAAACGGTAGAACAGATTCTTTGACAATGTCTACTTTGAAGTCAGCTCCCTTGTTATAAAAATCGTAATGATCAGACTCCAGAGCCCAATCATCTAAACCTGCAAATTATAATCTGTGTAAGCATAGTAGCTGAATTATCCCCAATTGAGTGGAAACGTTAAGTAAACAAACCCTTTATTTTTGTCGCAGGAATATATTCGTGAAGCGCGGATATATTTATAGACGATTCAATAAGACGATCGCTGTCTATTTGAAATTCATTTAAATCTGCTTCGATAGATTGCAATTTTACAGGTTGCAATGCAGTATCTGTTTTGGCGAGCTCTGAATCTTCTTCCGACTTCAATGCTTCTGGCATATTCTTATGATTAGCAGGGTACATCGACTGAGCTTCCGATAACTGAGTATTAGATATAAAAGTATCCATTGTATTCTGCACGCTTTCTGATTGATCACTTCTGGGCTTTGCGTTAGACAGCTTATTTGTTATTTGTTCCTTTTGGACGTCATAGTATGCTTTCAAGTGTACTGCACCCAGCAACTAAAACAATTTGAATATTCATTAGAACCTGTAATGTTATCGATCTTGCGACGAATGGAAATGTACCTCCAGATCTGATCGTATTCTGTCCGAATCACTGAAATTATTAACCACAGCCATATATTTAGAACTATCTGCTAATAATGCAGCTCTTATATCTGCCCACCCAGACCCGTAAACGCATCCATAGAACTCATCGAAGTGTTGCAGTGCTTTGTCTTTAGAGGTTTTCTTTTTCTTCAATGTAGACTATAAAAAAAGAGAGTTAATTCATTTATTGCGAAAGAAATGCAATAGCTAGTATTTAACCCCTTCCTCCATTTTGCATTATAGGATACACCAGTTTTTTTATTTTATTCCCTGACTTTCACTGTTTAGAAGGAATCAAGGAAAAAAAAAATAAATGATATTTCTCTTTGACCAGATAGCACTCTAGTTTTGCCTTAAGAAGATACTAAATATTTTAGTAATTTTGAACTGCCTCGAAAACAGTCATATAGTTTCTATAGTATTTAACCAATCCTATAAAAAATTCATGTCCCAATTTCTAAAATTCATACTTAGTAATTCATAATTACTAAAAATACATGTAAACAAACGTGGGTAATACATTCTCATTTTTTACCGGATCAATTTTTCTCACGATTCAAAGAAGGTTCACGCGGTAAGGGGTTAATCGTATGTATATACGTCTGTGAGAATACAAACCCAATGATTGGCTGGGTTTTTGTACCTGACCGGTACTTTCACGATCTCCTTTAATTTCAATTTCTTAATTAGAAACGCCATGTTACGGCGATGTTCGAGTGGTTCATTTAAATTTGAATAGCCATAATTCGTTCAGGTTATGTTCCCGAGAAGCTGCCGAGCCTTTCGCAGGGAGGAAACGGAGGGCGGCAAAGCTCGTTGCGAGAGATCGCCACCAGATGCCGTCACCGGTGCGTTCGATTTTCTTTTGAACGCAAGAAGTGGTCGATGTCGATTAACCGTTAAGCGTGAACGGTGTGTAAAAGAAGAAGGGCGTGAACCGGCGTGAACTGCAGGCACAGGTGAAGCAGGACAACCGACGAATCCACCCGTTACGGTACTACCGGTGCTACTGGACTAACAGTGGACGTCGCGTCGTTCCTTTTTTTTCTCTCTCTCTCGTCATCTCGGCGCTTATTTCTGCGTAGCCCGTTCTTTCCCTACATTGCCGACTTTCTTTTATCGCGACCTGCCGCGCAGGCCGGAGGAGAAACGGACCAAATAGGTGTTATGCATGCACGCCTGCCATATAATAGGCATCGAGCCCCGCGTTATCAGATGGGGAGGACAAGGAAGCGACGTATTTGCCGTGACACCGAGATGAGAAACGTGGCGAGCAAGATAGAGCGAATACTGTCCGCGTTAAGGGTAAGGGGGGAAAGCGGGAGGGGACAGGGACGAACACATCTTTGCGCCCCCCTCTCGCGAGCGCGCTCGTGCGCTATGAAACGTGGCTGTTTCGAAAGTTCCAACTCGAAGAGCCTATTTTAGATGCTGCAAACCGTTTCGGCTTGTGTAAATCGTCTTCGACGGCGCACAGGCCCCCCTGTACCTGAACAATAGCGTCGGAACGAGTCCTTGGGAACCTACGAAACGTTTCCCGTGATTTACGGTATCTCAGCTCTGTACGAATCGGGGCATAGATTCGATGGGTCTGTAGGAACGTCTGCTCGTGGCGTGCCAAGCTCGCCGGGTGCACGGGTCGTGATAACGGAACAGATTTAGGGAAGATGCCGACGCATACTGGCATCAACAATGCGAATCGCGGATCGAGCGAGGCCGACGCGATAATCTTGTTACCCTCGAAACGCGTACAACGTGCCGGTGAAAGTCTCCGCTGTACGGTAGACGGGAGTTCAGTGTTCTCGAGGGGAACGAAAGGAGAACGTCGCGCAGGAGATTCAGCTCTTTCGCCTTCGTGGAGGAGATCGGGCTAGTCTATGGGGTGCGGTATACCCCTCTGTGTGCCGCGCTCGCTCGTTCGCGCGCGCGCGCACACGCCTGTATGCACCGTGCACACACGTCCCCGACACTTTCGTGTTCATTGTCACGCATACAAGGAACTCTTCCTCTCGATGAATCTCGACGACCCGAATCGCTCGACAGCAAGGCTGGTTTCGTGGATCTCTTCATGAGAGGCACGTCGTACGCGATTTGTCGGGGCACGGGGTGTGACGGGGACTCGAGGCATCGTAAAGGCAATGCACTGTAAGGAGCTCACGACGACTATACCCTCCTCCTCCCTTCCCTCCCTCCCTCCCACCCCGGTTGCTCGCTCGCTCGCGCGCTCGCCCACCCTCCCTCTCGTTCTCTCTCGCCACCGTCCCTTTCTCTCCCTTCTTTCTTCGCCCCCTCCCACCCTCTCCCTCCCCCCACCGCCACCACCCTCCCTCCCGCGATCTTTCTTTCTTTCCCTCGTTCCTTCTCTTTCTCTCTGTCGCTCTTATCAGAGCCCCCGACAGCACGACCTCACACTCATACTCTCTCGTTCTATTGCTCGGTCGGCTGATCTCTCGAGGAGGGCGCGTTAGGGCGCTCGCCAGCCACTCGTCGTGTGCATCTTAAACGCTTCCGATTCGAGCGTTTCGAAATTTCGTCTCGATACGAAATTTCTCTCTCTCCCCCTAACCTCCCCCCCCCTCAGCCCCACCGTGCCGCCCCGCGAACGGTGTCATCGAATAACCCGCGCTGCCACGGTAATCGCGTGCAAGGAAGGAAAACAGACAGAGGCCAAAGGACTCGGAAGTTGCGACATCCGGTACACAATACCGCCGTTTCCTGTCTCTCGTGACCCTTGGTCCCGCTTGGTCTAGCCCACGTGACGCGCCGCCTCGCTCAACGTAATTTCAATTTAACACACGTACGGAAAGCTCGCGAGCGCCGCGCGACACGCTCGCGCGCGACATATCGGCCGAACGTTAAAGATTCTTTTCAACCGAACCCCTTTCCAATGCCCCCCCCCCCCCCACCGTTCGGTATCGCATGCATTTTCGTTACTTCGTTTCCCTCTTCGCTCGCGTTCCCCTTTCGGAATCAGAGAACTCTCGCGACTCCTTTTATGCGATTAGAGGGTTCCGATTTATCCTCGTGAGAATCCCGGCGGCGCGCGTATCATCGCCACAATACGCTCGCCACAATGGGTGGTTGATTCCTTTCTAAATCTCTGCATTTCCCCGGATCGTGGCCGGGCGAAGCGGCGGATGCCTACATTCACCGGGCCCGGCGAGCAGAATTATTGTCCGGCAGAGTACACGT
Organism: Andrena flavipes; assembly: GCA_963971345.1. Classification (NCBI taxonomy): domain Eukaryota; kingdom Metazoa; phylum Arthropoda; class Insecta; order Hymenoptera; family Andrenidae; genus Andrena; species Andrena flavipes. The sequence continues at coordinate 47,706,280 of OZ020482.1, forward strand.
GGCGCCTCGGCTGGGGAAAAGAAAAACGCCAGGACGAAAGGAGGAGAGGGATCACTCTGATTCTTACGTTTTCGTTGTCACCGTTCCGCGCGCGCGCTCCCTCCCCGCCGCGCCCTGCCCGCGGCCCCACCGTCACGTGCATGCATGCGTGCATGCGTGCACCGCCGCGCGGAGAGCGCGTACACGCGGGGTCGTTGAACGAGCAGGGGGTACCGAGGACAACAGTAACGACTGCACCAACCCACTTGCGCCGACCCTATACAAAGTCACGTGCACGTACAGCGCTCGGCAATAATGGTCCCCAGAGGGTGTGACCTATTCTATATGCTGGATTCTCGCGCGCTCGCCCATCAGCCTACTTGCCGGTACCAGCGGGCTCCGGTACCGACCGACGCCCTGCGGAGAACTGCAAACGCACCTCCGTCGATTTCCATTAACTCCCAGCGATTCGCCTCAGACTCATTCCCGAAACAAACGCTCACTGTTACCGAACCTCTTCAGACTTCTCCGGTCGCGTTGCCTAATTTGGGCACGCGAGTGCCCATTAGAAAGCCGCGAGGGAATCCGGAACCACTGGCCCAGGGATGTTATGATGCCCTTAAAATCATTCAGGTGTCAAGAGATAGCGAGACTTATATTAGTGCAAAGACGAATACGGGGCATCTAAATACGCGAAACGACAGCACGTATTTATGGGCGCACTTTGCCGCGACACTTTCTCGCGAAGGCGCGCCTCTTTCTACACGAATTTACCGTGGCGAGCATCTCACTCGTCCAAATATTTTGAGCCCCCGACACCGAGATATTCTCTCTCCTCCGGATTGCGAAATGCGCGGACGGTGCCGGACGATGTACGAGGACGAAAGTAGGTAGGTAGGTAGGTAGGTGGGCAGACGGAAGTCAGTTTAACGGTATCACCCGAGAGCTCAGTCAGGCTTCGATCCTTACGCGTGGAATGGGGTTCAACGAAATTCGTAGCTTTCTTAAGCCGCTCTTCTTCGCGGCCCTCTGGCCATTTATTCCTCTCTCTCTCTCTCTTTTTACGATCTACGCCCACCTGCGAACACTTGGATGAAAAACGAGGGAATTTTCGAGGTGTTTCGGGGACCAGCGACTGCCTTCGTCGTTACCCGCCCACCGCCGAATCGAAGGTAGAAAAGGGAGAATCGGGTGCATTCCTCTCTTTCGTTCTTGGAACAAGCATATTGCCCTTGTCGCGTCGCGATACTTGGGCGAAAACAGTATCAGTTTACTCCTCCTGTATCGCGCGTCTCAATCCATGCCCTCGCGAAGTCTCGGCCAGCATCGTTCCCCGCGGAAAGGCTTATATAACTACGCCTCGATATCTCCGGCTTATTAAAAAGCGCAAGTCTTGGAAGACGTGGCAGATTACACTCGAGCTGAAGATCCAGACAGCTGAATAATTTACTAATCACTCAATCGCTCCGTTATCCAAGTCTCTCGGAGATGGTCCTCAGAGGCTTCTAGATTCGGCGAGGCTGTCCCGAATTCGTAGGCGTAGGCGGCCCTGGACGTAGCAGCGACACGGGGACCTAAGCACTTGGCGGGGTGAAGCGAAACGTTCCCAGGATCGGTCCCCGTGCGCTTTCGACTCCACAGGGTTGTTGGGGAACGGTGGTCGTCAGGGACGAGGGCATTGACCCACCCCCCCAGCGGTACGCCGCTCCCACATTGCATTACGTCAGGCTACGTCCACTGCATCCTGCTCATCTTCTCGACGTTTTATGGGGGCTTTGCTACCCGCGAGTGCTCCAGCGGCAGGGTTGCGCCGCGCGGGTATCCTTCCGCGTTCCCCGCGGGCTTATCAGTCCCGAGAGCTTCTAAAACCCGAGCAAATAAGGCATGGCCAGCTCGATTAGAAGTATTCGTCGGAGGAATCGTTGCCGGATCGAGCTGATCAAACAGCTCCCGATACAGAGAATACTGGCGCGCAACCACGCGCTCGAGGCGATGCTCTTCTTTAAGGGCGATAATGGACGATAAAGAGATATTTCCTTATCGCGGTGTCGCGCGCACGATTACGGAGACTGTGCCCGACAGTGGCTGTATTCCGGATTCTGTCACTTTGTAACGGTAAGAGGGGTACAGGAATAAATTAATTTCGAACGGTATGTGTACCTCGATCACCTTCGACTTCGGTCCTGTAGAGAAAGTCTCGGAATAATTACTTTCGGGGGACCCCTCTCTCTACCCCGCTTACCCAACCCCACCGAAATGTCGCTCCCAAAGGATTCCCCCTGCGCCGGAGCTAGTCAGGTTATTTGGTGAACACCAAAGGGGAGCCGCTGGTGATGGTGCTGCTACAGCAACAACCTGTTGCAACCACCCCGACACGCCATAGCCAGCGGGAGACGTCCAACTGGTCCGAGGCGAGCCGAGGAGCTACGTAGCCACTGGCTGCCGAGTTTCTTCCTCTACCTCCGGTGAATTTAAAGAGTCACCAAAGGCTAACAAGCTGATAGTTTCAACGGTTACCCGGTCGCTCGTATAAAACTGATAAGAGCGTTGCGCAATTTGGGCGACGAGATTTACGGACACGTTCTCCGAGAACTGGCCATTCTGTCGAGGATGGACGTTCCTTTAGACTGCTAAGCGCAAGTTTTATGGCGGAGAAACAGGTGGGGAGGTGTCGTTGTAAAGTTTAAGCGCCTTTAACGATTCTACCTGGAATAATCCCCGGCTCACGCGAAGCACCCTTAAACGTACAATGCGAGTTTGGGCCTTTTCGAATCGAATTGAAATTGACTTTGCTCCTGCTACCTGTCTACCTGCTCGCCTGAGCAGGGCGCCGAGAAGGGCTGGGAATAAAAGGGGACGCGAGGGACGGGGAGGCCAGCGACGAACAAAGGGCGTATTCACGCGTCAGGAGTCACCACAGCGTAACGATAGGGTGGTCCATGGAGGGACCTGTAGGACCTACTTTGGTATTTCTGCGGCATAGCACTTGTCGCGCATTTATTCTTCTCGCCGCGCGCACCTTGCTACGCGTCTACGTCACCGTTACTATGCGACTGATGCAACTTTCGGAGGAGAAGGAATTCTCGAAAATCCGAATGTCATTCCCTGAAGAAAGTTTCATTAAAAATATTAGCATTCTTAACACATCCGTGGTCTGAATATTCTCATAATCAGAAATTGGTCACACGGGGTTCTCTGCACCCCAGAATTACTTTCCACTTACCATTTTCGTATTTTTGAATCTGTTACCTTTTCAGTGATAATCGTATATTCGCAATACTCGTACAATCGCGCTCCAACAGTTTTTTCCAGAAATATAAATTTCGATATAAAATTTTTATATCTATTTTTTTTGCCATAAATCTCCTTTTGAAGCTCGTAAAGGGGCCACATTTGAACTCGAAAAATGGTTTTGGGGCGTGATACACCCTGTGCGACCACGAAGGGTTAATATACATTTTGTGATGGAAAATTTTTCAAGGATATATTCTGAAAAATCTGGTACAATGGATTTCTATACTGGCAAACGGGGGGAAAAATAGAGTTGAAAAGGAACGAACGAAAAGTCGAGTCTTTAGTAGGTCAACGGCGATGTTGTTCCTTCCCTTCGAAGATTACGTCACCGCGCCTCCCAACTCGCGCCCGCACAACCAACACCGCACGTACCGCGGCCCGCTGGTGTGCGTGAAGATATGTCATACATGTGTACCGGCTCTGTTCCTACGTATGTACTTGACCACCCACCCGTCCACCCACTTAGAGAACTATAGCCGTGTCCCAACGTGCCAGGTATCAGTCGTGTTTGAATTCGATTTTAAGCACCGCGGAAAGTAAATATTCTATCCGCGGTACCGCGATTTCTTTCTAAGCGCTCCATGGGAAAAACACCAGCCCGATCTAATTCGAGGAGACTCGTGTCTCGGCAACCGAGCGAATTCATACGTATCGCGACGCAGCCCGTCCCAACATCAAGGTAAATGTCCCAGTGGTTGGACGTTTAAAACGAAGGTTGCGTTACTATCTACGACTTTTTAAAAGTAAAAATAATATAATTTGAACTAAATGTTTATCCAATCGTTAGACCGAGTCTTCTTCTTTCAGAAAATGTAGTATAAAGTATCATTTATATAAAGGAAAATAATAAAAATTATAATTTATAAAGGCCTTCACTTGTCCCAGGTTTAAAATTAATGAATAAAATAGAATTACTTTAAATTCGTGATTGCTATACAATAATATTTCTTTTTCAATTAAAACATCATGTTTCCGAACTGTTTTCATGATTTTTAGTATAAAAAATAAACAAGAATAATTAATTTATATCCCGAAGTTCGTGAATATTGTTTTTAAATTTAATGTTAACAGAAATTTATGATAGTGTCCAATCACCGGGACGTGTCCAACCACTGTGTCATTTACCTTACTAGTACCGCGTGGGTACCCGAAATTACGGTAGCCGATTTTCATTCATACATCCAAATACACTGAAAAATCGCAACTTAAAAGCTGTCGGGATTTCGCAGTGTGATTACACATAAGAATTTCGGATAGCCGCACACCCCTGAATGTAACCCATATCGGTTCTCCGAATTCGTTCGGAAGATCGCTTCTCCCTACTGTTCCAGCGGCAGATCGCCTTGCCGCATCGGCCACACGGACATTTCTATGCGCGCGACTGTTGAAAAGGAACAAGAGGGAAGAACGGAGGGAGAGGTATGCGGGTCGGGGTCGAGTCATGCATATCGATGACGGCTTGCATGAATTTTTCATACTCTCCTACAATTTGAAAAGCGGCTTTAGGGAGGTGGGGGGGGGGGGCGAGGGGGGATTGTCCATGATTCTATAAACCCGATGACCCCGTGCCGGGTGATCTACCTCCCGCGATCTCTGTACCCTGTGCCCCGGTATCGCCGCGGACACCGGCTAACTGTTTACGATCGTTTCGACATGCCCGACGCGAACGAAATAGGATCCCTCGGTCCGTCCCGCCCGCGAACGAGATCGCGGGTCAGCGGGCGAAAGATGGTAAAAAGCGCGAGACATTATATTATGCCGCCGTTGTTAACAGTGGAAGGAAAACGGGAAAGGAAAACGAAAGGTGACGCGGTGTACGGTCGCGTTCGGGCGGAGGGAGGTTTGCCGATAGGGGGAGGGGGGAGGGGAGGAGGTGTAGGGGAAGACGGTCGGGGTGCAAGAAACGTTCAGCGGGAGGGAGGGAGGGAGGCATTGGGGGGGGGGGGAGGGAGAGAAGCGAGGAGTGAAAGATATTGGTAATCGAGGAATCCGGGAACCCAGAACCGTTCGAACGGTTGGCTGCCGCAGACGCAAGGTCGTTGTCCTTGGGGGATCAACGACCCCTCGATGAGGGATGCCGTGGTGGGGATATACATACACCTCCCCATCCATGACGCCGCCGTCTGGGTATAAGGGCGCCTCCAGGTTGGGTTAGACCGTGGGGTTAGATTTAGAAGTCAGGAATAGGGATGCGGACGGTCACGTAGTAGGTGCACGGATAGATAGCCGGGCGAGTGGGTAGGGCGGCGAGGGGGGAAGGGGCGGGAGGGGGGAGGAGAGGGGAGACGCGCGAGGGGAGGGAGGGGACGAGCGGAGGGAAAAAAAGCTGAAAGGCAGCCCGGGGATAGTAAAGTCCCGTGCTGGGTGGTAAGGCGGGAGGGCGCCGCGAGAGAGGCGCGTAGGGATAGAGAACGTTGAAGGCGGGCGGCAGGTTCGTAACCGAAAACGCGGTACCCAGGACCTGCGGCTTCGATCGCGGGGGCGGGGTGATGGGGAGGGGGGTTGTGAGGGTTGGGCGATAGGTTTTATCATCCCATCGAAGGCGCTGTAACCACCTGTTGGGGTGGCGGTTCCGCTCGAAAGCCCCTCGAGCCGCTCTCCGCGGGGGAGACAACCGCCCGGCGCCCCTCCTCCGCGCAACCCCCTTTATTTTCGGCGCGAGTTAATTTCGAATATCCTGCGGTTTCGCGGCGCCGCTTGATAGCGCGCCGCGGAGCTTCTCGAATGACAGAGAGAGTGGAGGATTGTACGTGTGTGTATATATAGCTGAATGGGTGGCGGAGAGGAGGTGTCGGGAATGTTCGAGCTTTACTCCTCGCGTTGCGAGAGAGATACGTTTTAAAATTACATTTCAGTGGTGAAAGTAAATCATGGCATCGACGGGTGTTTGCCGCCGGTTCGGAGGGGGCACTTCGCCTTGCCCTTCCGCTTTTTAACGCTTTCCGAACGGCGGGCTGAATAGGAAGTGCTCCCCTGCGAGGTAGGTACCTGTCGCCGGAAGATCCCGAACTCGAGGTGTCACGGTCCGTAAGGGCCGTGAGAGTGCAGGACGATAGGTGGATCCTTTCTGGACACAGCGGAGCAGAGCAGGGCAGGCAAGGCCAGGGAGCAATGTCCCTTCGAGTCATCCCCTTCCTAACGTATACGTAAGGTATGCACGCCGTTACTCGCCTCCACGGTTACCGACTCTTTTTATCGAGCCACGGAATCTTCTACGACTCTTGTCCAACTTTTGCCCCCCCCCCCCCCCCCCCCCGCCGGAATGTTAACCCTCTTCTAAGCGTGTGACCGCGTGGTTTTCCCCCAAAAAACTAGGGAAAGCGGACGGAAGGGAGAGAGGCGTGGAGTTCACGTAGCCGAGGGCCCGATCGCCGCGATTCGTACGGCCGAGCAACAACGGTGCCGTTATTCGTTAGTTACAGTTTAGAGGTATTCCGCTGGCTAATCCACGGAGGAAAGCGATGACCAAAGCGGATGGAGGGAACGGCCGCGCACCCGTTTCCTTCTGCCCCGTGGTTTCTTGCGGTCGCCGATGGATAAGGATATCTGCTTTGAACTCTGAACAGCCGGGGCCTGGGCCGCGGCAGGAACTCTGATGGGATCTCTCGCCGTCCAAGGACCGGCCTCGTATCTCGCCCTTTCTATTTGCGTTGACCCCAAAAAGCTCGCCGTTAACCTCGGAGGGGTCGCCGGTCGATCGTGCACGGGTAACCACTGTACGTTTCCAGGAGCAAATAGGAGAAATATGGTTTACGCCTCTCAGGGTGTAGCCGGCCTGATAAGATAGCCACTGCTGTCGCAGCGCGCGTATGTATACGTGATATTAAGGAAGGAGATAGAGAAAGGCATGCTTTCGTTCTCTACTGGCACCTATCGCGTAGTTTTTCCACACCACCTTTGCTGCGCCGGGCTCCCAAAGCTGTTACACACCACGCAAACTGTACAAACTCCGGCGAAGAAGGGAGAAACGACGCGTCGCCCTCCCCTCCTCCACCTCCTTCCCCCTCCCCCCCCCCTCCCGAATAGCCGCGCGTTATTATCGAATGACGAAATAAAGAAGGAACGAGGGACGCCCTATATTCAACAACGCCGTCCGCCTTTCCTCCTCCTCAATGGTCCTAATTAGGTACATACAGTGTACACACGAGACTGTATTGCGACATACCAGTACCGTTCCAACTGGAAACCATACGCGACGGGGGGTTAAGTGTCGTCTTAACCTCCTATCAGTATTTAGATTCCTAAATCGACGCCAACATCCACCGAGAAGTTGACTATCGTTCCGTGGGACATTCTGATTTAGCAATGACCTATTTATAATAAGAACACTGTCTTATCAATATTTACAGTTCACTCCGTTAATATCCCTCGTTAAACCACTTGCCAGAGAAGGTCTCGGCTTTTCACTTGCTCAGAAATCATTAGCTCCCCAGGAAAGTTACTCGAAAGTGTTGCAACCGCGGTATAATTATACCGTAACCTGTCACCCTTGACCATGTGACTAGCTGTGCCCCACCTTAAGCGCCGCGAAGGTAAAGCGTGTGCATGTAAATTGTAATGCTAAGTCGCCTGTGGTAGCCTTAACACAAACAACCATTCGAACGGTCGTCAAATTTCCGTGTTAACGCATCTCGCGCCCGACCCGGCGCATGAAAACGCTGCGATCGCACAATTCCGTCCGCTAACGCGAAATTCCTTTATTCTTTCGTCGCGGAGTCGCGCGGTGCTGCGATGAAATTGCGAAATATGGGAAACTGTAATGACTGTCGCGGGATGCTAAAGTAACAGTTCCTCTCAGCTTCGCTTTATCTCCGTTCCACTAGGATTCCACTCCCCGCCGCTCTCCGCAGGCCATTGTCCAGTGCGCGTGCATTAGGATGGACAAAAATTTAGAGCGCATCCACGTTCTTAATTGTAACATTGTGGCCATAGCGATGGCAGGCAAAGAACCGCGCAAGTGGCTTTTCGAGTATGAAAGGATCGTTGTGCCACATATATGACCGAGGGGGAAGGGGAGGGGCGGGCGAGGGGGGCAAGGGGGGCTGGGCTCGAAGGCAAGGCAAGGGCTTGGCTTTAGAGCTGAGAAGTCGCTTGGCCGTCGAACGTCGTTGCTAGCCGTTTCTCAACCCTTTCGTGGTTACGTCACGTTAAAAAAGCTATTTGGGGTCAACACCCCGCTGCAGCGACACGTGTAGTACTCCTCGACTCTGTCTCTCCGTCCTCCCTCGACCCTCTCCGCCCTCCTCTTTTCCCCGGTATATATGAAGGCAGCCCTCTCCTCTCTGCCTACTCCTCGCGGAGGCTCAGGGACGCCATTGCTGCCACCTCCTCTGATAGTATCCCTTCTACTCGCCTTAGTTTCCACTGGATTTCTAAGTTCCCTAGATACTAGCCGGTCCCTGTTCTAGCCGCGACCGATGGGGGGCGACGTTCCAGAAGCGTTTCACGGGCCCGAATCTCGTCGTGGCTATCAACGGACGGATGCGGCTTGCGAGGATCGGGCGTCCGCGGCCCGACACCCTGCTCATTCATGCGCCACGCTGCGTTATTAGACCTGAATTCCCGCGACGCAGCAGCGAGGTGCATTTTAATTAATGAGAAATGCCCCGCTTTGCCGATTGCGCGCGAGGGGAGACGCGAAGGGGAGGGAGGAGGGGGGCGTTGTAGACGGAGTGACATACTTTGTACTAGGAATTAAGAAAATCGTGATTTCTGATAAGATAAGGTGTATCGAAGGATATCAGATCGAAAGGGCGGATCAGTTGCGACAGGTGCCGTTCGTAAGTACGATTCCTAGTTACGAGAGATAACCGAGCAACCGGCTGTAAATGCCCGTGCAACTGGGAGCCGGGGAAGAGCGCGAGTAGCGGGGATGCCGTGGAGATTAGAATGAACGGTGCAGCCCCGAGCGATACAGCCCTGGGCCGTGGGCGTTCGAGCAGTAGGAGAGCCAGCCGAGTTTCTCGAAACGCGCAAGTCGAGACGTAGAACTAGCACGCTAGGCCTTTGCTGGAGCGAAACCAAGGACACTGTAGAGGGATAGCAGCGGCGGCGGCAGCTAGGAGCGATGGTGTTGACGGTGGTGGTGACGGCGGCCGGTAGCGGCCAGCAGAGGAATCGAATGATCGTGGCGGCGACGGCGGGCGGTATCGAGCAGAGTCGAATCATCGTGGCGGCGTCGACGACGGTGGCGGTGACGGCGGCGATAGCTCCCCTTCGCCCCGACCCACGTTTGTCTACGTGTATGCCTCTACCTCTTTACCCCGTCACCGGTATCGTCCCCGCCGTGCCTGCCGCCCCCACCCCAGCCCCGCCGCCGACAGACGATCCCTCCGTTCTCCCCTGCCCGGCTCACAGACTCTCCGGAGCTTCCCCTTCCAGCGACTTTTTTTTTTGTCCGTATACGCCTCGTCCATCGCGACAAGGCAGCTTCCAAGCCTTTTTATCAGTCGACCGAAAAGATCCGTGGGGATCCTTCCGCGGCCAGCACCCCGCGCATCTCTTCGAAAACCAACCCTCCTGCTCGAGACGCGTCGCCGCGTGCAGCAGGTCTCGCGTGTACGAATCAGTAACAGCCGAATTCCCCTGGTTTCGCGCGTTCACCCCCGTTCCGCTCTATCCCTTAGCCGCGGTGCCGTCTCTTACCTTAAAGGGAAGTGCGGATAAAAGCGCGGGAAAGGTGGCAACGGCCGCTTTGCCGTTAAATCGCGCGGGAATAACGATCGACCGTGCAATCGAGAGCGGCGATAAATGAAACACGTTTCGACATTGTTGCGATGGTGTAGAATACGCGCGTCGGGGTAAACGTGTCAAGGTGCCGTCAGCGTAGCGCAACGATATTCCGGTGACGACACGCGCGGCCGAGCGACGCACGTTGGATCCAACGAGGAAATCGGACGAAGGTGCGTTTATTTCCATGGCAACGTGACGACGCACGGATTCTTGCCACAGATACGCGCGCGCCGAGGCTCGGGGACTGCGAAGCGGAAGCTGAAGCCCAGCGACAACTACCAGGATACGCAAATGTGGTTGGTAACTTGTGCATTTGCAGCTCAAGAAGTTGAGAAACGGCCTCGTAGCGGTGTGCAGGCCGTCTCGCTCTATCTTGCGCCAGGCCGCTCGGCGAGCCTCTACGGAAAAAAGTGCGCAGACGCAAATCGCGGTTGCGTGTATAACCCGCAACGCGCCTCCTCCACAGGCGTCCCCGTACACGTCCGTGAATTTCTTCCCGGTTTCTTCACGGTTCAACCCCCCTGGATTTTTCTACGCCACCAACCCCTCTCTCCACCCCCCCTCCCCCTCCCAACGTGTCGTCTCGCACCCGCGCGTCCCCCGAGACGAGCGTATCTTTCCACCCGCCCTCCGCCGCCCCCCACCACCACGATAACTTTAACAGTTTCACGAGAGTTGGAAAAACATTTAAATAGTAGGCGGTAAAAAAGCAAAGGATAAAAGAGATATCGCATGGCGAGACGGTAACGTAATCCAGGCGACTCTATTTTAAAAACTTTAACAGAGACTCGTTGCCCCTTTAACCCGCATTTTCCTTTATCAAAATAATACGAGAGGCGATAAGCGGCCGCGGCAAACGCTGGAGCCGCGCGCATGACGTCGTCAATGGGTAACAGCTTTGCGAGTAGTTGCACGAGCTCGTGGCGACTTTGCCAGAACGAGTGCGCAGTAACGCGACGTAAGAAGTAGCGCTAGGAGGTAGAGAGGGAGAGGGTGTGTTCGAGAAAGAAGCCCGAGGAACGAAGGCGTACAGGCGAAGGGGGAGGTGGCAGGTTTTAAGGAAAGGTCTCTTTGGAGAGAAGGAGAAGTTGGTCACAAGCGTGAGAACAAAGGGGCGAAAATAAGTGCCCTTTTTGGAGGGGTGATCGAGGGTGAGGAGCAAGAAAGAGGAAAGACGAATCGAGGGAACGCGCCCGTACGTGTGTGCGTGCGGAGGTTTCGAAGGAGGCTAAAAAGAGACGATGCTGGTTCGAGGGAGAGAGAGGGAAGTCGGACGATTCGTTCCTTGCGGGCTAAGGAAAGAGTGGGAGAATCGGTGGGAGAGAGCGAGAGTTAGAGGGAAAGAGACGGGGAGCGAGAGAGTAGGGAAGCGCTAGCGCGCCCGAGAGAGAGAAAGAGAGGGAGTGAGAGAGGGTATGCGAGAAGGACGAAACGCGCAGGATGGCGTGAGGGAGTACAGGGTGTCGCGAGCGAGGGAAGGGAGGAGTGCGTGACGAGGAGGGTGAGAAGGTGGGGGATATATATAGAGGGTGAAGGGTGTAGTGGGGGCTAGTGGGTAGGCGGCGGTGGTAGGATTGCGGGAGGTTGTGCGCGACTCGGCTTCGGTGGTTTGGTTGAACGAGGGCGCGCAAACGGGCGGGTGTCGCGAGCGTTGCAAAGCGGTGAAGGGTACCACGGACGGAAAGCACGGTCGTGGCGCTAGGCGGGCGTAGGCGAGGTTCCGTGACGGCCGTTCGGTGGCGCAGCAGGAATTCCCAGCACGGCAGGCACCGGGTTGGTCAGCTACGTGGTGTTCGTGCGCCTCTCTCTCTATCGGTGTGTATATGCGCGATTTGCCCCGAGTCCGCGCCTCGACTTGATGACATGGCGTCCTAGCGCTGCACGGGTAAAGTCGCACGTCCTCGGTGGAGAGGTTCTCACCCCGTCGTCGAAACAGCCGCATCCCAGGATGCCAAGGTAAGTCGACGTGGTGCATAGTGTGTAAAATTTCCGTACGTACCGTGTAACGGATAGTATCGGGCTGCTGCGAGTCTCGGGTGTCATCGGGGAAAACCGGGCGGTGTCGATAAGCCGAAGGAAACGTACCGTGTGCGCTTTCGAGCTCCAGTTTCGTAAAACCAGGTAGGGTCGTTGCCATCGGTGCAACCCTACGAATCGATATTACCAGTGCGGATGAGAGGACGCTCCTTTCTCTCTCACACTTTCTCCCCCTTTACTTGTACACCTATCTTCTTGCACTCCCGCCCTCTCGTTCTATTCGCCCCCTCGTTCCCTTAGTTTTGCTATTCGTATTGTGCGCCCGTCGACATCGTCCGCGCAGTTGCCGTGTGGTGTACGGTCGAATCACGTGAGTGTTTGTGTTAGTGCCTGTATGTTTATGCGCCCTGTGATTATGTGCACGCCCGCCTTCGTGTGCGTGCACGCCACGGTGCGATATTGTGCGTGCGTGTGTGCGCGCGCGCCTCTGTGTAGGAAGGGTTAAACACGGCGGGAGCGCGAGCGCGAACGGGAGAGGGAAATTTCGCAGGGTAAAAGGAGAGGTTAGTTTCACAGTTTCTTGGGAAAAAAGAAGCGAGAAAAAGTGAGACGCGTGCAAGGAGGATACTACGTGGCTTATCGGCGCATCGACGACAGTGTGCCTCACGACGTGGATTTTCGCTCGACGAGAGAGGGTTGCGTAAATCTTCTCTCCCTTCTCTGTCCCTCGCCTCTTCGAATCGCTCTGTCTTCCTCCTGCACTTCGCCTCTCTCCCTCCCCCTCTCTGCCTCCCTCTACGTCGCAGTGTCTCTCTCTTTCGCCAGCGTGTGTCGCGGTCGGGTATGGCGCTGCCCATAGGCGCCGATACGCCCCGGGGTGTCGAGGCTGACTCGACTCGAGTCGAGTCGTTTCGTTCGTCCATCCGCCGACCATCCTCCCCCTTGTTGTGTTCATTGAGCCGCTTGTTCCCCAGTGTACCTCGCCAGTTCCTTCCCTCGCGAGGGAGCGTCATTGTTGCTGTCTACCGTCTGCTCACTTCCTCTTCGTGATTTTTCTCTCCCTCCCGCCGCGCTCGCTCCCGTCTCTTCGACTGTCGCGTTTTCGTATTCGGCTAATGTAGCCCCTCGAGTCGCATTGCAATCGTTACCCACCACGTACCATAACAGGTGAGTCCTGTATACATACCTTACTCGTCTTTGCGAACGCGCGAGATCGGATCAGTGCCACAGCCTCGAGTTCGAGCACGTGTCAGAACGTGCCTTTCGGTCGGCAGTGTCACCGCACGCGCGCCACTTAATCTCCTCGTTACTACATTGTAGTGGAAAATTATGTAACCTGTGCCGTATCGGGGTGACCGAATTTAAAGTAAAAGAAACGGGAAACATGGTGCTCGGTTGTGTAAATTGTCTGCAATCGAAGAAAGGATGTACTGTGAATGAGCAAGTACGCGGAGAGTGGAGTAGACGGACCATGTACACGCGGATCGGTGTGTTACAGGTGCGTGTGCAGTTTGTGACGCATTATATTTTGTAGTTTCTATGTTTCCCAGTCGCGTCCCATTATTTTTACCGCGTGCTCGGAAGTGGCTTTACGGTTGTCGCGAAAGTTGCGTAAATAAATTCGTAAAAAGAGTCTCGTATTTCAAGGTGAAATATATTTTCGTGCCCTGTAGTACGTGACCACTTAGAGTTTCTTTAACGAACAGTTGCACCCCTCTTCTAAACTTCCCTAATTAATCGCCCGTCCTCTGTCTTTCGCCGATTCTTCGAATTTATTCGTACATATGTCCCGCGAAAAATTTCGGAACGCATATTCTGTATTTCGCGTGCGAACTCAAAGTGCAGATTTACCGTTAGTCGACGGGCCCTAGTTATCTCAAACAGAGATTCGTTGTTATCTTTGAGATATAGACATACTTGAACGAAGATTGGACCTGGTTTACAGCATTGTACGTCGTAGTATTGCCAGGCATATTCCTTCGGGGTACGAACTTTTTTCTGCGACACGTACCACCAGGTGTACAATATTTTGCTCTCTTCTCTCTTCGTATTTTCATAACTATCTTCGCATTGCGCTTACAACGTCGATTTTTAGATGTATGCGGTGGAGAAGTTTGATGAAAAAAGCGTTCGTCTATCGACCTCCCGCCAAGTGAAATAACCTAACAACCACGTGGTTCGGACACGTGGTGCCTTTGCTGTCCAATACTACTCCATTTTGAATAGTTTTGTGGTCTGCCCCGATAATTAGTAATCACCCCATATTTTCTATGAAACTTTCCACCCGAAACCCGCTTAGAGACTTAATTTGTGGAACCATATGTATCTTTCTCGTGCGCATTTTTATGAAAAAAAAAATATCATTCCTCGTGTACGGCGATAGCGCCCGCGTGTTCTTCGCGCGTTCTGTATTTATATCTGCCCTCAACAACGACAGAAAATTACGTGCAACCCGATATATTCCTTTATCGTACTTCAGGACGTGACGATATATTTATTCAACGGAATGAGAAAGCTTATGAATTTTCGAGTACGTCAACTGTGCCGTCATTCCGGAACTATGACGAATCACGGATACGTTTGGTAAAAAGAGTGATATAACCTGCTCGTATGCGACAAGTGTTGGCGTGTTCACTGAAGCTCGACGTGTCCGTACCCACGTGTGCTTCGATGAGAACTTACATGGCACTTCCTGCGGGTTCCTGATTAAAGTAGCGTGTCGATTTTATCGTGGTACCCGCGAGGGGTTGAAGCGTCGAATTATAGCGGCGATGATGGTGGTCGTATACATAATAGGGGGAGGGTTCGACTAAATAACTTCCTACGTAGGGTCCACCTTTTTGTAATGCTAATATCGCTCGGCTTTATTAGCGTGACAAGCATCGTTAGTTAATCCACCCTAGTTAACGCACCGAATATGCTGATTTCGGCTTTATTTCTTTTTTCAAACTTCCCGCGCTTTTAGATGCCGACCGATAATACAGGTTTCTACCATTGCGGTGCGCTATCTGGTCTATTCCGATAGACGGTTGAGCCTGCGTTCCGCCCATAAGGAAATATTACAGTGCAAAGTGACTCACGGCGCAGGAAGGAAGTTTCCTCGAGAATTTCTTTATCGTTTCTGCATTTTCTACCAAGGGAAAACAGTCTTATCGGGATTCAAGTTCGCGTAGCAACCTGCTAGCTCGTATCTACGATCGACTGAATTCTATACGAAAGCGAAGATATTTATACGTAGATAAAATCTCGTGTGACATTTCACAAAACGCCGCAAGATAGTACGTTAATATCGTTACATGCAGATTTTAAGGGTCACTTCGGAGAGATAGCGCGAGCCTACCGATTTCTATTTTACGGGCAAAAACCGTGTGCACGATCTAAAGTCCGTGCGCCTGCGCATTCGTATAACGGTGATGACTGTGCAACGTGCTGCCTCTCCCTGTACTCCCCATCCGTTGTTCCTTTTATTACGTGTGTGGATTACGACTGCGTGGTCGTCAGGATATATCCATTACAAGAATGTCGGACTCCGACAGCAGTTTGCACTTTTGCCAGCCCGTTGCAGTTTTCATTTTCAGACAGATATAGAGCGATGCATTTTCTCGCGATATCCACGGTTCCCCTCAAGAGCTGCGGAGGGGAGGGGAGGGGAGAGGGTCGAAATTCCTTCGCCGAGCCATCCACGAATTACCGCGATCGATAACAATACAGCAGCGTTTTATCAATCGCGTTCGGTGCGCAAATATCATAACCGATAAGGGGAATCGAAATTTTCTTCGGCTCGTTAATTCCCTTGTCACGAGCTGGCCGCCCGATGATATCATTTCGGAACGTTGCATGATTTCACTAGGCAGTGACGAATACCTCACACCCCGACTGTCCCAATTATCTATCGTTACTCGTCATGGTGTTGATAGGGGTGTTGATTACCCGCGTAACAATGGCATTCCGGGGGTGACGTTTTCAAGGATCTCGCTTCTGTCGGCCGTTCTTTTGTCTGAAACACTTTTTGTCCCCGAAATGTGATTCATCGGGGATGGGTGCATCATCAACAACAAGACCGGTCGGGACAAAAGTGGCAGAGCGGCGGCGGGGCGAAGGATCGGCGGGTATACCTTGCACCTGTTTTCACAACACCCGTGGCAACTATATAGCGAAATGGGTGTTCAGCTTCGCGCCCTAGTTACACCTGCGTCTAGTATCGCGGAGGCACGTAATACGTTTGCACGACACTGTACGTCGACCGAGGTTGCCACGTTTCCCGTGGCTGCCGCTTGGAAAAAAAAACTCTGAGGTCGTATTGAATAACGAGTCGCGGGCAAATTATTGGTCAATCCTTTTAATGCCCCGCGCCGTCGATCGGCTTGCCGGCCGATTTTCATTTTATTCTCACGCCCCGCTGTATCCCCGCGCCACGGGACAATGTTATCTTCCTCCTAGATGGCCTTATTTAACGTAAATAGAAAGACGGGGGTGGAGACAGAGTGAATTATTAATTGATCGTAATTGATGTTGTCGATTACAGCTATCTGCAGCTATAATTGCCAGCGTCAATTACGAGCCATCAATAAGCGGTATTGTAACACAATGTGATTCATCGCGTTAGCCGCGTAGGGGGATCGTTGCGGAGTTAAAACTTGCCCGGGGAAATTCTACGGCCGGGACGGAGCAAGTTTTTCGTAAGACCGGGGCGGTGGAATTTACTGGAAACAGAGGGGTGATCAATGCAGCAATGCGCGTCGAGGGGGCGATCGCGTTTAGCCAGAGGGTCGGCAACGGTGCATAGATTTAATCGCTCTATGGGAACGGAACGTTGCGTAGGAAATCGTTGAAAAGCCACTCGGCTCGGAGCCGGACCTGCAGCGTTTATGTACAAAACCGCGCGACGTTCATTCAGCGTTACTCGCGCGTGGGGGGGGGGGGGGGGAAGGGGCATTGCCAAAAAGCGCACATCCGCCGCGTATTTAATATCGCCGCCCCGGCCGCCGGTCGCGTTTTCTAACTGGCCGGCCTGTTCCTCCGCGACGGTCGTAAATTTTTATTTTTCCTGTCGTAAACCGTCCCGTCATTTTACGTCGCCGGCGATATTTTTACAGCCTTATCCGCAAGGACCTTTCGCGAGGCCGCGGATCGGCGAGCCGGGTTAGGAAAGTTTTCGTGCGAACCAGAACGCTCGGGCTGTGAAAAAATGCAGGGTGGGCGCCAATGCGAGCGGCGAGGTCGGCCGTCGTCGTTGCCGGCGGAAGGGTGGTGGTCGGCGAGGGCGAGGAGCGTCAGAGAGGGGTAGGTACGAGGTTGAGCGGGCGTAGGAGGGGTAGGGTGCAGGCTAACAGAAAGAAAGATGGCCGACCTGTCTGTGAGTGCACGCGTGAGTGCGTGAGAGTGGCTCAGACACGTCTCTGTGTACGTAGGGATCGCGGCTGTGGTGGTCACATGTCTGAGAGGGGCAAAAGAGCAAGCTCTTCAGAGCTGAGATTCAACGTCTCGGAATCCTGTGACGGTGCGGTATATTCTTTTAGGGTTGCTGCTACGCTCCCCGACCACCCGATATCGCGGATGGTCATTATTTAAAAAGCTCTTCGTAGAATCCTACGCGCCCGACGGTAATTACACATCTCCAGTGACACTGTTTGCAAATATTCACAGTTTTTAACACTTTATCCGCGGCGCGTTGCCGAGCGAAGCCTGCTGCCGGTCGCTTTCCGTGAATCATGGCCGCGTGGGGAAGCGAAAATCTTCCGACTATTTGAATCATTGATTCGCGAGAGAGATTGCGCTTCTTTTTAACGCTGGCAAATGTATTCTTATTAGTTTTCTGTGGAATATAGGATATTGTTCGACAAATCTTTTCTGCCGCGGTAGTATGATTCGTTGTCTTTAGTTGATTTTATCGTCTTTAGGGAATTTTCGCTTACTTGTTGAATATCTGTATAGGGAAGAATGAGTGGAATAAAAAATCCATATTAACCCTTCGTGGACGACCAAGCATATTGCTGAGAGTCGGGATGGGAGAAGTCGAGGGCACGCAACTGTAAAAGTCAATGCGTTTATTGCTTTTATGAAGTTACGTGTAATATCTATAAATGCTGTAATACTATAAATGTTCTCATATCTTTCCATCGTTTCTGTGATTTTCGAGTGACACGGTACGTGGACGAATGACGATTTTTTTTATCCACTCCGTCCCACTCATTTCCTCTAATTAGTTACGAGTAATTAATCATTTTTCTTTTTCGCATTTATAAAGGATGATTTTCATAAATTCTTAGAATCGCGAGAATTCGCGTGTCTATTGATAGTGCCCCAAATCTAGTTTTTAATAGACTCTGGTATATATTTCTGTTTTGATTATCCAATATTATTTTAGTCTTTTAATTATTCATTGGGAATGTGAGGCTGTCTGTATGCCACTGCTCATCTGCCAAGGGTTAAATAAGATTGAATTTCTCAGCTTCCATTCAATAAAGCATCTAAGTCACTAGCTCGCACGGTCGATAGCGATTGGACCCCGAATTGACATACATTTAAGTGACGGTCAGAAGGAAGTTTAAAATATATGAACTGTAAAAGAGAACATATCTTGCTCCAGTAAATAGAAAGGATTCTCCATGATAACAGCAGGCTAAGCGAAGTCTGGTATTAATGTTGCCAATGCACGTGCAGAAAATGGTCAGTCTAAAGCATCCTTCTGACCAGCACCGTAAGAGCGGCGGTTAAAGTGTTAAGTCGGTGCTTTCGAAATGTATGAGATCCTTATTGCGTTAATAAGGCTGCATTATTCATAAACAGCTTGGTACATATTTCACGTATACTTTATCGCAGCATTCGTTAATTATTTCGTCACGGAATCTCGGATCTTTTCGACCACGCGAAACTAGGCGTGACTTTCCATTCACGCGGGGAGAAGAAGCCGAAAACGCGGGTATATCACGGCGCGCGCGTTGTCGCCCCGCTGGCGAACGAGCGAACGAATCAGAAATGCTGCGAGTATTTCTCCACGAAGGCTCTAAAATGTGGGACACGCTCCTCGGTAGCCAATCCCTCTTCCCCTTTGCCGCAAAATTCTCCGTTAACTTCGTACCTGGTGCTTCCACTACACCTAACGGAATGAGCCGTACCTGTGCCCCTCGATGCCGACAGACTATCGCGTGTGCACGCGTGTCCCACACACGCGCGAGCCCCTCTTGTGTGCGCGTGCGCGCGAGCGCGCTCTCTCTCGTGCTCGCGAGCGAACGAGCGCGCCCCGGGAATGTGTGAACCGTGAGCGCGTTCATCGTTCCAAGCACATCCTGGCACTCCCCCAGTGGGAGGAGGTGCGACAAGGGACAGATATCCGAGAGTACCCACACTTGCCTCACTCGATTTGAAACACTCCCGAATTATATCACCACCACCGCCGCGCGAGGAAAACCCGGTCGCCGGAAAGGTTACCCCAAATCACTCTCTCGGGTACGCTGGCTCGGGAGCGTTTATTTCGCGGGTAGGCGATATTGATTATCGTGGACCCAACCTATATCCGTTCCCGGTGGATTTTTTTCGTCCCCCTCTTCTCCCCCCCCCTCCCCTCCTCCTCTAGGTCGCCCATTATCAATGCCCGTGGGGGGATGCACGAAACAGGCCACCACTTTCCACCATTCGTCCGTATATCGCGGGCGAGAAGGAATTCGAACGCCCACGTCGGCGCGTCACGTTTATTCCCCCTGCATCCGAGCGCGTTAACGTTTTTCCTACGTCGACCTATCTTTTTTACCCGCTTATCCGACCGTTTCGTTCGTTCCGTGCACGCTCGGCTGCCTTCGACCTCGATCCGCCGTTAAAATTCGGTCGATCGATTAAGCAACCCTTATATTCTAGATAGACCGACCGATGCCCGCGGACGTTTCTAATCGCTCCCTTTTCTTCTCCCGCTTCGCTCTGGCATCCCGTCCCGCCGTCCTCGAATTGTCGGTCACCGGACGAAATTCCCCCGTCCACCCCCGACGGGAGCCTCGTCGAGTTTCACAATCGCGGCAATGTTCCGCGGCTCGTTCCCTCGCCGTGTCGCTAGCGCGCGAGGAGAATCGAGGGGGGAAAAAATATTATCCGGGCTGTGGACGGGCGGCGGTGCACCGCGTGACGAGACGCAGAATTCCTGCAGAAATGATTTTGTCGACTGACACGTACATCCTTGAGCGATGACTCAGCGGAACGTTTCTCTATCGATACAACCAGCGTATATCTCCCGCCTCGCCGCGGCGAGAATAATCCTAGGATAAAAACTGGCGTCTTTAAGTGCTATTAATGGATCCCGGGGTATACCTAGGCACCTCTAGACAGCCCCGTGCATGCGATCTACACGTACCCGTATCCTCTATACGCGGAAGCGTTGAAACAGTAAAAGGTAGGAGGCAGGCGGAGCCGAGGGTATACGAAGAGTGAAACAAAAAGAGAAGGAAGAAGGGAGCGGGGCGGGAAGAACGAGAGTGGCGAAGGCGAGGAGCGAGTGAGACAGGGGGGGAATGGGGATAGAGGGAGCGAGATAGGGTGGGCTCGGGCGAACGGGTGCGAGGGAGACGAGCAGGGAGGGAAAGGGGGACAGTCGCGCAGCGTGTGAGTGAGCGAGAGATAGGGAGGACGAGCGAGGATTTCAGGCTCTCGAAACGCAGCGGTATTTGCCGCGCTTTGTCGTTCGTTTTGTACCTCGGCGTGACTCTGCCGCTGGTGCTGATTACGCAATGCGTGGCCATGAGAGGAGCGAGTCCCCCCCCGCGCACACGCACGTACTGCTGCGCGCGCACACAAGTATCCTCGCTCTAAGGACGTGCGCGCGTCACGACGAGAATGTAGCCCGCACGTGTGCGTGCCACGCATACGAATGCGCCCCGCGAGCGTACGTGCGTACGCCTGTATAATACCTACGTACGTGAAGCGCAACAGGCGTACGGGAACGTGTTATATTTGCGGTGCTTGTGCGTGTCTGCGGATGGAGCAGCGCGCTCGAGCTTAAATCAGCCGATGTGTATACGGTCGCATCTCGGTGCCATCGACGATGGCCCACATCTCGTTGTGTTTACAACACACGAATCGCGATCGAGCACGCGTGCCCCGAAGTGTGACCCGCGCGCGGCGACCCGCTCGGATCCGTCGGTTGTTTCTCTGCCGGGCCTCGCGAGAAGATCCACGACGCGACGCCGAGATCCGCCGCGTCGCTTCGTCTCCTCTCTATTCATCGCGGAAACCTCGTTGCTTTCGGGGTCAGCTGCGCCGAGAGGCGCGCGAGGCTCTCCGCCTGCACGCACACACGTGGTGGGACGCGCGCGTGCACGGGCGGACCGCGTACGGGGCGATAGTGCCGCGGGTTTTTTCCGTGTGTGCGCGCACCGCGAGTCGCCTTGCAGACACGTTGAATATACATAGGCGTGTAACCTAGGAACAATGGGGTCGGTTACGATGACGATGCCGGGCGGGGAAGAACTCGACGGCGACGATGCCGATGGTATAATGGCGGTGACCGTGATGGTTAAGGGAATATAACGGGACGAAGTTCGTACGATGGCCGAGCGGTACATCGCGGGTAACCGAGAGTGCTACGCCGCGGCCTTCTGCCCGCCTTGTATTGTGCACCAGTCCGCTTATTTAAAAGTCTTTGTCGAAATATTGTTGTTTAGCCATTTCTGTGCCATGCGAGGTCACTGTTGGCCTCGCAATGTTTATCGCAAGCGAGAGTTGCGTTAAACGATCCAGATTGTTTTTGAATTCGATCGTGGTGTAAAGTTCAGGGGGGATGGGCTCGAAATGAGGTACAGAACTTGTTTAGCTATCTAATAGACGGTATATCGGTTTCTCTACTAAGTCTTCGCGCGCGACCTCTGCTGCCCTTCGATTCTAACAAATGGCACCAACCAGTTGTAATACAGAACGACTCTTTCATGGAAATCTTGGTATTTACTTAAAAGTTTCTTAATACTAACTCATATCGCATCGTTTGGCTCCCTGGTCGAGTATAATGTTCATTTCAAGAAAGTCTTGTATCAAATGGAAAAGCATCCTCTTAGACTCGATTTGAGAATAAACCTGAGGAAAAAGGAGATGAAGCTACGAAAAATTTAACACGACAGATATTTTTGGGCCAACTCTGGAAGCATGTTCTACTTAACTTTAGTATGAAGAAATGTCGCACAGTGGCATGTCTAGAAACCTTCCTTTCCTTTCTGAGTTATCAACACATTTTGTCTGCCACGGAGTTTTGCAACAGCTAGAAAGTTCAAAGATGCTTCAGCTTACACTGGCACAGATTAATTATCAGATACTAAAAAGGTAAACTAACTAGTCTGATGACCATTCTTATAATTCACTGCAACCATAATACACAACAGCAATTCTCCTATTTATAATTTTACCCGGCATTCTTTTAAAACCGTTCATAACTACATAATAAAATTTGTATAATATTTCTCCACTCCCGAGGCGAATTAATTAAGCACTTAAGTTTCATCTATTTATTTCTGGAACGCTCTGTATAGAGCAATACTATTTCTCGAGGTCCCTCCAAGAAGCAAGCAAGCTCCCTGTAAATCCACCAACAGCGTTGACCGTCATTAACAAATTAAAGTGTCGCGAAAACGGGGTCCGTGTCTAGTAGACCCAGCTCGTGCAGCTCGACACGATGGTGGAAGTCGTAAATGTCGTTCGATCGAGTTTTATCGCTCGATAGTGCACGGTCGCACGCGTGATCGAACGAATCGTGCGGTCGTTAGATCCCCTAAACGATTCGCTTTCGTGCCTCTTGTACAACGAATTTCTCGATTTCCCGTTATTAGAGCGAGACGTTCGTTAATCGGTATTGGGTAGAGAGACTGGCTCGCAGCTGAGCGTCATGGTACCCCTAACTAGAAGAGTGATACGAGCCCATAGGATGTAATTAAAAACCTAATTACACGCCAGAGAGTGTTCATCGTCAGAGCCAGAACACGTCTATCGTCTAATCGCCGCATTGTTGTTGATAACCTGAGCGCAGAGTGTTCGAGCTTTGTCAATGACGTTCTCGATCGCCAGATACGACTTATATTTCGCGTTATGTTTTTCGTGCGTGAGCCAGCGTCAGGTTTTCATCGCGGCTCGATCAAAAACTGGTTGAGCCGCGGTCTGGTTGTTCCGCGCGACTAAACAAATATAACTAACAACGGGAGCGCGCGAGCTTTGGATCTTCGGTTTGATTTAAATTTTACAGGAAGCTAGTACACAACATGCGCAATAATATTTTAAACGCTTAAGGGGACTAGGCAGTCGAAAAATCAACATTTTTATTGCATTTTGCAGTAGTACTATCTTTTCTGAATAAAATGCCGCTTGGTTTATAGGAAAATTCGGAAAATTGTGGATTTGGTAGTTAAAAACGTCAAGCGGCAGCTTATAGCGTTGCCTTTGCTTAGAAACTTTAAACGCGTTTTTCTCGAATATTTTTTCTCTTCATTTTTTCCTAATTGCGAACGAATGGAGGTTTTGATCGACTTGGAAAAAATTACAGGATGTGTAAAACATGTGCCATTTCCGAGCAAACCTCTGATATGATCCTTAAAAATTCGAGATTTTCATAAAAAAATTAAGAAGCCTAGTCCCCTTAAGGTGCGTCACTTAAGATCCTTCCTGAAAATTGGCTTCAAGAGTTCTCCTTTCTGGGCAATCCATAACAAAAAAACAAATGCAGTAGGGTTAATTCTCAGAATAGAAACTAATGAATAAATCCATTTACAGGATTTGAAAGGGGCAAAACTTTGAACTTAATTTGCTCGCTTCTTTCAGAGATTATTGGCTAATGGACCCTGCGCATTTAGCACATTATTATGAATAACGTGGAGTAATTATTGTATGCAAGATTTCAGGTAAATGGGTGACCCAAGCTTCGTGCACTCCCCTTGTTAGAGCCGACTCGATTATACTTGCATCTTTCAGAGAACGCAATTGTGTACACTGTCACGGTCTTCATTCGTTGTCTGTTCCATCGGCCAACTTTCCTGCACGGTTCATTGCATGCGTTCAATAGCTTTTTACCACGTCTAGCAGATATCTCTCCCGAATCGGTTGGGTCACCGATGAAAATGTATCTTGGAACGTCACTCGCCAGATAACGCTAGCGGGAGATGAAAAATAAAATTGCAGTTCACTTGAATTTTTCCCCGACGTAATCGAGTCGTATGATAATCGATGCGTTGCGGAGTCATCAATGGACCGTTTAGTAAATAATGTTTCTTATAGATGAACCTTTGAGAAGCCAAGCCCATCACTCCGCTTTCTACAAATTCCTCAACTTCACCTCTCAAACCCTAATTATGCGCTTAACCCTCAGCTTTTTATTTTACATAGCCGACCAATTTAGCCCCTGCGAGTCAAATATTCTACCCCTTCGCGATCGTCGCCAGATGAGAATAGAGTCGCAGAAATCGCTTTCGAGTAACACTTCTCCTAATCACGCCTCGTTTCGCGTTGTGCGCGCCGATCTCGATTACGCGGGGCGGTTTTTCTTCAAGCGCAACGACAAAAGGGGGACGGGGAACGGGAGAACGTTGTTGCTCCGCTGATCGAAACGTCATCCGCCTCGCGGCTCCTCGCGCTTCCACTTTTCTGCGGCCGATTTAATAAAGCGACCGAGAGTTTGCACGGTTTTATTACGTAATCCATTTATCAGGAAGGCTCGGTGCTCGGAGCGCGCCGGGGGGGGGGGGAAAGAGAGAGAGAGAGAGAGGCGGCGATGTCGAAAGAAGGAAGCGGCCGCGATCGAAACTCGCGTCACGACATTTCAGAAATCCTCGATCGCGATCGTTAGCGTGCTGAGCGCACCGTCGCGGGCGTGTGTGTGCGCGCGCCAACCGCGCCACCATGATGACGTGCCATTCACCGTGAAAACCATTCACTCAGGGGTACTAACAAGGTCGAGCAAGGTCGAGCACAACCATCCTGCATTTATATCGAATATATACCATACCCGATATACGTTTACATCGGCAACGGTGTGTGCGGCACACAGTCGCGCCGTGTGTGCCCCACGCGCGTAGATGTGTATCGAGGATTTGCGCGCGAAACCAACGGAACCCGCTATCGATCCGAATGCGTAGAAAATGCTATTGATTCTCTCGGCCCGACCGACCCGTCGACCTCTTCTCCACGTTGGCGTAGTCGCGAGGACTGAGGAGGCAGGGGCAGGATCCTCCTCTCCTTTCCTCTTCCCTTTGAGGTCCTTCCTTCTCGCTCAACCGTTAATACGGTTGCTACCCCGTTTCTCCTGGCTTTCCCCGCGGAACGTCGCAACGGTACACCTAAGGATCTTTAAAAGTCTCGCTGGTAATAAAATACCTCGCTCTGTTACCAAATTTCTCTAGCCACGTGATCCAGCGGAGTCCAGTTTCACAAGCAATTCCCTGGTTCCCCTCATCTGCCTGTGCGAATATTTGCGAGAGTACGTTTAGAATGTTCGAACAGTGGCTGTTTCATCGATAGACTCTTTTTGCCGTTTCATTCTCGTGCTCCTGTAACGTTGCATTCCTGATAAACTGCTGGTGTAGTTTCTTCTATTCGCGTCAGAGCGGCGTGCGCGCCGTTTTCAGGTCCATTTTTGTCCCCCTTTCTTTTTCCTCGCCCGTCAGCCTCATTGTTCTTGCGATGCTCGCGGAATACTCCTCCTTTATCCGCGAAGCGCCGAGCATCCTCGTTCCAACAAGTGGCCCCGACCGGACGGTTCGTTTGATTGGCCGATCGTGGGACGATATTAGGTGCCCGTTCCAGCTGCCTTCCCTAGCTGTTTTCCTGGTCCGCGCATAACGAATTCCGCCCCTCGGCCGGCGGAGGAAAGTCGTTCCGTGCCGCGTCTTCTCCGCGGTCTCGGGCGAAACGAGCGTTGCGTACGTGACCGTGATCCGGTGAAGGGGTGAGGAGAGAATTACATAAAAGGCACGAACCGAGCGAGTCGCCTATTCGCCCAACCTACGTCCTCCAGGGTCGTACGCCCACGCTCCTGGCTCGTGCGTGTCGTCTCGCGGGCATATATGGGCGATTATGCATGCGAGCGTGTTATATCGCGTGCACTGTACGTGGAACGTTTAGAGGACTCCGGTCCAGGACCAAATATGACATTAAACGAAAGTTTCCGCGTGCCCGCCGATTCACCGCGCGTATTCCCATGCCGAGGGAGGGAAAATTAATGCGACGCATTTTAAACCTCGCCCGCTGATGCAACCGGCCACTTAGGATTTATGTAAATTCAAGCGGGGCCCCGTTTACGTTTTCACGTTCTGCGTTGCACGCCTCGCGGGTAGGAAGGGCATAGCTTCCTGTTGGAACCGACGTGGTCACTCTAATTAATCCCGGTCTCGTTCTCCTTTATCTGTCGCAGATCACGCGAGGAAAGGACATGATAAACTGCGGCCGATGAAGAAGAGAGCTAGAGCACGAGTACGAGCAGGAGCACGAGCAAGAGCAAGCGGCTTCGTCGAGGAAGGCGCGTGGAAGCGACGACGAGGCGGCGGCAGCGATACCAATAAAAAGATCAACACTAGATCTGATGTTAGCGGACATTAACGGTAACTTGGCGGATCTGAGAAGCGAAGCGATGGCGTCGCAGAGGTTTTGTCTGCGCTGGAATAATCATCAGAGTAACCTACTGTCTGTTTTCGACCAACTGCTCCATGACGAGTCGTTCGTCGACGTTACGCTGGCCGTCGAGGGTCAGCTGCTCAGGGCACACAAGATGGTGCTGTCGGCGTGCAGCCCTTACTTTCAGGTGAGCCGAGGCAACTGTCTATCACCGGAAAGGAAAAACAAACCCAGAGCCGCCTACCCTCCTCCACCACCCCTCCCCCTAATGAAAATACGCTCCTTCGAATGACCGACGGATAATCGCATTCCAGGACATTATCAATAATTCATAACGATAGATTAATTCACGATGCGTCGCATCAATAATTCATAAACGACGTCCGTGGCGGCCGCTCGAATGTATGCCAATAAACGTCCACCTCCCGTCTCTCTCTTTATTGTTGCAGGCCCTTTTCGTCGGCCACCCCGACAAGCACCCTATAGTCATTCTCAAAGACGTCCCGTACGTGGACATGCGCAGCCTTCTGGATTTCATGTATCGCGGGGAGGTGAGCGTCGACCAGGACAGGCTGACCGCCTTCCTGAGAGTGGCCGAGTCCCTCAGGATAAAGGGCCTGACCGAGGTGAACGAGGACAAGTGCGACCTGCCTAGTATTACCTCCTCGCTGCTTGGCAATCAAAACACAGTACCTCCACCGCCGCCGAATCTACATAGAATAAACCAAATCGGCCCTCACCACCACGTCTCGCAGAAGAGGATGCACCACATGTCGAGCCACCCGCTCCTAGGCTCGGCGCTGTCCGCGCCGAAGAGGAAACGCGGCCGGCCGAGGAAGCTGAGCGGCTCCTCCGACACTCCCATCGGCGAGATCACCGGCCAGGAGCTGCAGTCCTGCTCGGGGGCCGACCTCGTCCAGGGCTCGCCGGAGATGATGGAGATGAAGATGAGCATAGACTTTCAGAGCGAGGGCAGCACCGGGAACAGCGGGAGAGGCGGCAGCTCCGGCACAGCCGCGGCGGGCAGCAACAACGTCAGCAGCAATAACGTCGGCAACGCGGCGTCGGCAGCGTCCAACCTGGCTGCCACCAGCCTGTCGTCGTCGGCGAGGAAGGACGAGCCGACGGAGAACGGCACCGACACGCCCGAGTCGATCGCGCCGCGCGTCAAACGGGAACCCGAGCCAACGCCTAGCACCTCTGCCCAAGGTGAGCCTTTTTTTTTGCTTTCTCTCTCTCTTAACGATCACGAATTCGTCGGGAAGCTATATATCCGATCTACGCCGATCTCACCTCACCGTTTCGATTTCTGCTGCAGCCTCTGACGAGACGTTCGCGCGGCCGCACAGTAGACAAGGGAGCGAGGGTTTCAAGCAAGGTAAGAGATACCATAGCCAGCTTTACGATGATTAATATTGCCGCGGCACCTTGCGGCTCGCGGTCCTGGTAACACGAGACCCATGCGTCGTTAATACGCCGCGATACGTACCGGCTTCGGAGAGTTTAACAGTTTCGTTCGGGCCGATGAGAATTACGTGAACGCGCGAGCTTCTTTGTACTTAGAGGATTAACGTGGACGGAGTCGAGTTCCTGTAAATTGATTTTAGAATTTCCAGCTACCTATTAGTCGTTCTTATATCGCGGTAATTCGTGAAATGGAAATGCTCGATGCTCGAAGCGTCGATTTGGCTGAAATTTTGCGAACATCGCGTAGTGTGTCCGGATAGTAATGTAAAGTACGGCAGAGGGATCTTTGAAAGGACGCCATAGTGTAATTAAAGATAAGAAAATATATATATCTATGTAATTCGTTCAATGAAACTTCAAATTCGTTAGATTCCTGGACACAGTACGCATTGTATGTAAAATTCCAGCGAAATAGGTCATCCGATTATCGTGCTATTTTTCCATGTCGTAATATTTCAAAACATTTCCATTCCTCTGCGATATTAAATATACTTGATGAGTTTATTATCGAATTTCGGTCAGGGCAACTGTAATTAATACAAAAGTTCTCCCGATTTCTAGTAAACAATAGCTTAGAAATATGTCTTTGCATGATTCAATTTCCTTCTATCGACGCAATAAAAAAAAAGAACATCGAACTGACATCTTTTCTGGCAAGTATAGCGCAATTACTGTTTCAATTGTCGATGTACTTTTATACGATTCGTCGAGGTCGATCGACGTTAGTTAGAATCGAGCAGATTCAGTTCACAGAGTATTCCCAAGCGGGCGCCACTTTTGGCCCCTAACAAAACATATCACTTGCTTACTCCACGATGCTCTGGTAAAAAAAAAAAAAAGAAATGAAAGAGTTCCTAATCAGATGTTAACCGAAGGAGAAAGAACGCTAAACTGCTTTACGATGTGCTAATGAATTTAATTTTTCAGAACGTGTTCGTCTGTTAATTTTTACCGCGCGTTGCTCATCGTTGCGCGACTGCAAAACGAGCCGCGCGAATTGCAGTAACGCGGCAAAAGCGCCTTCCGGGGGAGGCTACCGTCAATTTTTTTATTATTTTTTTTTATTATTATCTAATCACCATAGTAGGCTCAAGTACACGAAAACAAAAGAGACACACACATAGCGAGAGGCGAGAGAAAACAGACGGAGAAAAATAATAGGAAAAAAAAAAGAAAAAAAAAAGGTCGAAACTCGAGTCGATGAATTTGTTGGCGACGCGCGATTCGTTAAGATGTTAACTCGAGGACACGAACGGCTGCCTGAGCTAGCATCCTTACATGAAATTAAGGTCAACAAATCTCGCCATAGAGTGGTAAACGCGAGCGTTCGCGTTCCTTTTTGGAGCAGTTGGATAGGCTCCCAGGAGCTTTTACGCGCGCGCGCGTCACGGGGTTCCTATAGTCTGCCCTAGGAAAGAACCGTTTCCCATTTTTCCCGCGCAACCCCGAAACGAATCTTTCGGCGGCGGCTATGGCCCGTGGCGCGAACTATCGAGACACGACGCGTGCCGTGCTCCACGGCGCCTTTTAAAAAAAAAACGAGACCTACTTGAGTCACGCGTGTTGACCTCCGACAACTCGAGAAAAACAAAAAAAAAATTCAATACCAAATATATATATATAAAAAAAAACAATCCCGAAATAAGGAAATGTGTATGCATATACACGTACATATATATACATAGATATATCCATATATATATATATATATACACAATAAGAAAGAAACGGAGTGTGTACGAGAGAGAAAGGAAGCCGTCGTCTCGTTGAAACCATACGCAGGACGTATGCTCCGTAAACGACGAGACGTTCGAGCGGAACCAAACGTGCCAACAAAACACACAAGACTCCCTTTTGAATGCTGTAGTCTCCAAAAAAAAATACAAAAAAATATTTATATATATATCTAACCTACCACCCACCGATTATTGTCTCGTTAAAGGACATATGTATTTATACATACATATAGAAATTATACATACCCAATAGCAATTTACGCTCGGCCAATGCGCAGCGCCTCGTTCCTTCTTCTTACCGCTCACGTCTTCCGCCTGCCTGTATCTAGATCACGGGCATATACACGCGCATGTAAATGCGCACACGTTTACCATGCGCCTGTATATGCGCCTTCTATTTACTGTCACTTTTTTTACTTACCCCGGACTTTCAACAGACCCACATTTTACACATCATCCCCGCACGAATGAGAAACGCTTCGCTGCCATTGGCCACTTTGGTAAAAGGAGGGGGTGGAGCCAGCTTTTAGCGGTGCTTGAAACATTTTGTTTTTCCTGATTTTTTCATTTAAACTGCTGGTTAACTTTTCTTTTTGTTCTCATATTATTATTATTTATTCTTTTTTTCTTCTCTTTTTTTTCATATATATTTATAGAGATATTGCTGTTCTCTACACGTTCGTCACGCGTTGCGCGTGTAGGAACTTGTACGCAACGTATTGTTCCCGAGTGACAGACCGCGGTGAGAAACAATAAATTCTTCTGTATATAAGTGCGCGCGTAAACGCACGGCCACGCCGATGGAAAGGAAGTTAAGTTGCGCGCGTAGCAAACGGACAACGAACGTCGGCAGGTTATATCGCTCCCGCCTTCTCTTGGGTTCTTCTCGTTGCCTGTAGCCGGGTTCACGACAGTGGGAAAAGAGCAGTAAGCGAGTTTAAGGAGAGGAGGGAAATGAAAAGAACACGAAGAAACGGAAATATATGTGAAAGAGAAACGACAGAGACGAAACTTTGGAGGAAACACAGAGAGAGAGAGAGAGAGAGAGAAAGAGAGAGCGAAAGAGAGCGAGAGAAAGAGAGAGAGAGAGAGAGAGAGAAATAGAGAGAGAGAGAGCGAGAGAAAGATAGAAAGATTGATTGATTGATTGAGAGAGAGAGAAAGAGAGATTAAACAAAAAGAAAAGAGATTAAGAAACGATACCGAGAGTGTGACGTACGTTTTTCTTTGCATACGTTGATTCGAGCAGAATAAAAAATAATACATGTACTGTGATCCAAAAGGAAGATGACGAAACAAAAGAAAAAAAAGAAGTTAATGTACTGACGTACCGCACGCAAGCGCGCGCGCGCGTGACAGAGTGCTTCGAAGATGTCGAAGATGATGATCGTTCGTTAGTGACCGTGAGACGTGTTGCTTTGTTCTCTTTGCGCAGGTGAGTTGAGATTATCTGAATCACCATTCGATCTCTGAGAGATTACCTTTGCGCGGGGGAAGCGAGGGAACTAGGGGAGGCCAGCCGCTCAAAAATGAAACCGTTCCGAAATGCCAGAATACATAAATATATATATATACACATACGTATATATACATAATATATATAATATATAATATACATACATACCTGTACATAAGAGAGAGTCGAATAAAAGAATCTGATGTACATTGAAGCCGAAAGCGGATTAAATCTATATAAACTGTTATAAATTGCATCGAAGAGGAGAGAACGTTGTTGCTTCTTCTCGAGCGTCCTCGATCTCGATGGATCGTATTCCCGGTGGTAAAGAGTGGATAAATTACAACGGTTTAGACTGACGGGACGCACGGACGTTTTGAATAAATAAAAAAAAAATAAATAAAAAAGAAAGAAAGAAAGAAAGAGAGAAACGAATAGGGCAAGGGGGGTTTGCTTTTTCGAGTGTGTACATGATGACGTTGAGATGCAATGACGGTTCGTTAAACGTGTCGCATATACGTGCGATCTGCACGCGCGTATATGCGTGCATTCTGTCTTTCTTTTGTTCTTCTTTTTTTCTGTTTTTTTTTTGCCTGATTGCCTGTTGCGAAAATGTGTCTGATTGCGAGGTGCATACGGTTCGATACGGGTGGCGATAGATGATACGAGCGAGTCGAGGTGAACGGGGAGGGAGGTGGAGAGAGAAAATAGAGGAAAGTAGTAGAATGGTGTGCAAGGCTGGGAGCGAGGGTGGAGAAAGCGTGCGTGAGAAGTGGAGTGCTAGGAGGGCCGCGGGAGGGGAGGCGAGGTCGGGTGAATGGGGAGAAGAAGAGAGGAGGCGCGAATGTTGTGTGTGTGTATGTGTGCATGGGTGGATAGATCCATTTGGAAGAGAGGAAAGAAAGAGAGGCTTCGTTGAGTCGCTGGAATTGCTGTTCGCGGCACGGCAACTGGACGGTAACAGTCCTTTTCGCGAGCCGCCCGGGATTCGAGGCAAAGCCCCGCGATCCAGCGGCGAGCGGCCACGGCGAAAGCCTGCGTGAGAGCGAACGAAAGAATCTGAAGAGGGAATGACGACGAACGAAAGGGTGAGAGAGGGACGGCGGGGGCGGGGGACACATGGAAAAGCGCGATGCGGCATAAAACACTTTACATGGGACAGAGTTTGACGGACAGTCGGTTCGAAATACGGTCTTTTTTGCTGGCTCTACCCTTCCTCTTGCTTCCCCCCACAAATATAGAATATACGTAATAATAATATATATATATATATAAATAGATAGATACATCAGTACAGAATATTATACACAAATATATACATTACTAGATTGTCATTGTACATAACGTGGTCGATACTTAGCTTCTATACTTATAATACGGTTTATAATACATGTACGTAAGTAAGTGGACGTCGAGAACTGCTTAAAGGAGAGAGCTTTCTTCGTTTCAGACTCGGAGGAGACGTCGAGTGGCGGTGGCTCCCAGTCACCGACTCACATTCGCATCAACTTCGAGCGTTGCTTTCGCAAGGAGTACAGCGCGTCGTCTCTTCAGGGGAAAGCGGCGTCGGCGGCCGCCGCGGCGTCCATGGACGACTCGCAGCAATACTCCGACTCCGAGTCGGAGCAGAAGGTGTCGAAGGACAATCTGAGCAGTGCCATATTTAATCTGGTCGCCGGTGAGTCGGAGATCAGTCAGAGCGACTTCGAAGGATCGTTTAAGGTCGAGAACGAGAGGACCGAGGGCTCGGTGCGGGACTTCTGCGTGAAAGAGGGGGACGTGTACCGGTGCACCGTATGCCATCGTACCTATACACACATCAGCAACTTCTGCCGGCACTACGTCACCTCGCACAAGCCTAACGTCAAGTACTACCCTTGCCCGGTTTGCTTCAAGGAGTTCACGCGGAAAGACAACATGGTCGCCCACGTCAAGATCATACATAGCCTTAAGCCGCACATGAGCCTCAGCAGCAGCGGCAGCAGTAGCATGGGCCAGCAACGGTAGACCGTTCGCGGGGCGTCCGCTCTTCCCCGGCTACGTTCCGCGGCTCTTCCCCGTTCTGTCTCTTGAAGCGAAAGAAAAAATGAAAACGAACGCGCCCGTCGCCGCCGCCCCCTGGATCCGCCAGGTGGCTCGGAACGGGGGGGGCCTTCGAGCGGGCGAGATAATTATTCAGCAAATCGTTGAGCGATTTTTTTCTTCGGGCAAGAGTCGGGGAACGTTGCGCAAGGAAGTGGCAACATTCGCGAGAAGCTCAAAAGAGGCGCGAAAAGTGTCAGCGGCTCCCCCAGGGGGGAGGGGGGTGAGCTCCAGGCAACGTGGAAAGGAACATCGCCATTTTTTCTTTCCTTTCCCCTTTCTTTTGTTTTGAACGAAGGAAGAGAGAACAAGTAGCCGCGAAACGCAGAAATGAATCCGAAGGGGCGAGAGAGGCCAATGGTCGGGCAGTTTTGGTGCGACTTTTAAACGCTGCGCGTCGTTGATACATATAGGTAGTTGCATATTCAACGAACGTTCGATAGTAGATAACGAATGCCGAGCGGGAAGCTATATCTACGAACGCTCGTTCCGTGGACATGGGGGAACTCAATCGGGGGCCCTCGTGCCCCGTCGCAGCTCAAAACAGTCTCCCCGTTTCACGCGGCCGACGTTCCGTACTAACACGAGAAAAGAAATCGCCAACTTTCAACGAGCACACGTATGATATTAAAGCGGTAGCAGCTAAATATAGTAGAATCGGGCGGGAATCGAACGCAGCGCCTCTTCGCTGTTTCGAGAGACAGTTTACCGAGCCCGGTAAACGAATTCGCGCGTCGGCTACTCGTTTTCTCTTGACTCGTTCGGAAAATTCGCTCCTTCCAAGCGAACCCGGCAGCGGGGTGGGAAGAAAGGGTGCGTCGAACCCTCTCCGGCCTGTTTCGCGAGCCGAGAGCAATTCCCCCCCGGCCCCCCTCCCATTTTCTCGAGGAACGATTTGCGCGCGTGACACAGACAAAAGAAAAATAAAACGGGCATTAAGTTACAAACAAAACGAGCTTTACCCGCGTGTCTTCCCTTTCAAGAGGGCAGTCGCGGATCTATTAAAAAAAAAAAAAAAAACAAAACAAACAAACAAACATGCAGAACAAGACGAGAAGAGGAATATGTGCATACAAAGAGTTTATATATCGATCGGACCGGTGTACTCGTTTAATCGTCTCAACGTAGCTCTGCGACCACTGGGGGATCAGTTATATAGAAATAAGTGAATCGCAGATGAAACGTGAGTCCAAATCAACAAAGAAATATATTTACTATCGCGTGACTAATTATATTACGGGAGAGAATCAAACGTGTGTGGGTCGCACGTGGCGCGTACGTGTTTACGAGTTAAAATGAATGGCTACGTGCGCACACACGATATAAATAAGGGAACCACGTAGACTGAGTAAATGCAATATATATGTACGATGACCGTTCGCCATGTTGTTGAGCCGTTGAGCTGTTGTGCCGAGCTGTCGAGCCTGATTCGGAGTTATAATAGTAGTCGTAATAGGGAGCCAAGGTGGAAAAATGAGTCCGCGCTTCAGGGGCTTGGGAGGGGGAGAGCGGGGGAGGGGGTGGGGGAGATAGATAGAGAGAGAGAGAGAGAGAGAGGGAAAGGGGGCGACGAGGGAGTTAATAGGGAAATTAACGGAACGGGGCATGCAATTCTTTGAAAGACTGCAGAGGGACGGTTTTAACGACACCAAATACAAGATAGTACTGACATTGGATAGACTGAAGGCACTTTAGTAGTAACTTAACGCCGTATCGTACTGTACTGTACCGTACTCGATTGAACAAAAGCAATTCTGCTTGCTCGGTGAAACCGTAACACGATTTTACTACGTCTATTTTATATTATATACATTGAATATATATCGTGTGCGTTGAATTTTATCGTTACCCGGCGGAGAACTTCGAGCCGGCGGGTATAAAACGAACGTAAATTCCCCGCGAGGGAGAATGAAAATGCACTATCAAAGTCGACGTTGAACTTTTTTTTCGTACTTTAAATTTACAATCAATCTGTCTCATTAGTGTTCTCGACTTTCTATCTTTATGTTTTCTTTTATGTTTTTCTTTTATTTTTCTCGTTCTCCTTGTAAATAGTTAGTTGCTGCGTGACGTAAGGCAAGGATACGTGTACCCAGGGTCGTAGAAATTATTATTGTTAAAAGTTTGTCCTTGCCTTGCCGGTCGCAGATTTTCCACGCCTGGCGAAACGTCAGTTTTTTGCACGTTTCATTCGGATCGATCTGTTCAGATGGAAAATTCTTCGCGACCCGTTTCGAGCCTGCCGTTGGCGCACGTACCGCGGAGAGAGCACCTCGGGAGAAATCGATACTGTTCAAGAGGGATACGGCTACAGTGATGGTATATAGGCTTAGTCGTGAGAGACAGCACTAAAAATACGATCGTAGCTTACTATATTTTGCACTTTACACATTGTCGAATCCTCTCTAGTCGATATCCTCGTTCATAGATCGGTTGTTGAGAAATAAGTTCGTGAACGACACCCATGAATCGGAGAGGAAACGAGACGATTTATATACAAATTTTTTTCATTAGTTGGGCATAGACGTTAGACGACTAGAGGCTATATAATAATAATTATAAATATTATTACTGCTACTATTAATTAATTATTATCGTAAACGGAGACCTTCGTTGTTATTTTAATAACGTGGGATTCGAGAGGAGGTGGAAAGGGGCGGAAATAAATTGGAGTGAGGGAGGGAGAGGGAGGTAAAGAGAGAGAGGGAGAGAGAGGGAGAGAGAGGGAGAGAGAGGGAGAGAGAGAGAGGATTCAATAGCCGTGATTTAATAACACGGTCTTTGTCCGATCGCCCACGATTGACCAGTGTTGTTCGTTCGTTATTTCAAGAGATATCTAGCGTTGCAAAGATAAAAGAATTTTAGTTGTAAGTAAATAAGGAGGAGCGAGCGATCGCGGTCTCCGAGCGCTATTAACGCGTACTTTTAGGAAGATTAGAGGGGTATATTATTTAGCTAGGCAGGCAGCAAAGATAGAAGTGTAGGCAAAAATGAAAAAAAAAAGTGAAGATTCTGGGGGAAGCGAAAGAAACTAAAGGGAAGATGTTCTATCGATGGGGGGGATTTCTGATCGTGTTACGGAGATGGACCGTGCCGCTGACTTTCAGATCAATACGCTCTCAGGTCAATTATTTTCAAAATTGAAGGGGAAAAAGGGAACTTTCATGGACCAAAGAGTATCTACCGCGAACGGGAGGGGTAGAGATTATTTTTCGGCAGGCGAAAAGATGACTTTTCTTTCTCTTCTTTAGGAAATTTAGGTGGAAAACGGGGGAGGGGAGGGGGGAGTCACAGGCCGGTCTCGGTGAAATCGTTGTGTTCACGATGGGTTAACGCAAAAGCCCGTCCAAAGTGGAAACATGTTATAATGGAGGGAGGGTGTAAACTGATAGTTGATAAATATAAATATAAAAGTGCAAAGAGGCAGCGGCTAAACAGCTTATATATATATCGATTTAAAGTAAAGAGGAAACAGAATAATAATTAAAGTAATACACTCACATTTGATAATCACTGAGAGGCTAAGACTAACTCAATTTTAGATGGCAGGCAAGATGAAAGATTCGTATCGATATCGTGTGGAAAGTAAAGCGGAGAAAATAAAAAGAAACAGAGCTCTCGGATCGCCTAAATATTTGAATATGCCAAATTCTAATGGAAAAGCTAATCGAACTTTCAATCCCGTTTTGAATAATTTCGCGTTACTTGGTTGACGATCGGTTGTCGCCATAGGCCGGGCGGATAGTATCCAACGTCCTTCTTTAATCAGGGGCCTTCCGTTGCAGCTCGTCTTTTGGGCAATCCAATTTTATTCGTCCGTGAAAAAAAGGAAAAAGATAATGAAAACGAGTGTTTGTTTACCCTAGTCGACTGTCGCGTGAGAAAATCGCTCGAGGAACGAGAAACATTCGCCTCTTATCTATGTTAAACGTGTGTTTATCTCGTTTAAATTTTATTCGTTGCATAATATAGTATATATACACATATATATATATTCCGTTGATCGTTTTACTCCTCGCGGTAGAAGTGTGGGGGCAGTATAGTTAAAAGAAAATTTCATATATCGCGTTGACGAAGGCGGTTGCAGAGCGCTTACTAAAAAGAAAACAGAAGGTTACAAGTGGGACGTGTGCAAGTCGGGCCGATACTCTGCCTTACATTAGATTCCTTACTGGTATCTTAAGGCTCGTGATCAGGGTAAACTGATACCTAATAAAAATTGTTGAAATCTTAGCAACTGATCTTGGAGCTTTGCTACGAAACTTTATCGTAACAACATTCGCTCACGTTCGTTGCCTTTAATGTTGTTAAACTCTTTAGAATTAAGGTTGTAAAAAGGGAAATTCATGTTGCCAATCAGTAAACGTTAGTAGCGTTCGTGCGGGTGAGATGGGCGTTTTTAAGGACTAAGGGGTGCGACGATGCGCGGGGTCCTTGTATTCGTACAAAATTAGTGTTCAAATTGTAAAAAGTGTTCATAGCGAGAAGTAAAAAAAAAAAGAAAGAAGTTAAAATGTTATAAGGAACTGTTTGTAGGGAGGGGGGGTACGTCTTGCGCTTGCATCGCGTGCCCACACGTTTCCTTGTCTCGTGGATATTCGTTTCGGATAAAACGTTTTGCAAATTGCGGAGTAGAATGAGAATCGATAAGCAAGATAAAAAGAAATCGTCGCCTCGGGCGGATCTGCAGCTGCCCTTCGTTGGACGCAGTTGCGTTTCACGTCGGAGCGAATTTCTCACGCTAATCACGGGGGGTAGAAATCGTAGAGGTCTCGTTGATGAGTTTCGCGTTGAACGTATATTTTAATTAATTTATAAGTCTACGGACATTGCGGGTGGATACGGGGGATGAATACGATGATGAGGAAGAATAATAAAAGAAAAAAAAGAAACAAGAAAATTTTAAATAGAAATATATTATATTTATGCGCGTGACTCTTGCAATGGCGACGTGCGAGCGATTCTCGTCTTTTTATTCGTCCCTTTTTCGCGAGGGGCCACCAGTCAATACCGATTATTCTAAGTTTTTCTTTTCTTCACGTGTTATCGGCATCTGCCGCTCTTGCAAGGGACCACCGCGAGAGAGGAACAGGGAGAGAGAGAGAGAGAGAAAGAGAGAGAGCGAGAGAGAGATAGAGAGAGAGAGAGGGAGAGAAAGAGAGAGAGAGAAAGCGAGAGAGAGGTAAATTACGAGGCTTAAAAAGCAGACTGTACTATCGGATAGATTTTAATATATATATTAAATATAAATATATATATACATAAATATATATATATATATATATATATTAAAAAAAAAAAGAAAGAATCATAGTTTATTATCGCAAATAAATTACACACATATGTACACAGACACGTATACAGAGAGAGAGACACATATACAAAAAAAAAAAAGAATGCGCGAATGGCGTAAAAGATGATACGTATATGTATACACATATATACATAGTCACACATATATGTGTGTATACGCATACATTAATATTATTATTATTGCGATGATTATTAATATTATTATTGCGATGATTATTATTAATATTATTACGATTATTATTATTATTATCATTATTATTATATATTATATATATATATAAACAAAAGTTATATCGAATATATTTTAGCGCTAGTTGATAATACCTATTAACGTCGTTGCAGTTTTTGAAATGATGCGTCAGAAAATGAGAGTTGGAAAAAAATGTGGATGGAGATATGTGGTTGACTTTTAATCTTTATATATTATACGTTGAATTAACGTACTTCAGTGGGATCCAATAATAATATTGTAGCGGTGTAATCCCCGATTTGGTGCCTTTTTAAGCGACATAAATAATGAACGGTGAAAAATGGAAAAAAAAATAGAGGGAAACGATAAGAAAGAGATAAATTGTTATGAAGACCCGCGATCGCCAGGGGCGCGCGCGCGCGCGTGTGTGTATATCCCTTTTTTTTAAACAAAAAAAAGGCGCGCCCGATGGTCGCGTATCTAGTGCCAAATAAGTGAGACCTTGTCGTGAACAAAAAAAAAAAGATATGCGTGTAACGGCGGAGAGAAAAAGAAACAAAATGAAAGAAAGAAAAGGGAGAAATTTTATAGGGAACTTTTTAGAGACGATTACGAGTCTTTTCTGACGCTGGGTAGACTTAGTATATTTTATATGCACTGATTGTTTGATTATGACTATCGATAATAAAATGAACGGTGTTCAATAGATTATAATTGAAGGATTTTTAAGTCTCGCTATTGTACTACCGACTTTGTCTCATACATTCACGTGTCCGTTGCGCCGTGCAACGCATGCTCACGTTCGTAGAAAACACATATCTATCCTGCGTGCCAGCTCGACTTTCCGAGATTCGTTTCGAGGCTCAGACCGGCCACCGGTTGTTTTCTTGGGAAAAATCCCAAAAATCAGAGCTTGCGTCAGAGTTGGGCATTAACTAAATAAAGAATTATTTAAATAAAGGATGAACTAAAAGTTACTTTGACTTTAGATTATACGACGAATGAAGTTAATTTCTTTGACTCGTGACGGAAATTTTCTTCAACTTTCATTCGTTGTTCGAAATTTTTATTTAAATAATATTTCTGCCCATCTCTTGTGTAGCTTGAAAACTCGTGCGCCTCTGTTCGAGCCATTATTCACCGCGAGAGAAACGTGCCGAGGCGAGTCTCGAAAAGTCGTTCGTTTTATCCAACGTACAAAATAACGCACCGAAGTGCCGTGGTAACGTGCGAAAGAAGTGTCTGGTATTGTTTGAACTTATTTGCAAATTTAATCAGATTGTTTTGCCCTTGTGATACAAACGATTGCGTAGAAGCCGAGTTTCACCCGTTCAGCGTGAACGCCGAGCGAGCTCCTTGCTAGAGGCTCGATCTATTAACCGGCGACGACGACCCTAATGAAATTCCATCTGTTACGTTACTTTGATTTCGAGCACTCGTGCCACAGTTTTCCTTTTTCTCTTCTTTTCTTTTGTCGACAATGTTTCAACCGGTCTTCTGTACGAATTTCCTCAGAACAGATCGCGATCCGACTTTGCGTCGACGAAAACGGCGAACGAAAATGCGAGGCGAAGTGGGTGGAATGTGTGTACAAAAAGCCTGGATGTCGGCGGTGGTATATTCCGAGAAAAAAAAAGAGAGAGAGAGAGAAAAGAAACGTAGGAAAGGCGGGCAAGTCGTGGCAGTTTTGTGCGTTGTAACCGGAATGACCGATTATAAGTTAGTGGCCTGGACTGTCCCCTAATATATTACACGCTTAACGAGGAAAGTAGCAGACTCTAATCGCATTGAATCGAACAGAAGGTAATTACCATAACGACTAACAGCGCAGTAAAACGTGCAGTAGAACATTTCTTTTCATTTTTATTTTACTTCCTTCCGTTGCGTTTTTTGTCGTTCCCCGTTGTGTATTATTTATGCGTTTTATACATATATATATATATACATATTGTCCGCACGTATGTGGAACGTGGGTGTGAAACAATCATTGGAGGCTCGTGATTTCTTCATTGATCGTTCGCGCGGATAATCGATCGTCGCCGAGTAAATCTCGGTGGGGTACGTTGAGAATCGACGAATCACCATCAAAGTGCCATAAGTTACTTCGAATCGAACGATCTTCTGCCACACGATTGATCGCGTACGAGTTCTGTACAGCCGTCGAATGCCTTTCCTCTTCTTCTTTAACGAGACGCAATTTCTAATCTCGCGTTACGTTCCACAGTCGTGTTCCCGTAGAGATTTCTCATTAGTCATTTGAAACGAAATATCACCGCCCTGTGTATCTCGATAAGTCCACACACACACGTTACGTACACACATACACATACACATGCAGACACACCTACGCAGGAACATACAGAGACACACCAAATTCGAGAATTCCCGCACTCACCACGAAGCACCGTTACTCTTAGCCAAAAATTACTTTTATTTAGTTTCGTTTTAGCGATCGCGAATGAGGCCCTGTTGATCGCTGGCTGTTGCGGTGGGGCCGTTATTTGAACACGGCCCCTATTAGCGAGCACGTTACTGGACCACTTGCAAAAGTAGCGCGGTAACAAGGCGGCAAGCGATCGACAGTGCCATCGGGAGACGATCTTTAGGCATTAAGATTCCTTCGCCGCGATTGGCCCGAGTGAAACACGAACGTTCGGACTGTCGGCGATGTTTTTGATCGCAAAATGATTGAGAAACCCCACGACGCTCCCCCCTCCCTATGCTCGGATGGGCCAATCGCGGCGGGAAGTCAGCGATTATTATTATTTTTTATGGACTTTTGTTTTGCATGTTGCGTACGCGTATTGTTGATTTATTATTTTTACTGTCTGGACTATGAAGGAAAGCGAAACATATTTGGAGAACAACAGAAAGATAAATATATATATGTACATGGTTTGTTCGTTGCATTTAACTTTGATTTTCAGCAGCCCGCTGGCTGTAAAAACATTTTACTATCTTTTGTTTCTCATTCTCATTTGTTGACACTGCGCGACGGGCTGGATCTTTGGGAGAAACGACTCTGGGATTCTTTGAGACAGAATTTGACTACTAAGATTTAAGTAGTAATCGTACAACGACAAGCTTCTGTCGCCGAGACAGTAACACCTCGGCTGTAAGCCGCTTTTTAAACATTACGTGGCATCGTTTCTCGCATAGATCGAACGTCGCGTGCAATGTACAACAGAGTTTGTTGCACGAGACAGATTTGGTACACGACTGTCATGG
Organism: Andrena flavipes; assembly: GCA_963971345.1. NCBI lineage: Eukaryota > Metazoa > Arthropoda > Insecta > Hymenoptera > Andrenidae > Andrena > Andrena flavipes. The sequence goes on from OZ020482.1 coordinate 47,748,299, forward strand.
CATTTATCTTGTCGACGAAATCGCCTGGCGCTCCGACTTGGAAAGCTTCCAGTGCATCTTGCGGCGTGTACCAAAATTACTCATACCGCAAATCATTTTTGTCTTTTTACCTTCCTCTTTCTTTTAAATCGAAAGACCGGACATTCGTTAAGAATTTCTCAAGCGTAGAATCTCGACGGGGTCCTATCCGTCGATGTATGTTATGTGCCCTCTTCTTGTAGATACACCCACCTGTGCTATGATCCTACTATTTACCACAAAAGGGCACATCTTTATCTCGCGTCATATTAAAAAGAAAAACTGGTACGATCACACTTTGTCTTGTTTTGTGCTTCACCGGCGCGACTTTTTATTTTTATACAACAGCCCTAGAACTTGCCTTCTGTTCCTTTGCTCCCAACCAAGTAGAATACCAATTTACGTTCCTACCGTTCGACTCTTATTTGCAGGTGACGCCGATATTTTAATTTACGTTGTAGAGAATCGTATCCAATAATCGTATTCGGTTTGCTTTGTTTTAAGCGCGGAGTCGACACACCCCTAACGACTCGCGCCCAGCCCCCTTCTGTTTGCACGCCTTAAGCTATGCAGTATTAGCCGTACGTGATTGTTCACATTCATCCTTCGGTTGTTATTAGCTTGCAGTTGCATGCGACACGCAGAGGCTTCTCTTGTAAAAGGGGAAGCCCAGCATCGGCGTGCTAGAACAATATTTTCATTACTCGATGTCGTAATACCGTAGACGAATGAAAATCGTTGTTTCACAAATTGGAGTGCTTTACTGACTTGACTATTTTCGCAGAATTCGGCTCGGGGAACGGAAAGTCGGATGGCGAGACGTGGAAAGAGAAGACACGGAACCCCGGCGCGTCCGGGAACCAAGGGACCACGGAGTCGTCGAGCACGAGATCAACGACAGCCGGCTCATTGACCACGACGACGACCAGCTCGACGTCGTCCAGCTCCGGTACGACCACGACCACCGCCTCCACCAGAAGCTCGTCGGCGTCGCCGGCCGCCGGCAGGAACAACGCTCAGAACAGCGGCGGCAGCAGCAGCGGCAGCAGCCCGGCGCCGACGACGAACTCCCCGGCCAGCGGCCACCAGGTCGGCACGATGTCCGCGCCGCCCGGCCGCCAGGTGCCCAAGAGGCGCATGAGGCGTCGCGCCACGTCCCACTCCCAGGACCCGGCCGAGCAGCTGACGGAGATGTCGGTGCGCGGCCTGAATCTCTTTCGCTACGCCTCGATCTCCGAGGGCGTCTATCAGTGTACCGAGTGCGCGAAGCTCGACATCCAGAAGACGTTCAAGAACAAGTACAGCTTCCAGCGGCACGCGTTCCTCTACCACGAGGGCCACCAGAGGAAGGTGTTCCCGTGCCCGGTCTGCGGCAAGGAGTTCTCCAGGCCCGACAAGATGAAGAACCACATGAAGACCGTCCACGACTGCTTCATGCCCAAGGACTGCGTGGTCCCGTTCGGCTTTTTTCTCTCGCCTTAGCGGGCGGTGCGAGGGCGAGGTGGGGCGGCGATCGGTCCAGCACGAAGAACAACCACCACGGCGGACGACGGCGAAGGGCGAGCGGGGACGGCCGCGGCTAGCGGCGCGCAGAGGAGCCAGAGGGGCTCGATCTCGAGGGCCAGCATCAGGCACTCGAGGATCGTCTCCGTGTTCAGGCGCGGGCGCGTTTGAAACGAAGGAGTATCCTTCCTAGGAGGGAAGAATGGGAAGAACGGGAATAATTCCGCTTGCGCCGTCTTCTCTGCACCGCCCTAGTGTCTAGTCACCCGCCAACCCGTGGTCACAAGGAGATACAGAAGGAAGAACAAGTTTCTCCGTACCGCACTCCGTGTCGCGAGGACCAATCGCATGGCCCATCTCACCCCCGCGATTAGAACGGCTTTCACTTGTCGAGCGCGTTCCAACTCCCCCCCCCCCCCCCCCCCCCCACCTCCCACCCCCAACCCTCTTCGCGCGCTCGCACGCGACTTAGTCGCGTGAGTTTTTTCTTTTCGAGGAGCTTGGCGAGCGTTGCATACCCGAGAAGAAGGGCGAAAGAGGGCGGCCGATGGAGGAGAGAGCGGCGCGCACGGATCGGGCGTAAACCACTGCTCGAGAGCGGGTAGGCGGTCGAGTGGATCGCGGGGAACAAAGGGAACCCCTCCTGTGCGCTCGAGGAACGCGACCGCTCGAGGTCTCGATGCTCCTGTGTACATTAGTATTATATGATCCTTGAACTGTGCAATAGCTCGCGCCAATGCTTGCGGCCGATCGATGCACCGCTGCCTCTCCTCCACGCGCGACGAACGTAAGCCGAACAGATTCGGGCGGAACAGAGCCCAACCGATCCGACCGGGGGGCGTGAAGCACAACCCTCGGTCTTCTAGAAACGTTTCAACACGCTGGCGGAGTTTAGGTTGCGCGGGCTTACGTTCCGCGCGGGCGCAACACGTTCCAATGCACCATTGTTTCACAACGCTGAATGGATTCTTTTCTTTTAAATGATCGCAGTATTTTACGCGGGCGTAGTCTGCATTAATTCCAATCGCGTAGTTGATCACACCGACGGCGGTTCAAAATCTCGGCGATTATCGACGGACGAAGGGAGGTGTTATCGTTTTTGTCGATCGTTTTTAAGGATAGCTCGATATACGCGTATAAAATTGAGCAAGGAAATTTTTCTTACATATTCTTTTTTTTATATACTTACATATATATATATATATATATATATAGATATATATAGATATATATATATATAGAGAGAGAGAGAGAGAGAGAAAGAGAGAGAGAGAGAGAGAGAAAGAAATATATAATAGCGATACAGAGTAACATAAAGCAATATGAGTAATGGGACTGACGAAAGTAACGCGTTTTTCCGAAGAGTTTTTCATTTACCCGGACCGTACCATGATGATAGCTTTAAAAGGGCGCGTCGATGTTTTAACGTGCATGATTTTCCTTTGATTTTTCTTGTTTCTTTTTTTTTTTTAAAGCAAACCTTCCACTTCAGCAGGTAACGTGTGAAACGTTGGTCACGAATTTGTTCTCTCTTCTTCTCAGATCGCTTTTAAACTTCGCATCCTTCCACAGCCCACCCTCCCCTTACCCCAACCCTTATATCTGCGTAGAACTCTGCATACTCACGGCCAAGCAACATCTTCCTTGACGTTCATCGAGAGACAGGGCCGATCACGTTCCCAGAAGGACGCGTGTGTCCGTGTCTGTCCACGATTTTTTTAAACAAACGAATAAGAAAGACAAAAAAAAGAGATAGGGGAGCGTTCTTCCAATTCCATGGACGGACTCGAAAACACGCCGAGGGGGAGCGGGGCGCAGGCAGACCCTCGACGAACGTGCAGAGTTTCGTAGTAGTCAGGATCTTTTTATAATCTTCTCTTTTTTTGTAAGCCTTCCAAACAGATTCGATTCCAATGGTGCGTAGCGATGCATATTAGTAAAAATGGATTTTAAAAAAGAAGGAGAAAGGAAAGAAGAAAATGTATATTTATCACAGAGTTTATAAAAAACGGTTCACTGCGCGCGCAGGAGACTCGTAGAGTTTATTAGATAGTGCCTAAATATCGAGATAAAGAGAGAGAAAGAGAGAGAGAGAGAGAGAGAAAATAGGAAGAGAGAGAAAGAAATAGGAAGAGAGAAAGAGAGAGAGAGAAGGGAACACGAATTATGCTGCGTAGCAGCCTTCGGTATATGTGTACAGGTTCTCTGGGAAAAGTGTATTATAGTTATTATCGATTATTAATTATTACTATTATCATTATCGATTTACCATTACTCGCACTATTATTATTAATGCAGCAAACAATATTATTTTTATTATCACCGTTACGATTATTGCTATTAATATTATTGTTTGATAAGAATTATTAACTTTTAGATTATGGACAAGCACCGATTAAATTGGTTATTATTGATAGGTATATAAGTTATAACGCACAGGCAAGCACGGGCAAGTTATAGAGAGCGAGAGAGAGAGAAAGAGAGAGAGAGAGCGAGCGAGAGAAAGAGAGAGAGAGAGAGAGAGAGAGAAAGAGAGAAAAAGTTATATATGTATACAAAAGCATAGTATATATAATGGGCCCAAGTTAGTTCGGGGACCGTTTGTTTTTCTCTTTGATTTATTATTATTATTATATTATATTATTATATTATATTATATACTTTTTCGTTCGTTCGTTCGTTTAAAAATCTGAAAGAAATCTATTATTTGATACATTGTTAACACGTTTTCTTTTTCTCCGGTGGTTGGGACACCGCAGAGTAGAAATAGTAAAGTCGTATTACGTAAATTGACGTATTTTTTTTCTTTTGATGGGGGGAGGGGGGGAATATGCACAGAAAACAGAGACACCGTTTTACACACGCGCGTATTTACACGCACACGAGCCACACACAGCACACTGAAATCGACCATAGTCGATGCACGAATAGAGTTTATCTGGACACGTTACTGTGCCCGCGTGCCCATATTGTTCAGCGGTACGGAGGGAAAGAAGAAAAGAGCATAACGCAGTCGCGCGAATACATAGGGTTGAGAATGAAAAACGAGTAAGCCACTGTGCCGTTGTGACTCGTCGCGGCGCGCGACCTACTCGTCGCGATCCCCTCGACGGGATCCTCGTATTATCTCGCGAACCTCGGAACGAATAAGCGCAGCGATCTGTACAATAACTAGCAATAACGACACAACGCACCGTCAAGTACTTGGAGAGGAAGGCGTTACACGCATTTGGTCGCGTCGAATGTAATCTATCAGCTCTGATATTACACGGATCCACCATCCCTGTCCACCTTGTTTTACGAATTTACTAGGAGATAGCGTCTACTTACACGCCGAGCCTACAGGATAACGCAGCGAGCGGAACGCCCGTCTCTCCCGTTTCCCCAGCACTCCCGTCTCCGTGGTGTTTATATCCTCCGCGAGATTCCGAACGAATTCTGAACGGACAAATGGAGTATTTTGGTCTTCCGCATTCGGGTGGTTTAATAGGCGCGAGAGAGCGTCGTGTGAAAATGAGCGTGGATGTATACGTGTGATATATATATATATGAAGCGTTCGTGAATGTCAGAGAATGATGGTTTGTCAGAGAGCTATTTAAAGCAGAGGAATATATATTAAAAAGAGATATATATATATATTACACGAGTGGGAATGCGCACCTGTGTGTGATTTGACGATGGCCGTCGAGAGATACTTCGTCGAGGGCGTCTTTCGAAAACCACAGCTCGTACTCGTAGTCGGTATTTAGGGAAACAAAGAAAACGAACATAACGTGTAACGATTTAAACGGAAACACACACAAAAAAAAAGGAGCCCCACTATCGCTTCCGTCAGGCAGAAGCGCAGACATCGTATTTTCGCACAGACCCTTTTTCTACGTCCGATCGATCGTTGTTACGCGATGAACGAAACTTTGATATTAAGAGACGCGCGCTCGGGAGGCGCGCGGGATGTCGATAGAACGGCGAAATCTAATCGGCACGGCGACCGAATGGGCATCGTATGCAATTTCGTTTTGGATTCGTTAACGAGAAATTTATAATTCGAAAGAGGCAGAGTCGCGCCCGCTCTTGCATGTACGAGGCTTCGGCGTTGACGCTAACGAATCCTTAAAAAAAAAGAAGACATCTGTATTTTCCTTGGTTCTATGACTCGTGCAAAAGCAATCGTAAGAACGATCGTGTTACTCTTCTTTTTTTCTTCACTTTCCATGCATTGTGACTACCTTTACTTCTTACGTTTTAGTTCTATACCACTATTGTAATAGTTCTATTATTATATTATATTATTATTATACTATTACTATTGTCATCGTCAAATAACGTTTATTTTATTTTTAATTTTAACTGTAACATCGGGTAATTAGTTAGCGCGGTAAGGTGCGTTAGGCTTTAACGGAGAATACCAGAGTAAAGGCGCGTTTAAGGGACGTTTAAAGACGATAGCCAGAGACAAATGCAAAATAACACGGTTATTATATATATATATATATACATATATTACATAAAGCAGATATTTTATTTGACCGTTAAACATGCTGATTCGCTTGCGATACAATTACAGCGAGGCGCCTTCTACGTTTCCACTTTTGTTCGTCGACACGGAACGCTATACCGCAACGCGATATCCTGGCGCATTTATTTATACCGGATAATTGAAGGCTGCAAATTTTATTCGCTCCGGCGAACAAGAGAAATGATCGTTCATCGGACAACCCGAATACATCTGCGAATGAAATTTGTAGTAACGAGGTAGCACGTTGCTACTCCCAATTGTTCTTTTTTTCTCGCTTCTCTCGCGCCTCGTTCCAGCTTGAAGAAATGGCGAAAACGCAGAAGGACGTCCTCGAATAAAAAAGAAAAGAAAACTTCCATTGGTCCGCCTGCATTATTCTTTACTTACACTCGCGGCACACCGAGCGAGAAAATGAATGCGTGTTTCAGCGAAGTCACCCGCAGCATGAATTTATTGTAGCTACTACGCACGAAATAAAAATGGCACTTTTAATTTCTCCACCGTACAGCAAGGAGGACCGTCGGGCAGCACTCTGTCTCGGTAGAAGAAAGAAGCGGTGCATATCGTTTAGGCGTTGCGTTAACGGAATTTAGGAAACGAGGCGAGCATCCTTCGCGGGGCGTTCGATGGTGAATCTTACCGTTTGCAATAGGAAAAAAAGGAAATCGCGCGAGCTGTTAAGAGATATAGGCGTTGCGAATGACAGAAGATCTATTATATATATATATAAATACTATATTATGTTATATTATATGGTACGTCCATCCCGATTCGGGTAATGGAAAGCACGTTTAAAGAAAAGAAAGAATGGTTATATCACGCATATAACGCTAACGGTAAATGCAAAAAAAAAAAAGAGTTGAAGCTGCACGGTTCGCACGTTATCGTCGGTCGTCGGCTGTACATTTTGTTCTCCGATGTACGTACGTATGTACCTATATTATTGGTGTCTGGTGGCGATAAGAGCGATAACAATTAAAATAACTATTATTATTTTTATTTTGTTTTTACCTAATTGTAGTTTCTTTGTAACTCTTTGTGATATACATTGCAATAGTCTATCCGACCGTTTATTTCTTGTATCGATTAGCGGAATCCTTCATTAAAGCAAGACAAAGAAACATACATATATTAGAGATCCTCTTTTCACGAGTCGCCCTTTCTCGATGGGGACATGCCCGCGGTGTGTCTACGTTCGTCGAATCTCGACGCTGGCCAAGTAGATGTACTCTTCGCATTCTGTATTAAAATAAAACATCGATGCACAAGATATCCTGGAATCTAGCGCGACGAGTGTGCTGATTCTCCAGCACCACCCAAAGAAAGCTTATTTAGACCGACGAGCCCCTAGAATATTTTCTTCGCCGATATTTAATCAGAAACTGTCCACGAATTTTTCTCCAATGAATTTTTTTCCAGGAACCACCACGATCCTCAAAAACTCACTTCACTAACTCGACAAGAAAATAATTTTTCATTTCCTTCATCCCATCCTCAATAACATATCGTCCAGCTGAATTACAGTTTCCCTAATTACAGAATCCATCGTCCTTCGTTAAGCCTTTCGTACACTAATAATCTCTCTGCCTCCGAAGCTGAACTAACGATCCCCCGCCTTGTTCTTTTTCCATGTCTAACCCCAGACCAGCTGCCCAGCCTGCCCACCGACATCACCTTCGAGATCTGCACGTCGTCGTCCTCATCCTCGCCGCCGCCGCCGTCGACGACGCCGGCGGCGACGAGGAGCGGCGAGGACAGCTTCAGCGAGGGGAACAACGGTAGCGGCGCGTTCATCAAGTCCGAGAGGGTGGTCAGCGGGATGCACTTCCTCACCGATAGGGAGGAGGACCGCGGGGACCTGCTGCTGCCCAAGTCGGAGTCTGGGGAGGCCGAGCCAGAGGTCAGGAAACAGGTTGGTTGGTCTGCTGCTTTTCGCACTGCCACGGCAGGCAGTTCACCACCTGGCGCCGCTCGGAGGCCGAGCCCGAGGAGGAAGCGCGGCCCGCCGCCGCGCTCTCGCGGAAACTGCACCAACAGAAACGGACAGGCCACGAGGAAACCCCTTCGAACGCCCGTGCCACCGCGGATTTGATAGGGTGCTTTCCATTCGCGCGTTGGCAATAGGGAATTTTTTAGAGCTTAATGGGAGTCGATGAGACCGCACTGTCGTTTCGTAGCCCGAAGTAGCTCGTGGTTGATACTGGCAGAGGCGAGCGAGTGCGGCGCGTGTCCTTTTAGGGAGGACCATTCAATGCTCCCAGAGTAATGACTTCAAAGGGAGCCTGATGCGGGAGGGAGGCACTGGTACTCTGGTGAACTGCTTGGTGGTTGTCATCTGTTGAGAGATCATTGATCAGTAGATAGTAGATTCTTAAGTGGGTGGTTGGACAATTTGGAAATTGAAGGAGCAGGGCACAGATTTGTGTATTGGCTGAGTAGGCTGCAGCCTAGAGTGGTGAATTTTGAGGGGGTGGCAGTGACGGATTTAAGGGGTTTTACTTAGTCAGGCGGCCGAGAAGAGGCGAATGTTTGTGAATTTTTTTTAGAAAAGCAGAAACATATATTTTTACAGAATTTTTTGCACTTGAAAGAGCAACATTTAAAGAACATTTGGTAATTTTTTTGTAGAAAAATATTTACGACATCCAAGAAGCCTTTTTAAAAAATTGCATTTGCGGTCACTTCTCAAATTGAATTAATTTTAAAATTGTCTCAACTCTTTTAAATTAATATATTTAATGATATTTTGTGGAAGGAACGACACTTGTTAGCCAAGGGGCGTCAAATCTCCAAATCCGCCCTTGGGAAGAAGGGAGGAAATTTTTGATAGGCTTCAAGCAGAGAGGTGCTTTTTTAGTTTTCTGTGTTTTCCTTATGTTCCTTCTACAAATGGACAGGTCTCCCTTCTGAGAGTCTCGGGCAGTATCAACTGGGAGCACAGAGGCGATGAAAGCTTTGAGTAGGTATCTTATTGTTGGAGGTGTTGAATTTTTAGTCAAAGATGTTGCAGTTACTCCATGCGGTGATTTATTATGTGACCACTAATGGCATTTTACTATTTTAGTTAATTCTTGCAATAGTTACGTTTTATTGAATTGAATACACAGTATTTGTTGGATTAATTGGCCGATATAAGAGATGATGTTTGAGTTAGCGAGTATGCTTAAATTTAGCGGTGCTTTAATCAGATTAAATACTATTTATTAAAGTAAACGTTTAATTTCATTGAGTTAAATAAAACTTGGTTTGACTCGTGAAACGCGATCTTGTCGAAACAAATGTCTCAAGATGTGTTTTTTCATTTAAAATTATTAGCAAGCATACGGATAATTGATAAGGGAAGGTCGTCTTAAAAAACAACTTTCCTAATTCCATCGCTAATATTTATCGGCGACGATCTCGGTCGTCAGCATGCGTTGTTAGAGGAAAATACACGTCGTTCTCCAGTAGAGCGTGTACTTAGTGAAAATGGCCCTGATAAAGATCGGTATTTAGCTAGGAAATTAGTGGTTTGTCGTTGAATTACAGTAGTCCAAGTCTCAGCTACAATCAGTGGCGGATTTAAGGGGAAAAGCCCAGATAGCAAACGTTCTGAGGGGCCCATTTTATGGGAAAATGAAGAGGTAGTTTATTAAAAAAAGGGGTTAAATATAGTAGCACAGAATAAAAAAATTGAGTGTCTAGGTAAAATCATAATTTTCTTTTTTTGAAAATAATTTTCTGGAAAATGAAAGTAATACAGAAAAATATATACTTTGGATAAAATCATAATTTTTTTTATTTTTGAGGATGGAGCGACCAACTGCTCATCAGACACCCGTTAACTCCGCCACTGGCTACAATAATCATTGAACTTGAAGTTCGCGAATCGCAGAGCGCTCGCAACGGATTCAATAAAATAAAAAAGTAGGAGAAGCGTGTGAAGCGTTCGTGATGCTTCTCGTTACAGGCATTGTAAACTTAGGCGACTGAAATGTTTGTAATACTTGTTTAATTAGCGTATAAGGAAACTAGTATAATTAGAAACATGCGTTTCGCGGATAGGAAACCACTGTCTGTTGAGTCTGTTTGTGAACTGCGATTTTATTTTACCGCCGATTATCCCATGTAAGTACGCAAATTCTATGTTACCTCCGATTAAACCCCGATCGGCCGTTCTCTTCTATTTTTTTTTTTTTTTTTTATAGCGGTAAAATACTGAATAAACTTGAATTTGCAACGTTGAAGTTCCTTATGTCACTCACGTACCAGCCGAATGGAAAGCACCCAGGCACGCTCACTCGGAAAATTAATCCTGAACATCCTCCACGCGCGTATCTCTTATCTGCCCCCGGTATTCTCGCTTTATTAGCCCGCCCGTTTGCTCTTCGTACGCTCAGCTGAGCCAGACTCTCGCCGCCGTAACGGCCGCCTAGCGGGTCTCGTTTTCACGCCGTTTATCTCGGGTGACACGTTTTCTGTCGGTGCATCCTCCGCCTGCTCCAACCCATCCACCGGAAATGGACGTTCTAGGGCCCGAGGGGGACCATTCGTGGACGAAAGCTTGGCCAATGGCTTCCATTGGAGCCGAGGAGACCCGTCGAACGGACGTTGCAAAGATCCTTGTCGTTACTCAGCCAGATTCCCATCTAACAGCCTCTCGAATCACCGACGGCCAAATGCAAACGGCAAAGAAAGTACGATAGAGGGTTGAAACGAGGGTTTTGGGGTGGGAGGGGAGGGCGGGAGAAACGACGACTAAACGGCGAAAGAGAAAGAAAGAGAAAGAGAGAGAGAGGGAGAGAAAAAAACCAAATAAACGTTGTTTTACAAGCTGCTGGAATACCTCATTCAAAACGACGGTTCCGTAGTCTGCAAGTGGTGCGGCGAGGTCCTACCGTCTCGGACCCGTTGGTACAGGCACAAGTACAAACTGCACGTCTCCACCCAGGTGACCCAGCCGGCGCCGCTCTTCAAGTGCCACAGCTGTAATGCTTACTTCAAGTCCCGCAAGGGCTACATCGGCCATCTGAGCTCGCGGCACTCCGACAACGAGAACGACGAGAACAGAGAGGAGCCGGCCAACAAGAAAGCCCGGAAGACCTCGGACGTAAGTCTTGCTAGCAACCCTGCCACGTCACCGCTTCAGCACACGCTTCGACCGACCCCCCCGCCTCCTTCAACCCTTCGGCGACCTCCTACGCCCACGGAAACCCTTCTTCCGTCGAGATACGCGACGGATATTAAGCTGTACACGAGTTCTTTATTTAAATACGTAGTCGTGTTAATTGTAGGGGTTGCATAGAGTTTGATGGCTTCTGGGAGCAATAATGGGATGTGGTATATTCGTCACTTGTTGGAGTTGAGTGTCGTGACTTGTTACAGTTAAGCTTTTAAGGTGGCCAAGAGTACCTATTGTACTTTTGAATTTTACTTTGTTCGTTGCGGGGGATCGACTCTGAATAATATATCTCAAGTTTCTTTTGATACTATATTCATATTGGAGTATTATTTGCAAGTAAATTGAAAGATTAATTTGGTAGATTATGTTGAGAAAAATTTAGAATTGTCAGCTTTATTGAAAGCACGATGTGAAAATCCTAGCGCGCCCCATTACGACGGGGTTTGAAGGGTCATCGATGCACGCGAAAGTCGCGGCAGAAGGGCTTTTGTGTCTCCGAACATCCCCCTGTCCGCTTCCTTGCGTATTCACCTTGCGATCGATCAGTTGCGCTCGAAAGAGTAAGGGCGAAAATCTGAAACGTGCCCCCACAGATCGGGAAAGGGCCAGACTGGGAGCAGCAGCGGGAAAAAGAAGAGAAGCTTGTGGCGGACATTATCGATCGGGTGAAGAGGGAGTGCGAGGCTCAGGGTGAGACGGTCACGAGACGAGGCTACTCCAGGCGATCCACCGTGATGAACAGCTAAGGGCGAGCCCTTGCTGAAGGGACAAAGGGAATTCTGGTGCCATATCATCGTCGTACGATGCTCACCTCGTGATTCGGCTGGAAGAACCGTCGGTCTGCACGTGCGCTGGATCGACGATCCCTGCCGACGTTCGATCTCCGTTCCCTCTCTTCACCGATTACGAGCAGCTCTGCGGTCGAGTAATTAAGCGATTATCGAGTTTAAGAAGTTTAAGATCAAACTAGGATTAACGTAAACTTAACTATAAAATCGACGTTCTATGCTCAACTCGTTAAAGGACTCGGTGAATTGGTCTCTACCGTGACGATCGAACGCACCCCTTGGTTCAGTGATGCAACAGAGTCCCGAAACTCTGGAACAAGTCGAAACGCGGAAGTTACTTGCGCCAAAAGAGATCGAAAGCCCACTTTTTCTAACTCTTCTAATTTCTAAGCTCGAAATGTTCCGTCGAGAAATTAAAAGCGTAAGAAATTACAAAGTATAAGCAATGGAGAAACGCTAGAGAATAGGTCAATGGTACAAACGTGAAAGAGAGAATGCACCTGGTATATCCCACGGTGCTAATTCCCATGCACGAGTGCACTATCATTTAAATACCGCGGGCCGGAAGTCGGTAGCCTGAACTTTCATTTACTGGAATGTTGAAAACGGGGGCCTCAGATCGCAAGAAGGTGAAGGACTGTTCGATTTCTTTTGGCACGAGGAACAACCGTGTTGCGGCTTGCGCCATAATTTTTCAGACGCCTTGTATTCACCGAGAATTTCACGGAATCGATCGTTACATAACTACGGATACACGTACTGAAATCGTGGATCGTTGCAGCGCGGAGTAACGAAGTCGGCAGGATGATCTTCGACGGCTGGGACGAGGGATTAAAGACTGTCCGATCGTGACGCTCGCGCGGCTACGTATATTTTTTTCGCATCCTAATTGGCCGCGCGGCGGCACACGACGCGGGCACGTGTTTTGCCAATTCATACGCGCGATCCGAACTACTATATAGGGGCCTGGGAGTCGCGTCCGTGGCCGCGATCCGCCAGACTGGCGATGAGAAACATACGCTGCTCTCCTCGTTGAGGATCGCGATCGTTGGTTGATATCGTTCCTTTGATCTCCGTAGGCTTCGTGGATGCCGATCGCGACGAGACGCGAAAGTGTAGGTAAAAAGACGGTATTTTTCGTCGCTGATTGTGATGGCAAGTTGTTCGCCGCTTCGATCGACCCTGGATTTGGCAACGTGGCTGCAAAGCGATTTTTATTCAACATTATTCAAAAGATCGAGAGGATTTCATTGTTTGTTAACTTCTTCAACAGATTTCGAAAGCACCAAAGTATCCGTTGAATGAAAATAAGCAAGGTGATATTAAAGTTTCAGGGAACATTCAAGTTCAATATTACATTTCCCTCTTGAAATGAAACTCACAATCGGTTGTGTCTTCTATAGCATCTGCAATTATTTTTACAATAATTAAGAAGAAAGAAGCCAAGGCAAAAAAGTACAAAATTAGGAGTAATTTAGCTTCCAAAAAAATCTGAACATTGCTCGTCCAGGGTCGACACGAGCGGGAGTTTCTATTGCGAGGGGCGAATCGAGCCCGAGAGGCTCTCTGAAGGAGAGAGAGACAGAGAATCCAGTGCCAAATGTGTATCTTCCCAGGCGTACGACATCTCGTTGCGTAGAGAAACACGGAACGTTCACTATGATACGCGATGAGAGCGATCGTTTGCTCAAAAAGTGCGACCGTACTATTTCCTTCGATTTTATTCCTTCACTTTTTTGTTACATCCGACGTGCCCAGGTGCGGGTCCTTGTATCGTGGCTCGCGCACCTGATCGCAGGTGGCCAGGTCCTTTCGTGGAGCTGCCGACCGACAGTTGCGCGCGTGAACGTCACGGTACGCGTGAAATTCATAGGAATTATATCGGTATACGGGTATTGATACGTTTATGTCGCGTAAGTGACGTTCACGAGGGTACCGTGCCAATTTAAAATGAAACCGAGCGCATGTTACATTTCGACAGTAAACCAGCGAGTGGACAGTTCCTTTTGACTAGATCATCCTCCGCGATTGAGCAACGTATCCTGTCCGAATGAAATCGCTTCGTTCAGTTTCTTAAATGAGTACCCATATCCGTAAATTTTCTATCAAATGAGCAACAAGTAATTTTACAGAAATATTCGATCTATTATTCATTTTCAATTGTATAATGCAAGCTCAACTCATGGGCGTCCGCAGGGGAGGGGCAAAAGGGGCGGTTGCCCCCCTGACTTTTCAGAAAAAATCGCTTATTTTTCAAAACTGATCTTTATTGAGTTTATACTAAAAAGGGAATATTCTTAAATTTCAGTTTTAAATTTTTAATTAAATTGGCACTATAAAATGGGTTAAACAAACAAGAGGGGATTCCTCCGGGCGCCCCTGGCTCAACTGTGAACCAAAGCCTCCAATCAAAGTTTTTATTTGAATTATAGCCTTGTGCGAAGCTTGAATCCAAAATGGCAAATTAACGCCTGTTGTTCATTTAATCATAAGGTATTTCGCCCCGCGAATGATTTGTTTTCCACAGCGTGGAAAGGTATGCGAATATGATATAAACGCAGCTGGGCGCAGTCGGAGAGATTAGTGGGGCACGTACTAGTGTCGCTAGAAGGACGGTAGATAGATCGATAAATAGATGAAATATATCCGCACGTACGTGAGGTACGAATAAATATAATATAATGCGCGTTGGCGGTAATTAAGACGCGAGAGCATTATATATATTAATCTTGCTGAATATTCCAAGAAAGTCTGTCCATTTTTTCGAATGTCTCGAAAGTATTTTAATCTCTATTCCATTGTTGCGTGTCGCGTTACGGCGCAACGGCAGAAGAACGAATTGCGTTTCTCTCGGATTTTAAACTCACGATTTACAATTAGAATAGCACGCGCGCGCGCGCTGCCACTGTTCTACAGACAAGGCGCGTACGTAAACTGACCTAGTGGTTAAATTCGGTGCTAATCAACAAAGGTGTAAACTCTATATGCCTTTTTATTATACGAATACGAGCGCGTCGATGTACCGTTCTATTTCTTCCCTTTCTTTTCGGAACAAGAGAGTGGGGTTTAACTCGTTGGAGGAGCTCGTATTTGTTAGGGCTAGGAGCGGGGATCGAAGCCGGGAATCGTTACTCGAGTCGATCCATTCGCGACCGAATGGTAGTATTTTATCTTAAATTTTCTATGGAAACTAAACGAAGCCGGAAAAAGGGCAGGCAGTGGCAACAGGAACCGCGATCGTGCATGGTGCAACCTAACCTCCAATGAGCTAATCAAAAGCAGGCAACTCTCTTCTGACATTGCGCGACGGATTTTACACGTAATTATGCGCGGCCGCGTATTTGCAGGCGAACCTCTGCACGTATACTACATTTCT
The DNA here is from genome assembly GCA_963971345.1 of Andrena flavipes. Lineage (NCBI taxonomy): Eukaryota > Metazoa > Arthropoda > Insecta > Hymenoptera > Andrenidae > Andrena > Andrena flavipes. The sequence goes on from OZ020482.1 coordinate 47,763,662, forward strand.
CATCCTACACGTGCGTAAACGAGCGTCGCGTGCACATGACGTGATTGTGTACGAGCGGAGGACGTTAATCGACTACCGTCGAGATAAGGACAGAAGCCACTTTCCGTCTTCCTTCCTCTCGCGTCGCGGATAAAGCAAGTTCTTCCAAATGCATTCTGGACTGCGCGTTAATACGTTTTATTTAACGAAATCCAGTGAACAATCGCGGTCCGTTCCATGACAATTCTGACCCTTTGAAATTATTTCGAGCGATATACAAAAGCTTGGGTGGATGTGTAAATATAATAGTCGCGGGTGTTCAAGAAGCAGGCCTTAAAGTAATGCAGGAACAATTACAGCGGATTCGCGGTTTTGGGGATGTTTTAAAGAGACGAAAAGAAAGTTTGCGCGCGGGTCGTGCAACGGTATCAAAAACATTTTCCTGTAACATTAACGCGTCCCGTTACCAATAAGAAACGCAGCTACGACGATCGTCCAAGGGACAAGTTTGACTCGCAGACGTGTCACGGTATCCGTCGCGTGCTCTGTGCCAATCGTAACGTTTTAAGCCGCCCAAAACGACGCCCGTAGACCCTTCCGCTCGCGTGTATAAGCTGTTCCATTCGGGAAAACGGGAACTCATAGGTCCAACGAATGTATACGATCCATTTGGGAAATTAATCACCGATAATGAAACTCGATGTGGGGCGATGTTTAGTATGCACACGGCGATGCTGCGCGTGCAAGCCAGATTCGTGTACCAAACGACTCTCAGTTACCTCGTTCGCCGTCACTGTAACAATTACGAACCTTCTTCCATTATCAATCGTCTTCCTCGGTATACACTTGTTTCTCGAACGATGTACCGCGACGTTGATGTAGCTGTATAGTACCGTAGACGTGTGTTTGTAGAAATAATTTTGTAGCCCGTTCCCTTTAGCAGAGCGTAAGTGATAAACGAAGTGACCTTCTCCTTCTCGAAACGACACGGGGAAAGAAATAGAGACGACGACGCGGTTGGGGGGAGATTCCAGTGGAGCAGCGTGTAAAAAGTGCCCGAGTTCATCGCGATCGTTCGGTCGTTACGCGTTTTCTTTAATAACAGGCTTCCTTCGTTTTATGACGGGCGGAACGGCCGTTAATGCCAGTGGAAATTATAGAGGGGGCAGGAAGACGAAATAGTGGCTCCCTCGGCGTACTTCAATCTTCCGTATTGAATCTTAAGTGTTACTAATCGTAAGATCGCAAGGCTGACCTCCTACGTCTAACGCGACGATCCGAGTTGAGAGTATTTCCGAGGAGATAAATTATTTATTTGTTTACGATAAACGAGGCCGTTTGCGAAATAGTATTTCGGGCGAATCGCACGACTCGGCAAAGACTATCATTGTATATACAGTGACACAGCGACCGCCCGAAGGTGCGACCCCGTCTAAAAGTGCACGAATTCCGCGAGCACGTATGTACTATACGATTAAAACAAAACACACAAAAAAAAAGGAAGGACAAGGGGGAAAGAATACTACAACAAACCATAGTACTTACGATCACGCTAATCATCAACGATTAGCGGACACTACACTAACGAAATCGAACGTATTGTGCATTATATGTCGGGAAAGAAATAAAATCAAAATGAACCGATCATCGTGTCTCGTCATTTATAAGCAGAATGCGGATGTTTATGCGGATGAGGATTTTTATAGACTTGGACAACAATTTCCCTTGCCTTTTAAGAATTTTGAAAATGTATTTTGTACATTTCGCACGTGTTTTATAAATTTTAGTTAAATGGCACATTCACTAGCAGAATAGATATTTCTTTGCATAGGTGAAGTGTACCTTGTAAAATTAATTCAACTCTAATTTTTTATATTAAAACTCTATATTTCTTTTATTAATTTGAATCATACGTAAATATCGGCAGTCTAATTACACCCTATTTAAATAATTTTCATAGGATACTCCACCAGCAACAAGAGCGAATCATACCAAACGTCTATCAAAGACAATCCTAATGGGTTGGAGGTACGAATATAATTTAAGGAACAGTTTTCTTTTCAAGATTACCTTCATATCACATTTTTCAATGAAAATAGCTTACGCACATTCTTTTTTACAAGTTACTTTCGCTCCATCCTTTAAAACAGTTTCGAAAATTCCCACTCTTTGGGAGTAGCGCGCGTAGGTTCCACAAGCCGCCGTAAGTAGCGACAACTCGCCAGTGCTCGGTGAGGACCGGGTTTCCCGGCTAGCGAGACGCATTCGCATTGTTCTGTTTACAGTATTGCTGTGGTCGCGTCCATCATCGTCGCAAGGTACGCTAGTTTCCCCGCTACTTCTGTTCGAGATTATTATGTCCCGCACGACTCGCTGGTGATGTTCGAAGGCGTGGTGCGTTCGCGTGCTTTCGTAGGCTGCCTCGCGTGACGATTGATCTCGAAGGTGGCGGTCGCTAGACCACAGACGCAGCGATGATTCCGTGTTACGCGGCGGTCTACGGTCTTCTGGTGGCCGTGCTCGGTGTCAATGCTCTGCACGCGAAGGATCCGCTGGCGCATCACGGCCGATGCGAGCCGATCACCATCAGCCTGTGCATGAACATACAGTACAACGAGACCATCATGCCGAACCTGATGAACCACCAGAAACAAGAGGACGCCGGCCAGGAGGTGCATCAGTTCGCGCCGTTGGTCAAGATGAAGTGCAGCGCCGACCTACGCTTCTTCCTCTGCACCGTGTACGCGCCTGTTTGCACCATCATCGACAGAGCTATACCCCCGTGCAGGTCCCTGTGCGAAAGCGCCCGCGCGGGCTGCGAGCGCTTGATGAACAGCTTCGGCTTCGCCTGGCCCGACAATCTCGACTGCTCCAAGCTGCCCGAGAACGGCGGCCCGGAGCTGTGCGTTGGTCACAATGAAACTACGCCGACGGAACCCTCCGCCCCGATGTACCCGCCACCGCGTATGCCAGTAGCAGAGTTTCAGCCACCCTGGACCGGTGGGCCGAAACCTTACGGAGGCGTCTACATGCTCGGGGCCAGGGACTTTGGTTTCGTCTGCCCTATGCAGTTCAAGGTTCCAGAGGAACTCGGTTACTCGCTCAAGGTTGGGAAGAATGTCGAGCGTCATTGCGGCGCACCTTGCGACGGAATGTTCTTCACTGAAAGAGAACGAAGATTCTCCAGGGTCTGGGTGGGGACTTGGGCGTCCGTTTGCGCCGCCTCTTGCTTCTTCACCTTTCTGACATTTCTCATTGACACTGATAGATTCAGGTAAAATGATGTTGATTGTATGCAAATGGATTGCGTGGTATAGTAATGTGGGAGGATTAGGAAGTAGGTGTTAATATAAGTATTATTTGGGAGAATATAAGTTTCTCATGTAACCGGTATTTTTTATGCAGATATCCGGAGAGGCCAATCATTTTCTTGTCGGTTTGTTACCTTATGGTGGCATTGGCATACGTGATCGGCTGGGCTGCTGGTAATTCAATTTCGTGCAGGGAACCTTTCCCTCCTCCTTTAGACATGAGAATCCAAATGGCCTCGACGATAACGCAAGGTACCAAGCACGAGCTGTGCACGGTACTCTTCATGGTACTTTATTTCTTCGGGATGGCGTCTAGTATATGGTGGGTCATCCTGACGTTGACATGGTTCCTAGCGGCTGGTTTGAAATGGGGCCACGAAGCGATCGAAGCTAACTCGCAATACTTCCATTTAGCTGCCTGGGCAGCGCCGGCGATAAAGACTGTTATTATTTTGGCGATGGGAATGGTAGAAGGTGAGTTATCGAATGTAATGGAAGAGATTATGGGTGGATATTATTTTACCTATTCATTATCTTAGGGGATATACTCTCTGGCGTTTGCTACGTGGGACTTTGGAATGTCGAAGCTTTACGTGGATTCGTTCTGGCGCCATTGTGCGTCTATCTTGTCCTGGGCACTGCCTTCTTGCTGGCTGGCTTCGTTTCTCTCTTCCGTATACGTACGGTTATGAAGCACGACGGTACAAAGACTGACAAACTAGAGAAATTGATGATTCGCATCGGCATATTCTCCGTGCTATACATAGTTCCTGCCCTGATTGTCATCGCCTGCTTATTTTACGAGCAAGCGTACTTCGATCAATGGATGTTGACGTGGAATATGGAGATGTGCTCGAGACCTGGACCACAATCATTGTATTCGATGCCGTGTCCCGTGGGCGAGCGTACCCGAGACGTTGGACGGCGGCCAGAATTCGAGGTTTTTATGATAAAATATTTAATGGCTATGATTGTTGGTATAACAAGTAGCTTCTGGGTATGGTCGAGTAAAACGCTGACCAGTTGGCGACAGTTCTTTAATCATATACAAGGACGTCGCACCGAGGCATACGTTTAAAGATTTCTAATTCTGTATAACAAAAGCGGAGAAGCTTCTCGACTTTCTCAATCATCACATTTTTTCATTAAATATCATATTCGGATAGTAATCGCTCGATCTAACTCGTAAAAGTACGTACTTCATCGCACCTGACGAAATTTTTTCAACTATCTCGCGAATGAATTATGCCGAAAACAGATCTGAACAGCAAGATATGCATTTTTGTATTATTTTTTTTGTACTTTCTCAGTGCATTATAAATGACTAGGGATTATACAAAATGTATCGTGCCAAAATACTTTTTTTTTTTTATTGAGACGGTTGTATGTTTGTTTAAGCTATTTGTGAATGTTTCCATTGAATTTTTATGAGAGTTGCGTAAGGACTGTATAAAATGTTAGAACTAATCGCCGATTAGTTTGCAAGTATTATTAGACAATGTTTACATTATATTTTTTAAGCAATATAAGCAATTTAAGCAATATACCCTTCCCGTATACATCAAACAGAAGTCACCCCCAACGTCCGATCGGTTAAATTAAAAAACAAATGCTCAAACTGTTTGCAGACAAAGTGTTCAAAGTTTATAAGTATACTTTTCTATCATGCACAAGACGCAATGAGCGAGCACTATAGCTCATTGTATTTTTTCAAACCTTCCATTTTGGGTTCGATAGATGGATCGAGAACAATTACGCTTACCAATCTCGCGAGCAATCTTTTATATTTTTACAAAATCAGCTTTAGAGATACTTTACGATATTTCGATTAAGACTAAGAACATTCATGGCGCGTTCTCTCCTTTAGTCCAATCATTAAGGACACTCTCATGTTTTTTGCCATTTATAATAAATTTATAGATCTCGTCTCTATAGCAAAATACAATCGAAATAAATATATCTTTGGGAGAAGATGTAAAATTGACTTGTAAGACACGTGCTGCTCTAGGTTAACTAAATTGTATATACTTACGTGCATTAATTTTACTATGTACTATAATATATTTTTAAAAAAGTTATGTACATATATGGTATGCCCGCCAAGTGCTTCTGGCATTTTCGTATGTTTCCTATGCGTAATCAAATTCCAACGGGTGGCTCGGGGAGGCGCGGGCCGCTCGTTTCGAAAATACTCGGTAACGGCTCGCACGTCGCGCGCAATCATTGTTCCAACGTAATTAATAAATTCGTCCATTGAAACTGTCGAGCTTTTGTGTATGTCATGTATTTACGGCAACTAACGAGACACTCATAGTAAAACTACTGTAATTAAGATGGCCGTACTTACATCGTATAGTAGATGCGCAAAATATCATACATGAAATATACGTGACGTTGTGTAAAATAATTATAACTATTATATTCTTTATATAATAAACCGGAATATACACGTACCAACATTTGCGTAACATACATCTTTATTTTTTATCAAATTATACTTGCATATAAACGTGTAATTACAAAATGCCTTGCCCCAGAGTGGAAATCATTCGAATGTTAAATTATAACAATATTGTTTGGCGACGGCTCAGCCGGACTGCCTTTGTTTTATTACTGGTACTTTAAGGATTCCGATTCTTCGCAAGTAACGTACGAGAAACGGCGTCACGCCTAACGTGATCGAAATTCTGACGGGTGCGAATAATTTATGAATGGTGTACGCCAACAAGAAGTTCGACGAGTTACTTAATATCTTTTCGAGCTGCTGGTTCCCATCGTTTATGAATGTTTTAATTAGAGGCATTAAATCTAGTCCACTGAAATCAGTAAATCCCTTCATGACAACCATGCTCTACGACTATTGTGGAGAACAGAAATTAAGGCATCTCCAAGGCCAGCGCTTCACCCACTACTATTTATCAGCACGTGACTGGCGAATGCCATGCAGCAGTGCCTCTCAACCTAGGATTATTATTAGGACGCAAATCTCATACAGAGTTGAGTTACGTTTCTTTTAAAATAATAAGTGATATCGTAAAATATTATCTTTAAGCATCTGTTTACAGAAACTCACGAAAGGACATATCGAATAGCACAGGAAGCGAAGAAGAGCTCTTTGACCCGGAAGATATTTAAATGCCTGTTTTCCATAATAATTAAATTGCAGGAGTAATATTTGCGAGACGTTTATCTCTCAAATAGCTCTTTTAATTGAGAAACAAGATTAAATGATTTTCACGGACGACCGATAATTGCACGCGGAGCGAAAGAAAGTCGCGCGTAAAAGGAATGCAACAAATTATATTGCAGAACTAACCTAATTACCGCTGTATAACATGCGCCGAGGGATATCAATGAAATTCCTACGTGAAACACGATAACGGTGGCTCCATAATCCTTCACCACTTTTTTAAATCTCTCTTTTTTGGATAAGTCCGCCACGCCTCTTTTGTCATCGGTATTCTGTGCGGTGTTCGACTGCTGCGGTGCATTTGTCGAATATTCCATACTGAAGATATGTTTCGGCCAATATAGGGTTCGCAAAAGAATGTTCGTTGCGGGACCTGAGCGACAGATTACAAATTTCCACACTGTTTACCCTGTTGGCACCACTAACGCATGCGTTTCCACCATGCTCTGATAAATCCCGGCCAAATACATTACTGAAACCCGACCAGCTTCGTCTTTCCCGTTAATCAGAGCATCTTGATAATAATTAACCGTGAATGGTCGCGCACCGTTCAAACGAGCCCACCGACAAGGCAGATTCGGTAAACAAGCAAATCTTAGGATACGTATAAGAATAGAACTCCTTTCTTTTCTTTTTTTTTTTCAAGTCCGAGGGAGAATAATAAGTGGCTTTATCGTGCGTTGTTGAACATCTACTGACCGCTCGTGTCCAATTTCAATTGCGGCAAACGAACATTTCGATAGTGCGATCTCTGCATGTCTTCGGCTATGTACTTCCCGTCCCTGGCCCACTGGCCGCCCGGCATGTTCAGATGCATCGACTTGCCGCTGGAACAGAACGGTTTCGGCACGTTGCTCTGCATCGTGCCGTTCAAGCTGACCGCGCCGAAGCAGTCGTACGAATCTACGTGCGTGTCTGCACAGGTCGCCGGGATGCTCAGCCGATTCGTCGGTGACTCAGAAAAGAATGATCGGCAATCTGTTTCGCCGTGGATCAGCACCGGCGCAGCTATATCGCGCGCCCTTTCAGGCGTGAACCGACCGGTTTCGTTCGCAAATATTTCAGAAACGTTCGTGGGAAGCGGTAGAACGGGGGGATCTGGGTAACGGCGGACGCTAGTCACGTGAAGACCCTTCGTTCGATTATGGTGCACCGCTGCGTAACGCGTGCACTGCATCTCGTATAGAGAAGCATTCACTGGAAGAATTAGATATCTTTTATTCAGAGAACCAATCGAGATCGATGTGCATATATTTTTTTTGTAATGATATTCGAAGGAGTGGGAGACAGTAGGAAGTCCATCGCGAGTAATTAACATTCGCTGCGAAGTACGTTTGATCAATTTTTCGTATTATGCGCTGCAAACGTATTGCGATGTCATCCTTCTGTTTCGCCAGAATATTATGTAACTGATAAACCAACTGGGAATAAAAATTGAAAATATTTGGTCCACACGTTTCCATAACACGAATTTGTATTTTGAAAATGGTCTCTTTTTCTTAAGATTGTTTGTACACTACGAACAGTGTTGTACGTGTCTGCCTCTTTAATTAAATAAATTTAGAAATGAGTGGAAAAAAACGTGAATATATGTGGAAATTATGATCTGTCACTGTAGAATGAGGACGTGGGAACATGATTATTTTGATTGATGCTTCACGGAGAAGCAGCAATAATGACAGGTGCAAACTTTTGCGTAATAATATATTGTAAATTTCATACCTGCGTGTGAGATACGAGAAAGAGCTGTCAATAAATCAGAAGAGCTACTGATACGTGATAACGCCATCGTAGATCCTTTAAGGCACTTACGAACAGCTGTTTGGCTGGCACGTCACTCGTACACAGAAAACTTAAAGCTATTCTAGATATATAATAGTAAACACACAGAAGTATTTAAAACGGTTTGAAAAACCGGTCTTCCCAGACAACCTTGCACAGCAGCCTCCTGGAAGCTGCCTAACCTAGGAACGCTCCAGTATTTATATCCTGTAGAGGCTTATAAAACGACCCACGTATACTTAATTCTCGAATACTCATCCAATTGCTGTAGAATTGTGATAGTGAAGATACGTCATTCAAACCGGTTATACTGCACGTACAATAATTTTGCAGGTCGGGTATATATCAACTATAGAAGTACGACGTTATTTTAACACATTCTACTCAATTCTACTTGTGTGTCAATGTCACAGACGAGGTGTAGGATAGACTTTACACCTTATGGGAGTTCCTGTCCATCGCGTCGCACGAACTGAAATACCGGCTTTTGTGAAAAATCTGAGGTTTTGACGCGCACTCTATATGTAAGAACGGTAATTCTGGGAACTAATTCAATGCAATCTCGGAAGTCGATAAAACTGGTAATGGAAAAAACGGTGTAAATTGGCCTGATTCCCCTGATCACTTGTCATATTTACTACCTCATCCATAGCGTGGATCCATATCGATTCAAATTTTCATTTTTCGTAACAATTTTCACTATATGAATTTAGTTTCAATTCTAATCGATAATAGGATTGCAATGGAATTCCATTCTGAATTGATAACGTTGTATGCGACATGGAAATGGTACACGGGACAAAAATTTACGTTGGATGTAAGGTCTGTTTTATACATTGTCTGTGACTTTAACCTGTTTTATTGCGTAATACATACTTACTATAAGTAGAATGTTTATAAATCGTGTATATTTCTGCTTCACAGGTAAGAAATTTTTACATACAAGGCGTTAAACGCGATCATCGGCTGCATTTTGAATTCACCGATATGAAAATAGCACAAGATATTACTTTAGTTGAATTATGAGGTACACCACGAGTATCTTCTGTATTATTTACAAATGTATTCAGTGATGCCAGAATGAGGACGGGAGCGCTCGAGAATTTCCCCCACCACGCATGCACACTACGCCGGAGCTGCGTGTCCGTGAGCTCGGCGCTTCGGACAACGTCGGGAAGACGAGAGAGAAAACGAATGTGTGTCTTTCTCTCTCGCTCTTAAAGACCGTCTTTACGTCCTGATCAGTAACAAGACGTACCAGGGACGTTCCTGGAACGGTCTGTCAACGTCCCTGGGACGTTGTGCTGTGTGGGACAGTATTGTTCTAACATTCCTACACTAATAAATTAATATTATATATAATTGGTTTTCTAATCTCTCACCATTAACAATTGTCATACAATTATCTCGTGTTTCCAAAATTCAGAAGTTAAACAATACTGTAATTGACGGAATACTAGACCATAGAAACGGTGGTATAAAAACTGCGGCTATACTTCCGAAAACCGGTCAAACCCGACTGGGCTGAAATTTTGCAAATAGGTTCATTTTGTATAAAAATAATGTTTGCGAGAAGGATTTTTGGCGACTCGAATTTTTTTTTAACCATTTCAAAGTCGTTTCCTACCTTACCGACAGAGTCGAGGATGTCGGTAAGGTAGGAAACACAATTTCAGCCCAATCGGGTTTGACCGGTTTTCGGAAGTTTCGCCAAATATTACTATGTAAATACGTTACTGATATGGTAGTGGAATTGGACGCTATTTAAATGGCGTAAAATTGGGAAGATAATTTAATTCATTATACTCGTCATATGAAATAACATTCGTCGTAGTTTCTATAATATACAAGTCAGGTTATTTAAAATATTTTTCTTCTGGTTACAGGTGAAACTTGGGCATATTTCTCCGTGACAGGAACTTTATATGGGCTAAATGATGGAAATTTCGACAATGAACACAAGAAAAGAGTAATTTTATATAAGTGACAAAGTAAAATTATATATTTTATACTTTATTGTAACACTGTAAAAGTCTTTATTCAAATAAAGTGGGAAAAACTTGAAACAGACTATTATTATTGAGAAATACCTTTTATACATACTCCTATTCAAATAGTCGCAGTAGCTACATTAAAGTGACGTCTTCGAAGCAGAAATTTAGGATACCTCCTTTCGCTTCATGTTCTCCTGCTGCGAAGCTCAATTTTACAGCGTTCTGAGATTTTTGACCAAATTTTGGAGCGAAGGAGCAGGAGAACATAAAGCGAAAGGAGGTATCCTGAATTCCGTCGCCAGAAACCTTTCGACAACTCTGCGCCTCTGCGTTCAATAGTTCTGCGGCTTCGATTCTCTCTCTGAAGGCGCTAACTTTGTGCCACCTCTTTCGACATCATGTTCTCCTGCTGCGAAGCTCAATTTTACAGCGTACTGAGATTTTTGACCAAATTTTGGAGCGAAGGAGCAGGAGAACATGAAGCGAAAGGAGGTATCCTGAATTCCGTCGCCAGAAACCTTTCGACAACTCTGCGCCTCTGCGTTCAATAGTTCTGCGGCTTCGATTCTCTCTCCGAAGGCGCTAACTTTGTGCCACCTCTTTCGACATCATGTTCTCCTGCTGCGAAGCTCAATTTTACAGCGTACTGAGATTTTTGACCAAATTTTGGAGCGAAGGAGCAGGAGAACATGAAGCGAAAGGAGGTATCCTGAATTCCATCGCCAGAAACCTTTCGACAACTCTGCGCCTCTGCGTTCAATAGTTCTGCGGCTTCGATTCTCTCTCCGAAGGCGCTAACTTTGTGCCACCTCTTTCGACATCATGTTCTCCTGCTGCGAAGCTCAATTTTACAGCGTACTGAGATTTTTGACCAAATTTTGGAGCGAAGGAGCAGGAGAACATGAAGCGAAAGGAGGTATCCTGAATTCCGTCGCCAGAAACCTTTCGACAACTCTGCGCCTCTGCGTTCAATAGTTCTGCGGCTTCGATTCTCTCTCCGAAGGCGCTAACTTTGTGCCACCTCTTTCGACATCATGTTCTCCTGCTGCGAAGCTCAATTTTACAGCGTACTGAGATTTTTGACCAAATTTTGGAGCGAAGGAGCAGGAGAACATGAAGCGAAAGGAGGTATCCTGAATTCCATCGCCAGAAACCTTTCGACAACTCTGCGCCTCTGCGTTCAATAGTTCTGCGGCTTCGATTCTCTCTCCGAAGGCGCTAACTTTGTGCCACCTCTTTCGACATCATGTTCTCCTGCTGCGAAGCTCAATTTTACAGCGTACTGAGATTTTTGACCAAATTTTGGAGCGAAGGAGCAGGAGAACATGAAGCGAAAGGAGGTATGCTGAATTCCGTCGCCAGAAACCTTCCGACAACTCTGCGCCCTTGCGTTCAATAGTTCTGCGTCTTCGATTCTCTCTCCGAAGGCGCTAACTTTGTGCCACCTCTTTCGACATCATGTTCTCCTGCTGCGAAGCTCAATTTTACAGCGTACTGAGATTTTTGACCAAATTTTGGAGCGAAGGAGCAGGAGAACATGAAGCGAAAGGAGGTATCCTGAATTCCATCGCCAGATACCTTCCGACAACTCTGCGCCTCTGCGTTCAATAGTTCTGCAGCTTCGATTCTCTCTCCGAAGGCGCTAACTTTGTGCCACCTCTTTCGACATCATGTTCTCCTGCTGCGAAGCTCAATTTTACAGCGTACTGAGATTTTTGACCAAATTTTGGAGCGAAGGAGCAGGAGAACATGAAGCGAAAGGAGGTATCCTGAATTCCATCGCCAGAAACCTTTCGACAACTCTGCGCCTCTGCGTTCAATAGTTCTGCGGCTTCGATTCTCTCTCCGAAGGCGCTAACTTTGTGCCACCTCTTTCGACATCATGTTCTCCTGCTGCGAAGCTCAATTTTACAGCGTACTGAGATTTTTGACCAAATTTTGGAGCGAAGGAGCAGGAGAACATGAAGCGAAAGGAGGTATGCTGAATTCCGTCGCCAGAAACCTTCCGACAACTCTGCGCCCTTGCGTTCAATAGTTCTGCGTCTTCGATTCTCTCTCCGAAGGCGCTAACTTTGTGCCACCTCTTTCGACATCATGTTCTCCTGCTGCGAAGCTCAATTTTACAGCGTACTGAGATTTTTGACCAAATTTTGGAGCGAAGGAGCAGGAGAACATGAAGCGAAAGGAGGTATCCTGAATTCCATCGCCAGATACCTTCCGACAACTCTGCGCCTCTGCGTTCAATAGTTCTGCAGCTTCGATTCTCTCTCCGAAGGCGCTAACTTTGTGCCACCTCTTTCGACATCATGTTCTCCTGCTGCGAAGCTCAATTTTACAGCGTTCTGAGATTTTTGACCAAATTTTGGAGCGAAGGAGCAGGAGAACATGAAGCGAAAGGAGGTATCCTGAATTCCATCGCCAGAAACCTTTCGACAACTCTGCGCCTCTGCGTTCAATAGTTCTGCGGCTTCGATTCTCTCTCCGAAGGCGCTAACTTTGTGCCACCTCTTTCGACATCATGTTCTCCTGCTGCGAAGCTCAATTTTACAGAGTACTGAGATTTTTGACCAAATTTTGGAGCGAAGGAGCAGGAGAACATGAAGCGAAAGGAGGTATCCTGAATTCCATCGCCAGATACCTTCCGACAACTCTGCGCCTCTGCGTTCAATAGTTCTGCGGCTTCGATTCTCTCTCCGAAGGCGCTAACTTTGTGCCACCTCTTTCGACATCATGTTCTCCTGCTGCGAAGCTCAATTTTACGGCGTACTGAGATTTTTGACCAAATTTTGGAGCGAAGGAGCAGGAGAACATGAAGCTAAAGGAGGTATCTGAATTCCATCGCCAGAAACCTTTCGACAACTCTGCGCCTCTGCGTTCAATAGTTCTGCGGCTTCGATTCTCTCTCCGAAGGCGCTAACTTTGTGCCACCTCTTTCGACATCATGTTCTCCTGCTGCGAAGCTCAATTTTACAGCGTACTGAGATTTTTGACCAAATTTTGGAGCGAAGGAGCAGGAGAACATGAAGCGAAAGGAGGTATCCTGAATTCCATCGCCAGAAACCTTTCGACAACTCTGCGCCTCTGCGTTCAATAGTTCTGCGGCTTCGATTCTCTCTCCGAAGGCGCTAACTTTGTGCCACCTCTTTCGACATCATGTTCTCCTGCTGCGAAGCTCAATTTTACAGCGTACTGAGATTTTTGACCAAATTTTGGAGCGAAGGAGCAGGAGAACATAAAGCGAAAGGAGGTATCCTGAATTCCGTCGCCAGAAACCTTTCGACAACTCTGCGCCTCTGCGTTCAATAGTTCTGCGGCTTCGATTCTCTCTCTGAAGGCGCTAACTTTGTGCCACCTCTTTCGACATCATGTTCTCCTGCTGCGAAGCTCAATTTTACAGCGTACTGAGATTTTTGACCAAATTTTGGAGCGAAGGAGCAGGAGAACATGAAGCGAAAGGAGGTATCCTGAATTCCGTCGCCAGAAACCTTTCGACAACTCTGCGCCTCTGCGTTCAATAGTTCTGCGGCTTCGATTCTCTCTCCGAAGGCGCTAACTTTGTGCCACCTCTTTCGACATCATGTTCTCCTGCTGCGAAGCTCAATTTTACAGCGTACTGAGATTTTTGACCAAATTTTGGAGCGAAGGAGCAGGAGAACATGAAGCGAAAGGAGGTATCCCGAATTCCATCGCCAGAAACCTTTCGACAACTCTGCGCCCTTGCGTTCAATAGTTCTGCGTCTTCGATTCTCTCTCCGAAGGCGCTAACTTTGTGCCACCTCTTTCGACATCATGTTCTCCTGCTGCGAAGCTCAATTTTACAGCGTACTGAGATTTTTGACCAAATTTTGGAGCGAAGGAGCAGGAGAACATGAAGCGAAAGGAGGTATGCTGAATTCCGTCGCCAGAAACCTTCCGACAACTCTGCGCCCTTGCGTTCAATAGTTCTGCGTCTTCGATTCTCTCTCCGAAGGCGCTAACTTTGTGCCACCTCTTTCGACATCATGTTCTCCTGCTGCGAAGCTCAATTTTACAGCGTACTGAGATTTTTGACCAAATTTTGGAGCGAAGGAGCAGGAGAACATGAAGCGAAAGGAGGTATCTGAATTCCATCGCCAGAAACCTTTCGACAACTCTGCGCCTCTGCGTTCAATAGTTCTGCGGCTTCGATTCTCTCTCCGAAGGCGCTAACTTTGTGCCACCTCTTTCGACATCATGTTCTCCTGCTGCGAAGCTCAATTTTACGGCGTACTGAGATTTTTGACCAAATTTTGGAGCGAAGGAGCAGGAGAACATGAAGCGAAAGGAGGTATCTGAATTCCATCGCCAGAAACCTTTCGACAACTCTGCGCCTCTGCGTTCAATAGTTCTGCGGCTTCGATTCTCTCTCCGAAGGCGCTAACTTTGTGCCACCTCTTTCGACATCATGTTCTCCTGCTGCGAAGCTCAATTTTACAGCGTACTGAGATTTTTGACCAAATTTTGGAGCGAAGGAGCAGGAGAACATGAAGCGAAAGGAGGTATCCTGAATTCCATCGCCAGAAACCTTTCGACAACTCTGCGCCTCTGCGTTCAATAGTTCTGCGGCTTCGATTCTCTCTCCGAAGGCGCTAACTTTGTGCCACCTCTTTCGACATCATGTTCTCCTGCTGCGAAGCTCAATTTTACAGCGTACTGAGATTTTTGACCAAATTTTGGAGCGAAGGAGCAGGAGAACATGAAGCGAAAGGAGGTATCCTGAATTCCGTCGCCAGAAACCTTTCGACAACTCTGCGCCTCTGCGTTCAATAGTTCTGCGGCTTCGATTCTCTCTCCGAAGGCGCTAACTTTGTGCCACCTCTTTCGACATCATGTTCTCCTGCTGCGAAGCTCAATTTTACAGCGTACTGAGATTTTTGACCAAATTTTGGAGCGAAGGAGCAGGAGAACATGAAGCGAAAGGAGGTATCCCGAATTCCATCGCCAGAAACCTTTCGACAACTCTGCGCCCTTGCGTTCAATAGTTCTGCGTCTTCGATTCTCTCTCCGAAGGCGCTAACTTTGTGCCACCTCTTTCGACATCATGTTCTCCTGCTGCGAAGCTCAATTTTACAGCGTACTGAGATTTTTGACCAAATTTTGGAGCGAAGGAGCAGGAGAACATGAAGCGAAAGGAGGTATGCTGAATTCCGTCGCCAGAAACCTTCCGACAACTCTGCGCCCTTGCGTTCAATAGTTCTGCGTCTTCGATTCTCTCTCCGAAGGCGCTAACTTTGTGCCACCTCTTTCGACATCATGTTCTCCTGCTGCGAAGCTCAATTTTACAGCGTACTGAGATTTTTGACCAAATTTTGGAGCGAAGGAGCAGGAGAACATGAAGCGAAAGGAGGTATCCTGAATTCCATCGCCAGAAACCTTTCGACAACTCTGCGCCTCTGCGTTCAATAGTTCTGCGGCTTCGATTCTCTCTCCGAAGGCGCTAACTTTGTGCCACCTCTTTCGACATCATGTTCTCCTGCTGCGAAGCTCAATTTTACAGCGTACTGAGATTTTTGACCAAATTTTGGAGCGAAGGAGCAGGAGAACATGAAGCGAAAGGAGGTATGCTGAATTCCGTCGCCAGAAACCTTCCGACAACTCTGCGCCCTTGCGTTCAATAGTTCTGCGTCTTCGATTCTCTCTCCGAAGGCGCTAACTTTGTGCCACCTCTTTCGACATCATGTTCTCCTGCTGCGAAGCTCAATTTTACAGCGTACTGAGATTTTTGACCAAATTTTGGAGCGAAGGAGCAGGAGAACATGAAGCGAAAGGAGGTATCCTGAATTCCATCGCCAGATACCTTCCGACAACTCTGCGCCTCTGCGTTCAATAGTTCTGCAGCTTCGATTCTCTCTCCGAAGGCGCTAACTTTGTGCCACCTCTTTCGACATCATGTTCTCCTGCTGCGAAGCTCAATTTTACAGCGTTCTGAGATTTTTGACCAAATTTTGGAGCGAAGGAGCAGGAGAACATGAAGCGAAAGGAGGTATCCTGAATTCCATCGCCAGAAACCTTTCGACAACTCTGCGCCTCTGCGTTCAATAGTTCTGCGGCTTCGATTCTCTCTCCGAAGGCGCTAACTTTGTGCCACCTCTTTCGACATCATGTTCTCCTGCTGCGAAGCTCAATTTTACAGAGTACTGAGATTTTTGACCAAATTTTGGAGCGAAGGAGCAGGAGAACATGAAGCGAAAGGAGGTATCCTGAATTCCATCGCCAGATACCTTCCGACAACTCTGCGCCTCTGCGTTCAATAGTTCTGCGGCTTCGATTCTCTCTCCGAAGGCGCTAACTTTGTGCCACCTCTTTCGACATCATGTTCTCCTGCTGCGAAGCTCAATTTTACAGCGTACTGAGATTTTTGACCAAATTTTGGAGCGAAGGAGCAGGAGAACATGAAGCGAAAGGAGGTATCTGAATTCCATCGCCAGAAACCTTTCGACAACTCTGCGCCTCTGCGTTCAATAGTTCTGCGGCTTCGATTCTCTCTCCGAAGGCGCTAACTTTGTGCCACCTCTTTCGACATCATGTTCTCCTGCTGCGAAGCTCAATTTTACAGCGTACTGAGATTTTTGACCAAATTTTGGAGCGAAGGAGCAGGAGAACATGAAGCGAAAGGAGGTATCCTGAATTCCATCGCCAGAAACCTTTCGACAACTCTGCGCCTCTGCGTTCAATAGTTCTGCGGCTTCGATTCTCTCTCCGAAGGCGCTAACTTTGTGCCACCTCTTTCGACATCATGTTCTCCTGCTGCGAAGCTCAATTTTACAGCGTACTGAGATTTTTGACCAAATTTTGGAGCGAAGGAGCAGGAGAACATAAAGCGAAAGGAGGTATCCTGAATTCCGTCGCCAGAAACCTTTCGACAACTCTGCGCCTCTGCGTTCAATAGTTCTGCGGCTTCGATTCTCTCTCTGAAGGCGCTAACTTTGTGCCACCTCTTTCGACATCATGTTCTCCTGCTGCGAAGCTCAATTTTACAGCGTACTGAGATTTTTGACCAAATTTTGGAGCGAAGGAGCAGGAGAACATGAAGCGAAAGGAGGTATCCTGAATTCCGTCGCCAGAAACCTTTCGACAACTCTGCGCCTCTGCGTTCAATAGTTCTGCGGCTTCGATTCTCTCTCCGAAGGCGCTAACTTTGTGCCACCTCTTTCGACATCATGTTCTCCTGCTGCGAAGCTCAATTTTACAGCGTACTGAGATTTTTGACCAAATTTTGGAGCGAAGGAGCAGGAGAACATGAAGCGAAAGGAGGTATGCTGAATTCCGTCGCCAGAAACCTTCCGACAACTCTGCGCCCTTGCGTTCAATAGTTCTGCGTCTTCGATTCTCTCTCCGAAGGCGCTAACTTTGTGCCACCTCTTTCGACATCATGTTCTCCTGCTGCGAAGCTCAATTTTACAGCGTACTGAGATTTTTGACCAAATTTTGGAGCGAAGGAGCAGGAGAACATGAAGCGAAAGGAGGTATCCTGAATTCCGTCGCCAGAAACCTTTCGACAACTCTGCGCCTCTGCGTTCAATAGTTCTGCGGCTTCGATTCTCTCTCCGAAGGCGCTAACTTTGTGCCACCTCTTTCGACATCATGTTCTCCTGCTGCGAAGCTCAATTTTACAGCGTACTGAGATTTTTGACCAAATTTTGGAGCGAAGGAGCAGGAGAACATGAAGCGAAAGGAGGTATGCTGAATTCCGTCGCCAGAAACCTTCCGACAACTCTGCGCCCTTGCGTTCAATAGTTCTGCGTCTTCGATTCTCTCTCCGAAGGCGCTAACTTTGTGCCACCTCTTTCGACATCATGTTCTCCTGCTGCGAAGCTCAATTTTACAGCGTACTGAGATTTTTGACCAAATTTTGGAGCGAAGGAGCAGGAGAACATAAAGCGAAAGGAGGTATCCTGAATTCCGTCGCCAGAAACCTTTCGACAACTCTGCGCCTCTGCGTTCAATAGTTCTGCGGCTTCGATTCTCTCTCTGAAGGTGCTAACTTTGTGCCACCTCTTTCGACATCATGTTCTCCTGCTGCGAAGCTCAATTTTACAGCGTACTGAGATTTTTGACCAAATTTTGGAGCGAAGGAGCAGGAGAACATGAAGCGAAAGGAGGTATCCTGAATTCCGTCGCCAGAAACCTTTCGACAACTCTGCGCCTCTGCGTTCAATAGTTCTGCGGCTTCGATTCTCTCTCCGAAGGCGCTAACTTTGTGCCATCTCTTTCGACATCATGTTCTCCTGCTGCGAAGCTCAATTTTACAGCGTACTGAGATTTTTGACCAAATTTTGGAGCGAAGGAGCAGGAGAACATAAAGCGAAAGGAGGTATCCTGAATTCCGTCGCCAGAAACCTTTCGACAACTCTGCGCCTCTGCGTTCAATAGTTCTGCGGCTTCGATTCTCTCTCCGAAGGCGCTAACTTTGTGCCACCTCTTTCGACATCATGTTCTCCTGCTGCGAAGCTCAATTTTACAGCGTACTGAGATTTTTGACCAAATTTTGGAGCGAAGGAGCAGGAGAACATGAAGCGAAAGGAGGTATCCTGAATTCCATCGCCAGAAACCTTTCGACAACTCTGCGCCTCTGCGTTCAATAGTTCTGCGGCTTCGATTCTCTCTCCGAAGGCGCTAACTTTGTGCCACCTCTTTCGACATCATGTTCTCCTGCTGCTTCGCTCCAAAATTTGGTCAAAAATCTCAGTACGCTGTAAAATTCAGCTTCGCAGCAGGAGAACATGAAGCGAAAGGAGGTATGCTAAATTTCTGCTTCGAAGACGTCACTTTAATGTAGCTACTGCGACTATTTGAATAGGAGTATGTATAAAAGGTATTTCTCAATAATAATAGTCTGTTTCAAGTTTTTCCCACTTTATTTGAATAAAGACTTTTACAGTGTTACAATAAAGTATAAAATATATAATTTTACTTTGTCACTTATATAAAATTACTCTTTTCTTGTGTTCATTGTCGAAATTTCCATCATTTGGCCCATATAAAGTTCCTGTCACGGAGAAATATGCCCAAGTTTCACCTGTAACCAGAAGAAAAATATTTTAAATAACCTGACTTGTATATTATAGAAACTACGACGAATGTTATTTCATATGACGAGTATAATGAATTAAATTATCTTCCCAATTTTACGCCATTTAAATAGCGTCCAATTCCACTACCATATCAGTAACGTATTTACATAGTAATATTTGGCGAAACTTCCGAAACCGGTCAAACCCGATTGGGCTGAAATTTTGTTTCCTACCTTACCGACATTCTCGACTCTGTCGGTAAGGTAGGAAAAGACTTTGAAATGGTTAAAAAAAAAATCGAGTCGCCAAAAATCCTTCTCGCAAACATTATTTTTATGCAAAATGAACCTATTTGCAAAATTTCAGCCCAATCGGGTTTGACCGGTTTTCGGAAGTATAGCCGCAGTTTTTATACCATCGTTTCTATGGTCTAGTATTCCGTCAATTACAGTATTGTTTAACTTCTGAATTTTGGAAACACGAGAGAATTGTATGACAATTGTTAAAAGTGAGAGATTAGAAAACCAATTATATATAATATTAATTTAGTGTACGAATGTTAGAACAATACTGTAATCTAGAGACGCGGTAGCGTCTCGACGCCAAGTACATGAAAAAGACACCCTGTATATGTCCACTGTCGCTACCGCTATCATTTACTCGTCCCCGGGCTACTCCAACCTAACTTTTAAACTTATGTCATTAATTATGTCATGACGCCTGCAATATTTTCTAAATTTAAAGGCATTTTTCTTATGTAAACCGCATATCAGCTTTCGAATAAGACCAATTTTAATAAAATCGGTCCACACATGACCGAGATATCATAATATCGTCTCGATGGAACTGTCAAAAACGGTCAATTTTAAGATTTTTCTTCTCCTGATTCTCCAAGAAATTTTTCGTCAACCATAATACGTATATACGCGATACACGCACACCTTCAACCAAAACGAAACTACACATGTTTCGTTCTTCTACGTATATACGCGTTACGCGCACATCTTCAGCCAAAACGAAACTAACACATGTTTCGTTCGTCGACTCCTGGTACGTGTTACACGCACACCTTCAGCCAACAGAAACTAACTCATATTTCGTTCGTCAATCGCTATCTTCACTATGCAATCTCCTCCAAATTTTGACAGTTTACCGTCAAGTTATAACCAAGTTATAAACGT
Source organism: Andrena flavipes (assembly GCA_963971345.1). Classification (NCBI taxonomy): domain Eukaryota; kingdom Metazoa; phylum Arthropoda; class Insecta; order Hymenoptera; family Andrenidae; genus Andrena; species Andrena flavipes. Next base: position 47,784,131 of record OZ020482.1, read on the forward strand.
GTTTTTACAAGTATGTATCGTTGTGCCATTGAGTTGCAATCAAAATGCAGTCTCAAACACAAGGTAAGTTGTCGTAATTTGAATTGCGCCATGTGTAAATATCATCAAACTGTTTTTTATTTGTAAATAAACTGAGGATTTTATGTATATATAGATAACACTAGTTTACAGTCATTTCTGTATATAGACTCCGCTATGAAATTCTTATGTAAGGTGGTCCCCTAAACGCAAAAATCGACACGAGATAAAATCCTATGGATACGTTTTTGAGATATTATTAGAAATTTTTAGAAAAATAGCCGTATTTTTAACTTTAAAATTATTATTATATTAATTAATAAATGAGTTTCTTCAGCTTCGATCCTCTGTTTCCTTCTTGTATGTGCTTGCTTTATATCTGAAAATTCAAATTTAAATAAACCAATTCCATTAATCCCAATTATCCGAAGTTTATTTGTAGTTTACACATATATAGGTAGTAATATAATCAGTGAAAATAAATTTAAATGTATTTTATTTCATTTTTGAAAATAAATTCTATCTCTTTCTGTTTCTTTTGCCCGCATTAAGATCAGTTTGTTTTACAAAGAACCAGTCGTAGTCACCCATCACTGATTCATCCCAGAATCCTTGGTAGGGTCTCTCAATATTTTTCATCTGCGGATGAAGTCGCTCGCTATGTTCATCGATTATTACACCAAGATTTATTGGGAAGAAATCCAAAGGCGAGTGGAGGTAATGGATCTTCAAGGACTTGTTAACACCTATATTGAGAGAATAAATAAGTAAAAAGCATATTACAGCAGAAGATCGATACAAATGAAATTACTACAAACAGATGATGCATTCATATATTTGAAGACCATCTTCCCGACACATTCCGACGCCAAGATCAAGGAAGGCGTTTTCGATGAACCGCAGATCAAAAAGTTGCTGGAAAGTGAGCAATTTGAAATACATTCATTGCGAAATGAAGACGCCGCATTCAATTTGTTACGATTGGTCGGCGCTGGCTTTCTTGGCAACAATAAAAGTCCAAAATCATCAATGATTTGCTCGAGAACTATGTATACGAAAATCGGTATGTAGTGCTGTTCGTAATAATTTCATTCGTATCGATCTCTTCCTGTAACATGCTTTTTACGTCTTTATTCTCTGAATATAGGTCTCTTGACATGTCCTTGAAAAGAAACTGATCCTTGTAAAAGGAACTGATGTCAATGCGGGCAAAAGAAGCAGAAAGAGATAGAATTTATTTTAAAAAATAAAATAAAATACATTTAAATTTGGTTTCGCCAAGAAACAGGAAGAAATGAGAAAATAGGGAAAAAGTTGAAAATAGGCACTTCGACTCTATTGCAAATAACTTTATTGTTTGTGCATGGATTTTGATCAAGTTGGACTTGTTTTATTTGTAAAAGTGTGCGCTCTATGTAAAAAATAAGAAACTGGACGCCACATGATAATTTCTGTCTTTCAGGCCATGTAGTGAATTTTCGATTACATTTTTCTTAAGTTTCGTTCGATTCCGTCTAAACTATTGATCCGATTGCAAAACACTGTGGAAATGAATTGTATGCAATTTAATTACCTTTAATTTAAGATTCATCGCGATCAAATTTTTCAACTCTAACGCGAGATATGGCCTTGAACGTCGGGTCGTCTTTTTAAAAAATTTCCAAAATATTCATCGGACGATATCTCAAAAACGTATCCATAGGATTTTGTCTCGTGTCGATTTTTGAGTTTAGGGGATGACCTTACATAAGAATTTCATAGTGGAGCCTGGATCAAAAATAATTTTTTGGATTTTGTAAACTAGTGTAATCGAAGCGTAAAATGATGCTGTGACTGAATTTACCCTTAATTCTGTCCCGTGATAATTTGTAAGTTATAATATTAAAAATTATCTCAAGTCATTCCCTATGCAAATAATCTTTGTAAAAAGAAGTGAGATCCTCATAAAAAACTTCAAAAAAGTAAAAAAATTACGCCAAGTACATGAAATCAATTAAATATAAACAAATATGTGAAATCAAAATGAGCTGCAAGTACATAACGGAGCTTTCCAACTGCGCTCAAGATGACACAACTTCGTATACACAACTGAAATGCTGTGTTCATACATTCCATTACTCATATCGCGGACATTTTAATTAATGCATCAAAAAGAATCCCATTTAAAAACATTGTCGTAAATTAATTAATAGCTTTACAAAATTAACGATATAAAAAAATTGCGCCACTTATAACAATGGCTATGTATATAAAGAAAAAATGTATTAAATAATATTAAGCAGATTTATTTTTATACAAATAAATATTTCAATATTTCAACGCTGCGAAACCGAAAGAAATGTTAATTATCTTAGTATTAGTATTTTACAATAACTCCCTTACAATCTAAAATACGTAAACATATACATACACATATTAGAAACGCAGTCAAATTTATTCTACATATATTCAATTCTAATATCACACGTAGCATATGCACACGCACACATACACACATGCACGAACGCACGCCCAAGACAGAAAAAAAAAGATTTAATGCAATTTATACATATTTATTCAGTTTAGCAACACTAGTTCGAAGCTCAGCGCCAAGTATATTCGTGATCTGGCAGTTAAACTTTACACGCGACAGTGATCGGATGTCAGTCAACGCGCCAGCATATTATTTCGTGATATCTCGATGCCTGGATTAAATGCACCGATTACTGGACCATGTGGAAGGTCCTTTAACAAGATTCTACTACAATTCACCCAGTATCTAGAAGACTTTTTGAGCAATACTTTTCTCGAAGAGCTGGGAGTCATTCAAGCGAGACAGAACGTCAACAACCTCTACCAAATTCGTGATCTGGCAGTTAAACTTTACACGCGACAGTGATCGGATGTCAGTCAACGCGCCAGCATATTATTTCGTGATATCTCGATGCCTGGATTAAATGCACCGATTACTGGACCATGTGGAAGGTCCTTTAACAAGATTCTACTACAATTCACCCAGTATCTAGAAGACTTTTTGAGCAATACTTTTCTCGAAGAGCTGGGAGTCAATCAGGCGAGACAGAACGTCAACAACCTCTACCAAATTCGTGATCTGGCAGTTAAACTTTACACGCGACAGTGATCGGATGTCAGTCAACGCGCCAGCATATTATTTCGTGATATCTCGATGCCTGGATTAAATGCACCGATTACTGGACCATGTGGAAGGTCCTTTAACAAGATTCTACTACAATTCACCCAGTATCTAGAAGACTTTTTGAGCAATACTTTTCTCGAAGAGCTGGGAGTCAATCAGGCGAGACAGAACGTCAACAACCTCTACCAAATTCGTGATCTGGCAGTTAAACTTTACACGCGACAGTGATCGGATGTCAGTCAACGCGCCAGCATATTATTTCGTGATATCTCGATGCCTGGATTAAATGCACCGATTACTGGACCATGTGGAAGGTCCTTTAACAAGATTCTACTACAATTCACCCAGTATCTAGAAGACTTTTTGAGCAATACTTTTCTCGAAGAGCTGGGAGTCAATCAGGCGAGACAGAACGTCAACAACCTCTACCAAATTCGTGATCTGGCAGTTAAACTTTACACGCGACAGTGATCGGATGTCAGTCAACGCGCCAGCATATTATTTCGTGATATCTCGATGCCTGGATTAAATGCACCGATTACTGGACCATATGGAAGGTCCTTTAACAAGATTCTACTACAATTCACCCAGTATCTAGAAGACTTTTTGAGCAATACTTTTCTCGAAGAGCTGGGAGTCATTCAAGCGAGACAGAACGTCAACAACCTCTACCAAATTCGTGATCTGGCAGTTAAACTTTACACGCGACAGTGATCGGATGTCAGTCAACGCGCCAGCATATTATTTCGTGATATCTCGATGCCTGGATTAAATGCACCGATTACTGGACCATGTGGAAGGTCCTTTAACAAGATTCTACTACAATTCACCCAGTATCTAGAAGACTTTTTGAGCAATACTTTTCTCGAAGAGCTGGGAGTCAATCAGGCGAGACAGAACGTCAACAACCTCTACCAAATTCGTGATCTGGCAGTTAAACTTTACACGCGACAGTGATCGGATGTCAGTCAACGCGCCAGCATATTATTTCGTGATATCTCGATGCCTGGATTAAATGCACCGATTACTGGACCATGTGGAAGGTCCTTTAACAAGATTCTACTACAATTCACCCAGTATCTAGAAGACTTTTTGAGCAATACTTTTCTCGAAGAGCTGGGAGTCAATCAGGCGAGACAGAACGTCAACAACCTCTACCAAATTCGTGATCTGGCAGTTAAACTTTACACGCGACAGTGATCGGATGTCAGTCAACGCGCCAGCATATTATTTCGTGATATCTCGATGCCTGGATTAAATGCACCGATTACTGGACCATGTGGAAGGTCCTTTAACAAGATTCTACTACAATTCACCCAGTATCTAGAAGACTTTTTGAGCAATACTTTTCTCGAAGAGCTGGGAGTCAATCAGGCGAGACAGAACGTCAACAACCTCTACCAAATTCGTGATCTGGCAGTTAAACTTTACACGCGACAGTGATCGGATGTCAGTCAACGCGCCAGCATATTATTTCGTGATATCTCGATGCCTGGATTAAATGCACCGATTACTGGACCATATGGAAGGTCCTTTAACAAGATTCTACTACAATTCACCCAGTATCTAGAAGACTTTTTGAGCAATACTTTTCTCGAAGAGCTGGGAGTCATTCAAGCGAGACAGAACGTCAACAACCTCTACCAAATTCGTGATCTGGCAGTTAAACTTTACACGCGACAGTGATCGGATGTCAGTCAACGCGCCAGCATATTATTTCGTGATATCTCGATGCCTGGATTAAATGCACCGATTACTGGACCATGTGGAAGGTCCTTTAACAAGATTCTACTACAATTCACCCAGTATCTAGAAGACTTTTTGAGCAATACTTTTCTCGAAGAGCTGGGAGTCATTCAAGCGAGACAGAACGTCAACAACCTCTACCAAATTCGTGATCTGGCAGTTAAACTTTACACGCGACAGTGATCGGATGTCAGTCAACGCGCCAGCATATTATTTCGTGATATCTCGATGCCTGGATTAAATGCACCGATTACTGGACCATGTGGAAGGTCCTTTAACAAGATTCTACTACAATTCACCCAGTATCTAGAAGACTTTTTGAGCAATACTTTTCTCGAAGAGCTGGGAGTCAATCAGGCGAGACAGAACGTCAACAACCTCTACCAAATTCGTGATCTGGCAGTTAAACTTTACACGCGACAGTGATCGGATGTCAGTCAACGCGCCAGCATATTATTTCGTGATATCTCGATGCCTGGATTAAATGCACCGATTACTGGACCATGTGGAAGGTCCTTTAACAAGATTCTACTACAATTCACCCAGTATCTAGAAGACTTTTTGAGCAATACTTTTCTCGAAGAGCTGGGAGTCATTCAAGCGAGACAGAACGTCAACAACCTCTACCAAATTCGTGATCTGGCAGTTAAACTTTACATGCGACAGTGATCGGATATCAGTGAAATCATGTTTCCTGTCTTGCATGGATAAGAGTGAGACTGTATTCAACGATCGGTGAGTGGTACATTTTCATTTTTTCAATTTTTCTGCATGCTATTGAACAAATGATTGCTGTAGCGAGCACAGTGACCACGGATACATACTTAGTTCTCGTAAACAGTAACAATAAATTTCAAATTCGAGGTCAGAGTGCTAAATATTATATGTATAATATTAATATATCGCGTTGTAAATATTAGAATTGATTTTTCTTGAATTTTATAATGAAAGCTTGATGCTTTGAATACGAGTTACACTTCTCTAGTTTAATTACATTTGAGTCATTACATTATCTTAATAAAACGAGAATGGAAAGCATTAATTTCTTATGGATTTTCAACTATATTATTTGAAGCTCTTTCTCATACAAATATTAATAATTGAGAATGACAGTTGATATTGATACTACTTGGTCACTATGCTCGCTACTTCAACTATTCTCTCTCCTTACAATATTAAGCTTAAGAACTTTAGCCATAAGACTTTTTCCAAATTTTTCAAAATGCACAAAGCATTGGTCGAACATGGACCACAAATATTTCGTAGAAATGGGTCACTTTCGTAGGTACCTCCGTGTGGTGTGCTCGGCTCCTTGGTAACGTTTCCCAGGCATTGTTACTTGCGAAACGGAATCAAGCTAAAGCCTACGATCTAGTTTAAGGGCTCAGATCGAGCGAAACTTACCTTCAGTGAGTTTCGTTCGGTCTCGGCAGCTAATCAGAATGTTACTCTTTTTCAGATAGGTATTTCGACGATGGTTTCGCCTAATTTGTTCTATTTTATGTATTTCGTCGATGGTTTTGCGTAATTTGTTCATTTTCCTGTCCTGCATTTTATTATGTTTATTTAATTTCCTTCCATTCTGGTCTCACTGCTACTAACATAACGTAGTTGATTGTTTCAGCTCTTCGCGGTGAAGAGACTTAATAAAATAACATTATTTAAAAAGAAAAGTGATAGTGATAAGTGATAGTGAAAAAAAAATAGTGAAAAGTGATAGTGAACAGTCCTAGTAAAAGAAGAAGATATCTAAGGAAGCCTAGATTAATTTATTATACCATGAAGTATTTAAGGCCCCTTGTAAAATTGCCAAGTAGTTACAGAATTTTCTTAGCTTTGTCCCTCTTTCGTTGGCTCCTCGTCTCTGATGACGAGGTCGCCGCTGCTTCCGTTTCCGGAAGCAAGCGACTGAGCATGGAATCTGTATGGGTGGATCAGTTTCATCCCCTGGTGTTCTTGTCGAAAGGGAAAAGTTTCGGGCGTGGGGGGTGTACCTTTTGGTACGCTGCCTGCGTAAGTCACCCGGGCCGATTGCCCAATCTCCGCGTAAGACGGCTTAAGTCAGGTCACACCTAGTGTTGCTCCTGGCGGGTCGCATGAGTCGGAGCGACAGGAATCGTCTGGGAGACGCTGAGCGCTTTTCCCTTTTTGCTCGGACATTAGGGTGGTAGGAATTGCGCCACTCAATACTCGTTTCATTCTCACCCGTAGTCTTTCCTTCTTTGTTGAATTTATATCCATCCAGTGATTGCTTGGCAGTTCCCTAGATTCGATATCTAAATCGAAGGGTTCGATGGAACTTTGTTTCCATCCATCTCTTTGGTTTAGTAGGCTACGTGTTTCATGTACAGAGAGATCGCCGGAACTATGATTCCATGTAAAATTGTCAAGTAGTTACAGAATTCTATTAGCTCTGTCCCTCTTTCGCAGGATCCTCATCTCTGATGAGGAGGTCGCCGCTGCTTCCGTTTCCGGAAGCAAGCGACTGAGCATGGAATCTGTATGGGTGGATCAGTTTCATCCCCTGGTGTTCTTGTCGAAAGGGAAAAGTTTCGGGCGTGGGGGGTGCACCTTTTGGTACGCTGCCTGCGTAGGTCACTCGGGCCGATTGCCCAATCTCCGCGTAAGTAGGCTTGAGCCAGGGTACACGCGGCTGGGGGAGCTCGCAGGTTCGCATGTGGTCGGAGCAACAGTGATCGCCTGAGAGATGCCGTGCGCTTTTCCATTTCGACTCGTTCAGGGTGGTAGGAATTGCGCCATTCATTACTCGTTTCATGCTCTAGCTAGGCATGGAATGTGTATGGGTGGATCAGTTTCATCCCTTGTTCTTGTCGAAAGGGAAAAGTTTCGGGCGTAGGGGGTGTACCGTTTGGAAGCTGCCTGCGTAGGTCACTCGGGCCGTGATTGCTAACTACGCACAGTAAGTTCGGCCGGGGTGTTTCCCACCGGTTACACCTGGCGGGTCGCACGCGTCGGAGCAAGTAGAATCGCCTGAGAGATGCCGTGCGCTTTTCCCTTTCGACTCGTTCAGCAGGGTGGTAGGAATTGCGCCACTCAATACTCGTTTCATTCTCACCCGTAGTCTTTCCTTCTTTGTTGAATTTATATCCATCCAGTGATTGCTTGACAGTTCCCTAGATTCGATATCTAAATCGAAGGGATCGATGGAACTTTGTTTCCATCCATCTCTTTGGTTTAGTGGGCTAAGGGTTTCATGTACAGGGAGATCGACGGAACTATGATTCCATCTATCTCTCTACGGGTCTTCAAGCGCAGCAACCTCCTCGCGGTGAGACCTGGTAATCGGTGCGAACCGAGCCGATAGCTGTGATTGTCAGATATTCTAATTAGATATAAGGGTTTCTTTAGTTTTAAGACTTTTTCCAAATTTTTCAAAATGCACAAAGCATTGGTCGAACATGGACCACAAATATTTCGTAGAAATGGGTCACTTTCGTAGGTACCTCCGTGTGGTGTGCTCGGCTCCTTGGTAACGTTTCCCAGGCATTGTTACTTGCGAAACGGAATCAAGCTAAAGCCTACGATCTAGTTTAAGGGCCCAGATCGAGCGAAACTTACCTTCAGTGAGTTTCGTTCGGTCTCGGCAGCTAATCAGAATGTTACTCTTTTTCAGATAGGTATTTCGACGATGGTTTCGCCTAATTTGTTCTATTTTATGTATTTCGTCGATGGTTTTGCGTAATTTGTTCATTTTCCTGTCCTGCATTTTATTATGTTTATTTAATTTCCTTCCATTCTGGTCTCACTGCTACTAACATAACGTAGTTGATTGTTTCAGCTCTTCGCGGTGAAGAGACTTAATAAAATAACATTATTTAAAAAGAAAAGTGATAGTGATAAGTGATAGTGAAAAAAAAATAGTGAAAAGTGATAGTGAACAGTCCTAGTAAAAGAAGAAGATATCTAAGGAAGCCTAGATTAATTTATTATACCATGAAGTATTTAAGGCCCCTTGTAAAATTGCCAAGTAGTTACAGAATTTTCTTAGCTTTGTCCCTCTTTCGTTGGCTCCTCGTCTCTGATGACGAGGTCGCCGCTGCTTCCGTTTCCGGAAGCAAGCGACTGAGCATGGAATCTGTATGGGTGGATCAGTTTCATCCCCTGGTGTTCTTGTCGAAAGGGAAAAGTTTCGGGCGTGGGGGGTGCACCTTTTGGTACGCTGCCTGCGTAAGTCACCCGGGCCGATTGCCCAATCTCCGCGTGAGTAGGCTTGAGCCAGGGTACACGCGGCTGGGGGAGCTCGCAGGTTCGCATGTGGTCGGAACAACAGGAATCGCCTGAGAGATGCCGTGCGCTTTTCCATTTCGACTCGTTCAGCAGGGTGGTAGGAATTGCGCCATTCAATACTCGTTTCATGCTCAGCGCTAGGCATGGAATGTGTATGGGTGGATCAGTTTCATCCCCTGGTGTTCTTGTCGAAAGGGAAAAGTTTCGGGCGTAGGGGGTGTACCGTTTGGTACGCTGCCTGCGTAGGTCACTCGGGCCGTGATTGCTAATTACGCACAGTAAGTTCGGGCGGAGTGTTTCCCACCGGTTACACCTGGCGGGTCGCACGCGTCGGAGCAAGTAGAATCGCCTGAGAGATGCCGTGCGCTTTTCCCTTTCGACTCGTTCAGCAGGGTGGTAGGAATTGCGCCACTCAATACTCGTTTCATACTCACCCGCAGTCTTTCCTTCTTTGTTGAATTTATATCCATCCAGTGATTGCTTGACAGTTCCCTAGATTCGATATCTAAATCGAAGGGATCGATGGAACTCGTTTATTATGTTTCTCCCAAGGGAAAAAGACTTTACGCGCATGCGTATTCACAATTTCTTACTTTTTCTCCCAAGGAAACTGGACTACGCCTATTTTCATGCAGGTGTTGAAAAAAATATAGTACGTGACAAGGGAGAGGCGCGATTTCGCCTCGCGTGAATTACTGCCCTCGCTGCGCTCGGGCGGCAAACTTCACTCTCGTCGAAATCACTGTCTTCTCTCCCTTGTCACGTAATGTACTATTTTGTGCTTCATTTTATATTTTTGATTTAAGCAATGTATAAAAAATATGCAACGAAGTAAGCAAACAAAATTATATTTAAATAACTAAACAAAGAAGCAATTTTGTTACGACTTTACCACATTTACGGAAAAAGGGCACATAAACCACTTGTTTAAAACTTATAAATAAAGACACATATCATTTTTAAATCATGACTTCTGTATTCAGAACACGGTAACTACATCCTTAAAAAAATTGATTTAATTGCATTACTTTTTATTAAGTTATAGGTACTATAATGAAAACTTTGAAATCGATTTTCTTGAAATGGCATTTTGGCGTATGTGCCCTTTTTCCATCAAATGCCTCAATTATGATTGTACATTTTTCTTTGTTAAAGAAGTTACAGAAGAACTTTATTTAATTTTTTTTATGTAGCGTTTAGTTCGTATATCTGAAAGATCGAAGAACCATAACGGGTAATTATCATTTTTCGTGATCTAAACGGATCTTAAGACAAGAATATAAAGTTTCATTGAAATCCATTTTGCCGTTTAAACGTACATAATCGTGTTAACAAATACATGAGATATTTAAAAAAAAGCTCTTTTCTAAATGGTCAAAACGTGATCAGGAGGTCTTAAAACGTGATTTCCGTAACAAAAATTTTTCCAAATTTTTTTTTCAGTACAAAAGTATTATGCACTTGTGAAGTCGCGTACGGCCGCGTGTCGCTTGGTTTCAAGAGCGAGAGAGAAAGACACACATTCGTTTTCTCTCTCGTCTTCCCGACGATGTCCGAAGCGCCGAGCTCACGGACACGCAGCTCCGGCGTAGTGTGCATGCGTGGTGGGGGAAATTCTCGAGCGTTCCCGTCCTCATTCTGGCATCACTGAATGTATTTGTAAGATTTGATTCTACCGCTTTTCACTTATTTCAATAAAATGTGATAAAAGAGTACTATTACTTAATGAGCCTTTCTTCCACTACTTACTGCTTCCTTCTATTCCAAATCATATCTAAAATACCTATTTTCTATATCCTGTTATAGAAAATAGGACAATGTAACAACATAATTTCATGCAAAACGTATAATATATTTACGTTTATTATCATTTTGAAATATCGATATTGCACTCGATATTCATATTGAGATATATAAATAATTCGTTTTTTATTAGATTCAGAGAGGCCTTGTTTCTTTCATCCCGCCACTTCACATTCATGACAGAGAAAACTCTCTCGGTAAATGCTGAAATTATGGGAACAGATAAAAGATAACCATATTGCGTTACGTTTCACGTAATATCATTAATTGTGAAATAAAGAATTTTACGTACTTTATTGTTATTCAAAAGTATAGAGTACATTTACCTATAATAACGTAAGATACTTTATTTTAAAGTACGGGTACACTACCATTTTAGTGTTGCTTGCAACGTTACCGGTGAAGTCTCGAAACAGATTGTAACGCCACAGACCAGGTATTGCATCATGCAATCGTTCGGCTTTATTTTTCGAGATATTCGCAAAAAACTGTGCTCAGTAGTTGGTTTTTGGTCATGAAACCAATCGACACCAAATCAGGTGTTAGCGTTAATTGGTTGACGTCCACACAAGTTCAGTTGTCTACTGTGTACCTTGTCTATATATGCTTCTGAATTATCTGACTTAAGCAGAATAATAATTTAACTTAATAGTACAGATTACACAAAAATCAAGTTTGTAAATAACGTATCATGTCGAAATTTCTGAAAAGAGATATCTTCGGTTACTTTCAGGTATTATATTTTCAAATTAACTACATTCAGATTTTACATGCATAGTGCTGATCAGATACCCTGCCGTTATACCAATAAAAATTTATTCACAATTCTATAATTTTTAATTGCAACGTATTTGTATTCAGTAAATTTATCATTGTTAATACGTGCAAATTTATAGAGTTACACGAATAGACTTCTGCGCAAACTGCAACATTATTTCAAATCTCTATCTCGTCTATTGTTTATGAACGTTACAGATGGGACCATATGGCACAAGGGCATTTTCCTTAAACAGGATATTGTTAGCAGAAAAGAAATACCTAGAGATGAAACAGAATAATGGAGTAAGGTGCACTGTTATAAGCACAAGCAATAAGTTTCTATTTATTATATAAATAAAGATTATGCATGTTATTTAATTCATATTTACATTATTATTCCGTGCCACTTTTATTAATATATTTTCATTCTTATAATCAGGTGAGAACAATAACACTAAGCGATCCTTCATCACGCAACTCTTTGTCTTTGGCTATGTTGAAGTCCCTTGTTATGAATATTAAGAAGGATGAAAATAACATAGATCTTAGGTCCATTGTTATTCGATCTGTGCCAGGAAGTGTATTTTCCGCTGGGCATAATTTAAAAGAATTGGTTCGTTAATAGGCCAACAATCAAAGATATTGAAGGTCTACTTAATATAAGAAAGAATTTTACGTTCATCACAGAGAAATGATTGGCATGCATCGTTTAGACTGGTAACAATGGGATGTTACACAAGGAAATCTTTGAAACATGCTCAGAGCTAATGCGAACGATTAGTCTCAGCCCAGTTCCTGTGATCGCCGCTGTCGATGGTTTAGCTGCCGCAGCAGGTTGCCAATTGATTGCAGCGTGTGATATTGTTATTTGTACAGAAACAAGTTCATTTTCTACACCTGGGTAGGAAAATATTTATATTGCTTGCTATTAATGCTAACTATCTTTCTTATTACTTCTTCAATAATTACAATATACAATTATTTTTTTTAGCGCCAATTTTGGAATATTTTGTTCTACGCCAGGTATTCCCTTGGTTCGAAATGTGCCCAGAAAAACAGCAATGTACATGCTCTTCACAGGTTTGAGCATTAGCGGAAGAGAAGCATATGATATAGGTCTTGTGAGTAAAGTAGTGCCAAAAGAAAAATTTGGTAAGTTATTGGAAAACTTAAGTATCGAAGGGTTATATACATAAATCAATTTTTCTCTTGTTTTATTATATACTTAGAAGAAGAGATCGAGAAGATCACTTCAGCTATAAACGAGAAAAGTCGTTCAGTTGTGCACATTGGAAAAACATTTTTATACAAGCAAATGGATCTTGATGTGTCGACCGCTTATTTCTTGGGAACTGAGAAAATGGTGAAGAACTTAAAGCTGAAAGATGCTCAGGAGGGAATCAAAAGTTTTATTGAAAAAAGGAAACCTGTTTGGAAGCATGATTACGAGGAGAATTAATATACATTAATATAAAATACTAAACATATTTTGTCAATAATTATGCGACCGTTATCATTTTTATATGAAATATTGCAAACCTCCATTTATACTTTATTCATATATTAAATGACTACAATTTACTATAATCATTACTGTTTACTATTAAACCCTTTATCGTTTATTAAATCACCGGGCAATATATCGTAATAATCGGATTAATAAGTATATTATCACGTGACGAAGTCCACTGTACTTACTAACAAGGAAATACCGCGAGCCCGCACACATCAATTGGAACGTAAGTTTGTTGGTTTATATAGAGTGATTCAAAACAAGAAACTTCGAGGTTAGTTTTCCCACCCTTAAAGGGCGATTGGGCATGAATGATTAATGAAACATATCGTTGTTCTTTCTAAAAACCAGGGCGGCCCTTAGCACCGGGCAATAGGGACTTCATTTTGTAAAAATTAAATGAATTAAGTATAATTGTTAAGGTATCAATTTTTCTAGAATAGATTTTCGGGAAACCTAAGTGACGCATTAAGTAGAGACGTAAGGTTATCTGTTTTCAATTAGATGTTTTTAATAATATCGATTTTTGTCCCGGGCCCCGCGAAATCGAAGGGCGGCTCTGCTAAAATCCACAAAGTTGCGTTCCAATCAGTGAGTTCGGGTGGTGTTCCCTTGTAAGTGGAGGTTTAAGAGATAACCTCTTGAAATAACAAAGACGCAGCATCTGTTCATTTATTTTCCCAGCACGTTTAAGTATTTATAGAATTCTACACATAAAGTTACGTACTTACGCAGTATTTCTCAATTTTAATTATCAAGAATGCTGTGCACTAAATTATACTGAAATATTCAACATGCAGTTATCTAACGATAATATTATCGAAAGTATATAATTTTTGGCACGTGCAGTAAACATCCTCTTAAAGAAACATAGCCTCCAATTTAAAGAGAAAGAGTCAACATGCATTAATGCTCCCAAACAATAAATGGAAACATTTCTATGCAAATATAAATCGTTGCCATTTTTAATGCAATTTACACGAGAAAGTGACAAATGCTATTGTATTTAATTATAATTAACGTCGCTTATCAGTTTACGAAGATAAAATCTACCTTTGAATAAACTGTTACCTAACATCTTCACAGTGTAGTACTTTATACCTACAGATATTGAAACTAATGGCCATGGACCTAAATTTAAGCTTGTCAATGTCAAACAAAGAAATATACTGATACTTATACATCAGTAATAATTCATTGCTTTCTGTTTAATACTTCATTATACACTTCTCTCTTTACATTACTCCCTACAAAATAGTCCAAGCATCCTATACAATGGAAACTTCTGGTTGAAAAGTCTCCCATGGGCAATACACAGTGACCTACATATATAAAAAGTGACTGTATCAACGTCTGTCGTTAATTTAATATCCATCTGTCTAGCGACATATTATCTCGTAGTAAAATTGCTAAAATGTTCCATGTACTGTTCTATACCAATGTGTCACTGATAAACTAAGGGTCAGTAATACACTCTGTGGGTATCTGAATAAATAACATTTGTTGAAAAACAAGTCTCTCCTCATCTAACATATGCACTGCAGATCCGTTGCAGGGGTCTTTGACTATCAGTTGCGTCATTTTTACGTAACTGCGGAAGATCGAATAATTTCGAATGCTGAGCCGTGCACCGTAGGAGGCGAGCAGGACCATGCATCATCGTCCACTTGCCCCAGTTAGGTACATTGTACTTTCGTATCGCATCACCGTAGCGCTGAAAAATTGCAGTGCACGGTTTTAAACCTGGGAGGTCTAACGAGATAAGAGAGTCGTGGTGGCCGTCAGCGTCAGCAAAGATCTCGTAGGCCGTTGATATCTCGTTCTCGTTACACAGATGATTCTTTTTTTTTTTCTCTCTCTCTCTCTCTCTCTCTTCCAGTTTTGTCTGTCGTCGAATCTTCTCCCCACTTACTCGCGAGGCGAGTTTATAAATTGAATCCAATATTGCTACGTGAAGTTAGTATAACGTAGTTACGTACTGTAGAAGGCATTTCCTTGCGACACACGCACACAACGGAAACGAAAGTGCTGCCCCGTTTTTCGCACCTGGGATTCCCTTTGATAAAACACACCTCGGTCTGTTGATGATCGTTCTGAAGTATCTTGATCGTGGCTGTATGAGGTTTGGAGCAACCAAGCGTCGAAATCGTAGACAGCGGAGGATCGCGAAGTTTCAGCTCCTTGAACTTAGGATCATCGGCGAAGAGAAGCCAATAAAGATAATTTGCCACACTAAAAGAGAAATCGCAGAGCTCCTATTTGAAAATTGCACCGGTTAGTCTCTACTTCGGCCGTCGATGTGCGCGTTCAAAGGCGTAAAAGCGATTGGCATCGTCTGGGCATATAGGTTTTAATATGAAGCATATTATGTTCGCCTTCGTTGTAGATTGCAGGAGAATGGCCGCTATACCGCAGGGTGCATTTGCAGCGTACAAAGTCCGCTGTAATCAACGCGCTGCTCTGATAACGCCGGTCGAAGAGACAGAAAAACTGGGCACAGAAAATATGTTCAGCAGAAGACCTCCCGTGGAAGGTATTTATTTAAGTTACATGGAGAATCTGTGCTAGGGGTGTGTCTAGAACCAGATTTTTCCATAAGCTAAATGGGCTGCAGTCTAAGGCGGCAAATTTTGAGTCAAAGAAATTGCGAGTTAATTCACGAATTAATTCACGTGCGGGTTGTAATGTTGAATTAATTATAAATTGAATCCACTCTTTAAAATTAAAATATTTGATATTTCACAGAAAGGGCGGTAGACGCTTTTTAGCCTAGGGGTGACAAATCTCCAAATTCGTCCCTGGGTGTGACCGTAAAAATTCCTTCGCATTTAATTCTTCACGGGAGGGTGGACACTTTAAAATTCTATTACACGCGAATCCAACTTCTTCATAATTAAATGATGAATTTTTATCTATGAAATTATGAATAACTATACCTAAGGCGTTAATGTTTTAATTTTGATGTATTTGAAATTGGTTGAATGGAATTTTTATTCGTAGGCAGGGAGCCAACACCGCTGAAGTATAATAGTAAACTGATGAACAGTATCTGGGGACTTTACAATCGCTACTCGGTGCATAATTTCAAGAAGAACACCGATGGAGACGAAGGGGTGACCGAGCGGTTCGTGGCGGTTTGGGGGGCGGCTCTCAAGAGCTACGCACCCGCCGCGAACATGGTGGTTGCAGCTGCGGTCACCAACAACAATTCGTCAGTTATGAAGAATGAAAACAGTATCTGACAACCTTGATCTCCTTCTTAATTAACCATTATTATTATCACTATATACTTGGGGTTTGATGATGCTGATTACAATTAATAGGTAGTCAGAATATATTCAATGTTAAATATCTTACGGAACGGTATAATAATTTACAACCACAGAGAATCTCACAGCGGTGTTGTATATCCTTTCTATGTTGGAAGGCTTCATCAGTTTCATAGAAGATTCTTAAATTTCACACGTGGCTAAATTGTAGACCTTTCCTGGAAGCGTTGGTAATCCTGATTTTACACGATGAGCAACGAAGATGAAGCAAATGTAAGTTATTTCATGTAAAGACTGTGGTAATATTTGTTAATTAAAAAGACTGCTTGAAACAGAGAAACTATTTCGTACGTTTTGTTACTTCGCGACGTTGCTAAATAAAACTTGCAACGGTCTATTAAAGATAAATATAAGAAAGAGGGGAAGATGAAACTGTGAAGAATTTCGTACAACTGGTGTCTTATAATTCGATGCTTCGGTAGAATTATTCGATCGATGTTTCAGACACTATCAATATAGCGGAACTTTTAAAAGAGATATATGAACCCATTTGAAACTATCCTAATTTCGAATACTGTCAGAGGAAAGGGTCAGATTGGAAGTTGGCCCCACATAAACTACACTTTCTTCGCCGTGATCGAACCACCTAGTCTGATTACGTTTTCGAGTCGATTTGCTTATAGTATAAGTCCTCGGTTTCCTACGCCGAGGAGAATCTTCAATTTTAATAATCGATCTGTCGGAAACGTTGAGTTCCAAATCCAAGGAGATCGACGTAGAGGATAATCCCATTTCTTCTTCGGAAGGAAAATGATCATACACGTCTTGATTTCTAGACGAAACTATTTTCAACCTTTGTACACGATCTTCCAATGCATATTTCTCTTCAGATATTTCTCGAGCAACTGTTTCCACAATATCGTTTCTTCCCTTTTTGTTGAACTCTTCATAGAATCTACTCTTCAAATACGGATAGTCCTCCACGCCTTTAATTTTATCAGATACACTGAAAGTACTTTCGCACGGGTTCCTTATTATCTTCTTCGTAATCACAGCGTTCTTTATCCTCGACAAGTACACAGTAGGGTGTTTCGATTGGAAATCGAGACTCTCACGTTTCCGTTGCATTCTGTTCGCTTTGGTTTGCGTGGAGGCGCTTGAACGCTGCTTGTCCTTCAATAAACATACTTCCATGCGTCCTGGGGTGTCTTTAAAGTCAGATGGATTTTCCACGCGAGAATACAATTCATAGTTTATCCTGGAGGATTGCGGAAATAGAGTTGCTCGTTTGGCTGGGAATGCCGTTTTATCGTATCGTTTACTTGCACGTTTCGTGGGCGGTGTTTCGCGGCGCAAAATACTTTCCATGTGCTTCGAAACCAGTGGAGTTCCCGCGGTGGACGACGCAACGAACGGTTGATTCTCCCCATCCGTTTGGCTGCACTCGTCTTTTGAATATTTAATTTCAACAGGAACTCTCGACACGCTGCCTGGCTTTCCAAAACGAAAAATGTAACTCAGGAACGACGCTGCTGGTGGATCTGTACCAGGATAGCACACCTGCAAATGGGTAAGAAAGTATTATCAGTGGATAATTATTAGAAAGGAACTGTCCAAAACAATTAGAAGATTATTATTCCATATTATTACTAATTGTTTCGAGCACTAATCCGAATTGTATTCAAAATTCTATACCTTTTGACTGCTCGCGAATACTCGCCCACTTTTCAGCAAATCGATGCTTCGTATTTTTCCGATATATTTCTTCAATCTTTGAAACATATTAGTATTGCTACTTTTAGTTCCATTGCGGTAATCTTCAGACGGAGGATCTTGCCCCAAATAATTATCCTTGAACGCAGTAATTTCTGTGCGTAGTTCATCCAAATTGTCGGCAAGCGTTTTGATCTGACCGACCACTTGCCTCATCTTCCGCTGATCGCGGCAGCATGTTTGCGTAGACACATCAGCCTCGCGATAATTCACTTTCCGAGATAGATGATTATCAAGGAACATTACGCGTCTCGAGTTTATTTATATACCATGCGAAGGAACGTTGAAAACAGAATTTATTGGAGAACCTGTCGGGCCTTATTGAGAATAAAACAGAGTACATGCATCAGCCTAAAGATACGTTGAATTTCATCATATTGGGATAGACTCGGTATAACTTCGTAACGTCTAACCAAAGCGCAAGAATTTCGCAGCAGACACGTCGAACAGGAAAGAAGAACAATTTGTAATCGGAATTCAGATGTTCGTGGATATCGGTGGGGTGACCATCCTCGGTGCTCGTATTAAATATCATTTATTTGATTCGACGTACTCGTCCTAGGTACATTAGTCGTCAGTCGGTGTCGCGTGTCAATAGCAGCGCGGCTATCAAACGTGTGTAGTTTGGTAATAGAAAAAGAAAAAGAAATATTCTTCCTTCCTAGCACATACATCGACACGTAATACTTGTTACACGTTATTTGATTTCTATGTACAATTACAACAATTCGCCTCCGTCCGAAGTAATTATCATTTTTCAAGGGGGCAGGCACCCTCCCCCGGAAAAGCGTCTATCACAACAGCTAAACAGTTTAAAGAAGATGCAAAAGTAATCGGTAAAAATGGATAATAAAAATGATCAACATCGCGCTGTACATCGACAAGGAATCCTCCCGGCGTGATCGGTAGTACCAAACCGGTAAGTTTAAATACCGCGAGGCACGCCGGCGGAGAGTTTTCTGGTATTCCACTTATTCGTTGTTCTTTCGCGAATCGCGTTCCTACTAACTCGAGCTGTAAAATGGCATCGTTAATTCGTACATCAATAAATTACTCGTACAAAAAGTATTGTTACGTTTAGCGCGACCATCACAATGGATCGTGTAGCGTCCCCTTTCGCCGTACGCTAGCACACAGGCGTTTCTGGAATGCTGCTGTCGATTCAACATCGTTTCTGCACTACACCCATCTCCCCCGTGGCTGGCCCCCTTCGTTGTTTCAAACTGCAGGGCGAGCCACGCGTGTACTTTTGTTCTAGTAAGTTCTCCTAAAAATCGAGGTAATCGGGTTGCATATTACACCGTCCGCGAATCTCTTTTTAACAATACCTTGGGCACGAGCCCTCGAGCAAGAAGCCGGGCCTAGATGACCATCGAGTAATCTTCGCATCCGCGGATCAACCCCCAAGAAATAAAATTTCAAAACTCACGAACCCCGGCCATGCCTGCGCGAATCATAAGCATCATTCGACTTCATTTCCTACCTATAATACTGATAGCTCCGAACGAAATCGTTAATACGTGCGGATGGTCACGCGGCTTCTTGGCGGAGGACCCTCTTATCACCGACACGAGCTAATTAATCGTTCCCTCCAGAGTGAATCGCGCTGACGCGCGCGCGCATCGGGCGCGCCGACTTTTAATACTTAGCGAGCTACTCACGAGGGATGTCAGGCAAGCCGGAAATTCAGGAAGTAATGCAACTTTTTTGCGCAAGTAGAGTAGCTGACCCGCCACAGAAACCTATTTTCTGTTGTTGCGGTTTTAGGGGCTGATAGAAATACAGAATTTTCTTTCTCGTGGAATATCTCGAGAACGGTGAGAGATATCGAAAAGAAGTTTAAAGAAAAGTTGCGTGTTTCTTTTAAATCTACAAAACTACGAGACCATAATTATCGAATTAAGGATTGATGGTGGGGGTAATTCGAAAAGTGTGGATTTCTCGATAATTATTTCACTGATCAACTACTCTGCATGCACACAGAGTTGCATAATTTTCTGAATTTCCGGCTTGCCTAACTTCCCTTGTCAGACGCGACCTAACGCGCCTCTAACGATATAAATAACATAAAAGACGAGAATATCAGAGAAAGAAGAAGCAGAAGTGTGACTGATTGAATCTCTGGCTGACGACCGTCGAGTAAAAAAGCAGACTAGACCCTTCTCCCCCTTTGTGCTGACAGTTGTCTGTTCGTTTCTCGGCCTCCCTCTTTCTTCTCCGTTCCCCTTTTTTAATTTCCTTTCGTGGCACAGCCTTGTTCCTCCCCGCTCCGCGAACATTCTGTCCCCCCCTTTCGAGCGTTCCTCTTCGCGGGAACGATCTCGCGGCGACGTCGTCCGGGATCGAAGGTGGGGACGGATCTGGGAAGGACGCGTCCCCGTTGTCCTGGAGGGGACTCTCACCCGGATCCTCAGCGGCGCACACCGCCTGGGCGACGTCTCACACAGCTTCGCCCTGAACCTCGTGCTCCTCCCGGTCATCGGCTCGTCTCAGAACGAAAATCCTTCGTGTAATGTCTCGGGCGTGGATGCGCACAGGTGTCGTGTGCTCTCCATGGACTAGCTCAGTTTAATCGGCCGTAGTACGGTCTGTCGGGGATTCGGGGAGGAATATTGGGTACGGGACGCCTATAACACAGACAGCGATTAAATACAGGCGGTAATTCGAGCGATGCTACGGAGAATGCGGCGATAAATGGCGAGCGCTTCGGGAGAGTAAAGCGGTGGCCGAACTCGCGAATCGTGTTATACAGTTGCACCCTTCAAATGCGAGCTTGGCAAATTTGCTTGAATTCCTCAGCATGTGGATTTCGTTTTCCTTCTCCATTTAATTGGGAGTTGTTTAGCATGGAAAGGGAGTTTCTTGGGCAGTGGCGGATTTAACGATTGGCCGATGAGGAAGGCTTATCTTCTAAAAGTAATTATGATTTTACCCAAATACTGTATTTTTATCCGTTTACTATAAATTTCATACCACACGCGCATAAATTTATTTGCAATTCTGTGATGTACACAGGGTGTTCCGGAACGTTTGCCAGCTAGGTATTTTTCCTTAAATCCGCCACTATTTTGGGGGTGTGTCGAAAATCTGCGTTACGCATTTGAAGGGCTCGGTGGAAAATAATTGACCAACGTCCAATTTAATTGTATTCTACTTGGGAGTTTAAGGAAGTACAGGAGTTCTGTTAATAGTTGTTTTTGTAAAAAGCAATGGTATCGTTGGATTACCGAAATCAAACTGTGCTGTTATCGGTGATTGTTTTTGAATGAGACTGAGATTAAAATGTAAACGAAAACAGTGAAGATTGATAACATGTAGAATATTATGATATACTATTAATAATATTATGATATACTATTAATAATATTATGATATGATATTAATAATATCCTAAAGTATCGATGCTCACTGTTTCCTACATTTTAAACCCAGCTCCATTTAAGCAGTGCTTATCGAGTTATCGTAGGCCACTTTTTGATATATGGTCATTTATGTAGTAACCACTGTACGCTGTTGACACAGTGGCCATTTGGAATGTGTATAAAACACTGGGTCCTCGATTAATGATGAAACCGATACCAGTTAGCAGCGAAAAAACAGCTGCCCATGCTTCAGATGTTTCGTGAAAAGATCAACAAGTTTAGAGATAAACGAGTTTAATAATTGGACGTCGGAGAGATTATTTCTTGTACCAAGTTATGACGTGCGAATGAATATGGTTTGTGTAAAACGTAGTATCGTTTTTATGGCATAAAATTGATAAGGTAGGAAGTAATAGAACGCGAAGAACGGCGAATACATTGTCATCTCTAGAAGGAAAAATATGTAAATAATAACGATGGAAATATGCGATGAATGATTATGTAATATGAAGTATGAATAATAAAATGCTTATAACGTAACATGTCTAGTGTATATAGGTAATTATTTCGCAAACTGTTGAAGATGCAAAAAGTTTATGTACAAACTGTTTCGACTAAGGATCTCTAATGTTGACCTTGAATTTTTCATTAGAATATTACGTGCAAAGATTTCTTTATCTTAATCACAAATTAAGTGAGCTCGATATTTATCTACGAAGATTTAAATTGTAAAACTCAGTTTGCGAAGGAAGAATCTGCATACACTTAGTCAGACATGCCGTCTAAATAAACAATACAACTAAAGCAACACGAATGAGATGATGATCTGTGAAGGAAAATTCAGCAGATTACACAACATGCTCAAGCAATAGCGAAAACACATGCAAAAATGATTGTATATAAAACGGACCCTCGATCTTATTCCATTCACTTTCAAATATCAATCCAATTTAACTGGAATTTCGAAAGTCCGAGCGTCCATCTAATACTCGCAGATGTAGTGAATTTTAATCACATTACTTCGCAAGTAAAATCCTGGATGCATGGGGAGGAATTATTAAAGGGCAGTAGTCGTGGGATTCGATCAAAGAAAACGAACGCAGAACGCGAATACGCATTCCAGCGTGCGGGGAAAAGACAAAAGTTTCCCCCACGTTCTCGATCCAGAAGAAAAAAAAGAAGAAAAAAAAACCTTATCTCAAGAATCCATCGGTTAAAACAAAATTAAAAAATTAGCGAAACGTGCGGAAACAGTATACCTAGGTCAGTAACTATCGCCGAGACTCGCCGTGTAACATTAAGTAGAACGTGTTAAGCCCTAATTCATCCATTAGTTCATTAGCCCCAGCAAAAATAATTCTCCCCCGGCGGAAATGCGTTTCCGGTCGTTAGATATCTATACAGACTTCTCTCGATTCCTCCTTCTTTTATATATAGATATAATATATATATATATATACATATATATATATATATATACATATAAATATATATATATATATATATTTATAATCTATAACATGTCGTTATTTTCTATATACACATTTATATTGCAATAAAACAGTGTACGTATATCGCGCGTACGTCGCGCAATATATTACAACGTGAATCGTGTGTGTGGGGTGCACAATCCATTAGATACAAAAGCCAAGTAACCCAGACCGACCTTCCCTTTGCCCGACGAGCACGCGATTCTCTAAACGACACACGAGGACGAATTAACAATCGGCGAATAATTCGAACGGGCGCTTCCTCTTTTCTTTGGACGTAGAAAAAAAACTTGTCTATAAAAATCAGGTATAACGGGTATAAAAATTATGAACGAAGTGACTACGCGCGCTAAAAAACTAGCGGGAAGCTCTGTTTCATTTTTTTTCCTCTCGTTCACCAAAGGGTCCTCCACTCCAGAATCGCCCCGGGGTTACTTAGGCTTCGAGCTGCGCCGACTCTCCCCGACGCCCATTTCGGCAGCGTTAATCACTGTCAAGTTAATTCACGAGGGGAACGCCGGCGACGAGTCTGACGCGAGATACACGCTCCCACAGATTAACTAATTAATATCCGTTCCTTTGTTTCGCCCTTTCGTCCTTCGTCGCAGTTTCTCAACGCCGTCGCGGGTCAGTTCCGCGTGTGCACGCAAACGGTTTCCGTCGACGTTTCGCGTCGCACTGTGCAAGCTTTGCAGTTAGAATTTCGCTATTATGTTTAAGGCTTTAGATGGAAGCATGTACACGGTAAACGGGTCGCGAGATTTTCAATCGGCGCGCGCGTCCTCGCGCGCGATGTGCTTTCGTCCCCTCCCCATCCGTGAGGGATATATCTGAGTGCGAGCGATCTCGAGAACGAGCGCGATAAAGTATCGAGGGAAGTAAGAGAAGAAAGAAAAAAAAAAGTGAAAAGAAAGAAACGAATGGAATAAAAGAGCAAAGGTTTCGATTCAACGCATTTAAATTCTCGGTAGGGATCGTACAATCGCTGGATTACAAACTCTTGGTGTTTCAAGACATCAGAATCGATCAGGCATGCCGCGGGCGCGCTCAGATCTGCCTCTCGATTCCACGATTAAACGCTAAGTACGATAACAATAGTGTTCTAGCGTCCACGAGGGGTTCGGTCAGCCCCACTGCATCAATCTATCGTGGATTTCTAATAGTGTTACCGACGATGTTGCCGCTATCGAACATCGCCAACGCTATGAACATTGGATCTAGCCGTGAGTGCCGGGGGTTTGCCCTCGAGGACCGGTGTTTAGGCTCGATACGCGCGGAGAGTATCGTTACAGATCGTAGAGTACACGAAGTAAAGAATAAAGAGAGCACGGGAGGGAGTTTTCCGAACGAAAAATCGGTGGATCGTTTAATTGACGGTGCGAGTGTGAAGAAATGTTCGAAGGGAGACCGCGAGGGTCTCAGCGAAGCTTCCTTCACTTGTCGCCTTTCGTTGTAACATTTGTAACAAAGATTCCACCCAACCAGGACTGTTAACGATAAAAAATTCTCTATATAAAATAACTGCCATTTTCCTCAGCGCACTACGGAGCGCTCGCGCGTTTCAAAAGAAGACATCGGAATGTTTTACTAGAAATAAGTGCTTGGAGAGGAAGTGTACCTTCAAACATTTCTCTGGCGAATCGAAAACAATAGACATATTCTCTCTTGTTTTTTCATAGCGATCTAAGGTAAAATCAATGTTAAAAAAGCATGCACGACTTCGAAGGGTGGAACCCTCGGTATAGTGTCGACGAACATTGAATAATCTGGACAAACACCGAGGGACGATCTATCTGCGCATCTTTACTACTTGATATGCCCAGTTGTTGATACACTACGCGCCTCGCGCGAGGCTGGTACGCCTACAGACTTATTTCTATCAACTCATTAGACACGTTACTAGAACGATCCGTTCGAAAAAAACGACGCTATATACCATTCCATATAAAAGTAGACCTACGCCCCCGCCGATTTGTAACCGATCTGCGGAACTCCCACTACTGCCTGCGCGCGCGGTTGGTCGTAGGCGCTTTCTCTGTCGGTTTCCGACCAATCAACAGCCTCCTCAGAGTGATCGGTTGCGCGGAACGAGTCTATTCTTAAGTGGAATTCAGTATTGACGTTAACTCAAGAATAAAAAGTCTTGTGATTTACCGAACGTGGAACGTTTACAGGTTACCGAAACAAGTAGTGTTTCTTTTTACCTTATATAGTATGTAATATAATATAATAATATTATCAATAATAGTAATAATAATAATAATAATAGTAATAATACCATAATTGTAATTATCTCTTTAATTCAACGTACGTTCTATTTAACTCTGGCATTACGGTGCAGAATGGATTAACCTGTAGGTGTTTACATGTATGTGTATGTTGTATCACATCTATATATATATAGATGCAGAGGGTGTGCCAAGATTATGTGGCCAGGCCCAAACATGCGTACTCCCCGTGTCATAAGTAAATCGAAAAGTCCGTTACCATTTTACAATCTGGGTGTGCGTTTTCAAGATACGTGAAGCAGTCGAAATTTGGGAATCTAACTTTCGGCGCGCGCTACTTAAACGTCAGTAGCATTTGCACGTACACACAGAGGCAATAACACGATCGTTTACACGTTTAACTCTATCGTACCATTGACAGTAAGTGTTTGCAGGTGCGTAACACAAATATTAGCTCGCTACGATAATGTCTTGCTTCAGTCCAACTACAGTCCGCAACAGAACTGTTCACTCCTTTTACGTTCGCGACATTAGATACGTTTGTCACGCATTTGATAATATTAATATAATATTATTATTTTCTTTTTATTTGCCCTAAGTAATAGACGATTTCCGTTGATTTATGTAGCTTCGCGTTTAACAAATGATCCTTTCCGTTTCTCTGCTCACTGATTTCCCGATTATCACTGGTGTATCACAGAATGTTAATGAAAACAAATTTTATATCATTATCACGCCACCTTAACAACAACGCGTCGCAAGGAATAACTTTTACGAGAGCTCCTCTCGTTATCACGGCCCGAATAATACTGCTCGCGCGAGGCCATGCTCGACAAGGGTATGGGGGTTTACCCTCGTGTTTAAAATATACGAAGGCAGGTAGTTGAGAAATGTGAGAGAGTCGGTGGTGATGGAAATACAAGAACGCTAACTATATGCACGATTTCTGATAAAGTAAAGACCGATCCACAAATACTTGTATCTTAATATTTTAATAAAGCAACGTAGGTTTTAATGTTATCCATAACTTTTGCTGACTTTACCAATATGTTGTCAAAAATGATGTTTGAAATTTATTGGAATTTTCGGTGCGTTTCTATAAACACGCGCTATTTGTTGAATGTTTATTTGATTAATTTGATTTTTATAAGTTATGTTTAGTATTATATGACCTTCCCAGCTGCCGAAAAACTTTTTTGCAATATCAACAATTTATCACAATTTTTTATGTTAAACGTTTATCATTTTTGACTTGAGTTTTAAAAAACTACCAAAAAGTATCTCCGTAATTTTTAACTAATAGCACTAATAAGAAAATAAAGCCTGATCTCATACTCTCCCTCATTTTTCAACTAACACACCAATTTTCTGTGTATTCTCCATTTCCTTTGGCCACTCAATATTGAAACAGCGCGCGCCGGAAGTCAGGCTCGCAAATTTTAATTGCTTACACTTTGAAAGCGGTATAAGAACTTTTAGATTCCGTTCGACACGAGGGATTCGAATGTTTCTACTTACGCCACAATTTTCGGACACCATTCCGTATAGATAGATCTCTATATATATAGACACATAGATAGATCTGTACAATATAACATTACAATAATACCACTTGTGGCTGCTCGCGAGTTTCCCTCTTCCTTCTCTACCTCTTCTCTGTTTCTCTCATCTGATTTAACATATATGATCAATTTTTTGCCTGATGTAACAGTAATCTAGCGCCCAGCGAGTGGACTAAACGACTAATCGGACCACGGTGTTTCGTTTAATCCGCGACTGCGACGTGCTTTCGTCAAGAGAGAGAGAGAGAGATCAAACTTCTCGCATCGATACACCGCAAAATTTACATTCCCTCGATCGGCCTGGAGTACTATGTCAAACGGCAAGAAGAAGTCACGGCCCTCACGCGCAATTCGGCGTGAAGAAATACGTCTAATGTCGGGCGATACCGATCAGTACCATTAGGACCCTTAAAACTTCGAAGAGAAGGTGTTACGGGTATGGTTCCGCAATACACTCAATTTAATCTCAATCTCGTGCCATTGCCTTCGAAAGGAAGGATGGCAAAGATAGTCTTTTGTAGTCCTCTTTTTCTCTCGCCCCCCTCTCTTAATCATTTTGTTTTTTGTTTCATTTTGTTCGAACGATCGAGCAAGGAGCACGAGCGGCGCAGTGACACGAGAAATGCGAGTCCATCGTCGTCGAGATGCTCTTCTACAGTCATTTATCTACCCAGGGAGACCTTCGACGTTTTGCTGTAACGAAAAATAATATTTTCTTTTTGTAATTGCACTTCGATCATTGCCCTCGATCTTCAGCGCGTCACTGCACAGACAGCCGTGCGAGGAATTCGAAAGCCCGCTCCCATGCGTGGCGTCGGTACTCGCGCTTGGATTTGAGAAACAACCCGCGCTTCACGTTTTGCAGACCATCGGGCCGAGAGAACACTCGTCAGAGACATTTGCGCATAGATATATGCACTCGTAGGGAAACACGCGGCGAAACGGAGCGATCTAAGTGAAACTTCACCCCTGCGCGCGGAAAATGCAAGTCCTATCTGTGGTATCTTCATGACCTGATCGAAGGAGTAGCGCAAGGTACTCGGTGAAACGAGAAATTCATACGAATAAGTCATTATTCGGAACTAGATTTTGAACTCTAAATTATCTTCCACTGTGTAATACCTACTCCTGTACAAGGACGAAGCAAACTCTTTGCCATTTAAAAATATGCCAACTTTAGTTAAGATGCTATGGTAAAAGAAGAATAATGTAATATTTCACGATTTCTTTTTGTAAAAACGACGACGTACTGTTTCAAATATAATTCCTGTTATAGGCCATTCTATGCAGATAAACGTCAAATGCTCCGTCTCTCCCTAAGTTCCCCTACACAACCTTGTTCAAACTTATACGCAATATATTTCTATGTAAATATCACGAATATCGTACAATCGGAGCGTGCTCAACTATCGTGGCACCGCGTATTACCGCGAAATCCAAAAGCACGTCGCCTCGCGACACGCGGACGCGTCCAGTTACAAGAACGCGGTAGTAAATACATAGTTATTCATCCCTCCATATATACACGTACAGCGAATTAAATTAGCAAAGCACGGCCGAGGAGCTTAGGAAACAACAAATACCTTCGAAATACAACGTAGCTCCTGAATGTCCGCCGCGTGATACACACACAATTATACATCGTAATACTAGACGATTCACTGTTACAATTTATTCTGACGCGGTGTCAGCTACTGCCAGTTTAGAGCTATTATTTCAGATAGAGAGGTTCTGCGACTCGGGATTTTCAAGCAAAATCCTCGAAGCATTTCTACGCTATATCACATCCTATGACTGAGCACGTTTCTTGCACGTTTGTTTTCTTTCTTTGTTGTCGTTAATATTCCATATTGATTAGCTATTATGTACGTATATATCTGTATATCGTTAATATTAAACGACTAAAAGACGGAACTAAGTACGGTGAACATCTTAAGAGGTAGAGAAACAGTGACTGTCGTTACACGATGCTTAAAATTATTCGGTAATAATGCAAGTAGCCGCCGATGGAAATCGACGGACACGAATAGAAACGAATCGTTCAACAATATTTTCGACTTCTTCCCCAACAGCATGACATTTTTTTTGTTCCTCTCTGTTTGCCTTTTCCGTGAAAGCACAAGCGAGACAAAGACGGATCGTCTGGCAAGCGATAGACGAGTCAACCATGAGCATTACGATAAAAACGTCGATGAAACTCCGTTCACTACCATTGATCACATTATAGGGTTCTAAGTAGACTTTCCAGGACAGTTGCACTGGATACGCGCCTGTGCATATCGATCTAGAATGTGCACTCTTTCTTTAAATATCTTTATCAGCGAGAAGATCGCTTGCGGGTCTTCGTGCTTGGCTTCAGCCGCTTAAACAGTGGCAAATCCTACCGTTCCTTTCTTTCTTTTCTTTACATTAGACCATGAAATTTTCCGCATCCCTCGACAAATATCCATTCGACTATAACTTCATTAGCGAGATTACACGGTACGCGTGTCGTTACTCTACAACCCGTGAAAGCATCTTTAACTCCAGCATTTTAACAGTTAATCCTCTTACGGCGTTAGAACAATATACACGGAATGTCACGAAGCAAATTACGCGTCTTACAAATATATATATATAGAGATACTTCTTAATCGTATTTCCTACGTTAGCATAATATGCAACAAGCACAACGACGTGTGTTCTCTTTCTGCATACGTACATGTATATATGTATATATTTATATGTGCACGTGTTATTCATATAACGTTATAATCTTCGAAGGCATCATCGCTGTTAATTCAATTTCTCCGACCATGCAATAGGGAAATAGAAAGTAGAGAGAAAGAGAGACAGAGATAGAGAAAGAGAGAGAGCAAAGAAGGAAAACGTAGTAGTTACACGCGCAGAGAGCTGTTATTCTGAAACTCTATCGCAAAACAGCGAAGACATCGACGTTAGTTGTACATTCTCAATCCTGAACACTCTACCAATCTACTTTGCGCAACTTAAACAAGAGTAACCCATTCGCCAGGCGTCGTTGGTTAAAAGTGGTAAAGAACCTCGCGACAATAGAAAAGGCGTGACAGCAAAGGGTCTATTTACTTGATCTTGAATGCATCCATCAGCTCGTTCACGGCGGCGTTAGCAGCGGCCTGCGTCGCAGCTTGAGTCACCCTCTGCTGTATTTGCTGTAGACCACCCCCACGACTAAACATACACCACGGACACTCAGCTTTTACCACAGTTCTCATTTTGTTGTAATGTTGTTGTATTTTTCTTTTCAAATATGTTTCTTTTTTCTGCTCTCAATGACTTAACGGTAACTGCTACTTGTGCATTCGGTTAAGCGAATCTCGGACTTATCAGTATATAAATGCGCGGGTCCGCGCGTCGAATGTCCTAAGTGTGTATAATCTCCGAAGCGCGCGGCACTCGGTACAAATAGATGGAACGCGTACATCAAGAGGAATGGTCGTGTCACCCGATCGAATGTGTGATACTCCTTTGAAAAGAAACATTGTTTTCAATGCAGGCACCGACATATACGTCCCTAATTAAATAATTGACATGAACTCGGAACTCATTCTGTATGGCTCATCGAACTGAGGATTCTTTTTTTTCACAGAGAAAGCAATGATGTACAGGGGATTTAGAAGCATTCAGGTGTGCGAACACGTATCGCAAAAGAGACCACCGTGCACCGTGTTTCACATTCCCGCACGGTTCTCACTGTCAAGCAAAGTGTTGTCTTTCCCAACACTCGGAAGTGTATTTCAATTTGGCGTGGCTCTTTTGCCTGTTAAAATGTCATGCTGTTAGTAAGCGAATGAATACTTATCCACCTGCGATGAGAACCCAAGACCATTTATTTTATAACGTCTTTAGTTGTATATACAGGCATCATGTACAATTCCTTTCAACTAATTTACATCGAAACAGATATATATATATATATTATCACTCTGCCTACAATTTCATCGTCTGTCACGAGTGATCGTGATTTATTTCTAGTGACCATTCGCTATTACCGATTAATCGTACCGTAGACATTTAGAATTTTAATTAGAGGTGTGCAAGCTTCCGTATACGAGACCGTACACGCTTCGTTGGAACGACATAGGAAATGAACGCAATATTTTTGGGGATCGTTTGAAAGAAGAAAAGGACGGGGAGAAACGAGAAGTCCGGTGAAATGATTAGTAATGTGGGAAATGATTTTTTGGTCGTTCTTATGAAATAATTGGACCACTCGAAAACAAATGCGAGTTACTGATATGGAGTGGATGTGTAGCGTAGGATAAGTTGCTTGTCAAAATCCTTGGAAGCTCTTGGCCACTAACTAATAGAAATCTTACAAATTACACACCCCTAATTAACAGTGATCTAATAATCTGTAATATATTGCAGACAGAACATATAGCGTTAGGAAATTGTATTTCGTGTAAAATGTACACTGACTAGATGCAATCGTTATATATATATATGTATATATATTGATTAGTAGCGAATAGGCGAGTTAGTGCGAAGACTTTATTGTCGGCGCCTGCAATAGAAAGTGAAGTTAGCACCAAAGCCTCAATCACACAAAGCTATAGAGACAAAGCAACTGCAGAATTTCCTTTTTAATTGTTTTAGTGAAGATTAAATCAAAAAGAGGCCCTTCACCTCGTAACTTAAGGCACAAGGACTATTTCGACACAAAACTGACAAAAAAACGTTGTTGTGCAAACTTTCTCGTGTGCGAATCTTGATAATTGAAAAGGCAATTGCTAGTACAGAGTGCTTCTCAAGTTATGCATCGTTTTAATGGCCTCTGTACTATGCCACGAGATAGACATTTTGGTGAATGATACGTAATTGTTTTTGTACTTACGATGGTATAAGGGGAGGAGGTAGGCCAGGATTAGCACGAGCCGGCGGTGGTCCACCAGGTCCAGGTCGGTTTGGGATGGCCGGTGCTGGCCGACCACCCATCGGTACCGGCGGTGGTGCTCGAGAGCTAGAAAGAGGTGGTGGCTGTGTCACTCCACGTCTTGGCCCACCAGGAGATGGTGGTGATAACCTGCAACAGATTCGTTGCAAAATGAATAACAGCTACTACGCTCGTGCAATGTATTCAAACCTCGCGCCCAAAACAATTACAATTTTCAAAACCCTGAAAATTAGTATCGTGTAAATGTAATGGAGAAATAACTGTTCAAAGCGTAACCAGGACCAACTTTCCCACCTCGCGCCACTCTTATTCTCAGGACTGTTCTCGTTTCTGTGTTAAAGTTAGGATGCGAAGAAGATGGGGAATGTTTGTATATAGTGTGTAAAATGCCGAACGGCACTTTGTATTACGTTTTAATAATTATACGAATACACACAAAGCGCCAAATTAAAATTGCAAATAGAAAGTTATGAGGTGTATTTTGAAATTAAAATTATAAAGCGTACAGATGAGTGTATATACACATATGCTGCTTTGAATTATGAGCAAAAAAATAGGCGGAAAAAATGATAATTATGAGAAACGTAGTGGCTCTTACCCAAGACTGTTTCAACGGTGTTCAAGTGTAT
Organism: Andrena flavipes; assembly: GCA_963971345.1. Taxonomy (NCBI): domain Eukaryota; kingdom Metazoa; phylum Arthropoda; class Insecta; order Hymenoptera; family Andrenidae; genus Andrena; species Andrena flavipes. The sequence continues at coordinate 47,816,582 of OZ020482.1, forward strand.
GTGGCAAAGCAGGCAGTACAAGATTGAAAGATACCGAATTAGTTAAATGCATAAGCGCCAATGAAAATAATAACATAATTTTTACCTCGGATTCTCGGCAGACGCCAGCCAATCGTTTTTCACTGGCGGTGGCACTGGAGTGGAAACTGTCGCCATCGAAACATCCCCGATAATACGAAGTGCCTCCTTGCATGCATGATACATGCGCAACATTTCTTCTCGCTTTTGTGCTTCATCGGCCGATTCCTCCATCATTGAAGCCTGCAATATCCGTTAGGTCATTCACCATTCCAAAATTGAACAACGTTATTTAATTGCAGAGCAGATTCGGAAGAAGGATGGGATGCTACAAATAAAAGGGTAGGAGAACTTACAGTTAAAGGATTAACGAAGGTCTTCAGAAAGTCTTTATCAAATTTGCTCAACTGGGAGAGGGAAAAAGGACTTCTTAGGACATCGTGAAGTTTACGTGCAGGTGGATAGATTTTTGAATATTCTAAATTTACATAAATTTTTACCTGATCACCGCTTGCGTAGAGATGTGCCAACAACTCTCCGTTAATGAAATCCTTTGCATTGTTAATGATCAAATGCATGATAGACTTTGGAACCAGATCGCGAGTAGTTTTTGTAACAATCTTCATGTACGAGTCTACCAAGTTTCTAATAGTCTCCACTTGACGCTCCAATTGAGGATCCATTGATGACTGAGCTTCTGATCCGCCCTATGAACATGTGAATTGTAAATTCTATGTGCCAATGGTGGCCAGATTAGAAGGTAAACTTTTATAATCCACACGTTAAATATAATTTGAATATATAAGAAATGTGAGAAAAATATAACTGCAATAATTCCAGTGTTATTGATTTTCTGTTCGATTGGAAATTGCTGCTAGCGGGAAGAACAACGAAGTGTTTTTTTTTTAAACGATACATATGTACGTCACTAGCGTACTGTATTCATAATTAAAAAAGCAGAGCTGGGTGGTAGTGTCTCGTATTTGGGTGTGTCGTGTATTTTGTATGTCTACGAGATTTCTACAATCGTACCAACCTCATATCCTTCCTTTAGTTGATTAGAGACAAAAAACATTTAATTATAATTGTGAATGCAATACAAGAATTTAATAAATTGATTTTCGAGAGGAAGTAATAGATACAAGAATTGTGCAATCGATACTTGTGCGAATAGTCTTATTAAACTAAATAGAAGTGCATTCGTAAAGATGCAATGTTTCATATTTCAAAGTTTCTTTACCAGAATTATGCCTTTTGGTGCAAAAGAAAAGCTTATTAAATAGTACTATGTTAGAATAGCATTAATTTTTAAGCATCAAACTTTAGTAAGCGAAATAAATCTCTCATGTATCATATCATAATTAGTTTTAAGATATGTCATCTACTAAGAGTGTTAAGAAAGATTTATTATAACAATTTCGAAATTGATTGTATCACAACACCACACACTTAAGAATATACTATAGAATCAAACACTTTTTATGTTGCCCACATTAACTCACCCGCTGCTTATCCTAAAATAAATTAAAACAGGTCTGTCTAATAAACATAACAAAACATATGTCGATTTTATAATATCTACTTTGTCCTAATAACGACATAAACCAAGAATAACATATTTTTAAACGAAAAGAACAGAATATATTCTTATAATTCGATGAGACTAATTTAATCAGTGAATACTCTGTGATATTTGCCAAAGTGAATTTCAGAATTATATCGGAAAAGCTTACCTCTCCTTCTCCATTTGTTTGCTCGGTCGATTTCTCCGGATATACACCAGCGCGGAGGAAAGAGGCCTTCCAAGAATCAACATCGTCCTGCGTTTCGCAACTCAATTCTAGCTGTTTGTAATCCTTATAAACATTTCTGCCTTCCGGATTAAACAGAGCAAACAAATGGCGCCGGGACATGAATCCTTGCTCCAAATCGCGCAATTTCAATCCATCTAAAGGTAGCATATACTTCTTCTCGCGCTCCTATTGAAAGAAACAATAAATGTGAGTGATAAACGCTGGATTTATTATCGGCGTGTGTACGTTGTAATTGAAGAATATTTACTTCTTCGTCTTTGAACCAAGAAATACTCTCTGATGTTAAGACAAACCAATAATCTCTGGAACCACCCTTCATTATACCGAGATTATGAATGCACATATACCCCTTACGTATTACTTGATTCCCTAATGTATGGCGACCAGACTTGACAGCGTTTTCTGAGGATTGTTGTGCACTGTAACACAAGGAATAATGTATAATGAAATGTCAAATAGAAAAGAGCATTTTAATACCCATGTACAAAATTTATTATAACAACTTGCCACAAAAACTTGTTAGTTGACCGTATAAAAATATCTAGCAGGGTAAAAACCTAGCAACGTTTTATTAACTTATATAAACGTTCACGCAAAAATTTCAAATTGAACTTTTCCACTAAATAAATATATAAATTATACGAAAGAATTAAGTTTTCTTTTTAAACGTGTGCATTTATAATGCAAAAAACATTGCAAAATGAAATGTGACAGAAAAAATAACCAGCATATGTAGGATAATTGCTTGGACAATATATATTCTCTATTTATAATTTGTCATGATGAGAATTCGATAGGACTTGAAGAAATGTGATTTTACCTTTTAAACTATTTCGATTTATATATGAAAACTATAACATATAGCCACAACAATTCCATGCATATACTCTTTCATACAGCTTTAAGTGTCACATTTGTATAAATTCTTGGTATGCGCATCATTTGTAACATGAAGATACATACAATTATTATTGCTACTTGATCAACACTGCGGTAATTTTGCAGTTCATAATGCATAAAGAATTGCAAAAGCGCGTATTACATTCATTGTGAAACAAAGTGAAAAATGGTGAAACTAAGATTTGATGGTGCTGTATGAAATATTCGATTCGGAGCATTTATGAATGTCTTAGACAATGAATGGTCCATTTAGTAGTAATTTATTTTGTGCAAGTATGTACAAAATACTAATACATTTAAGTTCTCAAGAAATTATGGCTGTATTCTATGCTATGTAAAACTATATTATAAAAGATGCAGACAAAGAAAACTCAATAATAATTTATATGTAATAGCATCTAATGTTTAAAGAGATTCGTCTTTGCGTCGAGTGATCGTACTTCTATTGTCTTTGTACACGCGAATTAAAATTATATTTTAGTTGTCGCAAGTACAATTTAAATAACATATATGTACATACATATGAACACTATGAATTTTCAGTTGCACTATACAAAAAACTATTATTAATAAAATGTTAAAGAATGAAAAATCGTAGATATCGATTTATTGTTGAAAAAATTCAAAATTTGCTAAAGTAATATTTAATAGTTTTTTTCTCTGTATAAAGATATGAAATTAAATTAAATATCGCTATGTCAAGGACTTGTTATAGAAATGATAAAAAAATTGAAAGCTGGGTAAAGTTAAACAAAGAATAAGCGTAAAAGAATAAAGAGCGTGAAAATGGAAAAGGAAGAAAAATGTAGTGTAAATCTTTGTTCCAATGTACTTTATAATTCTTACCTTGCATTATGGCTACTGGCTGCCGCGCTGCCGATATAATTAAATTATTTCTTTAATTGTGAAGTATAAAGAATTGATGAAATGGAAACAAATGTCAGGAAATGTGTATATGGTATGCGATTCAAGGAAAGACATACAACATTTTACAATTTTCAGAACATAAAACATTAATCAGAGTGGTATTAGCGGTGTACAAATATCACAGAAAATTAATTATCCGGAAGATTCAGAACGCGTAATTAGAAATAGTTTCTTATATTAAGTATGTCTTGCCTTTAATGGTGTAAAAGCTTGTGTTACAGCAGAAGTTATAATATCGCTAATCTTTATTTCGATTATTCTTAATCATTTAAGAATCATAGAAATAATATTATCCGAATGTTTCTCTAGGCTTGACATGATATGCTTCAAGAAATGAGATATCGAGGCAAAATATCGCTATAGGGTGGAAATAAAAATTAAACAGAACCTACAAAAAAGTCTAATGTTCACGAATATCATTTACAAATCGTTTCCCGTATTCTGTTTCGATCATTTGAATTTTGAGAATTTATCAAGTGGTGAAGTAAGCAAAACTGCAAAGTGGACAAAAATGATGTTAGTCACATAGAAATAAAGAATTAAGATGTACAGGTACGCATATTGCAAAGAGGGAAGATGTAAATGAGATACATTTTAATATGACTATACATATGACACGAAGTGTCATACAAATATACATGAGGTAGATAGAACAGTAGTAAATTCTACTATTTATCAATGATATCAAATATGTGTGCCTTAGCCTTGAAGGACAAAATGAACTAACAATATTTTGCTAGTTTAAAGCTTGCTATGTGAACTGACTTTAGCAAGGCATGCACCGATTATGAAATATACCGTATTTCACCTGATTGCAAGCAACACATCGATTTAACTAAAGGTCCATTATTAAAGATGTATACATTTGAATTTCCAAATTTGACTTCATTATTATTTATAACGATATCTCTTTTTTTTTTTAATTCAGGAAAATACGGTACAAACGCGTATTATGTATGGATAAATATTTGATGTGAATTCAAATATATATCAACATATATACCAATTTGCATGAAAAGAAAAAAAAAAATTAGCAAGCAGACTATTATTACTATACGTAATTTATGAATTCTCTTAGTATCATCTTTTTTTACTTTGTAAGAAACTTAAATCATGATTTTGCAAAGGAACCATATTTTTAAAACATATTGGATATTTTTAGTAAAGCACATTATCATCCCGTGAACTATACTATGTGTTGAATTTACATTAGTCATGCAATATATAATTCATTACTGCAATTTAGATTACTTTCTTTTACAGATATTGGCACCTTAGTAAGTGACCCAATACAGATAGAACATCTAATTATCTCATTTGTCAAACTTTGATTAGAATCACGAAAAAATGAATGACACAGAACCTGAATATCTTCTAAGTATATATTCTGAATATGTACTAAGGGAAATGCAGAAATAGTATTTTCATGTTTTTTTTCCAAAATGTAGAAGACTATTTCGTTCGACTAATTTAATAAGAGTAAGCTTTTTTATGAATTTTCTTCATAATTAAGCTTTGTAATAGTGGTGATCAATAATTTCAATCGAAATCATAGAATATGATACAATCCTGAGTTGGACTGTGTAAAAATAGTATTTAAGAAAAGTCAAATTCGCGCTAAGAATCGTTCCGCTTTTGATTTGAATGTTTATTGTACGTTTAATAATAGAGACAGCTAGATGTTCTGTATCTGACAAACAACCCAATATAAGTGTTACATAATTATACATTATTTTTATCCCACTTGAAAAAATACTGCCTTTACATATTATAAACAATAATATGATAACTTGAAATGCTTTAAAGAAAAAATATTTCTCAAATAAGGAATACCGAACGTTGTGAATATAAATACATTAACTATAGCTGCAGTCATGAATATAATAAGAACAACATATAGCGCTAAATGTGCGGTCTTTAAAAATTAAATTTTTCTATCGTATTGTTTACTTTTTTGATTTTTTTGAATAGCTACTGAAACATATAGTAGAACATTGGAATAACTTACTTGGCGAAGCCAATAAAATCTTCGTGATTGGTGTTCATGTACGCAAGTTCGCAATCAACCAAGAGCACCAACTGCTCCTTGCACATCTGTTCGCGTTGTCTAACGTGAGTAGTTATGATACGCTCCGTCTCTTCTCTCAATCGCGGATAACGTGCCATCTGTGCAGACCAACAAATGTATCACACATATATCGCTTGATATTTTATAAACGGAAAAAGAATTCACCTACCCTGTCTGTACAAATGCGTACTACATTACTGAGTTCTTGCACAACTAAATCCACACATTTCAGACTAGGTTCTTTGAGTCTATTGATTTGTTTCTTGACTATTGCCTCAAAGGCCATATCAGGAGTAAACAGACCAACCCTGATACCTATGACATTTATGCTGCTATTAGTGATACTTTCAAACAACAGAGGATGTTTATTTACTTCGATATGTGCATAAAGTTGCATTAATAAGAGTATGAAAATTCTAACTATAGTTTACCGTGGATGTTCCTAATGGCAAAAGCAATTTCTCTTCTCAATTCTTTCTCATCGAATTCCATTTTAACTATTTCAAAGGGAAAACGCTCGTGGAATAGTCTGTTTATCTTAGCACCTCCGCTGAGCTCGTTTGTATTGATTTGCGCAGATCCCGAACCTTCTATGGTTCTCTCAAAATCTGACTGAAGCTGCTGTATCATCCTTAAAAACATTTTTCTTTCAATCAATGCGTAGACAAGCACTAAATTCTAATATTAGTTATATGGATAGAGAGTCGTGATACTTAATAAACTGCAAAGTCAATACATCCCATTAATATGTTAAGATTCTGTGTTAGTGAGTATACTTGTTACTGTTCACACTTCGAGTGTCTACAAATGTACAACGCGTTAAAACTCTCATGCAAATGGTACACACATTGTTAAAAACAATGAAAAATATATGATACCTACATAAACTTATGAATTGATCTGAAAAAATAAGAAAGAGCTCTAAAATATCAAGACCCTCCACCCATAGTGTGCTTTAAACAAAAAATGGTACGTTTAGTTTGTAAGAAACGGTATCAATGAAATGTGAATGAAATAAAATGTGAAACATCGTAGAATCTGTTGTGTTTACGTCCGCCGTGTGTGTTTCTTCTTTTTGTAAATGAAGTTTTATTAAAATTTTATTACATTAACAGGCAATATATTAAAGGAATTATGAGAATGATATATTATATCACTTATGGTGAATGGCGTTATAAAAATACTTACTGCAACATAGCTTTTGTTTTTATAGCAGGATCATCGGGTCTGAAATGTTTGTACTGTTCTACATCCTTTTCCAACGTAAGCAACTGTTTCTGTAATCTGTCTCTTAATGCTGGCAAGGTATCTCTGATATGGTTTGTCAACTGTTGATTTAAAACTCGCTGCAAGTACGGTGTACCTAATCTATCTGCTAAGTGCCGATAAGATGGATGGCTAACAGAGAAACAAACATTTCGTAAATTTTGCTGAACTGCAAATTCGTACATTCGTTCTTTATTAACAGTCTGTACCTTAAGAAGAATTTCCTTTCAGCTGCCAAAGCATTTTTTATATCTTTCCGACCTTCTATATCCTTCTGACTTCTGTTAACGACACCTATGTAACCTCGCCTTAGAGGCAGTAGCTTGTTTTCCAAAATATCTCTCGCATCGGTACCATCGTCCATAAGATCCAATTTTGTAATGACACCGATTGTGCGTACACCTTAAAACAATTTACAGCATAAAAATACCTGTTCGACCTCGCTAATATAGAGTTTAGTGTATGCATAACAATATACCTTCGGGATCCACTTCTTTAGCAAGTTTAAGAGCATCGCTATTTGCTAAATCAGTGTTCGCTGGAGTAACTGCCAATATGAGACAGTTTTCCCTTTTGATGAATTGGAATATCATAGCTTTAATCTGAGCCTCTATGTCTACTGGTTGATCACCGATGGGTACTTTCGTAAGCCCAGGTAAGTCGATGAGCGTTAAATTCAGAACTGATAACAAATACGTTAATTAAGTATATTACTAGCATTTGTACGAGGCACAATAGATAAATATATTTACCATTGGGTGAATATACTCTTAAATTTATAGGTATGTTGGAGATACCCTTATTGCTGCCCGTAACTCTATCTGTTTCCGCTTCAATTTCCTTCCGTACCTCGTCGAAATCCACAAACTTTTTACCTTTACAGTGTAGAAATTCAGCCATTTCTATAACGAAGAAAGAAATTGCTTAACAATTGAAGAAGTTTTATGTAAGGTTCCTGCATTATTTTATACCAGCCAAATATTTTGAATTGTTTGACTTTATAGTGGAACTGGCAATGCGCTCAATTTCCTTCTTATCAAAGGTTCATTGCCACAGGAAACACGATAATTCTACAGATAACATTTAAGAAGATGCTGTGCAACTTTGCACGAAAAATGACAATAAGCTTTCATGAAGAACACAATGCCAATAAAACTGTTATAGCTCCTTGTAAAATGAAATACCATAAAATGAGTAACCATTTTGAATATGCAAGAAAATAATTTTCTCCCTATAAGTTGGTCTTATTTCCTTTATCTCCAAAAACAATTTTATCCATTGCAAAGATAATTACTAAAAAATGCTCCTATATCATAATAAACAAGATTTTTCTAGTTATCTATGATGACTCACCAGTTGTACTGTTAATCAATTGTAAGATAAGTGGTCTTCTGGTTACAATGCCTGATCCTCGAGGTAAGAAATCCCTGGAAAAGCATGCCATTATAATTTGTACCATTACGATAAATAAAGTACATGAAATTTATATTGCATAATGACATACTTTCTACATATTACTAGAACAATATGTTGAATATAATAACAGAGTGGTACATAACCAAAACGCAATTCTGATTTAGGATCTCTTGTATTAACATAGGCATTGAAACTGATTTACATGTGTAATACAAAGTCTAAAAGAATAATGTATCTTGCAATTGAAAGTGTTTCTTTAATGTTCCTTCCAACATATGAATTACTAACTGTACTGTCGTAATAACATACGATAATTAAGAAATATTTATTAAGTTACTCGAAACATCTGCATACGGAAAAGTGACTATTAACATTTCCGCCGAGACGAGTGAAAAAAGGCCGTGTTAATGGAACGTAACACTAAACGCGGTCTACACCGCGAACAATTAAATTAATAATCCTCATCGTCGTAAACGCACGGTGCGGGTAATTCTGTGGAAGGTTAAATATGCTGGTAACGAGAAAGAGTAACCGTTTGACAGGTCGGTGTGTAGGCGGCCTCGCATCATAAAGATATAGTTGATTTCGATGTCACGATCGATAGGGATTAAAATAGTTAACCTGAAGGGGCATAGAACAGGGGGGCTAGTGAAATGAAAATAACCGATGACGGATATGAAAATTTATAACGTGGCGCAGCTCGCCACGCCTTTCATCAAACGCCTGAATATATTCGTAATTATCGTTAATGACTCATGGGACGGTCTAACGATGGAAAACAATGAATCGATAGGGCACGGGGGGATACTTACTTCCCGACAAAGTTCTCGAGAACGGAACTTTTCCCTGCGCTCTGTCCGCCTACCACCGCGATTTGTGGTAAATCGAGCTGCATGTGCACCCCGAGCTGCGTGAATGCATCCTGCAGCTTGTTCACGATCGGGATCAACTGTTCCATACCCGTGTTCCCTGCCATTTTGTCGTGGCTGGTTGCTCACTGACCCAGGAACACGATCGTCTTCGATACTACGGCTGTGTCCTGTGGGCGACACCGAGCTGCCACCACTTCCACGCACAACCGTCGGAGGGTAGCTGCCAGAAGTGATCCTATCCGTTTTCGTGAAGCACGCACTACCAAAATGGCCGATATTCGCGATGGCACCGTGGGATCTACATCGGATTTCACCGCATCTTTCCAAACATTGCGACCGCGCACGGATCACAAATGTAAGACGTCAGCCGCTGGCCTACTACTGGGAAAGACACACCAAGGACCTCCGCATCCACTGCCGTTCACATAAATGAGGTCCAGCGCACGGACTCGAGGCACGTAACGTTTCAATCGATAATCGAAGCGTGCGCAGAGGCGCCTTCGTTGTGACCCACTTTCCGCCGCGAGATAAAATCCATATCGTCCTCCCGTCGCCTGACCCTTTTCCGCGTCCCGCGGTGATTTGCTGCCGAAGGAAGCTGGACACGCGCCTTTTCCCGTCTCTCACGGCCTGTCGCGATCAACAGCCCATTTTCTGCCCGATTGCGAACCCATCGATTTTGAACGTTACGCGGCAAATACTTTTACTGGCGCGGAACGTCTGCAATCGTTTGAGAAAGTAGGCGGCGACCAATGGGAACCACTACTTTCTGGCCATTGCGTTTGCAGAAACGATAGTTCCCCATTGGCTGACGGAGGATCCATGACATTCATCTAGATGAAGAGAGCTTTTATAGAATAATTGCTCGTAACCTATGATCTTATCTCTTTAAGCGTTGCACATTTCACTGTGACCTTCGATTAACCTAAATAAGGTCGATCGGGAAGTCGATTGTTGGTTACGAGATGTTGTTATTTGATGCAGAAGTATATTAAATACAGGTGTAAAAGATGCACGCTATGTTGGAAATAAAACGCTATAATTTTACGAATAGGCTGGTCGCATTTATTTGTATTATAACACACGCGCTTTAATTGAACTATCGATAATCAATATGATGGAATGATAATATATATTTCCAGAAAATGTAATTGGAATGTTAAAAATTTTAAACACTCGTACGCCTGCGTGGTAACGTCGAACGTCTCTTTAAGGCTTCTTTTAATGTATCGGGAACAAAAGAAAAGTCGAAGGGATTGAAATGTTATTATTGGTCAGCGTGTTTTGCTTGTGCAAAAGTAATAATTTTCTTTTAAAATTGACAGACATAGCTGTAATATTACTACTTGTAGAAGCATGTCAAGGAAAGCTAAAAATTGATTAATTAAACTGTTCATTGAAAAACTGTTCATTTTCATGTATTCATTTTCACGTATTAAAAAATGAAGAGCCAATGAGATACAAGGTTTAAAGAGAATCGAAAGAGATCGTTTTTAATCTCATCTTGCAGTGAATTAATTGTGTTTGCAACTCGCGCAATGAAAAAGGCGGCTCGTAATCCTTCGTTAAATAGAACGTTGAAAGCTGTCTGCTTAAGATGAATAAAGACTGAAAGATTAATTCGCACTGACTCGTCAGGAGAGAGTCCTTAAAAATACAAATCAACTGTGAATGCGGTAGACATATATGCAGCGAGTGAGGGCGCGATCAGTATTTTCTTGCGATACGAGTCCAAAATGTCAGACATCGATAAATGGCTAGAAATTGCAAAAGAGTGCAAATACCTTCCCGAAAATGACCTTAAGGTAAATAATATACACGAAGTATTATTTATTATAATATTATTCTTCATAAGTTTGATCGCTACATGTGACAGAATGATTAGCGTATACTGATAGGTTACTTATGCCCACTGCATTTCCTTCAATAATAACGTTAATCTTGTTTAGAGCCTTTGTGACATAGTATGCGACTTATTGCTGGAAGAATCGAATATTCAACCAGTGTCCACTCCAGTCACCGTATGTGGAGACATTCACGGCCAGGTAAACTTCATACGTTTGTTCTAACCTCAATACGACATCCCGTATCTCTAATAGATAGCGATAACTATTCCGATAACAAATGGTGCAAAATGCTTTCACACGAATTGATTAATACCCCTGATCGTTTATTTCTTTTCAGTTTTATGATCTAGAAGAGCTGTTCCGCAATGGAGGCGCTGTGCCTGATACAAATTATATATTCATGGGAGATTTTGTAGATAGAGGGTATTATAGTTTAGAAACATTTACCCGCCTACTCACGCTTAAAGCTAAGTGGTCCGATAGAATAACACTGCTCCGAGGAAATCACGAATCCAGACAAATTACTCATGTTTACGGTTTTTATGGTTAGTACGTGTTTGGGTTCAAAAGTGTCATTAATTTATTACCTCTGTACATGTAATAATCATATTTGTGATTCTCCGCGCAGATGAGTGTCTAAACAAATATGGCAACGCTAATGCCTGGAAATATTGCTGCAGGGTATTCGACTTGCTCACAATTGCCGCTGTTAGTATTTATAAATAATAAGTGAATCGACTAAAGCTTATGTGTGCATAACTAATGTGAATATATATTTTTCTATTTAGTTAATCGACGAACAAGTACTTTGCGTACATGGTGGCTTATCTCCAGAAATTAAGACACTAGATCAAATTAGAACGATCGAAAGGAATCAAGAAATTCCACATAAAGGTACTTGGATCATTATCGTGCGATGTCACACGCGATACATCGTGGTCATACGTATCGGTGAATTTTACTTTTTCGCTCGATCTTCAGGTGCTTTCTGCGATTTGGTCTGGTCTGATCCCGAAGATGTCGAGACATGGACTATTAGTCCACGTGGAGCTGGTTGGTTATTCGGACACAAAGTAACATTTAAATTCATGGATATCAACGATCTTAAACTGATTTGTCGAGCTCATCAATTGGTCCACGAAGGTGTGTATTGTTATAGGGTACAGGAAGGAAAGCTTAATTAATATTTTGATGTTACTTACAGGTTATAGATACATGTTCGACGATAAACTTGTGACAGTGTGGTCGGCTCCAAATTATTGTTATCGTTGCGGTAACATAGCTAGTATTTTACAGTTCACAACTGTGGATCAAAGAATCCCAGTGCTATTCCAAGCAGTGCCTGATTCTGAAAGAGTAATACCACCTTTAACCACTACACCATACTTTTTGTGATCTAATTTAGTGGTTTATTTGTTTGGATGCAGAAGAGTGGTATCTGCGTTTAGGCTTTACAGAATTACATGACTGTTTCTTTGTGTCGATGCACCCAGGCTGGTACTACGAGCATAAAATTTTCAAAAATATTTCCACGGGCGATACATTATTCGGAATTTTAGTCGAAAGAATCTTTTCTTCTATGTTTCGCGAGAAAATTTGCAATTTTATAATCGGAATTATCGTGCAATTATCTATTCAGGAAATGTTCTTACAGATTTTTAGGAAATATACTCTTTTTGTATGTTCTTTTTCTAGTTTTCTAGTTTTCTAGTTTTCTAGTTTTCTAGCTTGAACAGTGATTCGCATCGAAAGAAACGTGAACGCTCTGTGGTCTAGACGCTTTTGCTGTCTACTGTGTACATTCTGTAAAGCATTCGCATCTCAGAGCAGTATCGCGGAGGATTACCGTTCTGAAGGCCAAGAGCTTTTAAGTAAGTTGCGAACGTGAACAGCAAACGGTTCATTAATGTATGAATGAATAAATGAAAAGCATTTAAACATTCCGGCAAGGAAGAGTCTCTGAGTATAGTGAATGCTTAATTGATATTACGATCGTTGCGCGTAGAATTCAGGTTTATTAAAGCGTGAGCATATATACTACTGTTAAGGTCTTCCTGAGTATGTAATTAATCTGTTTCTGGTTTAGATATTGTGTGTGCTGTGTGCAATTCTTTTTATTCTAGATGCGCAATCAGTGTTCTTAGCAGCATAAATTCGGCGATTCTGCCGAGGTACAAATAGTATGTAGCAGTAGCCAAAGTTTTCCTGCCTAGGTAAGGAAATTCATTAGAACAATTGTATTATATAATAGAGGTTTTGTTATTATTTTTATGCACATGACAATTTTATATCCGACTTTCATTCCCTTCTCTATTACGTGCCCAACATGCCATTCGTAAAGTGTTTTTAAACAATTGGAATTCTTTCAGAGTATCGGCCTTTTCAGCCACGTTTCACTTCTATGTGTACAGAGCAATAGTATGAATATTATTATATTCTCCGAATCTTTGTACAGTTTCCACGTTGTATGCCAAATCGCTGTCGTACTGAATAATTGTAATAGCTAGATCGTCATAAGTTCATTAAATGTAGGGAGCAATTTTTAAGAACCGAGACCTTTAGCAATGTGCCTCTAAATTAATAAGCGTTTGTGTAATATAATGATACGGTAATTGATACATAATTAACGGAACGCACCGGCCATTGCGTATCATAAGCCTGAATTCTGACCATCGATTTACTAGCTCATGATATTCCTAATCGATCACAGACTCGACAAATATGGCATTGGCATTGGCACTGGCTGTCAAGTTGAAACTACTCTATTTTCAATTTTGTGATATAGTTCAAGTGAGGCATGTGAAAATTGCGTCGACGTTTGTAACGATTTTCCATGTCGGATCGTTTCAGGATGTTTTGAAGACTTTGTTATTTCAAAAAGTATAGTCAACTTTTGAACAGTGCCTTCAGAACTATAACACGGCGGTCTATTTAGAAGTAAATACTTTCTACTGACGGATAATCATAGACGAACTAGGACGGATCATATAAATAACGACGAGAGCTTAACAAAGTGCGTGTGTATAAGGAAATTTTTTTCACTTTTTTATATTCCAGGAAATACCATTAATATCTCCTTATCGTACTTGGGACTTTATTGTCACGTAAGATATTTCGGCGTCCAATTCAATTGCTTTACCTACAATCTACACGATGCCGTTTTAACATTTTACAATATTATCGATAAAAAATAACGATCTATAATATATACCCGGATTGTTACGATACGCAATTATACGGTTTTACATTAATCACAGTGCTTTTATATTTTACATTTGTCGAATAATTGTATTAGATAGATCGATTATACGATGCAGGACAAGGAGTTTACGTTACAAACTCGACTGGTCGGTTTTACAGCCTCTATATCGTGGAACAGAGATGTTTAGTACGAATGCCTGCGTAGTACAGACATCCTAGAAATCGTAAAAGTATTAGCTTCTGCGGCTACACAGGTATTCGCAGTATTCACCTTTGAAATGCCTCTGTCTGTGATCGCTTTAACCTTATCGAAGTGTCCAAGCGCTTGTGACCATTTCTATATATCGGCGAGCTCACGCGAATAAAGACAATGACATTAAACGACGAGACTAATTTAGCTTAATGTTCTTGTGCAGGAGCTTGAACACTGCGCATAATCCTTAAAGATCTCACAGGTAGACAACATTTTAACGAACATGTACCTTGAAAGTATAGACTTTGTTATGTTAATGTAATGAAATGTCTGTAATAAAAACGCGCAGAAAATTGCAATTCACATTAACTCCGTAATATCTCCCGGCGCTGCTATCATCATCATTGCCATTGTGATAAATAAAGTACAACACATGTATGCATATGCGTCGGCAGGTGTAAGAGGAAGAAGAGACATCATGTGTAGGTATAGGGCGTGGAACAATAAAAATCATTTCCATAAAATCTGTTTATCTTTAATTAGTTTATTTACTTGTAATAATATTATTTTCATCGTATATATAATAATTCTATTTATTCCTTACTATTTATATATAATAATATAGTGTATTTATGTTCACTATGTATAATATATTATCTACATTTATAATCCCTATGAAAGGCATCTCCAAACAGACTTCAGATTTACTTCTTTTTTTTTTTAAAATATTTTATTTATTCATAAAAATACAGGGGGTTTACGCGCCACCTGTGAAATTCAGCCTGTTCTGCCTGGAACCGATAGCTTCCGATTATCGGTCGGATTAAATAACATTGTATACCTTACGATCCTTAATTCTTCTGAACAACAACGAATTAATTATTCCTCAACATCGCCTATGTACACGTCTTCGCGCAACAAGCCCGAAGCTTCAACGTTCAGTTAAAAAAGTCTGCGGCGCGTTCCTCTCTCGCTTCTCGTTGTATCGTATTTAATAACTCTGCGATTACATTATTAATATCACTCGCCCACTGGGTAAAAACGATGAAACCGCAGAACCGAATTTGACAGCTTCGATATAATATAAACAACGAAATGCAGCAAAAAAAATGCAACGAACAAGCTCGATGAATATCCAGGAAATCGTTAGCGACGGCGAGAAATAAATTAAGAACTAATAGAATATTTATTTTTACAACGAAACATATATATTCTCTTCTCCATCGACTAGAGGGTTTGGTTTAACACACCGTATCGATAAAATAAACCAAAAAAAGAAAGGCTCAAGTAGGTTGCCCAGCCTGTTCAGGGCATTCCTAGCCTTTCTTTCCATAATTTGATCAATGTAGTTGAAATAAAAGATATCTTTAAAATAATCATAAAACCTTACTCCTTTGTTCGAGTTAGAAGCAAAGGTTCTGGTGAAATTGTATTATTTAAGCATGCGTGAAAGTTCGTAGTAAAGTATCTAAGTACGCTTTAAATAATTTTTCAGAACATTATAAAACACATCAAACACAAGAAATGCATAAATCCAGTTCGAACGATTCCCAGTGGAATAATAATTCTTTACGTTCGAGACCGCGTGAATCGAAATAATTGAAGCGTGATAGTCGCAAGTTGCGCCGTAAAGCATCGTTACAAACGAGAGTTCGTATTTCGCGCGTTAAGCTTCCGTTAGAAAAATTATAGATGACGCGTGACGCAGTATCCGGTTCCCGGCAGAACGGCGTTTCACACGGCGCCCAAATCTCAGTTACAAAAGGAATAGTCGAAGGTAAACGAGATGATAAAAATGTACTTCCTAAACGTAGGTAGAAATTGGTAACTTTGACTCACTCATTGAAAAAGTATTATTTTCTCGCCAATCCGGCATTCGTGCTTGCTTTTCTGCCCGTCGTTTCTGGGTATAACGTTTGTATCTCGCGCTTCTTTCAGGTATACCGTGACAAGCGGCGCACTTCAGTCTCGACCGTTACGTTCGAAGTGATGGTGCGCGCTTAAAATTTTCGTGTGAGTTTTGTGGTTTTTAAGGAGAATCAATCATTGGATCGTCATCTGGAGCGAAGGCGATGGGTCCAGGAGTACACCTTGGTGAGCGAAACGCATTCATACCATTAATTCGATCTGCAAAACGTAACTGAACGTCGTGTCAATGTCCAAGGGGTCTCTCGTTCCAATGTCCGTTAGCAATTCTCTTCCACGGTTCTAAATATCGCCTCGTTCTCTCCAATACGTGAAGTTTTTCGGTTGATTTAAGATCTTTTCGCGACAGGGATCGAAATGATCGTTCGAAATAATCATATCTTACGTCGTTACGTTATGAAAGCTTCGGTAACATATATATATGTATAGTGTGTGCAATTTCGTTCGTGCTCGATCACTCGGTTTTCGCGCCCGAACATTGTGGCGCCGCTCGACACAATATAAGAGCAGGTATAACACGGAATTATACAAAGAGACAGGACTAGTACTTTCAACATAGTTATTATTAAACCTTTCGTACAATATGTACAAAGTTAAACCCACAAACGAGAGGCATATATTTCTTCATTTTTTTTTTAAATTTCTTCACTTTTTTTTCTTTTGCTCTCAATAGACTCTCACTCGCACTTAAATATAAAAGGTTGGGCATGATAATACTCGCGGGTAGTATAATGCCCTAAGTCTTGCTGATCCAACACGTAGCTCTCTCGTAAGCAGCTACTGTACTCCCAGACATCGATGCACATTTTCATTTTATACAATATACATATTTATATTTATATTTATATATACTTATATATATATAATGTAATGTAAAGACAGTCCAACTCGGCGCCAGGTTCTTTTAACGCGGTGTTCTCTCTCCCTCTTTCGTTTATCTCGCGACCGACGACACTGCCACTCGTATGTACAACACACTAACAATAAATAGGACGCGACAAGAGAGAAAAAAAAAGAAGAGTTCTTCGCGGGAAGTACATAATGTTTACGAGCTAAATAACGAGAATGAAAAGGAGGGGAGTGGAGGGAGGTGGCTCTGGTGGGGTTGATGGTTAGAGGGGAGAGCTGGGGGAGGGGGGGGGGGGCGTTAGTAGAAGGTGGGGACAGCGTAGAATACCTACGAAGAATAGGAGACAGAAGGAAGAGAGCAAAAGGACCGGAACGTATCGCCATAAATACATTATATACGCTGCTTCCCCTCTGTATTGCACTGTACAAACGGTAACTTCAAAGCAAACTTTCGCGCGCAAATACGAGACGAACCGTGACGAATACTTGCGCTCGAAGGGAAGAAGTGAACGTATACACACGAAACGCGCTGGCCAATGGTCACAGGCTCCTTAACTAATTTAGCGAGGTTTTCGTAAAATTTTCGTCTTCTTTTTCTTCTCTTTGAAATCTTCTCGTTTTCTGTTGGTTTTATTTTTTCGTTTTGCTACCTCATCGACCGTCCAATTGAACACAGAGACAAGTGTACGATGATGTCCGGGGAATACAGGAACCGTTACAACCCAGTTCCTAACCTCAAATAATATACATGTTTACCGTATGAAGTATCCCATCGTTAGTTAAGTCTTATAGTATGGACAAGTATCCCTAGGCTAGTAGGCCCAAGGTCTGCGAATAGTTCGTGTTGATTTCTCGTAACGTGCGCTCGCGATCACGAGGCCACGCGATGATTGTTTCGATGAATGCGGAGAAACTGAAGCGAGGAGGAGAAATTGAAGCGAAGTGACGACGGTTTTTGCCGCGGATGAGGGTGTCTCCGTGTGAGATAGATACGTGGTGCGATATAGGTACGTTTTGAGCAGAAATTGGGCGACCGTTTTGCGTCTCGATCCGGTAATCGCGAAGGGAGTGTACGATAATTATGGTAGATAAATGCAACGACCGAAGGCGTCTGACGAGCGATTAACTGCCTTCGGGATCGAAAAGGGAGATCGTTGTTCTCGCCGCAGCTCGTGATCGCGCGCGTACAGATGATTAGCGCGTATTTACGATAACTTCTATGGAGGCAAGATGAAACAATCACGTCGCGATAGAACGTGCGCCGATTAACCATTACAATTGCGTATACAAGGAGCGTTATCTTCTTTCGTTCTCTATTCCCGGTTTCTCCTCCATGAACACGAACCGCGTCTCGAGCTGGTTTGCTTCTTTCTCCCGTCCCGTATATATCACTCCTCCTTCCCTTTCCGTTTTAAATTCGTTCTCACCTGTAACGCGTCTCGCTATATTAAATAATTGAGCCAATCCCGAGTACCTGGTATTTCCTGGTCGCGAAGAAACCAAAAATATCACACGCGCGTGTCCGCGACACACGCACATATACACGTATGCATATCATCTACGTATTCGCTAAAATGGGCACCGTTTTTTTCATATTTTTTCCCCCACCCTCGTCTCTCGTTTCTGCGCACGAGGTTGTTCGTTTTCGTCGGCGCAAGTTTCCCCGCAAGGGGGAAATACCAAGCCTCTTGCTGTTCGTGTCTCCTCCGTTCGTTCACACGCGTTCAGCGTTCCATCCTTTTCTCGTTATAATACTATGAAATTATCGCAGTCGTTTCAGCGAGGAATCATATGAAAGGAGAATCATTCGGGTCGCGGATGAACGGTGATGCGCCCGGAAACGAGGCGCGCGTCGAACGATCCGATCCCCGGCCACGCAACAGCCCCCGCGGACGCGCGACATCACCCGCGCCCCGAAGGGGGCGGCCCACGGTGAATTCACCCCAACTACATATGTAAAAAGACCCCCCAGGTTGAGGTTTAAAAAGTCGACGTACAAGTGGGGAAATCAGCGTTGAAAAATTCCATAAAAAATTTCCTTTTGCAAAGAACATCTTGCAAAGTCGCGTCGCAAGTAAACTTCATCAAAAAACCTTATCGAACGTCCCTTGAAAGCGTGCCGCGCGAATAGAAACGTTCAAAGTAAGTCACGAAAGTTCTCGTAAGCTCTAGAGAACGCGTCCCGGCCGGCGTTCTTGAGTGCGAAGATCGGATCGGTTCGAAGGGCGCGAGAGACAGTATTTAGTTGCGATTAGTTGCGATGAACAAGGACACGTATTCGACCGGTGAGTGATGCACCGTGACGCGCGGAGGCGTCACGCCGATGGCGATAAAGTTGTAAATGAACAGAAAACCGTCGGTCGCATGCGCCACGCGCACGTGCGCGCGTGCAACGTGGCATCCCGCGTTGCGCGCTTTGGACCATGATTCGGCGCGGTGTACGACGACGAGGACGACGATAACAACGAGGACGATAACGAGTCGGGGTGTTGTTGCCGCGCGTTTTTAAGTCCCATAACGATTCCATCGAAAATATATGTTGAACAGCGGGCCTCTGTTTCTTCTATACAAGACACTATTTAATCAGCCTTATGCGCGTGCATAGTTCCGTTCCGCGTCTGCTCTTCGTCGTCGTTCGCCAATAGTCCCTTGTGCCCGCGGAAACGGCGGAGTCCCGTTCGAACGGCTCGAGGGTTGTCGACGACCAGCGGTGTTCCCTTTGTCTTCTCTTAATCCGAATGGTAACTGGTAGTTATCACGCTTACGCTTGCTGGCGGATACGCGGGTGACGGGTGATCGTTACTCAGTGGAGGGGTTGGAATCACGTGGATACGTCTTGATGAGAGAGAAGGTTTTCGTGTGTGCAGGCGTTTACGGAGTTATTAGTCGTCGGAGGGATGCGTACTCGTGTCCGCGCATGTACGCGTAGATTTTACAGGTGTAGATTGGAATTGCGTCTACGGTAGAGAACACTCGGCGGTCGATGGTCTTCCCTGATCGATCGTTTTACAATTCACCGCCATCCTCCGTGCGACTCGTCGTCGATCATCGTCGTTAACAATGTCGCCATCATCGTGGGCATTATCATCGCCGTTTATTATTCTGATCACCGTTGTCGTCGACATCGGTCGATGGATCGTTTCGGTCGTTTTGGTAGTCTGCTATTTAGTCGATAGTGATGGAGAGTAGTGATTAATAGTAGCAGTAGTAGTAGCAGTAGTAGCGGTAGTAGTAGTAGTAGGTGGTAGTAGATGGCCTACAGTGAGCGTACGTAACGAGAGTCTTATTATCGATCGGATTATGCAACGTGAACACACAATGACGTAGTTGCGCGGTACTGCGTACAGAAATATATTATTATAGTCTTTTAGTTTCGATAAAAAAGTTCAGTTCCCTCCTCGATTGATTTCTCATCTCGAGGTGGCGCTCTTTCTCTCTCTATCTATCTCTCCCTCTCTTTCTCTCCCCCTCTCTCTCTCACACTCACTCACTCACTCTCACTCTTAGCTCACTCTGCCACTCTCTCCTTCTTTTTCTCCAACTTTTATATTCTCTCATTACTACTTTCTCCCCCTTATTTAAAGCATTCTCTCTCCATCCTCGGTCCTTTTCGCGATCTCGTCCCTCATCCTCCGGTTCTATTTCCTTTTTCTCTCTCTCTTTCCATCCGATGTCGCTCGTCTCTCCCTGCATTTTCTTTTTGTCTTCTCGCCTATCACGCTTCTCGTACGGTTTCCCGTTCCCCCTCTCCGCACATCTTCTCTCGTTTGTACAACGCAACGGACACACACATTTATATTATTTATATGTATATATACTTTATATATATACTTTTATATTGTTTTTTTTATCATACATACGCAAACAAAGCCTTTCCCTTCTTTATTTTCCGCACCAGCTCACGGGCTATTCTCTTTCTCCCCCGTTTCCTCTTTGTTTGCTTGGTTGCCTGTTTTGTTCGGTTCTATTATTTTCTTTTGTATATATATTTATATTTATATATATATATTTATATATGTATAGTATGTATAGTTAGGTAATCAGCTTCGTTTATCGTCAGTTTGTTGGTTTTGTGTTTATTTACTATCTTTGAATTGCTGAGTTCAATAGGAAAGGAACGTAGAACATTTTACTCTCGAGTAGAAGAGCTGCCGCCGATTGCACCTGGAATTCAGGAAGAAAACAGGATCGACTTTAGGTCCGGCGGTTCTGCGAGCTCGCTTTCTTGTTCGGTCTTTTCGATCGCGCGGGAGCAACTCGTAACCGCGGCTGTTACGCTACGATAATCGTTTCCTCTAGAAATCTATCACGATCCCCCCTCCGTCCCCGATCCCCCCCCCACGATTCGCTAAGATCCCCGTTCGATCGAACATTTCAAATGTTTCACGCGGCAGCGGCTCCCGTACCGTCTCGAAATTTCTGTAATCTCTCCAACTTACTTCGGGCAACCTGACGAGAAGATCGTGAAACCGACTCGGCTGCTGTGGCGCGCTGTGCTCGACAAAACTTCGCAGGCAGCTCATGTACCGTTCTTGTATTTGTTCTAATTCCATTGTACCTCCACGTGCTAAGAGAGGGCAGAGAACAAGAGAATGAATCGCAAATAGAATCAATGGTTTTTCCACTCTTTCGTCACATCTTGCTTCACATTCAACATGCTAAGTTCTATTTTATACTGTGCCTGGTAATGAAGTTGGTCAGAAATGTCTACGTATAGTACTCATTTTTCTCAGAATCGTCGAAGGTACTGTAATTTTTTGGAAAATTTCACATTCAGTCGAGTGTACGTTGACTTTTCTGACCGACTGCAAGTTTGTTCGGATTTCCAAGGGTTGTAAAATTTATTGAAATCATTGTTGAAAGTAATAGTAAGAATGAGGTGCAGATTATAAAAAACTTAGCGATGTATAAGTATTTGCAGATATAAGACTAATGAAGAAACTTTCAGAAGTCTTTTAACTTTATCATTTCTTCAAATTTTCATTTCCGTTTTCAAGTTTATTTCAAGTCGAACAGCCGAGAAGTTAATTAGAAATATGAGGCAATGTTAACAAATATCTATATCCCAATTTTTCAGAAGCAATAAAATGAAAGGTTCCACGATAATGCCAAATGTAAACGATCCAAAAGTCAACGAAGAGGTATCGCGTAAATCTAATACAAGTTAACGTGTAGTTAAAAAAATTCGAACAAACTTATTACTTAACCCAATATCTAGGAAACGCAGAACTAGCATGCAACAAGTTTAGAATCATAAAATATTCAGAGCGATGCTTCTAATTGTGCGAACAATATTATATAAGTTAACAATTTTATTTTCGAAAGAGGAGTGAAATTTATTTTAAGTTTATTCAAAGATTGTCAATTTAGTAATTGCATTAATTCTTATCATTATAAACTCTTAAAAGTACCTAGTTTCTTATGAAAATTAATTAATTTAATTTCTTCTATCCTCAACCTGAACTTCTGTACCATACATAGTTACTGTAAATGTCAAGTAATTTAATTCTAAAACTTTCTGGTATTAGAAGCAACAATTTTCATCTCCTCGTTGCCTAACTTCTTCCTTCTTCCAATAGAAACAGACGTTCGAACAATTACGAGCACCACTGTCCCATCAATATTCCATTAATTATTGCAAACTTACATTTTGCATCTCCAATTGCAGCATTATCAAAAAGTACATATTTCTTTATACTTTACGTTTCTCGACAAAGCACAGAAAACAGAGAGACCCGTCAAGAGCTCATCCTCCCTCTATTTTAAACAATCCATTCGCATAAAAATACTTACCTTGCGAGAGCATGGTGATTACTTTCAGACAGACGTACTCCTCCATCCGTAGCCTCACCCTCCTGAACATTAGCGTGACGTATGTGATTTTCTCCACCATGAGCCCTACGTCTTGCCGCAATTGGTCCATGGTTATCGGCCGGCCCATCATGCTGGTTAGGCACGTTTGCAACGTATACATGTTGTTCGAAACCTGCACACGAGCACACTTATTAATTCCACTCCGAAGAACACTGGCCTACATCTAGAAACCACACTGAGACTCTCTTAATCCACATCTCCTAACATTAACACTTTGAGTGGCGCAAGATTAAGAAAAATGGCCCTTGAAGCCTGTCGGATCTTTCCCAGCGGTAGCTTCTGTCGAGAAAGCTTCACTTAACTCTCCGCCGAGCAAACATTCCGAAGCATACGAACGATACTTTCGATATCTTCTTCGGAAACGCGCCAAAACCGTGGACATTATCCCTCGGCGCGAAAATACGCCGGCGCCACTCGAAGTGTTAATTCTCTAAGTGATATGAGTTCGGCCACTCCTCGCAATAGCATATCTTTGGATAGTACTTTTAGGACTCTAAAGCTCCTTTCGCTGTTCTTAGTGTATTATTACAAAGAAAAACGCTTGCATCC
This sequence comes from Andrena flavipes, assembly GCA_963971345.1. NCBI lineage: Eukaryota > Metazoa > Arthropoda > Insecta > Hymenoptera > Andrenidae > Andrena > Andrena flavipes. Next base: position 47,840,302 of record OZ020482.1, read on the forward strand.
TCGGGAACGCGAGCGTCGCCGTTGAATTCGAAAGGCGTGGGACGTGTGATCGGGTCCCCTCCCCTCGCGAACCGAAGGCTGGCGCTCTTTGTTCGTCGTTTAAGGTGAAAGCTCGGAGCGCCTGAGCCCGTGAAATCGGTTCTAGTTAACGATTCCAGTGGCGATGAACGAAAGACAGTAATTACTTCTTGCATAAAATCCGCTCCCGTCCCGTCGGTACCGACGTTGGTGAACTTGTGCTGACCATGCATCGCTTGGTAGGCGGAGGTGGTCAGCACCAGCAGTTCGTGCCACTTGTGGGTGAGCAGCCTTGTGTGAACTTCGACCGGTAGCTCAAGGTAGAACGGTAACCTTTTGGTCCACTGCACCAACTTGTACACTATGCTGTCTCCTATCTGACACAGCTTCTCACTTAAGTCTGATTTATGGTCCAGCAGCTCGTCCAAGTTCTGCAACGAGAGCGGAACACGTTCTCCGATAGAGTCATCGAGTTTCGAGTGGCGTGGGATAAAAATGGAGAGGGGTAGGTGGGCTCGTTGTGATCGATGATTGGTGACGGAGGTGAAAGTGGTCTGAGAATCCGAAGCATGTAAACGCACCCTCAACGTGGCGATATCTTGGAACTCGTCGCAGTCTATAAGGGTTTGGATCATGGCTAGGGTCGCGTCCAAAGGGAAGGCTCGATCCCTCGAACTGCTCACAGCATTGTCTAGCCTCTGCCTTAAATGTACCACCTTGAACAAAAAGGAGTTGTTTTTTCTTTTAGTCTCTTTGCTTTCCGAGGTTTCTGTGATTCTGTGGCACAGTTCCTTTTTTGCGAGACAGAATAATTGTCTACTGAGAGAATTGGTAGCTTGAATTATAAAACGGTAGCATATAATAAGAAAGAATTGAATACTTTTAGTTTTACTGAGATTCGAGCGAAATGATTTAGATTTTAGTAATTGTGGTGGGTAGCGAGTTGACGATATTTTTATTAAATTTATTTTATTGATACATGATAGTGAAATTGAACTGGAGTGAAATTGACTTTTAGGTAAAACATGAATCTCTATAAGAAAATTGTGTTTAATAGCACATCCAGTCTTTTGTCTCCTTTACTGATCTACTTTTACTTAGTCTCTAGTAATTGTTTTACCTGGTTTATTATCTTTACTAATATCACGAGTTACTTTATAATCTACGTTAAGTAACACATATTTGACCTTTATTGTGTTCATATTCATTACCTAAATCAATGGCTAAGCCATTTTCAATTATAATTTTCCATCGACTTTCCCCTTAAAGAAAAAAGACAAAAACAAAAGATCGACGAAGGGTAGATACATGTTTTCTCGCCAGTAAATCATTATTCACCACATTCAACTTCCTTAACAACCAAGAACTTATACCACCGAAGCGATAATCAAAATGTTCCTCCTATCTTCCCCCCGGCCACTTTAATTTCCTCAAGTTCAGCTCCCACAGAAAATTGAATACGTAGGCTCGCAACCCTTCGTGGCTCGCGAACAGATCGTCAGCCTCTCCGTCCGATCGTTACGAACCACCGAGGAATCGGCGGTGGCTCGCTTCCTACGTAAATCCGATCCGGCCTTTCACTGACCTTTCAGACCTCGAAGTACTTCCTCGAGGTCGGTATTTGTAGACTATACACGAGAGGGAGAGCGGCCTCGAGCTGGCGATACCTTCGGGGAAAGCTGCGATCCTCGGCCACGACGGATATACCCTTAAGCCCCGTGCACACCGTGCCCCCGGTACCGTGGGACAGAGCCGCGGCTGAAGGCGATCGTGGAGGAGGTGGAGGGACGAAAGGTGTCGGAGGAGGAAAAGAAGGTGGTAGGGTGAGGTCAGTGTCCCTTGTGCAGACTTTCACGAGTTACGAAACCGCCGGAGAACTGCCCGTCCTTGGCACCGGCTGTCGCTGATTTTCTATTGTCCCTACCTCCGAGTGGTCGTCGCCGTCATCGTCGTCGTGTTTCACTTGGATGCCTCGATGAGGTGTCGATAACGAATTACGTCGTGACGATTCTTATCGAGGCATGTGGATTCCCCTTTCTTATCTCCTTCGAGTCGCGACCGTATAGCCGAGCTTACTGGAGCGGCAGCATCCTACGATAGTGGTCCGTTGCCTGAGAGAGCGCTTGGTCTACCCTTGTAGGACTAATTGAATTCTTTGCTTCCGAGTTGTCTGAAATTCATGTACTTCGAAGATCCATTCCCCTCTTCTCTCAGTGATACGAGTTATAAACCGAGCTTGATGATTCTGTTCATACTTGGAAATTCGGTATAGAGTAATGCACTGGTTTTTGTTTAAAACTACTGCGAGATACTGTTCTTTGAAATATTGGAGTTATTCCTATGAAAATTGCTAGGTTCAAATTCATCTCCATATGCTTCGGAAACAAGCTCCTGCGTTAAAGTAGATAATCGTTGCAATGCTATCGCAACGCATGCAAATATCTTCAGTAAAAATCTCCCAGTCTGAAAGTGTACAGCGTGTCTAAAATACTTGAGAAGGTTCCCAGAAAAGTTCGTAATATCTACTCAGCAGTAATCTGTTCTCACAGTCACCTAGAAACCATTCCTGAGGAATTACCATGAACTCCACAATTTTCGTGCCTTTCCACTCATTCCTAGAAATCGTTCGGCCAAAATCCTGTAGTTCCTCTACTGATTTCCAATTAACACGAATCTTCCTGCGTCTCGAATAGCTGGAGCAGCTTTTGAAATTCACCAACATTCGCGTCTTAAAACGCACAATGATTCGCTCGGAGATGGAAAGTGACCTCCTTAATGGAGCTGTAGCGGGCAATATTTATCCGGTGTTGGAGTCATCGATTTCACTTTTGGCAATGGCCTCTACCGAATGTTCCCGGTAATTCTTGTCGTTGTTTGCATACCTCATGCGCTCGAACGTAACATCGCCCGTTCGAATATCACCGATGACTGTTGTGCGCGTCAACAATGACTGTTCTCACTTAGGCCTCCAATCAGCGGAGCCATTGTTCAGCTTCAAACCACTTCGAATATTTATTTTCTTGCTTTTAATAGCGGAATATGTCGCACGGGGAATAGCCACGATTATGGATAAAATTTCCTTCATTATTGCACATTAGCCATGGCTTTGTAGGCTTGCAATCAGCTGAGTTATCTTGCTTCGAATATTTATTATTTATATTTAATATAGAGGGATACCACTCACCCCATCGGTAGAACGTGTAACTTAGGGGATATTTATTTCTCTGATAAATCTTTCAACCCTCTCCCATTGGTTGAAATTTTTCATCTTCGAATAATATTCAAACCGATCTAAGTTTCCTATTATACGTTCGATAATACAAAGTATCTTCAAGCTCATTGTCAACAACTTGTTATCTTTGCTCCATAATCCTTCACACCGTATCTCAACATGTATATTTCCGTTCGATTTAAATTGAAAACAGTCTGATTAATGCACTTGCATCTCACATCGACGATTCGATCACCACTAATCGCGAAAATATTCTAGCCATCTGAACGTCCCATTGCAATTGCATCATTTCAATAGAATTCGATTATAGTCGATCAGCGGTCAAGGGTGTCCCGTTTTTCGACGAGTCAACCCTACGGAGTATTAATTTTCTTCGTGGAACGATTTACTCTCATAAATATGCAACGCTTTCTCCGTGCAAAGGATAATGTGTAGACAGTACGAAAAGGCATGCAGGACGACGATGACGGGCGACGTTGGCTCTCGCGAGCTGCCTGCTCGTTGTATCTATCGGCTTTCGTAATGTGGGAAACCTTGAGGCTTGCGCAAGCCGAGTCGTAAGAAAATGAAATTGCAGCGAGGAGTTCATTCATTTCAGGATCGTTCCATCGAGGAACGATCGAAATTCGACGAATTAGAGTTTAAGTCACATCCCTTATCTGTTGCTCCTGACGATTTCTTCAAATCTGTGGGACGTTTCATGGTCAACTTGATCGACTCGAGAATCACCGAGGCACTTTACTGGCATTGGGCTGATTTTCCGAGCTGAACGGTTCCACTAGGCTCGATCATATTTTTGCATATTATCTGATCCCTAGATACTGAATTTGCCTATATCGCGAAGTGTAATGTTGTAACGGAAGTAGGTTTTTATGTTAATTGAAGAAGTATCTACTATTCATTTATTCGTGACTTCTATTTCCTCTCCTTCGTGTTTCTTCGAATAATAAATAAATACCAGAAACTTCAAACCCACCAATTAAAAGAAACATCAAAATCTACATTCATCAACGGTCTCTTGCAATCTGCAAATTCTCAATGACGTTTCCATTCAGCTTCCACAAACTGAGCCATCCTTCCCAGCCGCATAGCTCGCTCGTAAACTCCTGCCAGCATTTCGAAATCTTGGATGCTCGTTTCCTCTATCATTTCAACTTTCATCCCGAAGCAACGTTCTCGCAGGAGCCATCGATCGAGTAACGCTTCTCGAGCGCCTCGGTGATCAACACGTGGAGATTCTTTTGCGTGCTAGTAACAGAGTACCCGCCATTGCAGATCCGAAGATATCGATGATGTAACGCCGAGTAAGGCGATGGCGGTTCGATTTATTTCGCGGGAAGCAGTGCCAATTGAATGTTCCATCCATGCTACGACGTTCGTTCCGCCGGGTTTCTAGCGTGCGCTGCCTCGATGAATATCGTTCATCGCGGCCGGTTAATCGAGCCTGCAACCAGGCGAAGAGATTCAGAGCAGGGAAGAAAGATTTCGTCCGGAGCATGTGATCCGATCGCGTGCAGCTGGCTCGAAAGTGAAAGTGAAGATGCCTCCGGGACGTTCTCATCAGCGATGGATTCCCCTCGCGAAAGATCAACTTTTGTCGACCTGCATTCGATTTCTAGCAAGCCGCGCGGAATAAATCACCCGATCCCCGGTGGGTGCGCGCACGCGGACGTTGATCTATACGGGGCTACCACGCGGCGCTCGGCAACGTCTCAACAAAAGGCTAATTAATGTTTCACACGTAGGATCAGCCTGTTAGATAATCGCCCTAATGGAGCTGATAGAGAAATCTCGCGGAATCTCTTGAGAGCCTGCGCCTCCCCGCGCTCCTCTCCCGAGTTATCACGCAGAAACATCGCGTGAAATCAAACGCGTTGCGTCACGCCAGGATCCGCGAGTTCGCGAACAAGTGCGAGGATGGAAAAATGAGCGAGGATTACCTTGGATGCCACGAGTGGTCTGCTCTTTACGCAGTAGTATCTGCACTTGTTCAATTTTAATTTCGTTGATGGATTCTTAATCTCGTAGAGGCACGAGTGGTATCAAGTGGTACTAATTGTAAGATAGGAAACTCCACTCGAGACGCAGTTATTTTAATCATCCCTTCGAATGCAGATGTATTTTACAAATAATACATTATTCAATAAGAACTTATATTCGTCTTCATTCTTTGAAATGACGAATCTCCGCTTTGTATATTAGAAACAATATAAATTCTATAAATTCGGTTTGGTGGTCAGAAGAAAGTTTAAAACTCACATTTTTACATGCTGCAAATTTAATACTACGCTTTATATATGAGATATAAACACGACATAATTATTTCTAATGCAATATTTCATTTTCCTTTCCCCTTCACAGTTTAAACTTTCTTTTGACCACCACTGTAGTTACACATAAAAAATATTCCATATAGTCTATAAGCCTATCTCAAAGCCCCAAGAATTTTAAACTCAGTTCCTTTAGACTTCCATTGAACACAATAAAAATCACTTACAACTTAACTATGCAGAACCACTGAACTGAACAGGCAGTGGTTAAATTTCAAGTTTCTACACGTTTTACGTATAAGAGACATAAGAAACGTGAAGGCATAGAATTTAATGGATACTTACTTCGGAGGGGTTGGTGAGGGCCGTCTTCAGGATCGTCCCGTTGACGAAGTGACCGGAATGCGCGGGGTGACTCGGATGACTGGGGGTAGGTTGTGAGTTGAGCGGGTCGCCCGACGAAATTTTATGATGATGAAGGAAACCACTAGCCAGCTGAGCGTGCTGCTGTTGGCTATGGTGGGCGGCTGCAGCCGCAGCCATATGCTTGTCGAGCATCGTCGAGCCCATGGTGCCTTTGCTACCACCGAGGGATCCCGACCCGTTCACACCGCCAACGTTACCACCGCCACCCATGCCACCCATGCTTCCGCCCACTCCGCTCGTCTTGTTGCTTTTCTTGTGCTTTTTGTACTTCACCTGGGGACAAAGATCGCCCAGGTCCATTAAACAGGGCACAGATATTTTCCTTCGTCGTTGCTGAAAATCGATAGTCCGAGCTTTGTCTTTCAAGTGAAATTGAATTTTCTCTGCGTTATTGTTTGAATTGCAAATGCTTAGTGACTGTTTCTCAGAGTTGGGCAAAATTATTATTTAAATAAAATTTCGAATAACGAATAAAAGTTTAACAATTATTCGTCATGGGTCGATTATAGTTAACTCGGTTTAAGGAACGAATGACGAATAATTTTTTTAAGTTTCATTCGTTATTCGAAATTTTATTTAAATAATCATTTTTCCCACCTCTGCTGTTTTTAGATTTGATGTGTGTATGTGAAAGACGAAGTATTTTCTTTATGCTTGATAGAATTTAGAACTGCAGACTTCTGTACTTGTGTAACTCGTTGCTATTAATTTCAATGATTAAGTATTTCTTTCTTCATTAAAGATGGCGTGGTATTTGATTTTAAGTAGATCAGCTTCTGAATGAGAATAATGTTCTTCTGTATAGTTTTATTTATACCAACCTTGTAAAGGTTATACACAGCACCAGAATTTCTCCCGCCAGGCATTCGATCTTCTCGAACCGCCTGAAGGACCATACCCTGTTCAATGCACTTTTTGAAGCGACAGTACTGACACCTGTTCCTCTGGGCTTTCGTGATTTCGCAGCCTCCTTCCGCCACGCACGTGTACACCCGCCTATTCTGCACAGTCCTCTTGAAGAACCCTTTACACCTAAACATAAACAATTCATTCTCGTGAAACCCCCACAGAGAAACAAATTTCTATAAAAAAATATTCGATTGCGCGAGCATTAAAGTTTCTGCAAAACGCACGGATACCAAATTATATTTGTCGAAAATGAGACTAAAATTACGATAGTGCGCGCCCGCCGACATTTATGAATTTTCCAGCTGGTCCAATAAATTTCACGTCTGTTCTATTTTGTAGTAGGGTACGTGTCTTTCATTCTCTAAATACAGATGTTTAATCGAATTTAAGTGTCTGCTGCGAGCAATTATTATTTATTATCGATTTCTTTTTAGGCGAGCACTGTTTCCCAGTTAATTTCTCACCCCATGTGGGTGTGTCCTGATACTTTGACCTAGAAACGGATTAAAGATTCATACCTGCAGAATTACGGTTATACCGGGATGCATAGGGGAACTCGTCCCGCACTTTTCCCAACTAATTTGCCGGGTTCGTCCGACGGAACAATAGACATAGGAGAAAACAGGCGTAAAGTCGAGTAACGATACCCTGTAGTAACTTTAGGGACTAATCAGCCGCGCGGTAGGAGATATTAGAATGGGAAGCGCCTTGAAGTACACTTTTCGTTTTACCTTGAAAACATCGAGGGTTATAGTACCGTCCGGTGTCTTTGAAAAAAGAAGTTACCACGTTTTAACATAAAAAAAGAAACTGACGAGAACAACATTGTTGATTTACGACGAATGGAATTAATTTAGAAGCTACAGTAGATCCTTTATTTTTCCCTGAGTGATGATTTTGATGAAACTTATAATATACATTCAGAACTTAGTGGATTGAACTTAGAATTCAAAAGTGTCTACCAAAGAAATTTAATACATTGTTGGATTAAATATGTAAACGAGGGAAGGGAGATATTTAAACAAATTTCACTATAATTTCTTTCGTTATACCCTGAAAACGTCCACAGATTGGGGTCACTAGCTATCTTCAAATACAAAAGTCACCACATCCTAATTTATAAAACAAGAAAAAGCAACGACACTGTTGGCTAATAAAAGGAATCAATTTCGAAGCTTCGATTCCTAATTGGTTTCCTTCTACAGTAGATAATTCAGCTCTCCTTGAGCCACAATTGCGATTGAACGTGTCCGATGGAGTGTATAAGCAACGCGTGTAACGACCAATCTGTAAACAACGAAAATGAAGAGTCTTATCACGAAAAGGCAAAGGTTGGGAAACTCGATGGCGTTGCCCATTGTTTTCGTGCTGTGGGAGGTCGTCTATATTCGTAGTCCAACAGTGACGCAGTAGCTTCGAAGACATTCGAAACTCGGTGTATTTTCCACGTTCAATGCGGCGACGCAGGTGCAAGGCGAGAGCGCCCAAAGGTCAAAGTTTACCGCGGGGCGCCCTTAGGTCTGTGACTAGTGTAACTACAACTTTCCGCGCATAGTTCTGCGCAATTATCTCTAATTAAGCGGATCGTCCGAAGCCCCAGCGCGCGTAGTTGCCGCCGAAAGGCATTCAAACCGAAGGATTCCGAGATATGCGAGCAGACTAGTTTTGTAGGCAGCTAATTTGATTATCATGCTGGCGATCTCGGGCAGGGACTTGCTTGGTGTCCCTAGAAATCGGGTGCCGGAAGACTAATTCGCCCCGAATGAATTTATTAGAAGAAATAGTAGAAAATTGAGGTAATAATTAGAAGTATTCTGTAAGAATTTCGAGCTTCACTGGGGTGGAAGGCACGTGAGAAATATTCTGTGGAGTTTGGGGTAGCAGGTAGGTCTTTGTTCCTCCCCTGCTTGCAGTTTAGGAAGCTGTTATGCTTAATTAGTAGTCAAGATCATGGCACAAGGCTGAGTTGTACAAATTTCCAAAAACTTTCTGAAATTCTATGTCTGACTTATGCAGAGTATTCCATTTCATCCACCCACGTTAATAGGCAATTGGAATAGTATCAAGGGGAGCATTAGCCTCTAAAAATGACTACGTACGTTTAAGTGTACCGTAAAATGACTACATACATACCTGTAACGAGTACCCAAGAACATATTCTTGGCTCGTACCCTCAAGAATATTCCCTAATACGCCACTTGAGTGAAGTACTATATAATAATATGTATACTGTCGTTTATATGTATTAGGCAGAGATGGGCAAAATTTGTATTTAAGTAAAATACTGAATAATGAATAAAATTTAAAAACATTATTCGCAATGTGTCGAGTAAAATTGACCCGGGTTAAACGACAAATAAAAAAATTAACTTCATCCATCGCATAATCTAAAGTTACTTAAACTTTTATTTGATTCGGTATTTCGATAATTTTTTATTCAGTTAATGCCCAACTCTGGTATTAGAACACCTACCATAATTGTGGAGAAATTTACATTGGAAATTTATTGCAGGACTCTAAGAAATTTTATTTTATTCGATACTTTAAATTAAAAGCATTGGAAAATATTAAATCTGTACCAAATATCACATTCTCTGAAAATACAGTAGGTGGCTTAGTACTTGTATGAATGGCAGTATACATCAAGCAGATTACCGTCGCAAAACACTACCCCTCTGCACCCTAATAAGAGAAGCGATGATGCAACTCACCCCTCGCACGTGATGATCCCATAGTGCAAGCCAGTGGCCTTGTCCTCGCAGATCATGCATATCATAGGCGTCTCGTCCTCCTCGTGCTCCTGCGGCGGCATCGGGGGCGCGGGGGGCGCCACCGACATCGATTGCGACGCCGTCTCAGACTTGACGACCCCCCCGTTCCTTACCCACGTCTGGCCAGAGCCGGAAGCCGTCAGGTTGAGCGCCTGCATCTGCTGCGCGGCAGGTAGTTGCGTGAGGTCGCCGGCCCACAGGCTCTCCATGTTGAGTGGCGGGCCAGACGCGTAGGAAACGGAGGGCGGCTTGCCCCTGGACTCCTGGCCGAGGTTCAGGAGCAGCTGGGCGGCCGACTCCTCCGACGAGGAACAGGACGCTGCCGCGGCAGTCGTCGTCCAGGACGCTGCGGGCGGCGGTACAGGGTCAAGTGGCGGCGCGGACCAGATCATGGTCCTCACGCCACCGATCTCGCCCATGATCACCGTGGGCGGTGGTCGCGGGGGTGCCGGTGCAGGCCTCTGCGCCGGTGGTTTCATAGTTTCGCCTGGAACAGGAACAAGCTTGATATAGCGGTGGATATTTAGTTACCTGGTGTGGTTAATTTCCATCGAGTTTGAGAATTTCAGAATATTCAGAAATTTAGAATTCTAATGTAAACTTCGCGATACACCCGCTAATCTCTTCTCAAGATATTTCTGATATTTACTCGACTCTCGATTCCCCTGTACAATCAATGGCGCTTCTTCTAACTCTACCTCCGCGTCTAGTAAATGCACAACAGAGTTTTACGATTACTTACACGAGGAGACCGCGGTGGTAGCCCCCGTACTCGTGGAAGTTGCCCCATTCCCGCTGCTCCCCGTGCTGCTGCTGAGGCTTGTACTGCCGCTGGTGGACACGACCGAGACGTTCTGGCCGTAGTTCACCGCGCTGCTGATCACCCCGTTGAGTAGCCTTTGGGTGGCGAACCCTTGTACGCCGGTGTTTTGCGTCCAGAATTGGTGATGGGCCAGAATATGAGGGGGTACCGATGGCGCGCGGGGCCTGGGCGGCGTGGGAGGTGTCTGCGGTTGCTGTTGTTGCTGGGCACCGTGCGTGGTGCTCGCGCTGGGGCTCATGCTCTGGTTAGGATTGTACTGTGAAGACGGGCTGCTCCGGTGACTAGGCTGGCTGGGGATCTCCGTGCGACCGCCACCCCCGTTACCACCGCCGCCTCCCCCGTCGAAGACCGAGTTGTCGGACTCTTCCTTGGTCTGGGCGGAGGACAGGTCACCTTTCTCGGGGCTGTCGCTCCTCGAGCTTGGCTCCTGGGGCATCGGGGTCGTGGAGACCGCCTGGATAGGCGAATAAGGCGAGGACCTGGCCGGTGCAGGTGTGCCAGCACGTTGCTGCTGGTGGTGCTGCTGGTGGTGGTGTTGCTGCTGCTGGTGCTGCTGGTGCTGCTGCTGCTGCTGTTGGTGGTGTTGCTGTTGGTCTTCGACGACCCTGAAGCCCGTTATCGAGGTGGCGTCCGGGAAGACTGAATCGGGGGACGCGCGTTCCGTGCAGGCTGTCTCGCGTGCCTCCAACCCAACCGCCGTCCCGCCACCCCGAAGAGGGTCCCGCGGTGTTCCTGGACTCGGGATGCCTAGCAGATACTCGCTTTTCACTTTGACCACGGGGCAGCCCGGCGAGCCCGGCATGTTAGCCTCCGGCGACAGGGTCGAGGTGTCGGCCATGCTCTCCCCTGGAGCAGGAAAGTTTATGGGTGAAGGAGCGTCCGCCGGCTGGATCCCGAGCGGCGAGCCTGCTGATCCGAGGGATACCGGGGAGTCTGAGAAATAAGGCGTTGATCCCACGTTTATACACGTTGCGAGCAATTTCGCGCGTTTACCTTGGCTAGGCCGCGATCACTGGGCGCGGATCGGCCGCGAATTCCCAGTCCTGACTGGTGTCGTGTGCGCGTCAGATGGTATAATGGGCTGCCTTTCTTTAGTGAAAATGGCAGCGATGATCGAGATGGAGGACGACTGTTAGCGAAACGTTTAGCGAGGACTTTCTGCGATCTTGGTTGTTCAAACGGGAGTGTGGATGTAGGCTTTGCTAGGTTTGCTTAGGATAGTATGAGTGTGACAAAGATTCTCTCAGCGATTCAGGCAATGTGGCTTGGGTATTTGTACATACAAACTCGTCGCAACTGTGAAACCTGTTGCGCGTGAAAAAGGAGATTGTAGTACACACTTGTACTTTATCTTGGATAATATCATAGGCAAAGTTACCCTTGCACAACGTACAGTGAAAAGATGCAGCAGAAACAAGGTCCCTAATAAATTTCATACCTACTTCTGCGCAAGGTGAAGTGTAGAGGTAAATGCAGCGGAAAAATGATAATCTCGATTCACGCGAAAACAATATTCTTACCGAATACAACATTTCATTAATCATTTGTTTCAGATGCCTACGAAGGTCAGTAAAACGCACAATTTTCATGTTTTCGTATAGACATGCCAAACTAATTGTCTCATGACAAAAAAAATTGTAAAAACAATTGGAAGGTCGATTAAGATTTTAGGAAAAACTTTATATAGTACACTTACTTTTATTGCCCATAAAAAATTTTAAAAAAAGGTCACCAAAAACTCGCGCGCTAGACCAGAATACCCCTTTAATTAATTAAAGGAGGTTTCAGTTGATTCCAACTGAAATACTTGTTTCCTACTTGGTGTGACTCTTTGCTTACTTCGCGATACCACGATAATAATACCTATCCCAACGCATTAAGACTTATATCTTCCCCACTGCAGACTCAATTTACTAGCGTTCCAGCGTAAGTCGTTAAACAGAGAAGCGAACCGCGGCATTACAAATAATCCATATCAATCTATGAGCCTGTCCTAACGAAGATAAACACGTTAGACTCGTTCTGTTTTGACACCTCGCGGCACAATATGTAACGCATTGTCCGTGGCCGTTCCTCTCCCGGTTAGGTAATCCTGCTTCATCTGGCATTAATAACAATTATCGCGGGTCGGCGATACCGTCTTTGGACGGGATTCGCCCCGAGATTGCGAAAGTTACGCGGGATGAGATTCTTCGCTGCTCGAGCTGGACCGCTCTAAACCGTCCCGAGGCGGGCGATATTCGCGTTAACGGGCTTGGTCTTCCGAGGGGGTTCCCAATCGTTATGGAAATGTTATTAATCATCGTGCACGAGCGTAACGATGGTCTATCGCGATGATTAATAGCATTGATCGCGGCGCGGGCTGCCAATCCGCCGTTTTATAAGGTTGACAGACGGATTTCGAAAGGTGCGCGTCGTAATTCGTTGCTCGCGCGCGCATACGTACATATGTATCCGCTCGAGGATCGGCTGGGCGCGATGCATCGATAAACTTTAATCTTTATGCATTGTCTCTTTCGCCGGGCCCATTACCTCCCCTGCAAAGTTTAACGAACGAGCTGAGTCACGGTATATTATTGCCAGGGGACAGTAACATGTATTGTAAATGAAATTTCATATCTTTACGGCTGAATCAACGTCTCTGACTTTACCGCTTGGGTATCTAATAGTGGGATATTATTATTTTACCCTTGAAACGAATTTATTCTGTAAATACGCTGAGAAATGTTTAATTGTTCGAAATATATGAGTGTATCAGCCTATTGGAATACAAATGTAAGAAGAAAGAAGAGAACTGTCAATTTCAGTGTAGTTTTTTTATCCAAAGAGTCATATACTACGTATGCTTACTAGTGCTAGCTTAGGGAACGACAATATTTTTGTAATTTTGCTGCGCTATAGAAATTACACGCTGTGTACCCTTTTTGTGCCATCCTAATGTCGAGTAGACGTTGGTAATCGTCTAAGGTCGAGGGTAGCCAGGATTATTTCGAGTTTGAAAGTAGTCAGAGTCGCTTGGAACGACGCTCCTTGATGTTCGCAACTGACACGTAGTGAAAAAACAAAGTTTCACTAACATACCTTACACATAATAGTACAGTGAAATGCGTTTTCGTCGATGTTCTTCGATACACGAATAAATATTCATAAACCACGGCTGAATAAATTATACAAATTATTTTCACGCCGCGTCCCTGTGTGTATGTTGCTGTATAATGATGAAAAGAAATATTCTTATCATTTGTAACACGTACAAATGGTGGGAGTTATTAATTTGCCCGTGAGAGTGTTTCATTTTATCGTGAAATTACATGGAATTAGGTAAATCGCTTTTCCATTGCGGCTGAAGTAGAAACGTCTTATACCGGAGTCTCGTAGCGTTCTTGAATAATTGTTAACAGCGTAGTATATGCGAACGTGCATCTGCTCGTGTTTAGGTGCGCGAGTGTACGTGCCACTGACATTTGAACTGCACGCACCGGAAGTCGAGCTTCTAAACTGCAACTGCTTATGCTCCGGTTGGACTTCTACGCTTCAGCTGTCTGGATCTCGAGGACAAAGCCTCAGGTTCTAGTATTGTGCGTCACTTTTTTATTTCTCTTAACATATAGAACTTGTATGTTTTGAGAAAAGAACAGTGCTAAGTTTATGGAGTAATTTCTGAGCAAAAAGTAATTTTTCCTGTAACGAGTGGCGAGAAACACATTTTGGAGTGATACAAAGCAGTGTCTCTAATTACACAGTTAAATTTTCAAAATTGACTCCCTTTTATTAAAGAAATGTATACATTGACTCTGATTTTGTAAAATATTTTTCCCACTATTGGTAACGATCATCTTTTACCTTCTTTCAAAATCAAAATAGACCTTACACGTTCCACAACTTTGAAATACTCTATATTCAGTTGAATTTAATTTTGCTTAACTATTCAAATCCAAATACGAACCAAGAATGGTCTTCTCACCAACGTATTAATAATTATTTACTGCTGTATTTGCAGAAAGTGTGATATTTGCTACTTTCAATTTAAAATACCAAATAAAATAGAGTCTCTCAGACTTCTCCAATAAATATGCAACGTTTTTCACAATTATTCCACGCAGAGCAGGTGTCTTAACACTCGTTACACCTCTCTCACGAAGGGTCACGATCGAATAGAACTAAACGACAATCACACTCAATTAACTCTCATCCTCCGCGAAGCGCAATGGAAAAAGCGATGAATGTACCCGTTGGTAAACTTCGCCAAAGTGTCTCTGCGGTTCCTTGAGTTTTACTCGGAACTTGGGAGGGAATGGTAACCGCGTACCGTGTGGTATTACTTGAAGATTGTTCAGACGTAGACACCACCCCCTTGTTCTCCCTTCGCATCGTACCCCGGGGTGCGAGCATCGTTTGAAATTGCACGTGCAAGGATAGCTGGCGGGGAGAGCGAGAGAGCAATCGACACCGTCGGCACGAAAGTGTAATACTCGCCCGTGGTGCTTAGGTGGTGAAAAGGATGTGGGACTATGGCTGTTGGTGTAGGTCAAGGAAGGAATGCAGTTGACAAGGCCGAGTTGTGATTGTAGGTACCTAGGTTCCAGTTTCCAAGCTATTAATAGCCCGATCACCGTGAATATCGGTGCTCGCCGATTATTCGTCCGCCATCCTATCTCTTATCACTCTATTCCCCTTGCTCGGACTTTCTGCTGGTATTAATCATTCCGCCACACTTTCAAGCGTTTCGATTCCAATCACGTAATGCTAGGTTACAGTGGTAGGTTCATTCATCGATCATCGATTAACGAGCAACGATGGCGTCTAATGGCCGACCGAAGAACAATGCGCGATTAACGCGGCTATTTTTACGACGATTAATAAGCCTATTATGACGAATCATCGCTTACGTGGAAGTGGTGTTTGGTTGTCATGGATTTGCGTTCGTATCGAGGGCTCGCGAATAATTACTATGTAAAATTGCCTGTTTACCGAGCAACGGCGCATGACTGCTCTTCGAGTCGTAGCAGCAATATCGATGGTCGAATGCAGCGTACGGGCCCAACGTCGGTCGTGTTCTGAGGTAACGGTGGAACTCGAAGTGGTTTGGATGAAACGGCATCGGTTGGCCGTTGTAGGGATGGTAGATGCACGAACACGAGGGGAAACTGTTTAGTGGTATCCTTTGGAACACTCTAAGGTCCATGTTCACCGAGCTCCAGCTATCCATCCATTGATTAGTCGCGACGAACATGTCGCGTTTCAGTGGGAAATTCATCATCGTGGTATCATAAAGGGTTATTCTTTATATCGATGATATTTAACTATTCCTCGAGTCTCAGGACTGCATCTACTCGTTTCGCGTTGCTACGGTATCACAAGTTTCTTTGTTAAGCTCGATTCTCTTCGTCGATTGTCACGGATATCTGAGAAATCGTTGCGCATCTTTGGTACGGTCATACGTAATTCAAGTACGCATATTTCGAGCCTTTTTGCAGTTACTTTTATATAAGATCTCTCAAAAGTCCTTAGGATGAAAGATCACAGAGCATTGAAACGTTTGCAAATCACTCAGACGAACGTGTATTATAAAACAGTTTATTATTCGGCGTTGGCACATGAACGTAAAATTAAATTCTCCAAATTTTTAGTCTCCTCTGTTCTTGCGCTTTAAAGTTTCTAGGAATCCTACTTGCAGCATCCGATTCCCATACTTCAATTATTTTAGAAACGATTTCTTTAGTTTGTGCTGTTTCTCTGGTAATGAGCGCCAGAGGGTCGCTAAATTAATTTCACAAACTATAAATTCACGCTGATTTTTGTATAAATAAGTTATCCGAATAGCCCTGTTTCCTCCGATAAATCGATTAAACTTCTCCTCCGCCACTTACGCCGCCCGAGAAATCGCGTCAAGTAGTATAACCCAGCACTGGTCGGACGCGCCCAAAACAACCGTGTTTCCTTGCCCGTCCCTCAATTATCAGTAACGTAGCCACCTAATGGACACCTGAGAAACCTTCGACGATGATTGTCGAGCCTCGTTAATCAACTTTACAAGCTGCGCGCGAAAAGGAAGTTCCCTAACAATTCCACTTAACCAAAAGCAAACCCAATCAACACGACCCATCCTGTTGCTTCCACATCCAACGAGGGAACCTCTACGAATCCGAGCTATCCCATAGTAAAACAATTAACCGCGATCTAATCTGCCCTTAGTCCCCAACACGGACGACGTATCACTTTGTGCCTGGTAGGTCTCGATCACCGACGATCGATTTTCACATCCTCCGTCGTACGATCCTTCCATATTGTGGGATTGGCGAGCACCGTCCTGGCCGAGCACTGCCGTCACCTGTCGGGTAATTGCGTCGTACGCCTCTTCGCGTATGACGCTTCTCGGCGCGTGGCCCCAGAAAGAAAGATCAATGATTCCACGAGCTGACGGGGCTCGATCCAGGCGCCGCACGAAAAGACTCATCCATGTATACACGCGAGGATCCCCCGGACGCGGCTTTCAAACGATACTTCGTGCGATCTGAATTAGAAAATCGGGCTGGCTGGCGTCGCGAGCGCTGAGGAGCGGAAACTGCGTGTGCGTTCTCACGTATCGCCGGGTCGATGTCGCCTCCGATATAACAACAGTCCAGGTTCACCGTCATCACCATCGATTCGGCTTCCCGCCAACGGCAGTCTCTGACCTTTAGCCGCCAGTAGGTCGAGGGTCATTGGTATCGGCCAATGTGTTCGCGACCTCTTCGAAAAATCGATGCAGCTTAATAGCTGCTTCCTTGTAAGTGACTGATCTCTTTACTTTGCGTTTCTCCTTTCGTTCGCTGTTCTCGGGGCGGGGGGAGGAGGGGGGGGGGCAGGCTCTAGGTCCAGGGGTTCGTTTTCTGAAAGAAACGCGCGACCGGACGCCTCCTGCGTGCACGCGCGAGTTGAGGCGAAGCTGAACTAGCGGCAGTGCACGTCCGGGAAACCGCGTGGGTTGAATATCAACCCTGCACCGCTTCCACCAACCGCCACCTCCCTCTTCCAGGACTTAGCCGCCCTCCCTCGTCGCTCCACGCCGACATCTGAACCACCCCCGCGGTAACCAATCCGTCCTGACCGATCACTCGAGACCGTGATCAGGACACGGCGGTGAGGGCACGCGGAGGGATGATACTACGAAGTGGAAGGCTCGAGTACCTTGTGATGGGGGTGGATGTAGGGATCTCGGGATTTGGGTGCTTAAGAAGGGGGAAATGGTTGGTGGGTAGTGTTATCGCCGTGTTGTTTTAGGGGTATTGGGAGAACTCGAGGAACAGGTGTCTTGGGTGGCTGGGGGGTGGGTGAAGTTGGGGGGTAGGTATTGGAGGAAAGTTTGGTCGTAGGACAAGTGGCGTGATTTTTCTCGTTTTATATTTATAGCATTTATATTATAGTTCATTTTATATTTATACTAGTTTATACTAGTTCATCTTATATTTATACTAGCTTATACTAGTTCACTTTATATTTATACTAGTTTAATTTGATATTTCCACTAGTTTATTTTATATTTAGAATAGTTCATACTAGTTTATTTTGATATTTCTACTAGTTTATTTTATATTTATTCTAGTTTAAACTAGTGTATTTACGCTAACATCGTATGCTATCTTCATCCAGATACTTTTACTATATTTTGCAATTATTTTAAGATATAGACACAGTGACTTTTCGATTTCAATTTTAGTTCCCTTATGCGCTTCACATTATGTCCACCCGCGACAAGAAATCCTTCTTATTTCTCTGCCACCAGCTTGCACTTGAATTCAGTTTCCCTTCGCTTTAATCCAACATGCTATCTCTCAAATTCCAAACCTCGAACTTGGAACTAGTATTCTATAGCGCATCTATCTCATCCCCGTCTAAAAAGCGTGCCAAATCGTGAGCCTCACTTACAAGTTCTTTCTACCAAAACAAAATGTCTGCATGCAATCGACACAGTTTCAAATACAGTGTGATAAAAAGCAGAATATGTACACTGTTGCGGCAACCGCTTCGGAATTGTATTCTAAACTTATCAAGCATATCCACCAAGTGACGCAACCAGTCATTTCACGCGGCAGACTTGGTTGCCATTATGATTGCTGTCCACACTTTGTTGACACCATTATGTAAATAAACTGTCATCTATTATCTCGCAGAAGCCACCGTACCTGCTCAGACTGTATTGGAAAGAGTTCAAGAATTTTAGTTTGATAGGCTTGTACGCGGGCGGACAATAAATTCCTAGTCGCGTCTAAAAGTTGCGCCTCCATGACGGCTGGTTTATGCGTTTACGGTTCTCAAAGCAGAGCTGGATGAAGCATGATCGATGTTATAGGCGCGCTTCATAGAGAGCAATATACGCGGCTTATGAAAATAGGGGCAATAAGGGTATCAAATACGGCATTATGGGCGGCAACTAATCATTACAGTTGCGCTGACCACTTTCGCGATCTCGTTCCGCGTATTCTGAATAAGAAAAGATTGCCTGTACGCTGTGCTTTAGCCTGCACGATGATATACGATCCTTCCGAAAGACATGATTACGCCTGCTGTTGAAATCCTGATACGCATTCTTTCGCTAGCCGTACAATCGATGATTGTTCTATCCGCGGTTATTTACGGGCGCCTTTGATTTTGGAAATGTCACCGCATTATCCCCGTAGTATTCATTCTTACGGTTAGAAATTCTAATATATTTTCACTCGTTTCTGAATGCAGTACAAACACTGGACGCCAGCGAGAACCATTGAACTTGTTTAAGATATTCCAGGGAAAGTAAACTTGAAACATAGCGGAATGTGAGTGTGAATATTGTTCTTGCTTACTGGATATTGTTTTAGAAAAACTGTGGTAGTAAAAACAGTTTAATGCTGCATGTAATGGAAACGAAAGTAGGTAGGAGATCTCTCCGTGTTAATCGAAAATGCGAGGAATGCGAGTTGTGATCAGTGAGGGATGAAATAGTGCACACGATGTCGTCGTTCGGGAGCTGTGATAAATTTCAATCAAAGTATCTTCTTACCGTCACTACTACATCGGGAGTCGACCTTTCTCCTTTTCAACTTGAGGTCTTGAAACAAGCTCATGTTGTCTAGCTCACACGGGCTGCTCGTAAGGGTCATAATTCCTGCAAGCAGAACATGAAAAAAATTTAGTAGCGTTCAATAAACAGTTCACGAGGCTCGTTAATTATCCGTATAACTTATTCGCAAGCAGTACAGCAAAATATACGATGGTGTAATAATAGCTAAGCGGTTGGGTATAAGAGTTTGAATGCGCAGGAGGTTTCGAAAAATATCCCTTTAAGTTCAATGCTTTGCACGAAGCTTAAAAAGCGGACTTGCAGCTTCATTGTTTTCAAAGTACACATTCAGGGAGTCTTGGACAATATTTTTGATGCTCTTCAGAAAACACGCTGACGCTAGTCGAAGCGCTAATCTACGATGATGAATTTAGAAGATCGCGTAAACTGAACTTCGCGTCTCGCTGTTATCTGCCACGAAAAACATCTTCATTAATCATGAAACGTCTAGTCACGTTTTCCTCTCATTATACAACAGTGATATGCAAAGGAGCCATGAAGCTCTCGCAGGAAACTTCAATGCGAAATTTATAATAGTGGCGAATTTTTAATTTTACTTATATGGAGCTTTTTGTATCTGACGCGATAAGAGTGTTATATAATATGAGGATAAAAACGATATAAAAGGGAGTTGTTTTGTCATAGAAATGAAGATACAGTGGGTCATGAAATTATTGGTATAAAGGGACAATTTTTGGGTACGAATTTTTCATTTGGTTCTAGTCATATTTTTGCACAGCCATCTGATTTTCAGATATCAAATTTTCATTTTATCGTGAAATATAATATTGCACCAAAAATCAATTAGCTTCGATAAGGTGTTCGGTGTTCTCTGATAGTTTAACGATTTTTTTCGGATAAATGTTCGGACATTAAATTGGAGTCAGCACTGATTTTACGATTTCTTTTCACTTTTTGCGTTGTAAAACGTTCTTTTCATGCGACTAATGACTTCTTTCTGTTATGGCTTCACTAGTTTCCTACAGTTCTTCTGTTGTAATATCTGTCTGTGATGTTTTTTATAATATTAAAACTCTAATTCTGTAGGGAAGTAGGTATAGTATTTTGTATTCCACATTTGTTGCTCTATCTTCGTTAACCATAGTATAAGTAGTGCAGTTTTTGCAGGTTGTAAAGTTAAGTGCGTTTTTATCTATCTTTAAACGTAGGAAAGACATGAAATTTTTTCCCAAGGGTAGTTTATTCTCGAGAAAGACGTCATATGAATCTTAATGTCTTTTTTTACGGGGAAGTATGTATGAAAAATATGCCAAAGTTTGTTTAATTTGCTTAATTGGTGGCTTGTCTTCCTGAACACATAAGTTTGCAATCCAATTTTTAAGAAGTGTAGTGATTATGTACAGTCGAGGGTATATCAAAATCATAGTGAGAAGATAAAAAGATTTATTTCTCAGTTCTTGTAGACACACACGTATATATGAACGTTGCAAGTAGAAGCGTCCAGTATGTGATCAGACACGTCTGAATACTTCACATTATTTAATTAATATCATGCGCAGTATACATTCCAAAATAGGAAGAACGAAATGAATTTTCCTAAATATTTTATTTCAAACTTTATCAAATTTCTGGTTGTGTATATAATTTTGTGTCTCAGTATATCTCTCATACACTGAATTCACATAAAACATAACATAACACATAAAATGAAGGCCTACTAGAAATTTATGTCCACGGAACGATTGAAAATTGATGCAAATTGATATTAACGATACGTGCTTGTTAAACAGTTCTTCGAAACAATAAAGAGCACTTCTCCCATTCGATTACTTATCTATCCACTACCTCAATCTCTGATTTGCAGTACCTATTCATTAAAACATGTTGCACTTTCTTGGCAGATTCAACGCAAAATTATACTTCTTTTTCTTTAGTTTTTATTCATGACTATTGCATTTTTAATCTCGAGTCAGAAGATTTAATCTATAATCAAAAGAGAGTGTAAAGAGTCATATTTTCATATCTTTACGGCCACCGTCAGTCATAAGTATCATGAAACGTGATATTTGGTACAGATTGAATATTTTCCCCTGCTTTTAATTTAAGCTACCAATAAACTAAATTTGATTAAAGTCCTTCAACAAATTTTCAACCTTTCTCACAATTACTCCACACAGAGTAAGCGTCCTAACACTTCTGAACAGCAGCGAAATCCTAAGTAGTT
The DNA here is from genome assembly GCA_963971345.1 of Andrena flavipes. Classification (NCBI taxonomy): domain Eukaryota; kingdom Metazoa; phylum Arthropoda; class Insecta; order Hymenoptera; family Andrenidae; genus Andrena; species Andrena flavipes. The sequence continues at coordinate 47,862,015 of OZ020482.1, forward strand.
TCATACTTGTAACCTCGCTGTAATTCATCCATCCAAAAAAAATCTCCCTTCAATTAGAATACAATTCTCATGATTCACCCCTCAAACCTTCCCAAACTCAGTTCACGAGACCCCCCAAGCCCCCCACTTCCCTCTTGATCGTCCATCACGTCCCAGGATATCGGCTATCGCTAGAACGTAGCGGAACGTGAAAGTGCTCGCGTTGGAGGCACGCGTTCGCGATTACAGCGAACGCATAGTTTGCCATTAACCCCTCTTTAGCCAATAGCACACAATTGGACCGTTGCATGGCGGTCTGTGCAGTGGTGGCTAAGCACGGAACCCTGCGATCTCATGCGGCATGGTCCTCGCGCGAGATCGCGGCGTCTCATGAGATCACGATCGCCCACCGTCGTAGAATCTTCCTGTTCGCGGCGCGCGCGACAAAGGCTCGCCCAGACCGACGCGATTATTCGCGGCGGATACTTTGCTGCGATGGACCCGCGGCAGTTTACTATGCATGGCGGCTTGTTCAGACCAACGCGGAACGTTTCCGCTGCGGATACCCCGTTGCCGCTCCGCTTGCGGATAAAACGCGTCTGTCTGGGGGAGCCTTAACGCTCGGCGAGCGGAGTAATTGGTACCGTCGTCCAGCGGAGTCGCTCGCCGTTAGCGAAATCGTCACTCGGCGAGTTTCGCCAGCGGCTGGACGACGCGACGGGTGCACGGACGATTGGCGTGCACCAGGTCAGTTTAATAATACCGCGTCCACTCATCTGGGTGCTCTGATAATGACAAATCGTGTCTTATCGCGCGCGCTGCCGGCCTCCGTGTAATTAATAGCCGCGGCAAGACAGAAGCACGCGGGCGAGAGGAGGGATCGGTTTCTACGGTCGACCGCGGTTGAAACGGTCTATGACACATCATCGGGTCGTTTTAATAAACGCGATGTCGCGGATGATACAGGCCAATAGCGGACGGATCGCCCGGACGCGGCTGCATTTGCATGCCGAGCGCCATTCGGCTGGCCGCGAGCCGCGGCGGGGTGCTTGCCGGGTAATCGATGTCGCGTGGCATTAGCTTCGTGCCGTTGTTTCCTTTTTCTGGGTTAGATAAGGGCGGCGGGAACAATGCTGGGGAATGTTAGGTTGCTGGAACTTTCAGTGGGGTGGTTGTTTTGAAATTTACCACGGAAGCTTATTTCCGCACGCAATATTTCGCGGCTAATGTGGGCGATAGGATAGGCGGCAGAAACTGGAGGGAATTAGGGTACTTAGGTGGTTATGCTACATTGCGTGTCGAGTGGAGTTTACATAAGACGTTGCTCGGTCAACAATCGTTCGCCGGGTTGCACGGTGGCAACGGTGTGGACGCGTTGCTTGAAAAATTCATTGAAACAGCCGTTTGTGAAGGTGGATCGAGCACAAGGACGGGCTTCATTCTCAACGCGGGGTAGTTCATCCGAAAGCTCGTGCAAGCTTGAATTTTATGACAGCCGTTCGACAACGATCAATCGCGAATGCCTAGCTTATAACCGGGTCAAGCTTGTTGCGTTCAAGTTTAAGTAGGTAATAGGGAGTCGTAGTACCGTGGATTTTCTCTATTTCAGGGATTTTAATTCAACGATTTCTTTTATCCGTTCCTGCTGGTGGCAATTGCCCTTGTACGTCTATTTGGATGTGACTCAGTTCGGACACTTTTTGCCAAATTTAATGGGCCTTTTATGGGCGCATGGGCAACTTGTCTCTAAATTACTTTTTAACGCGTTCATTGTCTGGGCTCATAATCGTGGATTTAATGGCACGTTTAGAGAATGGTAAAGACCTCGTAGTACTCTTTTTTAAGCTTTCTTAACTTAAAGTAATTCAAACAACAAGCTCCCCACATTGTAGTCTCGAAATACGATAAAGACTTTTGGGATACAATCATCATAATTAAAAGTAAAAAAGGCATGCATCAAAGGGTGGTGATTGGCTCCAAGGGTCACTCAGTACCTACTCAGCTATGGAATAGAGTATCTTGCACAAACAATTCCACAAGCTACCATCGTTCAAAATGAAACTTAAGACCATAAGCTACTACCTCCTACATTTCTCCCAGCAAAAATTCCACGCGTTACAAATCTATCGCAGATCAATTTCTTCTCCCAAACCTTCGCTCAACCATTAAGATCCTTAACACTCGTTCAACCGCCGCACCAGTCGCTCCTAAACTTCGAGAGATACGCGAGCTGCAGGTTGTGCACGCCGCTTAATCCCGGCTTGGCCCACGTGGGCGAGTGTGTGCGTTGTTGGCGGTGCGCGACGCCAGATGGCGGTTAAGTGCGGCAGCATACGGAGGAGGGGGGGAAGCAGCGCATCCAACGGGGCGTGCGCCCGGCGCTCGCGCACACATGGCACGCACACGAGGAGCGGGCACGCTCTCCTGTGTGGCGTGAGTGTGCGCGCGCTGGTGTACGTGGTGCAGCGGGGTCCTTGCTCCCTGGCGTATGTGGGTCAGCAGTCTCACACACACCACTATTCTTGCGTAACCAATGCATGCATACGGCCGAGAGCTGCCGCCACTGCCGGCGTGCACATGCACACACCGAGACGGAAAGTGCAGCCAATGCACTAACCTACGGTCTCTTCTTGAGAGGCCGCCGGCGATCTCGTTGCAGCTATGTCTGCGTACGCGCGCGTGTGTGCGCACGAGTTGCACGTATACGTGTCGGAGCGTGTGTGGCCGAGTGTCCGCGCGCCTCTGCTCCGGGCTGAAAGCCACGCAAGCTCGCTATCTCGGCCAAGCTTTTTCGAGGTTCACGCTTTACCCCGATAGCCGCGGTGTTTGCTTCATTAAACGCGGCGCTACAGGGAGGAGGGCCCGTCGCGTTTTCAGGCTCTTTTTCTACTCCTTGCTCCCGCTGTCCTCCTCCCCGTCTCTAATTGAACGCCAGACGTCGCTCGATAATTGTTAAGTTGTGTAACGCGTTATTACCGCGTTTCAGGTGTGCCCCCCGCGCTGATGAGCTTTCCGCGACAGATTAAGCGGCAAATTTGCACAGTTGTATAATGGGAAATGCGTGCCCAGTTTGTGCTGGCTGAAAGTAAGGAAAGTCTGTTGCCTCTTGCATCGCGCGCAGTTAATTATTTATTATAATTATTATAATTGTTTCGTTGAGGAATCGAGTTTCTTGTATGACGGTGGTTTTCGGGTTATTTTTGAGTATTTAAATTTTACGCTGGTGGAAGTTGAGCTTTTTTTTTTAGAAAAATGTAGATTCTGTTTGAAATGCTGTCATTGCTACTGATTAGATAGGATTTTGTGTTACATGGGTTTCTCTGATTATTTGGAAGTAGATTTGCTTCCGCACGAATATTTTAGCAGTTTTTTTTTAAAAATATTATTATTTTATGTACTGTTTACTTCCTTTGGTATGACGTTTACGTAACGAAATGAAACGTTAGAGATTGTATTTTATATAACAGGTAGGCAAAATGCTCTATGAGAGGTGTTGCTTTGGGCAAGTGGTTGTTACAACATTTTCATGCCTGCCATTTTCCCCAGCAAACAATACAATCATTTTTGTGCATTTATATTCAGTCGATCCAGCCAGTATGGTAATTACCATAACAGGAAGCAAGTTATGTAATTCATTGAGTGGCTAATGAACGGAAAGCATTAATAATCGATCGAAAGTTTAAATATACAATACATCGTGCTCTAAATTAGAGCAATGATTCAAATCACTTGAAATATTGCATTTAAGAAGAACAATCTTCAATCCTGGCCTTATTTAGACTTGTCAGATACTAAACGTGATGTGGAAAAAGTGGGATACTTTTACAGGATTCATACTACAATTCATTCAGGTATATAAAATATTCAATAACCTATAATGTTTATATCGCAATTGCAACTTAAAGTTTCCAATATTATTTTTACAAAAATGCGAATGTTATATATAAAGACATTAAATTAAACCATGCATAATATTCTGTTAACTAAATTAAAAACGCGATGACGTAGAATCCTTCCCCCAAAATATCTCACATTTTCCTCAACCTTTTCTACAATTCACCACAACTTGCAAACGCGATTCTAAACCCTACCCATAATAAAACATTTAAAAATAAACGACTCAGGCTACGCGGCAAAGTTTTATTCGAAGCCAGCCAACACTGTCACGTCCATCATAAAAGTGTGCTCGTGAGAAAGTCAAACTCGAAGAAAGCCCGATAAACGTTTCCACGCGTCAGTGACGGTACGAATAGAAAACGACTCGCTGTCCGGGTGTGACATATTTCCGCCACCTCGGTACCATCATCGGGGGGATCTATTGGAACAGAGCGCGTAATTTTATGTGCCACGTAGATTTTACCGCTACATAGGGGCCGACGATGGTGAAAGTGACTCTCCCACGCCATGACATCCTAGGTCTGCGACTCCCCCACTACCTCGTCTGACTAACGGCTCTCTGTTCCTCCTAGCCAGAGCGTCGAGCCTTCCTTCTTTCCCTATCCTCGACCGACTCCCGTTCAAGCACCCCGCCGCGCGATTGGATCTCGCTCCGCGCACGAGGAAACGAATTCTTGACAATGGTAATGAGGCGCGGATAAAGCAACGCCACCTCGACCGACCAGGAAGCGTCGTGGCATAATTTAAAAGGGTAGCCGCAGGATGAACGGTCTCGTGCGAAAATACGCTTGCCAGCCCGTCTAAATTACAAACCCCGGAGAAAGTTAACGAACGGAGATTAACCCGGGGGCCAGATTCCCTAACAAAAGCTAAACGTTGGCCGATCAGCCGCGCTCGCTCCGTCGTTGCCTCCGAATCGTTTAAAACTCTCCAGTACGACTAACCGCTGTGCCGCAGTCGGCACGGCACTTCGGTTGGCAACCCGCTACAGTTTATCGGGCCGTGTGAATACGTGGAGGCCTAGCTCCGCGGCGCATTATCAGGTCCCACCGTGGTACCGTTATTTGAAAAACCGACTTATCGCTTATCTGAGCGGGTCTTCGCGGATGTACGACGGTCTCGTTTCTAGAGTCTTCACCTTCCAGCGCAGCGTATCACCGGAAGCGCCCAACTTTTCGGTGACTACTGAATACCAACTAAATACGCTATCGCGCCCCGTCCACTGAAAATCGGTCCGTTTACGCGGAGAGAAAAAAAGGCAACGCCTCCCCTCCCGGACCGCGTGGAAAATTCTGGTCCCCGCGGCCGAGTCTCTTGCTTCCGAGTCGCTCCTAGTCCACGCTCCTTCCGACAGCCGCAAAAACGGGATACTTAATCGCCACATTCACCGAACTTTCTTTTTCGCCGCGGGAAAGAGGGAGGCGGATAGAGGGGAGGGGCAAGAAGAAGAAGAGAAGCATGAGAAACTCTCCACTTCCTCGAGCGTGTATCGCGTTATCTGCGCGAGTCCCTCGATCGCTCGCGGGACCATGGAAGGAGGCGGTATTATCCGGTAAGGAAAGTTCTCTGGGCTATCAACGACAATAGGTCGACTGCTAACGGCCGCCATTAGCGGCCTGTCACCGCCGCGGGGACGGAAGGAGTGCTGGCGCGCAAGGGTTGCCTTTACCCAGGCGCAGTCGTGCACGTCGAGAAATTTCTCCCGCGTCTCGCGCGACAATGGGCGTTATAAATATACCCCCGCGTTAATTTTTTTCCCTCGCGGGCAGGGGGGGGGGCTCGGGCAGAGAGGCGGGCGTGAATCGGGCGTCTTGTGTCTTTCGGATGCCCGTGAGTCGAGCCGCAGGGAACGGCCAGTGAGAGTCAGAGAGGCCTCGGTACGTTGAACCTCCGCAGTGAAAGTTTCTATTATACCACTGGCCTTACCTTACTTTTCCTACGGCAAGCACTGCCATGTTGTGTCATAAGCCGGCGAGCATCGTGGAAACATCGAAATTCTTCTCCCCACCCATCGACCATTTTTTATTAGCTACTTTAAACGACACATCTACCCCGAACGAGGCCGTTGCATCGCCCTGAGCTATCCACGAGTCACTTAAACAGAACCTCGTGTCAATCGAGGCGTGACGTTCTTGGAAGATACTCTAACGTCCCTGTACCCAGCTTCACCAGCGGAATTCTCAAAGTAACTACTCCTTTGACACCGTTCGAACTTGCTACATGGTGGACAGTTAATCGCCCGTGATGCTCGGAGCAGCCTCGCCGAGGCGTCCGCGGCACGCCGGAGGCTTCGAATAAAATCTGTTATGCACCTATTTACGTCAACGGGCGCGATTTATTCAACGGCTGTTGGCCGGGCGCGCTCGCTCGCGCCAGGCGGTTTCGTTGGATCAGCGCATAGCTGCGTTGCAACACGCTGCCGCATCGTACCCGCCTGGTGTCGAAACTGCAGGAAGCTCGGGGATAGAGTCAGCCGATCGCGTTCCACGAAAACTACCGGCGACGACCTGGGTGAAGTTCACCGGTTGCGACACCGCGGGTCGCGGAGCGAGCTTTCCGATAGGAGGCCACTGACTGTTGCAATCTGGAGCAAAAGTCCGCGTCGAAGCAACCGAGGAACACCGTGATCCCAGGTCTCTGCCGTTTACGCAACCGGGACCGTGCCAGGCAACCGCGGCGATCGCTCACAAGCCCGACGAGAAATATCGCTGCTGAAACGACTCTGCTCCACGGCTTCCGCTTCCCGCGCGATCACGTTCCGCGAGCGCGTGCGATTTACCAATTAACGATCCATCGGCGATCCGCTTGATATTTTAAGGGAATTCAATTAATCAGCCGGGTGTTTATCGAGCTTAGAAATGCGAGGCTCCGACGGTCGACTTTGATCCGCGCTCTCTCTGAAAACAGTCCTCCCTCCCCCCGTCTCGTTCGCTGGGTATGAAAAGGGGAACCAGTCTAGGAATATTCCGCGTCCCAGGCGGTCGCGACGCAATTGTAATTTGCAATTAGCGAAGCGTGCAATTGTGAAATCGCGTCGCGGTGCTATTGACCTGGAGGACGTTGATAAACACCTCGCTGCACCTCGGCAGCCGATTCGACGAGCCTGTGCATCGAGGGACTTTTGTTGAGCGTTAACTTATACCTCGCGAATTCCCTGCGATTGAAAGGGGAGCAGCGAACCCTTTCTGCGGAGCAAACTGATATAATCTGCGATTTATCGCGCCGCTTCTTCGCTAGCTTCGGAAACGGAGGAAGCGGCGATAAACGGACACGGTTTTTATCTAACGAAGGGACATCGGTAAGCAGAACTTTACACGCTCCGTTATCGGTATCCAGCGTGTTTAGTTGAGATGCAAGAAGTCCTACCTATGTGGCGGCCTTGCAGAACACTCATCTTCGCGCACATGGTATGTCACGGGGTTAGATGCGGATCTGTGGATCCAAGTAATATTCCAAATCCCCAACTGTGGCACTGGTCTCGATACAAAACGCTCGTCGATCACATGGTCTTTGACGAATCACACGCAAAACGGTTCAACCGCGCGTCACTAGCGACGGTCCACGAGTAAGGCTCATCCCTGGGTGGTCCACGTTCGTCGGGTGAATCGAGTCACTTCGCGCGGGCCCTTGTGATCGTCGGTAGTAGTCGACGCGTCGACGTCACTGCACGAGCCATCGCGACCGGCCGCGGAGGGAGCGACGGTTATGGAGCCGTGGAAACTTGGTCGGATTAAATCGCGAATCCACTTCCGCGAGGCCTGTGGACTCGGGTCGAGGGGAGCGACGAGGTGCTGCCTGGAGCCCGGAAGAAGGCGACGAAACGCGGAGCGCGTAGCGGCCGAAGTGAACGGTCCGCGGTGCCCAAAGTTTTTGGGGCATCGAGTTCTGCGGGCCACGCGATCCACCGAAGCCGTGGATCCACGGGTGTCGAGGTGGTGGTGGCACCAGTGACCTCGATACCAGCCGAGGCCCTCCAATCCCAACGCCCAATGCCAAAAACTCCACACGCGTGCACACGCGGGGAACTTTCACTCTCTCGAACCTGGCTGTGATAGCCCCGGCGGTGGCTCGAGTGTCACGAGACCGGCGGCTCTTTGGGAGATGCGCGCTCGGGACCATTCTGGCCGTCTCGACACCGCGGACGTGATCGATTTCGTCCTACGGACTGCACGAGCAGCGGGTCTTCGCGCGGCCTTCTGGGGACTTTCGCCGAAACAGATGATTCCGAGGCGACGCCCGCGGGTGGATTATCCTACCAAGAAGGAATTTAACAGCGATTTGATTACCCCGCGACCATCTCCGGGGATCGCGAACGTCACGAAGATGACACTCAATTGCTCGTTGCGAAATCCATCAGCGATAGCGACGCGGAAGAGGTTGCATAAATCCTCGATTAACCCCCGGCGAGTTACATAAAGCAGCGTGCACGCATCGAGCGACGAAAGTGTGGGGATAGGCGGCGGAAAAGAAAGGAAAGAATGAAGCTCCAAATAAGGAACGGAGGAGAAGGCGACGGTGCCCCTCGCGTCTCACACCCTTTCTTCCCCGTCGCGATTTCACTTTCGACGGGGACCATCGCGCCGAGGATCGAGCGTGCGACGAATCATCGAGTCGCATCCCTGGGTCGGAGCGAGAGAGCGGCACCAGCTGGCCGCCAGTGTTTCCACTCGTAACCGATAAGAAAGTAATGAAAGTCGTCGGATGAAAGTTTCGGAGGTTTGTCTCCGCGGGTGTGTGCAGCAGCCGGGTCGATTTCGATCCGGGGGAGAGGGGGTGGGATGAGGGCTGCTTCTCTTTATACGTATTTATTCGACGAAAGTAAAAGTACCGAGGCGAGGGGGGACCTTGCAGCGGAACGTCGTCATCGTACATGACATCGAATCCTCCTGCGTCGTCTTCTTTCGCCTGGCCCCCCACACCTACTTCGTTTCCCACCCATCTGCCCTGCCTCCCCACTCCAGTTTCGCCAGGGCAAGGATACCGGTTTTTCGGGCGAAACGATACCATCTTACAGGAAGATCGAACCTGGTGAAAACCGCGTCCTTCGTGGAACAGGGTTACGTTACGTCACGCGTGTCACGTTATTGCTCCGTGTCTCCACTTGGCCGCAGCTCGGGCGCTAAAGGGTGCCCACGACCGTAATGGATGGACGAGAGCGCGTGGAAAGCACCCAGAAAGTCGGGGGCCTCGTCGTTAACGGTCGATCGATGTGGGCTCTGTGGCGGGGTTACGTAAACGGTATTGAACGATGAACTTTTACATTTGAACGGTGTAGCAGCTTTGGTGCGTAGGAATGCCGGGCCGCGTAAACCGGCTGGATCGCGACCAATGTCCCCGGGATTTAGATTTCTTTACAGTGCGCCGCGCGAAGTGAACGGCGCCGATTTGACGATGGTGGCGATAGCGTTCGAGCGAACTTGTGATTGTCGAGGGGATCGGTTCCGATCCCTGGAATGATATCGGTTGAAGGATGTCGCGCTTCGAGTGGATTGTATACAGGGTGGTGCGGAAAAGTTGGTGCAGGTAGAAAGTTGAGGAAGATGTTCGCGATCGGTGTCTTTTAATTTGGAGGTGTAGTTTGTATATTGTACTGGTGGGGCAGGTGGTAGGAAAGTGGCAGTTTTATGGGACTGTTGGCAATAGTTGAGTATTTTATGAGGGGGATGAACTTTGAGTTTTTAAATTTGTAAGAAGTCTTTCTGGCAGTAGAAACATTTGATTGAAATGTGGTAGAAACTGTGGGAGATGTTATTGTGGTCAATGAAAGTTAAGAAGGATGTGGGAGGTAGAAATGTCAGATAGAAGGGAATGGGTTTTATAATGAAAGTTGTTAATTGATCAGTATCATGAAAATCATGGTGGAAATCTGGAGGATATAATTTGAAATATAGAATCTGATGTAGATCATTGACTTAAGAGGATTTATAATTTATATATTCAGAAGAAAAGTCTGATAGTATTCTAAATGAAGCTGTAATTCAGCTTCGCTAATTTCTGCGCTGATTTAAAAAATAATCCAAAATCTACGAAAGTAATCGAAACCATTTCTCCCCAATTTCTACAACCACTCACTCAACCCTTCGATCCTTCAAAACCTACTCATAACTTCTACCAATGAGCACTTTTCATTTCCCCTTTCAAATTTATATGCCGCGGAACCATGGTAAAATCAGCGTTTTTGTCGAAAAAGCGTTTTACCTCAATTAGCCCGAAGAATCCGTAGACTTTCTCTAATACTTTTACATATCGATGGCTTAGTGCATAAATATTGTATGTCCACTTTTTGTGAAATTTGAGTCTTTATGTGTTTGAGTTTTCCTTATGCTGTATAAAAATCACATTTATATCTCCTTCATAAATTTCTTATGTACCATTGCATGTTTAAACCTGTTTCTCTCGAAAACGCTAAAAGTGGACATACAAAATTTGTGCACTAAGCCATCGATAGATTAATATATAATATTTTAATATTTTTTGCTGTCGAATATTTCCATTACATTAACGCTGCAAGTATTTAGCCGTATATATGGGATTTTTTTACGAGAAACCCTCGAATTATATTAATTGAAAATTTTGTGCCTATATTTGTATATATTTAGGCACCATTTAAAAAAAATTAATTAAAATCAGTATCTAAAACGTTAAATGCGTTTTTCTTAAAATGATGTTTTTCGAATTGGTTAGCAATTTTTACTATTCAATATTTCTCATTTAATCTAGTTCAGACGATAGCTACACTCGTACAGATTACACAAATGCTTAAATTTTCTGCTTGAGTCCTTGGCCACCCAAGAAAGTGTCATCTTCAAAATCCTTTCCACGACCCAGAAGACCGATGACGTACTTCGCGTACGTGAAATCGTACAGCTCCCTTCGTCACGTACGATTCCGTTACCACCTGTTATACCTCCTCACTGATTGCATAACCAGTTCGACGTTTCACTGTCGTTCGTTCCATTAGCGTTCACACTCGAACCAAGAAGTAAAACAAACGTAGTAAACAACAGCGAAAGAAATCCTCAAAAATGCATTTCCCCCCACGCATTTAACATGGGAATGCAGGCCCACTTACAGAGCGTTATTAGAAAACCCACCACTACCCAAGAACAGGATCCTCCCTTCTGTAAACAAGAAGGCTTATCTGCTTTTCAAGACTAAGCTTATCTCCTGCTCAATGAAGGAGAATTATGACCATATTAAGAATAACCACTTCCGCACCCTCCAGATGAAATATTTTTAGAAACTTCCTCTGTATTACTTTTAGAAATTCCTAGTGCACAAGGAACCCCCATTGAGGTATATAAAAACGGCCCCAATGAATTCCACAAGCACTTGAATTACTTTCAGCGTTACAGCATAAAAATTCTATTACTGGTGCTTTGTTCGAAATGTAAAAGTGTTTCTCATATTCAAAATAAAGTTCGTTACCCAGTTAATCCTTTATGGTCACACGGGGTGTACCGCACTTGAGTATATATATATCTTTGCCAATATCTTTCTAATTGTCAGACTGTACTAATAAAATCTTTAACGAAAAAAGATATTACCTTTATCTACAAATACTTTTTCAACTATAAATTTCAACATATCAAAATTTACATTTCTAAAAAAGGTATAAGTACGTATTATAATTATCATTGAATAGCTGAAAGACTCGAAACTACGAAAATCGTAGCTCCAAAACGATTCTGGTGCGGAGCGAACCCCGTGCGAGCAATTTGTGAAAGGTGTGACTACGGAGGGATGGAAGACTCGTGCTTTCCCACACCGTAGCAGCGCGCTCGGCTAAATCCCTACCGAAAAATCGGCCACGACCGTTCTCGCGGACGGAAACGCGTTGGCAGCAGGATTTTCTCAGCTGCTTTTCTAGGCAGCCTAGACGGATGGCGTTCTTACAGTGGCCGCGACCGTTCTGTTCGTGTGTACGTGGCAGTGTGGGCAGTGCTGCAGTCGTTCGTACCAGCACGTTGTGAGCGGTCGGCCATGGCATACTTACTGATGTCAATCACACCGGCAGGCATGCACCGGCCGCTGGTGTGAGTGCGCACGCACGGCCGCGGCCGCGAGCGTGCCTGCGCACACACGCGCCACGAAGACGCTTCGCCTCGTCGACGAATCTCGTAGCCTTTTGCCCTTTAACCCGCGCAATTTCCTCGACCATTGATATCGGGTGGACAGCTGCGCCCCCGATATACGCCTGAACTTGGCGACCCTCTGCGGGCAGTGTGCGAGTACCCGTCGAAAGAAAAAAACTCGCGGGATCGTGGCTGGACCGTGACCATCGTGGGCGCTGGCCGGCGATAAACGCGTTTCGCGGCTGCCCGCGGAAAAATCGTGACCGATCGACGCTCGGCGGGGTGGCCGCCCGGCACTCCGCATCTGTCTTATCTGACAGTGAGAGACTGAAGAGTGCGACTGCCTTGATAGGCTATCATGGCGCTCGTAACGTATTTGTCTTACGGTGTATCGCGCGGATCCGAGCTAGCTGGTCGTGCAAATCACTTTTCTCCTGCTCGCTTATAGTACCGATTGGTGGTTTCCTGGCCGGGTACGTAGTAATTCGCCGGCGATCTTTCGGGTACGATCTGTTTCATTGAGTCGCAGACGGTGTATAAATAGTATCTCAGCTGGTGCACGTCGCGCGGTCCTGAGCGGCTTTGTTTCCCAGCTGAATGTATTCCTTCTAGGAGGCTGGGATAATGTCTACTGTTTGGTCACGTTTCCCGCTGATACTTGGCGTCATGATCGAAGCTAGTTGGCAGAATTGCGTGTAAACAAGACGTTCGGTTTCGGCAAATAGCTATTGATAGTGCGTGGCCACTCTAATTTTCAGTTTCGCGAGTGGAGGCTGTGCCAAATGAAGTTCGTCGCGTTATATTCGCGACGAGAAGCTACTTTTACATTTCAGACAGTGTACTACGTCGTATCTCTTTCACCCAGGAAGAGTAAATTTCGATTGTGCTTTTAAATAATCAATTCTCTTTAGTCGTGGAATAATTTTCATTTCGATCCGTCAGTAGCTGTGTGAAATTAGATACATGTTTCTACGTTATTTCATGTTTCGTCTACAGGAGCTACGCACGATTATCTCGTAAAATGTTATTTTCTTCTATCGATAATAGTCTTATGTCTCTTATCCGGCTTGTTGTTCTCATTCGGTAGCATTAAATAAGCCTCATTAAAGCATCTCGTTAATCGACGATGCCGAGTCCGTGATCTTGATGGAATTCCCTTTGAAGACGATCCGTCTCGCGGCTCGATCGCGATTCGTATCGAGAGATGTTGGATCGACTGCTTCTCTCTGGCTCTAACAAGTTCGAAGCTATAAGGCCAGCCAACAGCGTCCGTGAGCATTAGCTACCGTTCTGTATACCTTGAGTTTTAATATATTATTTTACTCAACCTTCTTGATTCAGTTTACAAAGCTGACTTCAGCTACTTTTCTTTTCTCTTTCGTGCTCGATTAAGTCTCGAAAGGGGAGAAGTCGAAGCTCGATCGAATTTCGAGGAGTTTGAATTTTACAACAGAATACTGTCTTTTTAAAAACCTGTTGCATTTGATATTTTGAATATTAAATCCGGAGAGATGGAATTTATGGGTAAGATGATTAGATTTACATGTAGGTTCGAATTTCAGATGAAATCATCAAATACCTATTTTAACACAATTAAAAGTTGACAAGTATTAGTACCACTTTCAGAATAAGCCTTATTAACCTTAGAAACATTTTCCACTGACTGACAAATTATGTCTGATTTCGATTCCCACAACCTACTCAACTAAGCATACCAAAACATCCAATAAACTGTTGGTATTCGCTATTGAATCAGACACAGTAAAGAATGAAAATGGCAGTTGCGAAACTCCCTGGCAATCGTCTAAACAAAGCAGCCTATAAAAGTGACCGAGTGAACGCGTTGCAACCATGGAATAAATACATCCTCCTGCACACATCCGTGTTGGAGGCGATTCATGACGCAATGAGTCCATGGTTCACAACGTTTTTCCCAGATGATCGTTACAAATTCATCATCCGAATTAACCCTTTGCACAGTGTCTCCCAGGTACACTGACGATTCACTCATCGTCGCATGCTGCCTTCAATAAAATTCATAAGAATAGTTGAATTCGTAGTAATATTAAATTGTTTCGAATCTCTACACTTGATCCACCGATGTGGCAATGCCATGATCCCGGTGTGGTAAGATTAATACTTGGTTACAAGTGATCACATAGAAGTTGACGGCTGGGTCAATTCAGACCCGCATTAACTATCGTACTATACGCGTTCCAAGTGATATTCTTTTTCCGAGTGCGATACAGAAGTAATCTCCGCGATTCTTTAAGTTTTCCCTTCTACCTACCGTCACACTCGGTTACGCTCGGGTCCAAAAGTTAATGCTGCTTTTAATCAGTCCCAGCCTCTCTGCTCCATCGCCCAGCGTCTGCATTAGAGCGCGAAGGATTAAAAAGGAATCTCAGGTGCAGTTGACGTAAGTCGGTGGATCTTTTCGATTCGCTGCCACGACCCGCGAGGCGTCTAGTTAGCCAGGAACGCGCGAGTGTCATGCACCTTTCGAGCGCGTTTCTCCCTCGCCGCGAACGGAGCCGCTGGGTATTCGCGCTCGAATACCGGTACTCGCTGACTGCACGTGTCAGGGTCAGATGACATCACTGCGACGCAAGGATATTCGTGATGGTGCGACGTCGGTTGCGTCGCCGTAATTCATCCCGTCGATCGTTTGTGCTTCTGGTAACGTTCGAGGAAGAGGACTGCAGCCGCGGAATCTCTTTGACCAGCGAGCACTTGAACAAATGACTCGCAGGAATCTCGTTGTTAGGTCTGCTCCTTCGATACCACTCTCCACGCATTTCCGTCTGTACTTACCGTCGGGATGCCTGTTCCCTTTTGGCGCGGAGAACCAGGAACGCGGAAGGAACCAGAGGATTCTAAGAGGATCTGGGGATTTAATGGGAGAGAAGAAAGGGAAGGTGGAAGATACACGCGAGGGTATATTGAATCTTGACAGGGAAGCTTCTTCGCTTTGCATCGAGAAATATTTTGTGTTGATTCATTGATTGCTGAGGAACAGATTATGTATGTTGAAATGTGGAGGGGGTTGAATATTAAAGCGACGAAAATGAATGACTGAAGAAGACACTGATTTTCACACGTTGCCTTGTGTAACCATGGTCCGTGAGAAATGTCGGGTTTGATCGTTCCTTGTGAATTTTTAACCAGCTACAAACTGCACGTGAACATCTTCTAATTTAATTTCAGAAATTTGTTATCGATCTCTTGGAAACCAAATCGTGTTCCTCTGATACTTCGTCATTCTACGAATTGAAGGGTGTTGATGAATTAACTGAAGTCGATTTAAGCGGAGCAGAAATTTTTTAAATATGCCCCAGTAAAATTTGAAAATTCCCAGAAGTGCATATTTTCTAATTCCCCTCGGCAAGCATTGCACTCCCGCCACCCCATTGATTACTTTCACTATTAAATCCCAAGAAACTCTTCGCCTCACAAAACCATCGGAACGCGCGGCGCAGCAAAGCTCGCACTCCCGTTGCATTCGTTAATGACTCACAATAAGGTCGACCACTAGTTCAGTCATTTTTCTTCGCCGCTTAAGCGCGACATTACCATTGGCATCGTACTACGGCGCGAATACATTATTCACACGACGTTTTTCTTTCATGGTGTATCAATTGCGAGCGCCGCCGCTTATTACATATTTTTTTCTTCCGTCGCAACAAGTGATGAAGTCGCGCAACTTTGTTGTCTGCCAGACGTGCCTCTCCGTCCCTCTTGCGTCGCGCAGATGACGAAACACAGCTTGTGTTCTTCGTAAGCCCCTTTTTCTAAGCCTTCCCACAGTATTTATTCGCTAAACGAACGCGAAACTAGTTACAGAGGAGTTCGGACTCTTAGCTTGACACATCCCCAGGAAGATCGGCTTCTCGTTCGGCTATCAGTCGCAGAAAGTGTGCCCAAGGATACTCTACTCGTCATTTAGATTTTTATGCATTTTATACGGCGTTAGAGCGCGTTAGATAGCGTTAGAGCAGCAGCGGAGATACGAAAGGCATGGCGGAGTCGGTGTACGTAATGCAGCGATTACTGGCGGGTATATTTAGTCTGAGATTGGCATAGGTCGCGAGGAGTTTGCTAGCTGTTATCTGTGCTTCTACGCACGTGGCCTCTATAGGCGGAGCGATCTAGCCTGTTATAATCGGTGACACGTTACGACGCAGAAACGCCTCGGTGACGTTTTTCAGGATAAGGTTTCTCTTCAGCCCACCCTGAAAGATCCAGGTTCTTCGAGATCGGCTTGCGCATAGGGTCGATCGACGGCTTCGAGGTCCTTCATTGGGTTGGCGCTAATAAAATTGGGCTGTCGCGGTATTTACACACTCAACGATGGTTGGTGAACGATGAATGTATTTGGTACAACTTGGATTTAATTCATTGTTGGCTTTATTGTTATATGTAAGACTTGGAGCACTCTCGCTGGTAAAGCGAGAAAGCTAAGTAGCCTAAAACCTTCCGCGAGAATTTTTATATACACTAGCGGACGAAAAAATTACCACTTTTTCGATTTGTTCTATTTTTTTATTTTTTAATATACATTTGGGACTGCAGTTTGTTTTGCATGTGTATATTTTGATGCAGAATTGAAAGCTGTATAAAATCCTGCTAAAGTTGATTTTATTTAACTGACAAAACAAAGGGTTTATATGAAATTAAACGGGGTAACACAATTCTGGGGCCGACAAAGAAGTAACCACGTTTAGTAACTTTTCAGATTGTCCTAAAAGCAAAAGGTGCTCCCATAAAATATTAAATTTTTTCATTAATCTTCAAAAGCGGTAACTGTTTGTTGGCTTTGAAAGTGTTGTCTTGTTTAAAGATATGTAGGGTTCTTGTTTGTTAGTTAAATAAATTCAACTGTAACTGGGTCTTATACAGCTTTTAATTATCTTTCAGAATATGTATATTAGGCACATACTCCAGTTTTCAGTTGATATTGAAAAGTAATAGAAGTAGGGTGATTCGAGAAGTGGTAACTTTTTTGTCCGCTACTGTAGGTTAAACAAATGCCGCATCGGAATTGAGCTATTAGTTCACCAGTTATAGGGTAACAGACGGACGTTCCCTTTTTATTAATTCCTGTGTTATAAGGAAATAGATGGACGGATGTTTCCATTTTATATACGAAGAGAAGAGATTTGGTAAGGAGTGTGAGAAAAACAGGGAAGAGAAACCAGGGTAGGAACAGATAGGTTAGACTAAATAATAAGTAAGATAGAAATAGTATAGAAGTATGGTAGATTAAATCATGATGGAGGAAATGGCAGACAGGTGAAGTAGAATGAGGAAAATACTGCAAAGAAGGCAGATAAGGATATAACTAAATGCAAATGAAAATACTGTAAGTTTATTGTAGGGGAGAGCGGGGACAAACGTTACGGCGTCATGAAAGTAACACGCCTTCTCCCTCGTTCCACAAACATTTCTGAAATGTTTGCTTTACACAGTTACATGTGTATAGTGTCTGTTTTATTGTACTGACAATGAGTGACGCTGTGCAGTAACACGAATCTTATACTGTAGGCAAGCTAATATTGTAATTTAGATCATTCAGATAAGTGTCTCCTATTCTGTTTTTTTTTGTTAATATTCATAGTTAAACTATAGATATTAAGTCAATTATTTGCTAGAACGTTCTTAGATAATGTCTTTATAAGTTCCTGTATTTAATTTCAACAAGTCTCGTATAGTTTGTATATTATAACAGTTCTATTCTGAAAAATACAGCTCTCGAGCCGCCAGCTTACATGGGCGAGAAAAATAGCATACAGGATAGGAATACAGGTAGGCACAAAGTTGGTAGTCAAAATTATTGCCTGGGCAGATTATTTTGGGTGGAATTTAATTAACCTGATTGATCAAATATGCGTTTATCGAGAAATATGTTGTAGCAGATATCATTAAGGCTTAATTCGTAGTTGTTTGGAAAATCTAATTGCTAAATTACTCTCTCCTAAAAGTACTCACAGTACCGCTTAGGTTTATTCACGTGAATTCAGAAGAATAATTATAACAGTCTCCAGGTTGGCACCACTTGTTCAACAATTTTAATACGAATAATGATTCTATCCTCAAAAAAACTTTTCAATTTCTGTACTCATGGGTTCCTACAGAAGCGCCATTCGACCCCCCTTTCTGTTTCATTGGAAGTAGTTTTCTCAGAAAACTATTAGGCCACCTACACTACAATCGTGCGATAACAGCATACTACAATTGCTTTATCAGAGATAAGAGCGATAGCTTCGATGCATAGCCTTGCCCGAGTCTGTCAGACTAAACAGTGAAAGGGTTAGCACAGGTTTGCAATAAAATCAACCTCGCAGCTAAAACTTATTCACCATCTTCCAGCTCGTACAAATAATTCCACGACTCCCTATACAACCCCATACATCCACACAAATCACTCTCATCCCCCGACACACATCTCAAGGATTTATTTTCCCCTAATCTCCGACGTTTCTCAAGAGCATTTTAATCGATGACCCACCCTCAAAGTATTACTAATTCCTTCTCCTTTGTTCCTTCAATCTAACGGATACCCCCATCGTGGATGAAGAAGTGTGTTCCGCGGTGGTATCGATCTATGGTAAATAAATGGCTCCCTATGGAATCGAAGAAAAAGAACGAGCGTGGGTGTAACGGTGGTAGCACTGGCAGAGAATCAGCTGCAACGCTGCGGTGAATAATCCCTGTCGTATCGATGGATCGTAGCGCGCATCGCGCTCGACTATAGCGGGTCAGGCTGCACGTAGCGTGCATTCGTACTCGGACGCTGGTACCCGACCTATCTCAAGCTCCGTCATCGGGGGAGGGCGCGCGTCGAGTACTCGAGTAGTTAGGCTAGGTTAGGGACGTCACCGACTACTGCGCTCATCCGCCAGAATAACTTTAAGCGGGGTTGCACAACTCTAGCTCCCGCGACGTGGCGCGTGCTCTCCTTACTTAGCGCGACTTTAACGCGGTTATTCATAGGTCACAGGAGGCTGATCGAGGGGTTGCTTTCTTTCCAAAAATTCTGATCCACTGTGGGAACGATCGATAGTTAATTACACTCGTGGCTGAGTTGAGGGGAAATGGTGCAGAATTTATTACTGATAAATTCGAGCGTGAAAGGTGGATCGTTTTCTGATTAAATACAGGAAATGAATTTTGTGATATTCGGTTTTGGACTTTTGTTTGCGTTATTCAGTAATTTCATTTCCGGATCTTCGATTGGATTTTTCACAGAAATTGGTCGCGGATATGGAAGGTGCTCTGTCCAGCGAGGTTTAACGACTCATCACAGAGATTTTATTTCCTCCATGAGTCGTACCCCGAGTTCATAAAATTGCAATTAATCATTACCGAGGTCGCACCAAGTGCTTCGTAGAAATGTTTACGCGATACACATTCTATGGTTCGTTTAACAGTGGTATCGAAGGAAAAATTCGCGTTTACGAAGTCCGCGGCGATTCACAAGGTGGTCCAAGGTAGATCAGCTATCCTAATTCCTGATCCCTTCGCAACATTTCTGGTTCTATCTACTGCGGGAAACTATAGCGTACAGTCTTCAAACTCTATTTATCTCTGCTACCTGGGTTGTCACGCTTTTAAAAAAAGTATCTTACGTTATTACACGTAAATGTACTCCATTACATAAACCATGATCATCTCTGATTCGAAACGACACCACACCTCTCTTAAGGGGCTGTTCCCTTTTAGAGCCCATAAAAATCGGTGATATTTAGGAATTGATTAAAGGAGAACTACTAAATATAATTTAATGGGACTTGTGGCATTGAATTAAGCAGGTGTTAAACTATAGAAATAATTTTTTGTTTTATAATTAATCATTGTAGAGGGCACTGGGGAGTCGTTAAAGTCGAGGGGTCAAAAAAATTCATCCAAATTGGTCCGAAGTAAAAACAATGCCAGATTATTAAAGGGCATGAAACTCGCTCGCGGATTGACTGGAAAAATGATGTTTTTTGAGAAAATAACGACACTTGAAGTTTGAAATCACTTTTTCCTTATTTTTTCACCCTTTCAACGCCTTTAAAATTACAAATTTTCATTTTTTTTTAAACTTTACTGGTCTGTCCACGAGCCAGATGTATATTCTTCAAAAATACAAAAAGCTTCAGTCGAATCGGATAATAAATATTGGAGCTACAGGTTCCACCGATTTTGAAAACACTGTTACGAGAAAAATGCGTTTAAAGTTTTACATGAATGTCGAGTAGCCGGGTGGTACCCATGCATTTGCCGCTACTCAAATGCCTATAACTTCTGGAATTTTACGAATTTCAAACATCCGAAAAATGAAATAAAAAGAAAGTGATTTATAGACTGAAACCTCCTCTTCGCTTAATAGAGGACGAATTACTTATATATTTTAATGCCTATATTGAGTGCAATAATGCCATTGACTTATTTAAAATCGATAAAAAGTTGCTCCGTAATGCTAAAAGAAATAAAACATGTTTGGCAGACAAAAACTATTAAGATTAAAATGTACTTTTACTTTTTTCTGGGGTACTTTTTTTAATACTCCACAAAAGGCATATTTACGCTATTTTCCAGTAAAAAGGGTGGAACCCTAGTCACGTATGCCACATACCAACGTGCTAGAACCTTCAGATTTCTATTCCATTCACAAGATGTAGTCGCGAAGATTTTAAGGAACCAATGAATAGTTCAGAAATTTGAAAAATTGTGCAAATTTCTTTCAAAACGTGCCACAGATCAGATATTCCGAATTAACGCTGAATTTCACTGAAAAACACTCGAATATATCAAAGATTCCCTAATCAACGCAAATTCCCCGCCATTTCCATCACGAAAATTCACGTTTTCTGCGATACCTGAAGTGCACGGAACGCCCACCGCCTGTGCTCGATGCACAAACGTCACGGACGGCATCGCTGACGCAACGCAGACACAGTTAGCGTTGAAAAAAGTAATTCACCGAAGGGCAGAGCATTTCGCAGTTGTTTCCGTGACGCAACTGACGCCGTTGGATCTTTTACGTAATTGTAGGCAAAGGTCTGAAGCGCGACATTCTCGAGCCGCCAGCGTCTGTGCGCTAGCAGGTCTGAATCGTTGGTAGCAGGCGTCGAACGTTCTTGCGACGCAGTTGTTCGAGGTATCGCCTCGTCTCACGTATTTATAGATTGCAGAGAAACCGTTCCGCCCTATCGTGAACGGGCGATCGTGCAAATTGATCTATGATGATCCTGGGAATAGATAGCAGCCAATTAAGCAGAAACAATAGTCGCTGGAGAACGTGAGCGCGGCCGTTCCTGAACCGAGAGGTTCGAGTGGAAAGGATCGCGCGGCAAAGCATCTCTTAAACGGCCCCGGTAATCGTCGAATAATAAAAGAAGCGGAAAAAAAAACGGAACATCGAATCCCTAGTTTCGTCCGATCTTTCGCTCGAGGCAACAAAAGTACCCGTCCGCGATTATGCGCGGAGAAACCACCGTAAAGAGATTTCACCTTTTCGTACTGCATAAACGATCCTTGCTTTTAACGGCCTCCCGAAGGTTACCGGAATTCGTTAAAAAATTATTTTCGTATCTCTGCCGCTTGCATCAGCGTCCACGAAGCCGCGGTACAGTGGGAACGCTTGCCTTCGAAGTGCCTCTTCCTGATCCCAGGCGAGAGCACATTTCAGGGGGGAGTGGGTCGACGGGGGTCTCCTGTCCTTCTGCGAGGTTTGCACAACGAATTCTCACAAATTTCGGCGAGCAGGAAACGAAGGATCCGCTGCCTGCCGAACGACCTAGACCTTTCGACTTGGGTGAAACCTGTACGCTAGATTTGCATCCATTAGTGACTTATTGTCCCTTTCTTTCCGGCTCCCCTTTTCCAGCGTTTCGCTTTCGAGCAGCCAGACGCATCGCTAATTGGGTAAGACGTCCCCCAAAACTATATAACCCTACTTCAATCTACGTAGCCTAAGGAAAAGCTCATGGAGTTGATGCGGATCAGAAGGATACCTGATTCAGTAACAGCATCCTCGAGCAGAAACCCCTGTTACGTACACGAAAGGAACAACTGCTGTTTGTAACTTACATCTTTTTCCGTTTAAGACATCCAAAACATGAAAATCGGCCGCGAACGCCTTGGTCCTCCCTTCGAGTTGAGGCCGACAAGCCCGTCGGGGCACGGTGTTAACAAGGTCACCGACGTGCCGACGACGGTGGATCGTCGATCAGGTGTCAAGGGGAGGTTCGTCGTGTTACGTCAGCGTTTATACACTGGCTGCGCGCGCGCGCCCACCTGCACCCACATGTGCATACACGCCTGTATACGCGTACAGGGACACGCGTATGCATGTACCGCACAGAGATCACAAAACGTCACTTCTTGCTGGCTCTAATCGAGTAGCCGCGGCCCTCGGTGAACGTCGTGCCTCCGACGTCTCGTCCGTTTTCTCAAGCACTTGCACGTGCACTTGTTCCTCATTTGTTCGACGATTTCCACGCAACTCGCGCTCTCCCCCGCTCTCCCGCGCGCAAACAATTAAGAAACTTGGTAATAGAGATCGATGGTACCGCCCGTTAAGCCAGATCCACGCATTCGCGATCCCCCTCGCTCGAGTTTCCAACGAACATTTGCTGTACGAGCGGATTTAGATTGATGATCAGATGGGGATGTGTATCCAAGATATCTTAGTGACCAGTGGAAGGTGATTCGTCCCGAAGTCGTTTGAATATCGGTCGGTGTTAAGTATCCAGAGGAGAGGCCACTGTCCAAAACGACGATAGTGCAAGACGCACGACCCACTTCAGCGTGTAAGCTCGCCTGCAGAAGTGGGTTATCCTTTGTCCTAACTGAAAACCCCCGGTTGCCCGTCCTCGTCTTTCCGGTTCCTCCGCCGTCACGACCAATAACGCTTCACCTCCTGGTTCGCTCATCCATTTGTTCCTTCGTTGCCGCGCGAAGTTCCTTTTGTACCTTGCAGCGTGGCAGGCGCTCTTATCTTCCAGGAGGAATGGGAATTCGTCACCACTCTCCTGGCCGAGATTAATTTCGATTATTTCTAGCACTTCTAGCACGTGATACACCCGAAGGAACAGAACCTCGAACAGCTAGCAAACTGAACTTCGCGAAACTTCTAGCAATTTCAGTTCGTGGTACCGATGCTCACTGAACACCGCGTCGATCGTTCTCGATCCCTCGGACCCAGATCCTTGATTCACTTAAACCGCGACGGGGTGTCGCTCCTCGTCTCCGTTCTCAGCTGCCGTTGGACGGCCGCATATGGCGCGGTGGCCGCGCGATTCCTGCTCCCGCAGGTTTCCCTTCGACAGCGAAAAAGAACGGCGCGCCGCGGTTCGTTCACTCGTTTCCTCGTCGAAGCCGACTGTCGTTCGCGCCGCGGTGTATATTTACGCGGACAGACGCGGACTCATCACTCGCTGGACGTGGCCACACGAAATTCCCGCGGCGGAGTTCGTTGCACCTTTGGCCAGCGCGCGGCTGCGACGCGCGCGGAAACCAGCACCACCGGCGTGTATTTACGACTTCTAGCGAGTTTCTGTCGGCTGGCCGTGTGCCCCCCTCGTCCGTCCGTTCGGCGGGCACTATCAAAACGGAGCCGTTGTTATCGCGGCCGCGCCGCGCCACCATTCATGCGCCCGCCTTTTCCACGGAGACGCGAGGCGACGCGATGCGTCGCGCTCCACCGCGAGAGTGTCACTCTCGCCGAGTGCACCCACGTACCCGGGTGTGCGTGCGCGTGGACCAAAATGGCAGCCACGCACTGGTTGCGTAACGGAGCTCGCCTCTTTTTTTCTCTTTCTTTCCTTGCTAGGCCCGTTGTCGCGGGACCCGTTCAGCAGGAAGGACGCTGTCGCCTCGCGCTACTTGGCCGACGTCGGCGGCGACTCGCGCGTTTGGAGAACGATCCGGGGGTTCCTAGATCCCGCGGGATACCACTGGACGCGCGTGGAAGAACCTGGCTCTTACGACGAGCTCGAGGATTTCGTGGAGGATCAAGTCCGCGCTGCGGCGACTCGTCCTTTGCTTGCTAACATCGCTCGGTAGTCTCAGCCTTGGATTCGAAATTGTTTGGATAACGAGCGGAGACTTCTCTCCCACCCGAGAGATCGAGCGTGGTCCTCCGGCAGGCAGTGAGGTTCCAGATCGAAACGGGGATTGTAAAGGTCCCGCGCGGAGTGCTGGCAGTGCTCAGAATGAATACGAAGCCGATCGATTCCGCTCCCGCGATCCTTTCCAGTCTTCAAGGGTCGCGCCTTTCGAACGGCTGTTTGCGGGCTGGTTTTGCTGGCGCATGCTCCGAGCGGCGCACTGAACACAGACGCTCGTTGGCTTTGGCCGTGGAGGGCAAGCCAGCGTGAGACCCCGGAGGGAAATCCGAAGGAAAAATCACAGCGGAGAGTAATGTCGGTAGTGGCAGCGATTAGTCGTGTGTTGGCAGTGGCGGTTCAGGCGACGTAGAAGAGCTTATCAATCGCGTTTCGTTGGTTAGCTAGTTTCTGTGATCGGTCGCACACCAGGCACCACGCCGATACCGCGTTCAAATCCTCTCGGACTCTGCTCGACGGCGCGTGTTCTCGTTCAAGAGATTCGTTTCACAGGACAACGAGGCGTGTGTAGAACAGAATAGAGAGAGAGAGAAAGAGAGAGAGAGAGAGAGAGAGAAAGAGAGAGAAAGAAAGAGAGAGAGGGAAAGGGACAGAACGATGATGCTGAATATTCTCGCTCGATGGCACTTCCGGCTCGAGAGGCACATGCACTTTCTCCTGAACGGCGCGCGAATAACGATCGTTCTCCTAGAAGCTTCCCAGTGAACCCACACGATTTCTCGCGATCGAGCACGCGTCCCCCGTTCGCGGGAACGAGCGGCCGTCCCTCTATAACGATGGTCCAACGAGTAGTAAACCGTGGACGGGCCAGTGGAACGTGGAAACGTTAGATCGATTCAGCGGCGTGCTGCATCGGTGGGGGGAGGGTGCAACGTACGACGCTAGATAATTCCTGAAATCCCTCGGAGCGAGTGAATTCTCCCCGATAACAGTCGCTGCGCGTGGAGGGCCTGTCCGTGGGCCGAGCAACGGCACCCGCCGCCACGGGGTTACACTGGTCGACGACGGCGGAGCGCGTAGCAGGTTGCCGTAGGTCAGGGGACGGTCACCTGGTTGCCTGCTAGTTTCGTTGGGCAACGAGCGCTTCCGGTCGGGGCACGTGGCGCAGGGCTCCTCGCCGCGCGGCGATAGGGACGCTCGGGGTTCTCGCGCGTTGCACTTCCGGTCTGCGGGAAAACGGCCACGTCCGTCACCATCACCATCACAGCCACCCACCACCGGCACCACCACCACCGTCGGCCACGGTTTCGCGTCGACTAAAACCACCGCACACCGCGTCCCCGTGCAGCCCGTTGCGCGTACGCACGTTACGCGCGTGTTTCTCTGGCTGGCGTGCGGCCGCGCTCCGTTCCGCCTCTACGTATACGCGTGCACGTGCGAGCGAGCGTGCCTGTGTGCGTGGGTTGCGCGCGCCAGCGCGAACGAACGTGTGTATCTCTGTCGTCGTCGTCGTGGCGAGGTGTAAACCGAGTGTCGAGCTGAGTTTGCTTCGACAAAGTAGGGCGACGACTGGGACAGCGGCCACGGGCACCAGCGCTCACCGACGAGGAACCCGTGCGCCGTGCGGTGGAGGAACCGTGGAAGTGGAAGAGAGAAACCCTCCTCGTAAAACGGCCGCGCCGTTCCCTCTGTGCACTAACGTTCTCCAGTAGGGGAACCTCTAACGCCGCTGCGAACCAGGCCTAGTCGTCGATCGCTTAGCGTTACGCGAACGCCGCTCGCGGGAAAACCGTATCTGCCACCGCTGTTATCTGAACGACGCTGCCGCGCGCAGATCGCGGGCCCCCTGCACACGCTTCGCCGTACCTCCTCTTCGTCCGCAACGATGCCGACTTCTCGCGTCCACGCTCCCCATCGCACGCCCCCGACGTCGTGGGTGACGCGACGCCGCGAGAAACTCGTCGGCGAACTTGCACTTTCCTTCGGGCCGATTTCTACCGCGCTACGTGGGCCGAATAAGATCGTTATCGGTTATCCGGGCGACCAGGAAACGATACTTCTTGGTCGGAGTAAGGGTAGATTTGTAATTAAACCAGTTCAGGTGTATGCATCGAGCTGCTTGAAATTTAGGAGGTTGTTATGTAATGCAGCCACTTGCGTTGGTGGTGGTGAAGTAGGTATTGTACAGAGAGCTCGAACGAATGCTTTTTTTCTTCGTTTCGGTTCTGGTATAATGATAATAATTTCGTTTCGGTTAAATTTGTTCCTGCCGAAAGATATTTCGTTTCTCATTGGAGTGAAAAACGAATTTTCTCTCGAATCGGTCACTTCATATTTATGAAGAAACGATTATAAACTTATTCTTAACAATTTTATTGCTTGTGGTAGATAGATTATAAAACATTATTGTAGATATATTATAAAAATATAAATAGTTTTCAAGCTTACACCAGGAAAAAAAATAGATTATGAGAAACAGTTTCCTTTCTGGTTCTGTTCCGGAAAAATATTTCGTTCTTTTCGTTTGTCGTTTCCGTTTCTGTTCCGTTCCGTTCCGGTCCCCCGGCATTGTACGAGGATGGAAGGAGGTTTGGATGAGTTGAGGGAATTTGGGAACGGAAATATTGGATAGTTGGATCTTGTAGCGTAGATTGGATCGATATTTGGTGAATTTCAAATGGAATATTAACGTTTCAATCCCCTACGAAAGTCTAGACGGTATTAAAGACGTTTATATTTTAGTCCATCTGCCGCGATAGACGGTTATTTATAGAAAGAAGATCGGTCGATCGATCTTGCGCGGCTCAGGTATGGTCGAGCGTTAATAATTAGCTGAATCGATTGTGCATCCCGTGACGCTTTTAAAACGTGCACAAAATTTATTTCTGTACTCGTGATCGATTCTTTAGATTCGCCGAATTAGAGCGTAGACATACCGAGAACGTATTCTAGGCAGACCTAATCGCGGATACGATGAAACAGGCTGTAACCAAGATTTCCTAAACTTGTCCCCATTATTTTACCATGTAAATGTCTGAAGAGGATGCTTTTAGTGACAGTATATTCTCCATAAAACTGGTAACAGATTGCTCGAAAACTGGGCTATAAGCGGACCAGGAACACACTTGGCAGAGAGAAGCATTTAGAATCAAAAGAGAAAGCAGCGAGGCATAAACTGCCTACGAGGACTGCCGCCAGCCTGTGTACGTGTTCTTGTTATTCTTTTACGGTCTAGGCCACGATGTTCGATAACCGAAAAACTTTCACCTTCCGAACCACGTTACACTCGCGAGTCCATGACCAAGGATCGCACCGTGTGCCTCGGTACAGCTGCGCCCGTAGCTCCGACCCGACAATGGCTGCGTTTCTCTTGATCTTGATCTTTCAATCAGACCGTTACATAAAGACATGTCCGAAATATCTTGGATGACGGAGTCTCTGCTAAGATTTCGCATGAATTTTTGTCCTTGGACATGGAACAATTTTGATCACGATAAGAATTAATCGTTGGCTTTGTTATTCAAGTTCAACGTCTGTCGTTTTTTATTGCAAGTGGAGTTTATCGAATGAAATTATTGAAGGTTTAGGGTACCAACTGATGGGTTAAGGTGTAATTACCTGGTATGCACTGAGTTTTAATTCACGCTGTGGAGAATATTTAAGTATAAAGTGGTAGAAGTCAATGATATGCGCTGCAGAGAGAATTTGATATATTCTTTTATATATTAGTAGTTTTCTTTAAAATTCACCTTATATTTGTGATGGAAATTGAAGCTTCTAACGTAATTAAAGCCTTCTGCTTATATCGTATTAGAAGTTCTATTTATTTCGGACTTCCTCCGAGAAATTAGTATCTATCTTACTATTATTGCCCCTCAATAATTTTGTGAAGCTTTAATTATAGTGTATTAAGGGTGTCGTTTATACAATTCGAAAGAATCAATGTATTTACAAAATCGTGTAACACCACATGGAGTCTGAAAACCCAGTAAGGACTCAACAGTTACCTCCGATTGAAAAAGGACTACCACGTTCTCGGTCTCGGTAAATCGAGGAAAGTGGTTGTTCTAAGGATATCCTCGGAACAGTGTCGCGGCAGGAAGAATGGTCCTGCAAAAAGGAGTCCGAGCAAACGATCGTTCAGGTCGAAGGCCAACCAGAGTGCTCCTTGGAGCACCGTACGTCACAAGGATCCTGCCCTGACCTCAAAACTAGTCGACTCTCGCTATCGCCGCTACAATTACGCTGTACATCCGCCGGACAATCCTTCCAACGACAATCGTCCTCCCATTTGATTTCCTAACCCCTAACAGTTGTTCAAGCTCTTCACGACCCTGATTGCTACTACAAAGACACCACGTTTTACACTTGAAACTTCCTAAAAAAATTTCTAAAGTTCCTTATTTGGAATCCTCATTTCTTTAACTCTACCACGTCCCCAGGATCTTCTTGACTCCTTTTCATGTCGTTGAGGGTTCTTTTAATTTTCAAGAAATATAAGAAAGTTGTTACTAATATATGAAAGCTGTCGCAGGGTTATATTTACCACGGCACTTGGGTCTTTTTCGATCCACTCGCAGTATTTTCTATTTTTTAAAAAGAAAAACTAGGAACTTTTAGAAGTGTATATGTATAAACCGAACTCCACAGTAGAGTTATCCCAGCACTTTTCCAGTCTCTATTCCCATTTCCCTTTGTCCCCAGATCTCCGTCTCTACTGAACCATCCCAACGATCCTTTTCCCGCGAGCCTCTCTCGGAAGCTTGAAACACGGCCGATTCGTCAGCCGTTCGCCGGTGAATCGCTCGAGGTCGGGTTCATCGTCGCCCGTGCCCAGATGGATGGATGGAGGCGACGAGACGCTTCCTGCTTCGAACAATATCCCTGTCGATCGTTGCCAGCCAAGTAAATGATTCACGTAAGCGACACGCTGTTGCCATTCATTAAGGACCGCGACGTCGTCCTCGTGGGGCGGTGATCTCCCGCTGGAATATTTAAGGGGCAGAACGTCTACGCCATCCCGTTTCAGCTATCCCGTAATCGGCGACGGTTAATGACCTTTCAGCGCGCAATTGTTCGTAACGAGCGGCTTTCGTCTCATCAGGGTCGGGGCTCGTCGGCTCGCGAGCCGTTTCGACGTGCATATTCGGGTCAACTATTGTTTGCCGCGGCATCAAGCGACCGTTTCACCAACGAACAATCTATTTCCGGTGACGGATAGGTCTCGTCGAGCCGCTGCTCAGCCCGTGGGCTCTTCTAGGAAGCCCTGGCCCACCGAGCTCCCTACTGTCGGGAAGTGTGTCACTTGGTTCTTCCACTATTACGCCGTTTCCGATGGAAGAGAAAGCAAAAATTATATGCTCCCTGGAGCATCTAACGAATTCCTCCGCGCCGCGGCGGAGCTTGTTTCGCGGTCGGTGCTTTCATCGCTATCGCCACGGAATCTTCCGCGAGATTCGGATGCGAGATTTCGCTGGTACAAGGTCCAGGAACGGGAATGCTGTTTTGAGGAGTATGCCCGGGCTTTTGGGAAAGAGGTGGCTCGTAAATTCGCCGGCTTGTGGTTGTTGGATAATGTGGGTGAAGAACGATTGGGGAATGTAGGTGTGTAGGTTAATCCTTCGAGAGGTAAACAGCGATTTTCTGGTTTGATAATGGGAATTGCGTGTGTAATTCGTGGAAGCATTGGGAGGGTCCTTTGCGCGCAGATAAAGGGAAATTGCGGAATGAAATATTCTCGTAGAAGCACGGATTTGGAGGGAAATGAGTTTTGGATACTCGCTGGCCTGGTGTCTGGCTAGTACTTACTGCTTCTACTTACACATCGATCCGAGCACTTCTATTGCATTGCATTAATAACGCAGCATTACTATAATAATACAGTATATGGAGACCATTAAGTCCCACACATAGTTAAACTCAGAATTGTATGAAAATATAATATATCACACACGTCACATGCAATCTTAAATACAATTCTTACAATTACATTTAAGGGGTCAGTTCACTGTGACGGTTTGAAAAATTCAGCTATTTTTAAAGATTTTTTCTTCGTAGATACAGCATATAATGCAATAAATCTTTTTGGTATTTATTAGTCTACTCTTATGTTATATAAAAAAAAGTTAAAAGAATTTTTTAAATTTAATTTAAAACTTTAAAAGCGATTATCTCAAAATAACATTTTTTCAACTGGGGCAGGTGATTGCAAAAAACTATTTTACCAATCAGTCTGAAATTTTTACGCGTTATTCAGCACATTACTGAATATGGCCGGGGCACGACAAAATGTTTGAAAAATTCTCCGTATTTCGACATCTAAACTTCAAACCTCCGCCATTTTGTTCATTTTTAATCTGTAAAAATAATCCTGATTCCGGCCAAAACCACACTCATAATGAATAAAACACTTTGAATTGTTTGTTTTAAATGCGTCGTTCTCCCGTAATATATTAAAAAAAAAGTTAAAAATTTATAATCGATTTTTTCTACTTGTCAATAAATGTATTATTAAGTATACAAAACATTATTTACGTTGGACATTCCATTTATCAGAAAGTAAATCCTAAAAAATGGCAATTTTTCACAACTTCACAGTGGACTGACCCCTAAAGGACCTATTCCCTAAAAATCATGAAAATAAATTGGGGACCTTTATACTCCAATTATATGGACTCGTATGTAATCAGTCAGCTGGTGCTGTCGAAAGAGTGGCAAGGGAGTAAAGGTTGACTGTATCAGAAAATCGCGAGGGGCGGTGGAAGCGCGATAGAAGACGAACCGTTCCAAAAGGATAAACGGTACGGCTCATCTGGATTACCGTTTCCCGTTCCCGAGTCTCGAGGCTGCTTAACCGTCGAACGTCACGAGGTACCGCAAGCCCCACTGACTCACAGAACTACTTTCCCTTCTTTCTCGGCGTGGTACACCTCTGCCTACCTTCTCTGTGAGCACAGAGGCCCGTTATCCAGCCGGCTCGTCGAGAGTGAAACGTTTGTATACCGAACTCTGCCTTCCCACGGAACAACGTGACTGTTCAGCCCACGTAAAAACCCTCCCCGTGTATAACATTTCCCGTTTCGGGGCTTTTGTCCCGACACTTTTCATTCTGCTCGCTTGTCCCCAGACTTTTCGTCCATTCTCTGGTCGCGCGGAATTCACAGCCATTCGGAACGGCGTTTTTCACGAATTTCGGTGACAGTATACATTTGTGGCATTCCTGATCGAGGCTCCATTGAAATCTCAACGATTGTTGTTCAGTGTTTTAAGAGTATTTTAATCGAAGGATTTTGCAGTGTGGAAATTGAGGCGTGTTGGATTTTTCTTCGTGGTCTGGACGAACTTGAGTTATATTGGAAGCTTTATTAGAGTAGCAAGGTATTTTGCTTTTTGCTATCGTGGTTCTGAGGAAATTGCAAGATTTTTCTGTCGGTTTAACTTCTTTTAAGGCTTCAGGAATTTTTATCATTTTTGAGAAGGTCTCTCTGTGAATTCAGAGTAATTTGAGCAGCACTAATCAATGTTCCAATGAACTCAAGTTTCTTTGATTCACAGTGTGGATATTTTCTTCTTCGGTATGGCTTAGAGACTGGCGTATATTATTTTTTAGGTATGATCGAAGCACGAAATCGGACACCCGCGTCCGCTCGTTTTGTTGCACCGTAAATAGAGCGGCATAATTTGTCGTAGCGACAAGTTAGCAAAGGACTTGATGCAAAAAGATCTCGCCATTTATTCGTCAACAATATTGCATCAGCTACTATGTCAAGGATAAATGACTGCTTCTCTCTGAAATATATATATATACGAGATACAAATTGAAACTCTACCCTGATTCTTCGTTACATTAAAATACCTCAAAACTCCAGAAAAATTTTTGAACTCTGCCCCCATGCAAAATCAACACCAACAATCTTTGAATATTACATAAATATATAATTTCCTCAAAAGAATCAATACAGCCCTGAAAGGTTCAGAAGCACCATTTAATATTCTCATCTCAATTTCGATTTGATCGAGCACTGCATTCTTAGAAACCAGTGAGCGTATAGATTTTCATTCCTTGTGTAACGACCACCTTCGCGAAACTGTTATACGATATTGGAAGCGCACAACGATCGTTATAACTCGCCAATATCATGAAAATGAAACTGCACAGGAGAAACTGCAACAACCACTATCTCTGCGAGCGTGAAACCTCATAATCTTTTCTTTCTGTCTGTAAACTTAACTCTAGACATTTCGCGATAGAGCGCAAAGTAGCTATTCCACTTAGAAATTACAAATCCACCTTCGCATGTTTTCAAATCTCCTTTCCTGAATCGTTCGAAGACCTTGAACCCTTCAAGAAAAATCACGTCGGGACAATTAGTCGTCTCGACTTACAGGGCACAGCCCCAGATCGATTCTCAATTTCGACCAGTCTCCTAGCGTCGAGGCTTACCCGCGGACGTAGAACCAACCCCCTAATTACTCAGCCATGACCCGTCGCCAGTGGTCGATACCAAGTCAATTCAGCTCACGGTGCGCACGATCTTTGCTCGTTTCTGTTTACACGTGTAAACGGTTCAGCCGGTAACGGATCATCGTAGATCACGTAGATCCTGGGAAGCCGTGGGAAAGTAGGCATCGATGAAACGTAAGTTATATGCGGGCACCGTTGAGCCTCCTTAGATGCACCAAATCGGGTGTCACTGGGCTCTGTATAAGGAGGGCAACGTTCGCGCGCGTAATCGACTGTCACGTGCACACATGTGCATGCTCGTGAAATAAATAGTATCGAAGTGGGATGGGAAGCTCTTTATAGAGAAGAATCGAGAAGACGTTTCGAATCGGGAGTCTCGATCTTTACGCCGATACATCCCTCGTTCCCAAGCGCAACGTGGTTTCTACATAAGTAGTTTACTTCACTGAAATATAATGGTGTCGTGAAAGCAGCAGAGGGTAAATTCGGTAGTACCCTTAAGGGGGGGGGGGAGGGGGGGCACCTAGGAAGCATGAAAAGCGTAGGTTTATTTAGCAATTTTTTTCTCATAAGCAGTGACGTTAATAGAAGATCTAATGTGATCTATGATTAATGGCATTTATTATACATCGCTTGAAGATTAAATAAGAAATTTTTTTTCTACAACATTTATTTATCTTCGGAGAATGTATAATAAATGCCGTTAATCAGGTTTTCTATTGAGTTCATTATTTAAAAGAAAAAAAATGCTGCACAGGAACGTAGCTTTTGGTGGGAAATGATGTATTGAAGATGTTTTTTTTTTGTTAAATACAACATAGCATGGCACAGCTTAGCTTAGCTTTCGGTGGAAACGGTTCCATAAGAATGTATTGAAACTAATTTTTTAAAACGTAGCATAGCATATCGTAGCATGGCTTAGCTTAGCTTAGCTTAGCTTAGCTTCCAGGTGGATTCTACCTTAAGGGGGTTATTCTTGTCTACAGGGACGAGATCCTCTATTCTCTTTGGGGACAACCCACAAAAAATTTAAGCAATTTTTACCGATAAGCATTATCCACACGCATTTACTGACATTTCAGTAACTGGTAAAAAAAATTTCAGTCATGTATAATAATAATTAATTGAGATATGATTTCTTCTCAAAACAGTGTTTTTCATGACGGTACTTTTTCGTACACCTTCAGAAAACATAATTCTAGCCTGTAGCAGAATCAAGGCGAAATACTTTTTTTTTCACAAGTTTAAGGTCGTTTAAAGACGGACAGAAAACACGTAAAAGATGAGTTTTAAATTAACAGTCTCGCCATTCTGTGAATTTTTAATTTATTTTCATAAATCTGCTACCGACTATAGCCACGCTCTTACTGTTTAAGAATTCCTTTGGTTTTTATCGTTTTGGACCAGCGGAACAGCCGAAATCGTGTGTACCATGAGGTAACTTCTTTTTTGCACACGCTTTACGAGATGACCCATATCTCCATTAATTATTATTATGTAATAAATACGTTAATAAATACGTGTGGATAGTGCTCATCAGTAAAAACTGTGTAGTTTTTTGTGCATCGCCCCGAAAGAAAGACAGAAAATGGCCTTCTAAACGAGAATACCCCTTTAATACTTTAAGGTCCTTGAACCTTTAGAGACATCGTGTTACAAGCCATCTGAGTGGGCCTCAGGTTAGTCACTATATCTCTACAAGTGATAAGCACAGTGACTTCTTCGCTCTGTGCCCATCTGGTCACATTTAAACGCCCTCCACCGCCTCCAAGTACCAATGTCCACAAAGTATTACCAAATACACGCGTTCCCAATGTCTTGACTCAAGGGAAGGCATTGAAGGGTGTCACTGACTTTGCCCCCCTACTTCTCTTACGACATCGCTACATATATCTCTGCGAGGCACGGCGAGTATCTTCGTAAAAGGTTGCTCGTGTGGCCTAGCTGGCTAGCGTTCGGTGGGATAAGGTGCACCGACGGTTTCACTGCCAGCCAGCAATAGCGTGGGTCGAACGTCGTTGCCATTGTACGCTACGCGGAGAAACCACTCGCCTCGGTTAGCCTAGACGCGTTTAGACCCAGCCGTGGAGAGCACGCGGACAGTGGCGATCAGAGGGAGTGGAGGAGGGATCAAGCTCGCATTCCTCGTATATGGGCCACGCGGGTTCACTCGCGTCCCAGATAAGGGGGCTTTCGGGAAAGTGCGAACTCACTGAGGACTTGCAGGGAAAAGAAAAGCCCTTCAGCGATCACTTTTCCACTAAGAACGTCCTGAAGACGGATCTTGGTCGCGCATTTGAACGCCATGGGAGCTGGGAAAACCGTGTCGCTGTGATTCGATTAAGGCGAGACGGTTCGCGTTCCAAGAATTTCCTTGTTCCAGCTGGCGATCAGTTTCCTTGCAGATCAGTCGATAGGAAAAATTGTTCTGGTAGGATGTAGCTTTAGACGAGGAGATTCGGGTGATTTTCATCCCTTAAATGAGGAAAGTTGGTGTATGCATGTGTTCCGTGGTTGTCGATGATTATTTAGACATTGCGAGGATGAAATATGATTGTTAGAGATGCTGTTTAAATGAAGGGAGTTGTTGATTCTGGAAATTATGTTATGGTAGAGACACGAGGGTAAAAATGTGGCGTCTATTGGTTAGCGTTCAGTAGTAGAAACTAAAATAGGCTCCACGAAAGAGGAATCATACGTTTGTGCATACAATTCACAGAGAAACTGAGTTAGAGCCAATTTTTCAGGTCAGTGTGTGATAAGATAAAATATCGCTTGTAAAAGGATGAGGAACTGCTAGAGAACATTTACTTAATTAATGAACAAAGCAGAGTATATTCCTTCACAACTTGTAAAATGTTGGAAGGTATTTATCGTCATATTCTAAGTGGAGATTGAAACAGAATTGTTTAAAAAATGCAGAGATGCCATACACGAGGAAGCAGTACCTATCAGAGAAATAAAAAGCATTTATTGTGCATGATTTACCAGGAATCCCAGGAAAGATTCAGCTTGCAAATGTAATAGGTGTGAAATTACATATTTCCAACACGAATCCCGTTCCATCGTGCATGAAAAATTCATAAATAATATCCACCGTTGACTACGGAAATTCTAAAAAATAATACAAACACGCTTTTTTGTCCTTCTAATACTATAACTTTATAATTAATGATGAGAGATAGAACAAAACTTGAAAAATATAAAAATTGTTCAATTGTTCATGCTCTATCACGCTACTAAAAGAAAAATAAAGTTATATTAAAAAAACAAAAAAGCACGATAGCTTTAAGGGTTCGTTCAAAGTAAATTTCCACAGAAAAAAATTTCTGCTTGCATAGTCCTCCGATATGCTCTAAATTTCCACGAGATTTCATGAAAATCAGAAATGTCGGGTTGGGAACGTTTCCTTGTCACTAGAAAGTAAGTGTAATATATAAGTGAATATCCAATCAGCCCGGTTTCCTCGCGGTTTGAGATAAAAAAAAAACGGACGGCCAGGACAGTTTCAAAGAAGCGACATCGGTATCGTGAATTTCATTTTCCGTGGCGCGAAACGTGTTTCGCCACGCTTTCCTGTGCGCGGATGCAAGAAGTGTGAATTGAAACTGCCGCTGTTCCACGGGATCGTGGCTCGCATAAACCGCGGCTCCGCTTAACGCCGTCACGTTCCATTTAGGAGGCTGCAGAAGCAGCTCCCTAAGCCCCTCTCTCGGGAGCGTAGAAAGTGTTCCTTTGCTTATTATCGCGAGAGCCTGGGTACTTCCTCGTCGGGCCTGACCTTTCCCTCCGCTTCACCGTTTCCTCGGGACCCAGCGGCGCGATTGCATCTACGGTCGTTAAGCTCGCGCTCCCAGTGCATACACTTCGTCCTGCTGACGGTCCCGAATCGATGCAAACTGGTCGTCGACACTGTGCTCCAGAGTACGGGATAGCGACGGCTGAAGTTGGGTCAATCGTTGGACAAAAGATCGTCCTTCGAATTCGTTTTGGCTGCGTTCATTCGTGTCGCGGCGGGGATGCGAGTTAGCGGAGGCTTTTGTGATTATATCTTAGGGGGTGGTGCGAGAAATGTGGGAAGATTTTTGGAGTAGATTATTTGGAGGATTTGTGAGACGTAAAATAGATGTGGTCCACGTAGGATGAAAACTCTAGAAGATGATTCTCATGGTATAATAAATGTAGATAAATTCACTGTCGTTCATGGATTTTAAAAAACCTGCTGCGTTTGCTTAAAATGTGATATTTAAAACAGATTAAATACCTTTCACTGCTTTTAATTTAAAATTCTAAATGTAGTAAGATTTGTTAGAATTCTACAATAAATTTCCAACATTTCTCACCACGTATTGGGAAACTTTCAACACTCACCCCCCACGCGATAACTCTGATTCCCTTAATACACCTCAGATATTCTACCACTGTCTCAGTGTCATTACGTCACCTGAAATTTCCATCCACCCCATTCTAAATTCTTCGCGTTTCGCCAAATACTGCGAGCTGTCCCTGGACCCCAACCCCGCACAGGGGTGGCCAGAAATACCTGCGTCTATAATTGTAATGGCGGCATCGGGGATCGGCGCCGAAATTGGCGGCGTTTGAAACGGCGGGCACGAAGGCGCGTCGCGGGGCAGTTGAACGACCTCTTTAAAACGCGCGTTCGGAGCGGTTGAACGACCTCGGGACGGTCGCGGCTTTATTTTTTAAACAATGGGGAAAGTCTTGCGAAAGCAACGGCGCCGGCTGTAACCGTCCGCCTCACGTGCGAGCGCGAAGCTAAAAGGGGGAGCGTGGCCGCGCGACACCGTCGTCAGGGAATCCTTTCGTTTTCGCTTGTCGCGGGTCGCTTTCAAGCTCCGCGCCTCCTTCTGCGCGACCACGCACACGAGCATTACGAGCATCGGTCGCTCAGCCTTTCACCAGCGCGGCTCGGACCAACGAAACGCGCCAGCACGCTTAATGGCCGCCGTGCTCGCCTTCGGTTACGAAACGAGTCCTCGACGGTTCGGCTGGAATTCGGCCGAGGGAAGGTCAAGGGCCAGCGAGCAGCAGCTTTCACCAGAAACGCGATCGCGCAAGCGGAATCGCCCGTTCGAGGGGTCAGCCGCTCGGCAAATTTCTAATTAACCAGACGTCTACTAACGAGCTTCTTCTCCCAACGATTTTATCATAGCGGCTGCTCGGTACACAGTTGCTACCGAGCAGATCGGTATCGCCGAGTTGCTTCGAGTTTGGTAGTCGATTCAATTTTCTGTGGTGTTCGGGAAGGCTACCGGGGCGAGCATGGCACTTTCACAGCCGTGTTTGCGCTTGTCCCGCTGAGTGAAATTTACTCGTAATTAATGGATCCGGCGCGTTGTAAAGTTTGGAGGCTGGGATCGAAGGTGAAACTTAATTGAACGTCTTGTCGAGTGGCGGATGGCCTGGGCTGTGACATCCTTGGTTATTACTTTCTGCGTGTCTTCTTTTTTATTAACTTTGGAAATGTAAATTGTGGAGATTGGAGTGTCCCTTTACTGCGCTGGTCCGAGAGTAATTTATTATTATTACAGATAATGAATGGATCGCTATAATTACTCTAGTAACTCATCGTTGCTCTACGAGGATTTTATTTTTAAACCGTGTTTCATGGAATTTTCCGTTTTGTTCAACCAACTCTTTTCTCATTGCGGACTAGCTTCGATATGTGAAAAGCAGACCGCGCGCAGCGAGGAGAATAAGTCTCGAAACACTTCCATGGCTAATCCCATTCTCGACGCGTTCCCGTTCGAGTTTCCTTTTCAACGGGGGCCTAGTCCCGTCTTAGTCAGCCCCGAGCCGCCCCTTCATTCACGCTTATTGTCTCCGGCTGGTCTGAATGAGAGTGGGTTGCACCGTGAATCCATGAGAAACGATTATTTCCACATTCGTGTTCGCACGATAATATCGCGGCGGTTCCACGTGTGCGAGCCAGCTCCGAGACGCGTGCACGTATGTACGAGCGAGTCGATTGCTACGTGCGAACTACGTTCGAGGGATCGATTGCGTAAATGTAGGAAGCGCCGATGCATTCACCTTTTGCACGGTGCAGCCTTGCGAGGCCAGA
Organism: Andrena flavipes; assembly: GCA_963971345.1. Taxonomy (NCBI): domain Eukaryota; kingdom Metazoa; phylum Arthropoda; class Insecta; order Hymenoptera; family Andrenidae; genus Andrena; species Andrena flavipes. The sequence continues at coordinate 47,900,571 of OZ020482.1, forward strand.
GGTTCTCAGCGTAGCCTTGCTTTTTATCGATAGAAAACTTGCATTTGCAAAATGAAATCCCTGTCGAGGGATTCCCCAGGGGTCTGTTCGACTCGATGTCAAATGTGGCACCATCGATATCTATTTTATAAATATTTTTTCCTTTTCTTGGAGACTCAAGGACTTCGAGGACTGTCGCTGATGGTTTCAGGCGGAGTTCTTTATGAGAGGAATTTTGAATTGGATCTTATTTACAAATTGCCAGGTGCTTTAGGAAATTGAGAATTTAGGAACTCGTGGCGTAGAATCTGAGTGTAAATCTGATTAGCGTGTGAAATATATTGCTTGAAAAGTAACGACAACTTTTTAAAACAGATAGGGTACCTATATAGGTAAAACTTGAGGAAACTCTTATTAAAGTTCGTCAACCCCCTTCGCTATCTCCATCCCTTGAACGCTCTAAGAGGTGTCAGATCCTCCTGAGAACAGGATCTTCCCCGAAGATTGGGCAAACACTCATAAATCGGCGAGAAATCTATGTGAGTGTGATAGAAGATACTCTGCGAGAATCTCTGTACGTATTTTCTTATTACCATTTAATTACAATCCGGTATGTTCACTATTAACTAATAAACCCTTTGACCGATCTGGACCAAATTTTGTATAGTTACTCTCTAGAATTCTGCGGAAAATATAGGCTAGTTAATTTAAAAATATTATTAGGTTAATACATATGAAATTGTCACTGAAAATATATCATCTTGCTTTTTAATTATTCTTTTATCTTATTTTTGTTTGCGTTTCTGTGACATCTCTCGAGTCGTAAGCCAGCGCAAGCAATTGTTATTGTATATCCCCATCGTAAGCAAAGAAATTTTTAAATATAATAAAAAAGCAGCTGAAAATGTCAAGAAATCGAAATCTGTCGCTAACAACCGCGCGCTCTTCCTGAAAATCGATTCCAAGCTATATTAATAAACACCGCGTCTTCCGTCCTGATCCCAGGGATACTTGGATACGCGAACCAGGTCACGCGAGCACCGGTTCGCGCAGAAACTCGAAACGAGCGTCGATTCGCTGGAACTCGATCGCACGGAAGGGAGCGCAGTTGATTTTTGAAACGGCATTAATTCGCCGACTCGTCGAATTCACTTGGTGGCTGACCTGTCCAAGTCTGTGGATAGAATTCCTCGCTGCAGGATCGCTAGCAGGCCCTGCCGCGTGCGCCTCTCGACGGAACCGTGTAAAACAGGAGCGATATCCAAGCTGGTGGCTTCTCCCGGGCCGCCAACTTTCTCCTCGCGTCTTCGTCGCCGCGTATCTATCCTCTATCGTACACGACGCGTAGATAATAGTCGCTCTGCCCACTATTCATGAGTCAACGGTCGTCAATGCTTCGACGACAAGGCGACTGTCGGAGCTGCGTCATCGCAGATTAAACACGCGAACGTCCCGCGCGCGGTGAAAACTTTGCGTAGGAATCTTTTCGCATGCGCTTCTTCTTTATTTAATTTACAATAGGCGTGGCGAAAATTCGTATGGAAAGCAGTCGCTAACTAGGAACCTTTGCTAATGGCACACGGAGAGACAGAACAGAAATGTAATGTGAATAAACGAGTTCTTCGATATCGAAGATGAAGATGCCCTCGGCTAGAAAATCGTAAGGGTCTTTGAAGAATTTAGAACAGTGCGTTGCATTTTGGGTTGATTTGTTCACTGCACCCCAGCGTCATTTTTCAATTACCGTTCTCGTATTTTTGAATCTTTTAACTTTTCAGTGATAATTATACATTCGTAATATTCACACGACCATGGTCTAATAGTCTTTTTTAGAAATGTAAATTTTGATACGATAAAATTTGCAGTTCGAGAAAAGCGATTCTCCACGTTCTTGGAAAAAAGTGATTTTTTTCGCGACGAATCTCCTTTGGAAGTCGTAAAGGGGCGACATTTGAACTCGATAATTGGTCTTGGGGTGCGATACAACCCGCGTGACCACGAAGGGTTAATAACAATTAGTACGCATGTGTTAAATATTCAATGGACCTCCGCTTTGGAAGTAATTATCCTACTAAGTTAATTTTGTTCTGATCTGGCGTTCTAATTTTCCGTTATTAATAGTGATCATGCGAGTTTTAGAAACAAAGGCGAGATTATGTAATAGAATTTCTAGTAATTTCCTTTCCCTAGTTGGAACACTGTTATGTCACGTTACGATTAACGTTTCCCGGCTACCTTTCGCGGTTCTTTTCGATTTTCAGCGCGCGTGGGCGTTGATACACGTAAGTTGACCGTGCGAGGGAATCGTAATGCGAGTGAAATTGATAAGAAACAGGCTGGAAAGCCACGAGACGAGGAGAAAGGAGGCGCTGTTATGGACTTTGCTATTAGCATAATCGAATGGTAATGAGGTTGAATTTTATACCCTCCACTCGAGCGAGTGACTTCCGTAAATTTAGGTACAGCTTTTATTGCCTTCGATGCAGAGGTTCGCGCGTCAGTCGAGAAATCGAAAGTCGAGGTGCAGGGATTATGATTTTTAGGAGATACGACTAGCGAAGTCCGTCGGGTCTTTAAATCCTTTCACTGTTCGACGTGGGTTATTACTCGAGGAATTTTAAAAGATCGATCTTCGCGCTGCCTTTTACTTTTACAATTTGATTTACTGGAATGGCTCTTGGAATTACCGGAAGCGTTTTAAACAGAAATGACATAACTACGGAGATTACGAAAACATTTGATAAAACAAGTTTGATTACTTTCAGTCAATTATTTTTAATCCCTTGAAGTAGCAATTATTCAGAATCTTAACATTATTGTTTACCGTTACTGAATCTACCACAGTCTAATACGAGTCTTCAATTTTATTCTTTCAAACAACTATATTCCAATCGCAAAAAAAATATTTTCCCGTGCAACTATTCCAATCCTCACTTTGAAATTAAAAAGAAAAAAAAATGAAAATCAACAAAATTCTTTCTCTATCTCCAAAGATACTTTAATATTAATGCACCCATTTCACACTACAGAAGTTTATCTTTCCACCAAACTTTACCACCCCTAAGAATCTATTTCACGTCAGAAACTACAACAAAGCTTAAACTAATAAATCATCCAAGAGTAAGAATAACACTATTCCTCACCTTCGGCTGATACAGTCCGGATACAAGATCACTAGCACAGTCCCAGTCCCATCAGGGGTGAATCTTTAAATTCCACGCAACCCCCTTAATTCTACGCCACTGTGTCGATGTTCCCTCTTCGTCACCCTCCCTCCACTTGCAACGTTCTCGGTATATCATAGGGGGAGGGTTTCGTTCCAGGCTGGACGGTTGGAGGGGGGGCGGGAGGAGGAAGGGGGCACTTGAATGACGTCACCGAGCGGATAGGGGTGGAAGTGGCGGCGAGAGAGGGGCACCAGTTGTGTGTGAAGGGTGGTGGAGGGTTTGTAGGGAGGTCGGTAGGGGTTGTCGGGTGATGTTGAGGGGGATGGTGACGGGGTGAATGACCGACCTAGACTCGAAGTCAGGGGTGTGCAATGTATGAAACCATCCGTAATAGCAACCCTCCTTCAAAGCAATCTACAAGGGTAGGCTTTACACCCTCTTTCTTCGTGTTTGTGTTCTTCCCGCTGGCCCGTGCCTGTGTTCGTTATAGGAGAGATGCTGGCGCATAACTCGCGAGGGGCTCGAGTGGCTTAATGAACAGGAGAGTGTGCTAAAAACACATTTCTTTTTTTAACTAAATTCCCGAAGAACATATCATTAAAGTTCCAACTAGAGGGGCGTATTTTGTGAGATACGTCTGTGGTTCCATTATCGAATTCGATCGTGAAATTACCTTTCCAGTAACCTTCCACTAGGAGGTTGAGTGCCTTAACGGGGGTGTTTCTTTTTTTAACTACATTCTCGAAGACTTAGCGGCCCAAATCATTAACGTCCAAGTAGAGTAACATATTAATTTTCTGGTTCCATTTACAAACTCCATTGCAAAATTGCCTTTCTAGCAACCCTCCACTAAGGGGTTGAGTGCCCCAATGAGTATCCTAAAAGCGCGATTCCTTTTTATAAAAAATCTTCAAAATTATATCATTAAACGTATCTTTCTAACAACCAGCCAGCATTTTCGAGTTCGCAAGCGTCCATTCTTGCATACTTTAACTTCGATCAGGATAACAGGAAGGAAAATAAGAGGAGCTTTCTAGGAAGGCATCATATCGTTTCTCAAGATGCTTTCGGACCAACGGGTCGTCTAATTGCGTCGACTGTATCGGTTAATGAACTAACTTTAATTGGCTCGGGATCCTCGTTGTTTTCCTCGCGAAGGATTCCAGAGTGTCCGAAGAGTCCGGCTATAACTCGCTTCTTATCGGCCGTCGGGGCAATCTATCATTTTATTTGCCGCTGCCATTTTAGATATTATCGCGTCGCAGCCCGTATATTCATCGATATCGCTAAATCAACTCGTTTCCTCTCTCGCTCCAACGTTCTCTGTCATTCTATTTGCACCGTCACCTACATATTATTCCCAGCGAGCTTCCATCTTGTCGATCACACCGAGCCGCCGTTCCACGTTATTTACCGCTCGCCCGCGACACCCTCCTCGCCCCTGCGATCGCCTAGCGGCCACTCCGCCGATCGAATTCTACGCGATCGCGATTAGGCAACAGCCCCGCAGCGGATCGACGATCTCAAAATTCAACGAGGCAAGCCCGTCGGTCTATGGTCTTCGAGGTCAGAAGATCATCGATGCAGATCAGCCTCTGTGCACCGATGACTCGGTGTCCCAGAAAGATAAAGGCCGTTCCCTGGTCGGCAAACCGGCGCGGGCTTAAGCCCGGGGTTGAACCGAGTGCGCGAATAGGGGGTAACGCGATCGATTGCCTGGCCAAAAATAGGATCAGCCGCGGTTCGCGTTGCGGGCTTCATTAGAAAACACTTTCGCGGCGTCGCGCTCCCCGTTCCACCTAATAACCGGCATTAATCCACCGTGCAGCCGAACCGGGACTGCGAAAATGGAAAATCGCTCTCCCTTAAAAGATCGCCTCAAGGGATCCTGGCGTTGGAAAGTCAGCGTCGACCGATTTCCAGGTGGAAGGTGGGGGGAAGAGAAAAAGGGCAACCCCCTGGGGCCGTGGAAAAGTCAAAACGCGGCTACCAGGGAAAATGTCAGCCCCACGGGCTAACGAGTCTAGCGAAGGGGAACCCCGTTCCCGATAGTATTTGCCCGGTTTCGGGTTCAGGTTGTTGCGTGCACGAGGGTTAGGCTCGTCGTTCTCTGTGGCGTTGCTGCTACCACCACGTGGTTCGTATTGATCCTCTTCGGTCGCCACGATGAAGGAGAGCGAGCGAGACGGGGGCAAGGGAGCGAAGGGGGTTCGACGATGGTCGGGGAGGCTGGCGGGGTGCGGCGAGGAAGAGGGATGCCAACCGATGCGTTCTCTCTATCGAAGCCTCCCTTTGCCGGGTCTCTCCCACTCTCTCGTCCGCCCTCTCGCTCTGGAGAGCGCGCGGCCGTGGTATAGCCTTCTCCCTCGCCGCAGAGGGTAGCAGCCTAGTGCCCCTGCCTTTCGGTCGTTCACCCTTCGTACACACTCGATTCCGATTCTCCGTGCTCCTCCGGCTCGCGTCCCCGGCCCTCCGCCTTCCCTGCCACCGATATACGACCAATCTGAGAACTTGTACGGACTGTACTTGACCCCACGGATACGCGTCGGGAATTAAGGAACAGGTAGAGGGCGGCTGTGAAGAAGACCGAATTAGAAGTCGTCACAGTTATCTCGTGTTGCGGATAAACGACGCCCTGACGGCGATTTGAAAGCTGGTTTGTTGGGTGGGTTTTGAGGAATTATTTTCGCGAAGAGTTTCAGAGAAATCTTTGGAGAATGTGGTTTTTGTGCTTCGATGCATGGTTGTGCTACCAGAATAGATATTCCAGAGACTCGTTACCTCGACCAGCCGATGGTGGGTCACCTTTGACCCATGTTTACGGTTAAGCGCAGCGAAGAGGAAGCAACAACTACTTCCACTCACCGATATAAGTATTAGATGATATTTATATCTAAAAACTAGTTCTAATGCACGCGCAGTAAAAATCTTGATGGGGGTCAAAAGTGACCCGTCAGCGGCTTGGCGCGTCGCTGTTTACGATCGGATGCTCGGGGGTTATAGATTGTTACAAGCCGCTTAGGATTCCTTGGATAAAGTCTCTTTGGATAAGTTCATGGAATTAAGGAAGCTCGCCGGGTTTTCTCTATTTTGTTTCTGTTTGAAAGTGGTTGTTAGGGTTAGTTGATTTACTGGTGCGGTGGAAGCAGTGATTAGAGTTACTTACAATTATTTCGACGGCTTACAGCTCAGATCGGAAATTAGATGTTGGCTTACCTAAAACAGAAAGAGAAGATTGTGGTGAATTTTCTGATCGATCAGATTTCCGTGAAATTAAGAGAAGCACATTTTCGTCGCGCTAGGTTTTGCGTCGTGACCTCGCCCCCCGAAAGAGGTTAAGGTCTTCGGGGGACCGTCAAGACGTTGCGAAAGGTTTACGCACACGCGCACCGGGTCCTCGCTAAAAGTTCGTGCGTGCCGTGATGTAACGTCGCTCAGGAAGCAGTTTTCTTCGACCTTGTTTGTCCGATGGTCGTGAAAGTCTTGAATTCTATGACGTTTTGTCGTTTGACACGATCCTAGACGACACTAATATTTTAATTTAACAGCTCGCGTAAGATAACAACTGACTGATGATCATTGGTTGAATTCTGCGCGCTCAATAATTATTTATCTTGGATTTGACTTCACGTTGCATTATAAAATTTCTAGAATTTTTAAGGGAACTTCCCTTCACTTAAATTAAACAAAATTAGAAATCACAGAATATTAATAGATAGTCAAGTAGCGTTCTTAAGTCGGAATTTACATTTTTATTTACACGAAAATGATATCTAGTATTTCATATAAATAGATAATTTTTAAATACACAGAGATATCGAGAATTTTAATACCTTCAGTGGTCATATAAATCTCGCAAAATTTGTAACGATCACTGATATCCCCTTCCCTTGTTACTTAACATCTAGCAAATACTGTGGCGTTCGCAATTTCCGCGCGAACACATAACCAAAGGGGAAACGAACGGCGTGAAGTGAACGAATTTTAAAACAGGCTGTCGAGCACGTTGCTCTTCGACAACTCAGGAATGCACTTTTCATGCAACGTGAGTGCAACTTTCCGTGGTATCCGCGCCGAAGCAACCGAAACATTTCCTGTGACTGGCGTAGGTTAAACAGAGTGCCACTCTCGGGAGAACTTAAACGCGGGGGTTCAGTTAACACGTTTCGTGGCACCCTCGTGACGCGATAAAATGCGCGGAGGCGCCGGGATACTTGTAGATGAGCCTAAATCTCACAGGAGTATGTAATCACCTCTTCCACCCCACGAAAGCATTCGGTATTAAAAACTGATTATTATTAATCGCATTTTTCCATTTCGTATCAATCATCCAGGTCTGTTACACAGAATCATTCAGGATAACTTTCTATTCTTGTGTAGTTTGAAATGCTTGTTCTCTTAGAGTGAATGAATGATTTCTCTCGAGTTGGACTCGGTCTTCGAAGTACAAAACAGGGGTGTCATGTGCAAAAAGGAAGTTAGCTCGATAAAAAGGGTCTGTTGCAATCACATGTGTAAACGGTGCTTGGTAATACATTCGATAATTCCTGCATCGATTAATCAGATGATGCTGCCGGAGTAACCAGATGTCAGTGAACCAACCCTAAAGAGCATCCTGATTCATACATAGCTCACGGTCGAATGGAGGGCTTCGACCCCAGCGGGAGACACGATCAAGGTCATTGACCTTCGGAGGGGATGAGTTTTCGTTGTAGTTCGACCTGATGAGAACGATGCCGATTAACCGTGGCTTCGTGAATGCAATTCACAGCTGAATCAATACTATCAATACAATATGGTATTGTGCACGACATTTACGCATTTACTTTTAATTCCCGTCAAATAAATTTCACTGAGAAAACAAAATGTAGTATTTACGGATCCATCAGAAGCACTTTGGAATTGCCTGTTTTATTATATCAATTTCATAATGTTCCCATTTTCGATAAGGTAAAAGGCAAGTTGTTCGTTATTTTAAAGTGGATTATTTCGCTGCCGGTGATCAGCGCCGCTGCAAGCTCGTTATGTGAGAACGTTGCGTGAAAATTATTCTAATGATTCGATTAAGCAACGGAGATTCGCAATTAGACCACGCCTAGCCTACTTTCGCCGGGTGCGTTCACCTCGCCGAGGGGTTGTGCTCGCCCCCACGGGGGCTTTTCCTAGGGCTGCACCTGCGCAGCACGCCGCCGCCACCCACGTGGCCGCCACGTGGTCGCCGAATAAAAGCAGCCGACGGTTGGTCGCAGGGGTGGCGTTCATTCCGGAAAAAAAGCCTTCGAGGGGATGAGTATCGACCAAGGGCAAGGGCGAGGGCATGCGTATACGACGCACTGCCTTCGTAAAACTCTAGCCGAAGACGTTTAAACTTATCCCCCCCTTGGGGACACGGATCGAAATTCATTTCGCTCACGTTCACTAGAAGCTATAGCGGCGAATCTCGACTTTCCCACGCAACTTTTCTGAATTATTATGCCTGAACATTCTTTGATAAATATGAATAGACCCATTCCGCGATGGAGTCTCGAACCTCCTATTTACATATCTCCAGTGTCCTGCCCCGAAATTTAAAGGAGAATTTGTGTTTATGTAAACCATAACTTCAGCTTAGAAGATCTTAGAATTCAGATTTACGCACGTAGTTCCGAAGAACCCTCTGATAACTTTCCAGCGAAAGTGGAGGGGTTTCGAAGAGTGTTTAATGATTGCAGGGTTTTCCGACTGTTATGTAGAAAAATGTCGCGTGGCCGATCACGGAAGCGACAATCGTGCGGCTCGTCGCAGAAACGGAAATTGGTGTCCTCTTTCCAGCTCATTTCCGGCCGGCAATCGTGCGCGAGGCTTACGCGCACGTTAAATCGCCACGGCACCGTTTTGGACAGCCCTGACTATTCGTATCGAGCGGCAATGCCAAGGGCAAGGGCGCCCTTCTCCCATCCCTCCAACGGCCCTCCGCATCCCCGTTTCTCTTCCTCGTTCTCTTCCTCTTCCGTCGAATACACGCACAACAGGCTGGGACACGCACTCCCGAACACACCGACAGCCTTGTTTTCTGCGTGACGCAGCCAACCGTGGCGATTCGGTCTTGATCGGAGATAGGGATGATTCGCGAAGAGGAAGGTCGACGCGGGGGGACTGTATTGCGGGTTTAACACAGGTGGCACCAATGGAATCACTTCGAAGGGGCTTCGAATAAATAAACAGAACAGGGGTTGGTTTTATAGTCATGGAAAATTTTAGGTTCGTCGTAGCTGTTTTAAGGGACTTTCTTGAGATGTATCTTATCGAAGTTTAGTAGTAAGTAGTAGAATCATTGCGTTCAAATTATGGGAATACTTTGGTAATTCTTTTTGATGGGAATATTAGCAGCGAGTGAAGAGGAACATGTTAGAGGGTGTATGTAATAGGGTGATTCAGGGAGGGGAGGGTTGAACTTGGAGGTTTGATTATGAATTCTGGGACAGAGTGTCCAAGTTCTTAGAATTAGGTACATATGAAACACAGTGTGTCGGGGCCATGTTTTTAACCCAGTAGTGCACACGTGAATTTTGGAAACACAAGTAGGAATCCACGTGGGATGCACATGGACCCCCAGTAAAAAGTAACATTTATTCACCACGATTTAGAAAAATCTATGTGTTCACGACCCTTTATTAACATTCCGAGAATATAGATTTAAACGAACATTAACATTACTCCATAGTATACGACAAATATATAAAACAAACAATTTAATTTTCTTTTTCCCCTCTTTTTTATATACTGAATGCAAATAATCTGGAAGCTAGATTGAGTGTGGACCCCATTGCTAAAGAAACAGCAGAGTTAAAAGCAGCAGTATATTTGTATAATATAATATTTAAACACCTAAAGATGTTTTTTAACGAGTATTTTTTATTACCTCTACACGATGAAAATTCTAAAAATTAGGGTGGTTCAAGAATTTTAACCATCCCATTCTACATCTACCCCTGCAATACCATAAAAAATCCGATCACCCATCAAGAATCCAACCGTTAACTTCCACCCACTCTTCAACCCCCAAACGCCAGTCTCAGCGTTCGCCACTAAAACCGATCCTCCCTCTACCGCGCATTGCCCATCACACTTCCATCGCGACTCCCACCGAAGTCGCGGCTCGCGTCGCAGAATTATGCAGGCCACATCGGTGATCCATAAATCTCAGCGGGAGGTCAGCTATCCCACATTCGCCGCGGCTTCCTCCACCCACCGCCGCCCCCGCGAATTCCCCGCCCAGCCGCATCCGTGTCCGGGAAGTCACCCTGCCGAGGCGCGAGGGCTTCCGGTCGATGCGGGGCGGCGGTGGAAATCGCACACGCGGGATACCGTCGCCTCCCCGAGCAAGTGGATGAAAAATAGTTGTATAAATAGACGTATAAAAGGAAAAAGAAGCAGGAGGATCGGGAAACAGGGAGAGTGGCGGATAGCCGCCGGGAGGGAGGGCAGGGAGAAGGTGAATTTAATCGGGCGCGGCGGGGAGGAAAGGGGAAAGTGTTGCACGAGGAAGGTGGCAGAAGGGGGGGGGGGCACTCGACAGCGGAGAAAGCCGTGTTCGGCTTCACGGGGTTAACGTACCCGACTTTATACTGTCTTGCGACTGACGATGATGTTTCTACCATTACGTAAACCGAGCAGAGCCGGAGCGGCCGCGGGCCTCGTTCCTCTTTGCACGATACAGCCGGATTGGAAATGCTGCTCCTAGTGTCTTGCGGAGGAGAGAGCTGTTTCCAGCGCTTCGAGCTGATCCCGCGGGGGGATGTCCACGAAAAATCGCGACGTGCTGTCTGCGCTGGCGTTTCGACTCTCCGGCTGGCGCGTCATCCGCGCAGGGATGATGGAGTTATGCGTGCGAGCGCGAATGGTATTAATGTGTTCACTCTTGAGAGCATTGGGTAATATAACTGTTCCCAAAGCTTGTATTTTTCGCGGAGTAGGTTGTTATTGGGAATGTTTTGATGTTAAGGGGCCTAGTGTTGGGAAAGTAATGAACGTGATTTAGGGAGGGAGATGTAGTTTGAGGAGGAAGTTGTTGGTTCTCTGTTATTCCTTCTGTTATTTCCAAGATTTAGAGAACGCTTTCTTCTGTTGCAACATGAAATGCAAATTCGTAGCACAATATTCGGCAAGTGGGAGTTTCGAAATGAGTACCCTAGGAACTTGTTCGTTCTCTTGGCCTCCATTCATCACCAACTTTCAAGTTAAAGATCATTTAGCATCCATTTCGTTTACAATTAAAATTCGATTGGCAAAAACGCATATTCATATGTCGAAAATATTTCACCATATCAGGCACAAATCCTGTTCAATTTCACGTTCAGCAATCACACATCAAGGAAACCTCGAGAGCCTCGTTACCATTTCGAAACTATTCGAAAAAGAGTAATGACTGTACTAATTAATGACTGGCGAAAATCTTCGGAGCTGCGAATCTTTGTAGGCTTTATACAAAATTTAAATTACCACTCGAAGTGATAATAAGCACGGTGGTACCAACATTTCCAGTTCCTAAAGCTTTTCCGCGTTGCTGGAGGGGCAGACAGCGATAGTTGCCAAACAGACGCACGCACGCGGCGTGAATCGCAAAAGCAGGAAGTGTGTCTGAGAACCTCTGGCCAGAGAGAAAGTTGCGACCGACATATTTTGCGTTCGCGCAACCGTGCGATGTATACGTTAGGTGGCCCGTTAGCGTGGAAGACGCTCGCTGACTCGAGGAGGACGGGGCGGAGGAGAAAAAAGGACAGAGCGGTCGGTGGTAATAGCTTCATTTGCTACCGTGGAAAGCAGCCCTGCCAAGGCATCAATTAAGGTGTTACGAGCGGAGCCGCGTACGCGCCATTTGTGGCGATCGAGTGGAATTCCTTTTTACATGACCGCGCGAACCAGACGCTACGAAACGCTTCCCCCGTTGGCTTTCTTGCTGGGAGAAGCTGAAGGAGTCCCCTAGATGGTGGCGATGATACTATGCCAGTCGCTGATCTCTCTTCTTCGTGGAGATTTCGATGGGATTGCAGCGGAATATTGACTTTCCTTGAGTGGTTGGGTATGTTTGGTAATTGGGAAGTGGGTTGGATGGGGTTGAAAGGAAATGTCCCAGATAGAGCGTGTGATTGCATGAGTGAGATAGGCTTTTGAGTTGCAGTAGAAATTCGTTGTATAGGAAATCTTGTAACTGGAATATCTGAATTCATTTCGAATATAGTAATATGTGGGGCAGAGGGGGTGGTTTTAATCCTCAGTTGTTTATGTAGATTTCTTGCGTTGGTTTCTAATATTTTAGTATTTACTGCGATATTTTTGGGAATTCTGATAGAGATAGGCAAAAATTTAATTCGTTATTCGAGATTTCTAATTAAATAAAATTTTTGCCGATCTCTGGATTTTGATATATCCTTCTTGGAAAGCTCAAAGATCACTTCTAATTTTATTTTTATATTAATTGTAACGTTCGTGGAGTTAATTAGATATTTCTGTCGTTTATATTAGTAATGAATCATTTCTTCATTTCTAAATGCAATTTACTGTACATCTGATTTCAATTAAATCTAGGAAAAAGAACGGCGTGATAAAATAATTTCTGTTTCTGAACATAACTTTATGATCACACGGAACATACCGGTAAAGACTTTCTACCAATCGCCGCGCGTCGATTAAAAACATTTCTTATGTAATGTCTCATCGTAATATCGCGTCCAGAACTGACTCACGTTTCGCACACGTCGATTATATTCACCACGGTGAACGGCATCAAAGAATTCAACCGTCACTCAACGTCATCCCTGTTTTATAGGTAAACATATCACTGGCAACAGACACGTCCGCAGTAAAAAAGTAATCATTTCACGAATATATTACAAAAGATTTTTTAAATTATCAGGATCGTATTTGGAAATTTGGCGCGCCTAGGCTAAGAATTTCTACCGCCTTTTTCGTGGAATATTATCAAATATTTTTATTTAAAAGACTTGAGACAATTTGAACATTTATTCACAATGACAACTCACAAATGAATTTTTGAAAAAAAGTGAATTATTTTCAAAATTATCTCAAGTCCCTGTGTTTAAAGATCACTCGGTCAAAATAGCCAAAATATAAGAGTGGTCCTTTCTATTAAATTATGTTTAAATATTTTATACGCATATTAAACAAATAGGCATAACTTACAAGTTCACCCCTGTAAATTACATTATATAAATTAACTTCTACACCAACTAATCTCCCGAATTATAAATCACCTTTTTAAGAAAAGTCCTGTCTGAGAAATTTAACAGTCAACACTACTTGGTTCTAACCACAACGTTTGCATTTCATTTTTTGCAGGTTCTCTAAGTGGAAAGCGGAAGCAACTTCTCATGGTGGTGACCACGCCGTGGAAGACTCTGCAGCTAGGCTGGAATCCCATTCACTCGAGTATTGGTTCACAGAAATGGCCGAGAAGTCGTCCAAGGTTCGTATGCATGCACGTACAATTTGCAAACAGTTCGAACTCAGGAAGAGGAAACCTGCAATGAAAGTTTCCATGCGGCCGAGCAAAGTGATGCGCCATGACGCATGGCGATGCTCGCAGTCACTTTCGCTTCGACCGATATCCTCGTTTGACAAGTACGAGTGTCTCGATCTGGCGTGGCAGCGCTTAAAACGTATCACGATGAACATTAGACGATCAATGGCAATGCAGGGGATTATTTTCTCAAAATCTGATTACCGTTCAGGCGATCAAATTCGAAGACCAAGGTCCTTTTTGATTTGTGGCTGAAATCGTCGTTAGATAACTTGTTTGGAGAACTCAACAAGTTTTCGTTCGACTGCTGTTATCGTTCTTTTCGCGCGAACACGGCCAATATAGTAATTTTCAGCGTACTTTTTAATGATTTATAATCGAAGTTGCAGGGATAACGTATTTGTTAAACGGGAAAGATAATCCAGCATCATAAATTAGAAGAGTTAGAGTATAATCTACGAAATATCGCGCAGAACACAACGAAACTTTACACCGACGCAGGAAGTAGGAAAGCTGATATGTAGTTCGACTGATAACGATAAGAAGTATGTGATTTCTGCTTCGCCACCCTATTCGTAGGCGAAACTCAAGAAAATGTCTCCTAACGGATTACGTACACGAAAGATTCACATAAATCGTATTAGATGAAATTCATACTCTTTACTTTGTAATTATAAGTAGCAGAGTAAGATGAAATTTAAAAACATCAGCAAAGTAGTCAGTGTATCACTAAAAATTAACAACATTTAAAGCTGAGCAACTTCAACCGTCAATCATGGTAAATTTGCAATTTACAACGAAATGCCTGTCAACTAACGTATGCATTATGCAAGGTATAATTTCTATGAATTTAAAGCTCACAAAGTCAAACTCGTTGATAAGCAATAGAACTGACAGTAGATAATAATATATTTGCATTTTTTCATTAGCTACCTAAAGCGACAGATGTGGTAAATTTTCAGAAAGCTACATTTGGTTTTATAACATTTTTTATATACAATGCAAATTATTAGCTATGCACTTAGTAACTTCTCTTACCTCTATTTACCACAAACCTACATCTCTCAGCTGATTAAAACGCTGGCATGTCCTTAATCGTTTAAAAATCAAGTAGTTTTTCCAATTAATTACAAGGAGATGCAAGCAAGCACAGACTTTTCCTTTCAAACCTCCGGTTTGAAAAGCATGCTGTAAAAATTTCAAATCGATCCGAGCCTCGGTTTTTTCACAATCAGAACAAAACCACAGAAAGAACACTTCCACACCAGCCAACTGTAGCGCCGTCATATACATGTATGCATTATCTACAAAAAAATTTCTTTACAATTTACAGTATTAACAAACATTTCCCAAAAGTATCAGCCAAAATTTGTATTCATCTGTTTGTAATTAATCCGCAGAAAAATACTTGATCTCCGAACGATTTTCTACTCCCCATAATCCCATATATACTACACCCTTTTATAAAACCATTACCACCGCTGCTAAACGGATGCCAATTAGTTTCCCTTCCAAGTGGCCAGGTATCCCTCCATGATCCCCACACATCCCGCCCCGCCATCAGCCTGTATCTCCGTGGAAAGTCCACCGACATTGACTAAAAGCTGACGAAACGTCGAAGCCGACCATGCTCCGCGAGCGGCAGTAGGAAATTCGCGATTTCTAGCCGAGCAGGTCTTTGTGACGATACCCAAGTCTGCCCTCACTTTCGCCGCGCTTCGGCCCGCCATTCTCGTCCCACGACGCTGCGTACCGACATAAGTACTACGTACGCGCTGTGATGCGTGACGCGCATACGGGGTCGTCATTAAGCCTTCCGAAGAAAATAATTCGCCGCGTATATGGAGCACGTGTGATCCGCGTTTTTTCCACGTGCCCAACGGGACAGGCGACGAAACTGAAAACACCCCCACCGGGACACCAGCATTCAGAGAGTGACAGCGGACTGATCGCTGCCTGCCTCGTTGCCTTTTCAACCGCCGGACAATAAGCCCGGTATCGCGATGAAGGAAGAATATGAGAATAACTCATTTCGCATGGCTGGGAATAAATTTGCATGGGGGTCTTTAAGCGCCTCCATACAAGCTGGAAAACGCAGTGACCCCAGAAGACGGCACGATGTCATTATCAATCCACGCCGCGGCAGTTAACAACTGGCCCTGACTTGTCCGCGCGAATTACCAGTCACGGGCTCGGTTGCGCCGCGCATATCTCGCCCGTGCACTCTTCTTATTCGCTCGTTGCATAGCCGCGAATGCAAGTGCAAGGTAGTGCGGCGGCGGCCGGTAACCGGTAGAGGTGAGCGAAAGTTTCTATTACGTCACCGGTGCAGGCGAGCGTGTGCGTATGCACGGCGGGCTCTAGCACCAAGGAGCTCGGCTCCAATCCCGGCATCCACTATGCGCAGCGGCACCGCGCACTCTCGCGTCTGCCCGCTTCTCCGCAGCTACGTTTTCCTTTCGTTCGCCCCGCGTTGGATATGCAAACGGACGGCTCCGATTCCCGTCCGTCCACTCGAGAAAGGGGACGCTGGCGACCAGGAAGCGAATCCGCGTTAAAAACTGTAACGGCACACTTGCCATTTACACCTGATACGAGCTGCTGCCCGGCAAACTCCACCGGAGCGCCGATTAATCGGAGATTAATCGAGGAAGTTGGAGCCGTGCCCGGCAGCTTGGCTTACAAAAGTTCCTTAGAAAGTGGACACGGAACTAGGATAATTCTTTTCATTTTTTTCTTCTTCTCTCTCTTAGCGTAACTGGTAACTCGAGTCTGATTATCGAGGTTCCTGGAACTCGTTGGTTTCGTGGCGGGGGGGCCGGTTCGCGGGTCCCAGTTCGCGGGACTCGATAAAAATGCTGATTTCTGTGGGCCGCGGCGGAAGCGTTGTGAGGCGCGCTTAAAATGACCCGTCACGAAGCAACGACCCGGAAGCGATAACCGTGCGCGAGGTCGAAACCACGGTCGATAAGGAGGTCGGTCGCACACCAGCTCGTCACTTTTCCAGGGTGGGATCCGTCCGTGTGGACATGGCTAATCGAAAGCAATCTGAGACAACACCGATGCGTTCCTCGCGTATCGCGATCGCGTCACGGCACGCGGCTTGATGCATTAGGATTTTTCACGCGACCGACGCGGGGACGCGGCGAAATACCACTTTCAAAGACAGAGGCGCTAGTGAATTCGAGGAACTATGAACATTTTAGGAAATGTTGTCTCGTGGCGCCCTCTAATTAGCAGTACGATTACGGAGGCGAAAATGTAGAATACAATTTGGCACAGGGCCTTTGTGTTTTAGGAAAAGTAGGTGCCAATGTGCACAAAGTTTGCTTTTTATTGTTATTAGAGTCAAGTTATTTTGAAGAATTTTCGAACTCGATTTTCCTTGGAATTTTATCCCCCTCTTTTTGTGGCTTCTGCGAATCGAAGGGTTGGTTGTGTACGTTTCTAATAATAATGATCACAGTCAAAGCTTCTACTTCGTCTGGGAACACGAGACCGCGTAGCTGCCCTTCTTAGCTGAAACCCTGAAGAGAAATTTTGAATTCCCTGTACGTTCCCTACCGGAGATCGCGCATGGTTCAAAATTCGCCTGTGACGCGAAGTGAGAACATTGCGACATAGGCATGTCGCAGCGTGAATATCACTTAACAGGTACCCGCGATATGTTGCAATGGCCTAGAAGCAGTAACTAGGCGGAGGGTGAGAAACATCGAACAATGTAATGTATACGACCCTACATCCTTGAAAATTGCTCAACACACCCATTAAAGCAGCGAAGGAATTCGCTTCGGTTAGATTCAACGGAGCCCCATCGTCGCTTTGCCTTTTCTTCTGCCTTTTGTCTCTTGCTTTTTTACGCCGGCGAAACGTTTAGAGGGAACAGAGATAACTCGGTCGTTTGTAATTTACTGTCAGCGTAGAAATGACTCGCTTGCAATGCGCCGAACCGAAAAGAACAAGTAAGTGTCAAGAGTGGAGATGCGTCTCGTTCCCTCGCGAGGGGAGCAAAGAATTTATCGTAATAATTCATTGGGAATGCTGAGAACGACGGTCCCTCCGAGGGTGGGATTAAACCCCCGTTACTTGTTGCAACTCTTTGGTATCGGCCTGTTTTCTTTTGCCTCGTCGAGTTCGACGTTAGGTGTCTGATCGGTGCTTAGAAATTTCTGAGCTGAATACCTAAGTATACTGATAAGAAACATCCTCTTCGGCTTCAATTAGAAGCAGCGCCAGGCACCACTTATAATAGTTTCCACCCCATTCAAACCCGTCATAAATAAACCTTCGGTATCTTTCCATTAATTCCATTGATGCTATTTGCAGTGGTCCAACAAGCCTTGACACGTTCCCCAAAAACGAAGATTCCCCTATAAAACGTAAGAACCACCCCGTCGCGATTCCATCACCCGTAAGCAAACCACCCCCAAAAATTGTCCTTCGACTTTCAAAAAAAGAAGCCATTAATCTCCGAGTCCTACCAAAGACAACAAAAATCCTATCAAGCTCACTTTCAATCTATCCCGTCCCCTTGTCGTTCGTCAACATCACCCCGGCTGACTACCCTCGTTCCGCCCAGGGTTCCAAATATTTGTATCTCGCGGGGGACTCGTTGTGGACGCGGCTTAACGGGCATGAGTGCCGTGTTGCAATGGCCCAGAAGCGGTAGCTAGGCGAAGGGTCAAAAACACCGAGCGGCACGGTTTCTAGGCCATGCGCTGCTATCTATAAACCCCTGCGAGCTTCTCCTGCCTCACCTCCTCTCCCTGTACCCCGTCCCCAGCCCACCGCCATCCACCCCCCTTCCCACCACCCTCCCCCCCCCGTCCCGCGCGTTCCTCCGCCCCTATATCGCTCGATCCTCTACCTACACCACCTACGGAGCTGCACCTACACTTCCATGCCGCGCCAACCTTCGATCTCGCTCCTTCTCTGCCTCCTCCGTCGTCCCTCGCCGTCCCACCTCCGCGGAGTCTCGCTTTCGCCTCCTCCGTCCGTAGGCCGAACCATCCGAGGCGATACGCTTCGGCGTTGGAGATAGCCGTACCGCGCACTCGAAATAGAGAGAGCTACGAAATTTCCGGTTCCGCGAAACCCCGGCCCGACTAGGTTCGACAGCTGACCAGTTGGTCCGCCCAGGCGGAGAATTACGGAAAAGCTGCCTCCGGGGGTGGACGGGGGATGATTCGTTTAAGGCCTTGGGTTCCCTTCACCGCACCAGGAAGCACCACTTCTTTAAGAATTTATTTCGAAGCGACGAAAACAGTTTCGTGGGAGAATTTGAAGGGTAAGAAAGTAATTTTCTTTTGGATTTTTTTGTTGAGAGAAATATGGTGGTCGAGGGCGTGTAACGGTGCACGTGATTTTTAAGGAGCAGGGTTTGTCGATATTTTAGTGTTTCCGGGATGTATGTTTAAATAAAGGGCCATTTTCTTGGGAAGAAATAAAGCTTCTGTTTTGAAGTGATTTTCATTTTGTTATTTTTCAACCGAACATAGAATCTTACGTCGGAAGATTTAGATTTATTTATTACCAATTCCACTGATCAAATTTAATTTCAGAAACCTGCTCGTTAGAAAACTGTTCCCGTTAAGTCAAAATAAATTCTAGAAGAAGTGGTATAAACTTGTTGATCCGGTCAAAGGGACGTAACCCCTTAAGGAGGTTGTACTCTGAAGTTCGTGATCCCAGGCGAGCTATGGGACCGAAGTGTTCTACTTAGAGACTCACAGGGCTCGATTTTTCCCGTGGATCGTGCTGCATAATCGTTGGGAGGGAAATGGTCGACCGCGCTTACACTAAAATTAGAATTAACCGCGATACTTTCACCGGGATGGTTGCGGAGTATGGCGATACTAGGATTTGCAGGGGATTCGGTCGCTAGCTTGTGTAGCTGAGACTGTGAGAGGGGTGCTTCGTATTCGAGAGATTCTACTTAGTAAGGTGGATGAAGGAAAAATCTACGACGAAGAATGTATCTTACGAGGAAGCTTTGATAATTGAAAGATTGTGATATATCAATGGGCGCTCCGTGTGTCATGGCACCTAATATTCTAGTTGTAACAGAGCACCGAAATTGCAGAGGAAATAGATTTCTGGAATTTGAAATCTTCTATCCACGTGTATTGGCTTTCATGCGAATGATCGAGGACATAGATCCACGTGATCGCGGATGACCGAAGGCAGGAACCGTGCGGCAGGGGACAGAAGCCTTCGATATCGAACTGGCGATCGGCCTCGGGTAATTTGGCGCTTAAACTTGACAATGGGCTGTGGACTGGCTGGACTTGAACGGGGGAAATAATGTTATACGCGTGCACGCACCATTATCCGTGCTTCTTATGCGGTTATACAACCGATCACGCATATCTGCGTGCGGGTTCGCACGAAAGTGCTGTGCGGACCGATCGCTCTCTCTTCCGCAGCGGTTCTCATTCACACAACCAATCGATCAACACTTGTGCAGAAGCTGCATTCGATCAGTTCCCAAAATCAGTCATATCAAATCTTCAATTTCCCTGCGCGGACGTTGCAATCTTGATCTTTGCGAATTCCTTCCACTTTTTCCCAATGTATCTTTAAAATTTCATAGAATTAAAGGTGTCTTAAATTCCACTATTGCCATTTTTATTAAAAAGGTACACATCTTCATTTTCAATTAAAATTTCTTTACAGTAGCCCTTGTAATGCTGAAAATGAATTTTTATCTATATTAATGTACTCCGCGAAATATTATTTAATTCTATAAACACTATTAAAATTATGGGATCTTGACTGTGTTTAACTAATTTTTTGTCATTTTCGACAAGTTTCTGCGTAACTAGGCCCAATTAACCTGGGATATTTATTGAACGAATTAATATAGGAACATAGACGCTTCGCGTTGTAGTTGCAGGCAGATCATTGTCAACCTACGTTGCAGCGTATCGATTTCCGTGGCTCGTTAACCGATTAACAACCAGTATTATAATTCATGCATCCGTTGAGACGGATGATGCAACGATTACGAAACACGCGGGGCCCTCTTACGCGTTTCTATGTCCTAGGCAAGCGGAGGAATGAAAAAGAAAAATGAACGTAATTGAAAGGCGGGTCGGGCGGACTGGCAGGGAAGTCTGCGACTTCGGATCGAGGAGAAATTCGACGATCTTTCCTTTTTTTTCTTGGCCTCTCTTTTCAGCAGATTCCAACGGGCGCGATTCAAACATGCAGTTTAGATCGTGCCCCCTACTCCCACCCCCTCTCCTTCTTTGCAACAGTCGTCTTTTACACGGTTACTTTAACACTGCGAACTAACGACTTTCACTTAGCGGGAGACTTACTTCCTGAACATGCAGACCAGTCGCAATTCCACGATCGAACTAGGAAAAGGAGCGACGGTCGTTACATAAAAATTCGCCCGACAGCTCGAATAGCTAGCTGGGGTTCCTTTCAGTCGTTGCATTGCGTAATTTGCACTGTTGAATTTTTCAAGGACGATTAAAGGTGACAGAAACTGGACTGGCGTACAGTTTAGGGCAGTTGGCGTCTTGTCTAATATACTTGCTGGAATTTCATTAAAGTGCAAGATTACATATAGTACGTTGTATAACAAATTTGGTAGATATAGTTTATTAAGAGTAGCCTGTTTTATTTTAGAATTAAATGTTAAATTTCAAAATGGTCCTTTATACACCATATTCCACTTTTTTCTTCTATATTTTTTATTTCATAATAAAGGAAATCTTTTAAAATGTTCCGATTCTACAAAATAAGTTTGAAATATAAAATGTAGAAGTGTATTGACATCGTCGAGCGAGGAAGGTACTTAAATGAAAATGCAGCTGTGTAATAAATCTTTTCACAGATTCGCCGCCAGTACCCTCGCGATTATCATAAAGTTACCAACTGCTCGAAGCTTCGCGGACGAAAGTGCGGAGCCAACGAGAGAAGTTATAATCGAGCTGCTCCAACTCGAAATCCTTCGCAGAGAAGGCATAGGCAAAAGGCGATGCGGCGTAGTCCTATTTTGGTAACGCGGCTGGCTCCTTTGTGTAATATTTCATACGCGCGCGATGATTCAAACGGAATAGAGTAGGCGTAGCTGTAGGAGTGGACGCGGGCTGATTGTCTATTCTCTCGGAAGCGAGCGAGCAATCGAGGGTGAAAACGTATCGAGCTATTATACAGCTATCGGTTTGTTTCCCTCGCTTTCCCTAATTTCGCGAGACCCGCGATTGATGCAGGCTCGCTGAAAGGGAGTATATCGCGGGCAACGACGCCTACATTTTGCTGGAGCGATCGTGTCATTTCACTTCCTGTTGCGTAACCCAATTAACCGCTTATTTAATACCGCCACGTCGACCGCAAACCATAGAAATAGTAAGCGTGCGGCTCGGAAGAATCGGCTGGCGGAAAAAAAAGGAGGCGAAAGTAAAAGCCCGCGACTGGAAAGCTCCTGCATTATCTGCACGAAGGGATCGCGTTACGCGAAAATTAGCATCAATTGCCGCGTCGTTCCCTCCTTCCCGTCCGATAATTTGGGGGACTGACTAACTCCTCGCGTCCCATCGCCTGCAGAAATGGAGAAAAGAAGGAAGTTCTGGCTGGAAGTCTCTGGGACCCCAGCTGAACCACAAGTCGTTAAAATTATCCAACCATCGGTCACTGTGCAATCAAGAAATTACATCCTCGCGTATAACACCCCCTAATTATCGTTACATAAAACAAAGCTCCCCTGCACTGAAACAAGCTTCACCCAGATCACAGCTAATTAAGAAGCATACCTACTGAGAGCCACTGCTTGGAGACAAATAAATTCCCGTGCACGTCATTAGGGTAGTTCGAACGATCGGCGTGGGTCGCGTTGCCGGGGGGAGGAAGAAGAGAAGGCGGGTGTTATTCAGCAGCCAGAAAACCGATGGCTGGCAGCCGATAAGAGAGTGGCTGCCACGGTGTCGGCGGGCGAGGGCGAAGCAAGGCAGAAGGTCTCGAGACCGCGAGGTTGAGCCTCTCTCGCATAGGTCATTTCCTCGTGCATAACCCAATTAAAGCGATTATTTAACGCTCCTTAGCAGCGCTAGCGATCGCTCGGCGCGCTCTTCCTCGCCGCTCTAGCCTTTCCCTCCCACCGATCACCTTCTCACCTACTTTCCCGCCTGCTTTCCTGGTGGCGTCGACGTCGAATCGCCACCATCGACGTCCCAGCGCCCGAGGAACGGGGGCGGAAGGCCAGGGTGCACGGGCGACGGTGAAATGGACGAGCCGGACGAGCGGATCAGACGCGATTTTACGCAGCGACGGGGGCTAGGCGAGGCTGGCTGGAGAAAAAAAGTAGCCCTGTCATTACCATAGAGATCGGGAGCAATCGCTGGGCGACGATCTTTCGGACGTGGGGCACGGTCGTTGCGCAATCGATGAGAGGCTGTCTTTATATATACGCGTATGACACGGGGCACGATAAATCGAGAGTCACTCTCGCCGGGGAAAAGTCGCGGCGCAGAGGGTGGAGGGATGGAGGGGGGAAAAGGGTACACGTAAGAGACGGAAAAAGGGGGGTCCAAGGAGGGGTAACCCTGGGCGAGATTACGTCGTTTCGTGCATGCACGTCGAAAGGTTCGCAATGCGAGTGCGCAATGGCCTATTCCTCGTGCCCAGGGTTACCCGCGGTCGTTGTGTCCAAAAACTTTGGCAATAAACTTACGCCGTGGAGCCGCCGCGGGGGGGTTTTCGAGCCGACCGCGAGAATAAGCGCGCGCGCGCGCGAGCGCGACCCATCGACGGAGCACGATAGAACGATAGGACGGGACGATGGAACGAACACGGTGGCCGGCAGTGGCTGCGCGCTGCCGGGATAGTTTCACTAGTTGCGTAATTCTAATAGGCTGGTTGCTGCTGGCTGCTACTACTGTCGCTGCGACCGACTTGCAGCGGCGGCACTCGTAGCGATGGGCGCGAGCGCAGCACCAGCATTTGCATTAGTTTGGATTACTTGGACAATGTGACGATTCCATGGCTCATCGACAGCTTTTTGTTATTACAATTTTTAACCCTAGAATGCAAACTTTGATCAATATTCTTTTAATATAAATGTTCGTGAAGTTTACCAGTTTCTACAAATTTTTATTTTTGTGGCACAATTTTGCGAATTTTATATTTGGTTAATAGCTTTATATTGCGAACATATTATCTGGAACAACTGGTACACAGTGATGCCTCGTGTGCCTTACAAAATGCTTTGTTACGGGCAACGCAAGAAGTGGCTGTTATTTTGTTAAAAAGTTTCTATTTGTTTTACTTAGGGTAAGAGTTGTGTCTCTTTTCCTGAACTTAGACCTTTTTTTTAGTTCTTGGAGATTGCATATGCTAGGGTTGAATTACGTGATTGAAAATAATGAATTAAGTAATTATGAAATAGTGGGCTATTAAAAAGTACGTCGGTACTTAAATGTTGTCTAATCCTTCCCTTTGCGCGAAATCAGGAAATCTTTTTGCGGAAATTTAATAATCACACTCCTGCAACAGGAGAAAGTATGTGTTATTATGTCACACATTGTAGCAAGTGTTGTCGTTGAGATGAGTTTACCCAGCTTTTATGATTTTCGAATATGAACTTTAAAGTTCGTAGGGAACGTTCCTGTTTGAGGACTAAACTGGTTAAAATTAAAAGACTAACTATGTTAAAAGTGTTTAAACAACGTGGAATATTTTTTCAGATTCTGCTTTGCACGGAAAAATTAATGAAAACAGTATCGAGGTGTGTATGTTCTTTTCTCGTTCCTTAAAAACATTGCTTAGAGGACTACATACCAACTGACATAAGTATTCCAACTTTTACAAATAATATTAATCACTTTCTAATGATATTAGAAATTTAATATATGCAAGCCAAGCAATGGTTCAGTAGAAACTCTGCAGAAATTCATAATTATATCCCAATCAGTCGATAAGATTCCATCTTTGCTAAGTTTTTTCCCCTGTAATTAAATCACAAGCAATTTTATTAAAATAGAAAAGTACCAACGTAACTTCGAAATCAAGCTTCCTTCTACCACAACATATTTTACCCCAATCAACTTGATTTTTTTCCTTATCAAATCATTGAGCGAAGTAACTCAATGATTTATTAAATACTGTCAACAAACAGTGTTGAATTGTAAATGGTCATTCACATATTCAATGTATTTTATTACACTGCGATATCTCGAAGACAGTTCTCGCGATTCGTCTGGAAAACGTAGAATGATCTAAGAAGATTTATTTTTCGTGAATGTCCGCCGCTGGGTAGTTTCACTAGTTGCGTAACTGCAATAGGCTGTCTACTAACTACTGCTACTGTCGCTGCGACCGACTTGCAATCGAGACAGTCGAGATAGCTGCCAGTTAATTCGAGAAAGTTGCAACCAGCCGTAAATCCCGAGTCGAAAAGAAAAGTGGACTCGTTGCACGTCGCTTTTCTTTATGTAATTAGTTACCGGTTATCGATGACCAGCTCATAAATCCTAGAATTCTTGTAAACAAGACTTTGCAACATAATCGACAAATTTCCCGAATGAAATTTACATGCAACAACGATCCATTACCTGCTCCCATCCTACTCCCTGCACGACAGAAATTCAACTTCAAGGAAGATAAAAGCGTTTACTTAAAAAACCATAAAAGTTTCTGAAAACTTAATTTCATATTTATTAGATGTCACGGTAGACCTCGATAAATTTGACAGCTAAAGTATTAAAGCTTTCATCCAAGGATGGTTTCAACTCACAAATCAAGTCGTTCTCTTCTTTCCAATCACCGAACTACCACTGCGATAACGTGCCATTTCCTATGTTCAGACTTAAGTGTGCACATTCCTGGTTTTACGATCCATTTTGTTTTAGCAAATCGTATACACGCTCGTGAGTCATAAGCTACAGCGTGCATTTGGGTCTACAGCATTAGGAACTGACTTTACGAGGTCACTTGAATTCCAGAATGAAACTTTAAGTAGTTCTGCATACAATTGCAAATAATTCCAGTCGCTTTGGTAATTCCCCAGCTCTTAATCTTCATTATTTATTCATCGAACTCAAACTGAATCTTATCAGCAGTGTCGTGTACAAATCGTACAATGTGCTTCGGTTTCGATCTCGAAAACGTAGCTCGCAGATGACGAATGGTGTTAATATGGGAGCAAGGGTAGCGATTGATCGATTCCCCCGAGTGTTCTTTGTGCATCCCCGATCGACAGGCAACCGATGGTTTCACTAGTTGCATAACGAACAGCCGCGCTACACGTTGTCAAACGACGAGACCGTGTTGTAATGCAACAACAGCTTCCCATACAATCGTGGCATGCCTCGAGACGAGACGCTTGATTTCTCTGGAACGAGCGTCTTAACGTTTATCGGCTACTTTCCAATACCTGTTTCTTTCCTACGTTTCCTTTTTCATCTCTCGATTCTCACGAAGATGCTCGCGCCGACGAGAAACGCAGCGTCTTCGCTTGTACATTGCAGGAAAAAAAATTCTCTTCTTAACGAGGCGACTTCGATAGACGCGAATCGATGTTGCTGTAGAAAAAGGAGCATTCGATGGGTCTGCTTTTTTGAAATGTTAGAGGTGGAAAGTATATATGTACCTAGTTAGTGTTTAGCACGTTTATCTTAAGGAGTTTGGGGGAGTTGAACAGAATCTGTGATGTTGTATTAGTACAGTGATTCCCAAGGGAGTTGCAGAGTGTTTTCTGGGGAGTCACTTAGAATATTTTTAGTTGGCGATTTGTAGCATTTATGTATTTTAATATGGTTACATTGTCATATTCTATAAACGATGTAACGCTGATTTTTCATAAATGAAAAAAGGGAAAAGCTGGTTACCCGGACGCAAGCACAATCACCACATTAATAAGATAATTGAATATATTAAATATACTTTAAGTATATTTAACATACGTAATAAGATATTTAAACACTATTAAGTTAGAATTATATTCTGTAATACCTATTTTTAATGTTTTTTTGCCTTATTAAATTTACTTAAAGGGGATCCTGAAAATATAGTCATAGACTGTGTCATGTTAGAGTCCGTTAGTTGGCATAGATTCACAAAATCTCCCATAGCTCTGTTAATTTTCAAGATACAGAAATGAAATTTAGCGTGCATATGTAGAAAACAATGAGGAATCTAATTATGCGTTTTACGCAAAAAGGTCCCGCGTGTCTTAAAGCTGTTCTTGCACCCACCAGTACAATTTGGACCATCGCGGTCCAAGCCCATCATAATCCACGTTACCGTCGAAGAATTCAAAAAGCAAACGCTGCCAGCGACTCAGACAGCCCAATTACTCAAAGAAACGAGAAATCCCGGCCCAGCTCGCTATCCGGAGATCCGATCGATCCCTTTCCTTCCTGCGACGCGGACAGCCTCGTGCTCGCGACAAGGATGGCGCTCCGCCAGTGAACGAGGAATCTTGGCCGCCTGCACGATCGTCACGAAGGATTAAAACCTTTGAAAGGTTTCGAGAGTCGGTGGCTGCCCCGACGAAAACGGCAACGGGCCTCGCGCTCCCCGCGAGGAGGCGCGTGCCCGCGCCGCTAACAAACGCAAGAGGTGCATTGCTCGCGGGGCACGGCTGCAGGCTTGCTTTCTGCTCGCCGGCTGATAGGGTTGCGCAAACGTCATCGAAAAGTTCATGATACAAAGTCACGTTACGAAAACGGCGAATGACGCGAGCGCCTCGTTATACGCATACACAGGCGTTCGCGAGTATCGGGACACCTGCTGTATTTGCAGAAAATTTGATGTTTGATGCAGATTTAATACTTTTCACTGCTTTCATTTTTTTTTCTATGCATTTGGAAATGTTGATAGTTAGAGAAGGAATATTTGGTTGTGGTATAATTTATTTTATGTTATTTTAGTTGTATGATACTCCTTTAATATTCATTTGCTCGAAGATCGCTTTCGATGTTAATTTCGTGAAGATGTTTGCAAGGTTATTTCGCCCAAGGGAACTGGTAATTAAGTGTATTTTATTGCATGCTTAAGTAACTTATGATATTCGCGGTTTTTTTTCTACGAAAATTATTCATCTTCGACGTTAATAGTTTGTCTCGTTTGGAAATAAGAAATTACTGAAATACATTGTAGCTATGTTATTTCATTAAAGAACAGAACCGTGTCGTGTGCGAAAAATAAGCAAGACGTCGCATGTAGAACGATAGATATTTTATTAAGAACTGGCTGTCGACTTTGAAGCACAAGTAGACGGTTTTCGGTAATTGAATTAAATTCTGCTGCATGGAACACCATTTCTGTTTTAATCTATTAAATATAAATAAACCCCAAAAACGGAGAACATTGATGAATTTCAAATTCGACCATATCTAGCTATGTTGGTGGTATTTTCTATTTTTGGTGAACTCACTTCATTGGTGGACAATGTATTACATTTTAAAGAACACTATTTTATTTACAGTCCTAATTAGAATCCTCGTTTTTAAAATATCAGTAATTCAGGTCGAGAAGTACACCTTTCAATATGTCTTATTTATCCAATCCATAAAAATTCAGAATAAAAAAATAAATTACAAGATTGCAAAATTTCTGAAGTAGATTCTTTTATATGTAAAAGTGGTAACCAATAAAAATAATGATATCGAATGATAACTATCAATGCGTTCAATTGTTCTGCCACCCGTTTGCTGCAGAAAAGTTATAAAAAATCAGAGTAGGTAGGTATCGATGAAAGTAAAGCGTACGAGCGTGGATTTTTCGTTTATAGGTTACACAGATTTCCCTCCAGAAATTTCTAAATTTCGAGAGACCACGAATGTAAACTTTTCACGTGCAACCGCTAACCTACATTCGCCTTTTATCTCTTGTATTTCGTGAAAGTGGCGTGCTTGAAAAAAATATCCAACTCCGATAAGAGATCCGTTCACTATTAGTTACTAACTAAAATTTCATGAAAGTCCGAGTTGTGATTAACCAAACGCAACGTGGCGAGAATGTTACCGTTACTATCACAGCGACATTTATTTCTGCGGTTATTTTGCGCGTATGTATTTTACATACGAGCTGTATGAGTAACTCCGACGACGATAACACAATAGTAATGCCAAGAATGGAGGAAAAGTTGGTATTCATATTTAGCATAATTTTCCTTCACTTCTAATGAATATGATACTAGCATCAGATAAAGCAAGAATATTTTCGATGATCGTTTGAATATCAATCCGACTGTCTCTGATTGATTCACTAAAATCCCATTTACTTAAAGGGCTAACATTGGGCCAGCAATTCAAGGGCCAGCATGAAATAAAATTTCATGCTTTCAAAATACTTTTATAGGTTTAGATAATTCATTTAACTCTGTTTTTTAGGCTACCCATATTGAAAATTAATTTAAAAAATATTACGTAAGACGCCGTCTAACTCCCTTTTCCTCTTTGTCAGAAAACGTAAGAAACTCGCGAGCTCCTCTGCCTTTAAAAAGTCTTACATATTTTAAAAACCACCTTTAAATACAATGCAAATTCCGCTTCTTTCTAATTAACATCAAAGGCTTCTATACCCAGTAAACTATTCCCCTTGCAAATTAAAAACCGTCAAGAAAACCTCTTCACATCTTTCCTTTCCCAACCCCCTTCAGCATTCTCCACTTCCACTCTAAGCAACTTAGCTATGTAATCCACCACAAAATTGTTCCCCGGAAATCGATGAAACTTTAGGGTGTTCTTAATAATGAAACCGCGAAAGAGACACTGGATTCCGAAACAAGTGGTAAGAAAAAAACACAGTGCGTACATTCTGGCGCGAGGAAGACTGTGACTGGTTTCACAGGGGTGAATTAAAGTTTCTCGTTTGTGGGCGAAAAGAAAAAGCCACCCTTTGATCTTCGCGCGGCTTAAACGACGATAATACAACGAACTGGATCCACTATCCTTTTTAAGGGGTTGCGTTTTTCGCGACTGTTTGCCGCGGGCACACGCTTTCTGCTTCGCTATCGTCCGCTACACGCCTGTTCTAAACGGTAGCAAGCGATTCACCTCGCGTGACCTAAATAAACAACCGAGAATACATCGACCCACGAGCTTAGCTAGGCACTCTCGGAACTCGCCTCGTCGACTTTGCACTGTTTATACGGCCGCTAGATTCGATGCCCCTGGATCGGTCATCGAGGCAGGAAACGATGACTTTCCGCTGGTAAAAAGCTATTGCGACGTTTAACTAGGCTGGAGAAAATCTGCGCTCGAGTCGACGATTCACTCCACACGCAGAGACAGAGGGGGACGAGGGTTTGTCTCAGAACTATAGATGTAAAGTTTGTACTTGAGTTGATACGTGGAAGCTATAGAATTGTGAAGAAGTGCAACTCCTTGTTACAAATGGATAAGTTCTGATAAATGTAAGAAGTTTATGTTAACATTGCACCGTATACCTGTAGAGATAGAGGTCTCTCATTTGTTTGAGGTCTCTAATTTTGAGGAATATTTACGGAAGGTGTAGGCAATACGTGTATTTCTCGGTCTTTGACATTGTTACGTGTATAGCTGAACTGGAAGCCGTAGCAGGGTTAATATAGAAGGTTGCAGTTAGAGTTTTCTAGGCTAGATCGAGCTAGAGTAAGGTGAGCTGAGCGCTCATGGATTTTAACAAGGGAAATTCGGTTACCCGAACATTCCTATTTTTTTTAAGACCCTGCAGGTTTGTAGAGAAGCTGAATAGAAATATCAGGCGATTTTTCGTTTGTGTCTATTTTCGATTGTTCAGGGTGATAGCACCCCCTAAAGGGTAACGAGTGTTATCCTATTTTCCAGTATATCTCGGAAACTATAGTATAAACTTTTTATACTGTATAAAACTATGTAATCGAATTGTTTTAAGTTTTTGGCGGGGGCTACTTTTGCTGTTTAAACTACAAATTTCAAACAATTTGATTACACAGTTTTATAGGTGATAAAAAGTCGTTAAGTTTTCATTCTAATCATTTTTTTTATATCTACTATAGTTTCCAAAATATACAGGAAAGCAGGAAATCACACATTTACTTTGAAGGGCTGTTTTCACCTCGAAGAACCGGAAACAGGGAAAAACGAAAAACTGCCTGACACTTCCAT
Organism: Andrena flavipes; assembly: GCA_963971345.1. NCBI lineage: Eukaryota > Metazoa > Arthropoda > Insecta > Hymenoptera > Andrenidae > Andrena > Andrena flavipes. Next base: position 47,931,317 of record OZ020482.1, read on the forward strand.
TGAGATCCTCTACAAATCTGTACAGTTTCAAAAAATCGGAATATCTGGGGAACTAAAGTTCCCTCATAAGATATCATTAGTTCATCGAACTGAGATGATCTCAATTTTAATTGAGTGTTTAGTGCATTTAGTTATTTACTAATCTTCGCTTTCTCTGCATGCACAAGATAATACAAGAGTGTTCGTAACATGAATTAAAGAAGGAAAGGGGCAACAATTTTAGGTATCATGACACTTGCAGTAGAATCTCAAAAGGTACATCATTATAATAGGATAATGCAAATGTAAAAATGTTAATTTTTATATTATATAACAAAATGTTGCAAAAACCTGTCAATCTTTCCCCAGTTTACGGTATCTCATTTGAACGAGTTCGAACATTGCAACAATTGAGTAGCTCGATGGAAAACAAGCACATGTTGCATATGCATAAATTTTCGTTTCTTTGTAGCATTACATAATTCGTTCCCGAAATGTAGCTGAAAAAAAATCATAATGGGCCCCTCAATTGCAACAGTAAATCTGCTACATTTTACAACTATCTATCACACAACTCTTATCAATCACTCCCATTAATATAATTCAGTCCTAACAACCGTGTGGCCATCAAACATGAATAATATAATCCACTACGTCGGCTCGCGCAATTTACTCGAACCGAAAGCCCTCTTCTTCTCGCGCGATCTTCAATCTCCTGAGAACAATGCCGTTTTCTCGCTTTCACTGCTCAACAATTCCCACCTACCATCTGCTTAATCGCGATAGTCGCGTCTAGCCGCGATAATCTCGAAATAGAGCGTGGAACTCGTCTCGTCCAATTGTCGTCGCGATGGCACCGCGACACCTACGCGAGCGTTTGACCGCGCGCAGGTCCCTGAAAAACGCGCGATCCGGCCCCGCCGATCGCGTCTCCGCGGCGTGGAAGGTCGACGTGGAGGCGCGATGGAAATATCCCGAGCAATTAAGCCGAAGGAATACGCGCGATCGTTCGCCTTCTGCCGCGTTACGTAAGCCGGCCCTACGCGCGCGGCTGAAACGCCTCGCTATCTCGCGAACCGTCCATTTTTCCACCCAGTTCTCCGAGGTATCGGGGAATTTTTCGTCGACCTACTTCTCCTTATCGTCTTAGTCTTAGCGGGCCTCGCGGACGAGCGGCCTGGCAATTTCGCGCGAGTACGTTTCGCACCCCCACGCGGGCACGCGTCCTCCCGCCTTGTCATTGAAAGTGTTCAAGATCTAGTGCGGAATGCGAATGGCGAGTACGTTATCGTCGGACACCCTCAGGCCTATCAGTGGGTTACGTGTGGAAAAGTTTGGGGTGAAGGTGAATGGACAGCGTCTGGAGACATCGTGATGCGTTAGGGCGTGTTTGGGGGAGACGCTTTCGTGATTCGTGACCCGTGTTTCAGATATACTAAAGCTCAAATTTATTTGATCAGTTGCTATAGGTGAAAAAGGAAAAGAGAAAGTTCCATTGTCTTTTGTTATCTTAACTCTATGCGGGCACACCTTTCTATAATCAGAAATTGGTCACGCGGGATTCACTGCACCCCAGTGTCATCTTTGAGCTGTTGGCATTTTCGCATTTTTGCATCTTTTAACTTTTGAGTGATAATTCTACAATCGTACTATTCAAACAATCATGTTCTAATAGTCTTTTTCTAGAAATGTAAATTTTGATATGTTGAAATTTGTGTTTGAAAAAATAGTTGTAGATGTGAAGAATATTATTATTAATATTAATTAATATTAATATTATTAAGGTCTAAAGATTTGCAGAAATATTGACAAATATATATTCTGGGGTGCTAAAATAAAGGTGCAAATCCATGATGAGATTTTAATCTCACAAGATAATTACTTCATTACATTATTTTTGTTCAATTATTTTGTCATTAGAGTCGTGAAACTAGACTCTTATGAGTATTTCATCTCTCGCGACTGTTTCCATTGTTTACATTTAATTGTCGCTGAGATTTTTGCCTCACGATAGAAAAGTCCCATGTCAAATTTCATGTTGGATTCACACCTTCAAGATGTTTTCGAATTGCAATTCGATTATTAATGTTATCTTATTATTATTGACACCTCTAGTCTTCCTCTTTCCGAGATATTACTGTTGAACCATATTATTCACCGCGTATCCATTATCAAGACACTGTCACTCAAGGACTCCGCGTTAAAGAATTCAAGGCTAACGATCCAAGAAAGATCATCCCCGCCTAATTGCCCTGAAAAGTAGCGAGTCTCCGTATCACGTACGCTCGGATCGCGACAATCGCGCTCGATAGGCGATTCCATTTTTTTCCTCAGTCGAAGGCCTCGATAGAACGGAGCGTAAAAGTGCAGCTTGACTCTGACCTACGGTCAACAAGTGGCGAGGAATTCTTGTTAGCGTTCTCGTTGACGAAATCGCGACAGAGGCGTCGCGACACAGCCGTAACCGACCTCGGGCAACGCGCGAGCACGCCGAGGACGTCGCGATTCCGCTGCTAGAGCTGGGGGACTCGCTCTCCTATTTGCTAGGTGAACGTTTTTTCCCTCTCGTTCCTCGAGATCCAAGGATTCCAAACACCACTTGACCCAGATCTTCGTTAAACTTCGACCGCGCGCGAGACGTAAACAGACCGGTGGCTCGACTCCTCTGTAACTCCACGTCAAATAAGGCAACTGTCATCGAAACCAGAGGATGCGCGAAATCTCGGTGATTCCTAGCGATTTACTGCACCCGTCTGAAGCCCTGTCACGTGGTGACGTTGCTCTTACGAGACGAGGCTCGTCGGCTTGGCAGGAGTCTTCTTTGGGAATGTGGAATTTTGTAGATAGTTCAATGAGCACTGTTTAAGATAATGTTTTAACTTCTGATCGGATAATGTCGAAAAGTCGTCTACTAGATGGATTTCATTTTCTCTTGCGAAAAGGATTGGTAAAGGAATTTTAATTCGTATTCGGTAGAAAGAAATGTGTTTAATATTATATGTGTATTTATTTAAAAAATTACTGTCCTAGGATGTTCAAAACTTTCCTGTTACTTTGTTTTGTAAGGAAAATGAACGCAGAAAGTTACGCTGTTATAGTTTCGAGATAGTGTAATTAACATTTTTTTCAAATGACAGGCTCTTAAATCCAGTATACATTAAAAGGCCTTTAATCTTCGCTTTTGAAAGAAAAAGTAATAGATCTATATGTCCGGAGCTTTTTTAGCTTTTGTATTAATTAAATATTGTGGCATGGGTGTGATTACAAAGAGGAATAAATGAATAAATATGCAGAATGATATATTAAATGCTATAAATCACGAGAATGTCAGTGTGAAAGCTTTTGATTATTTAGAACATGATTAATTTGCCCCGTGTCAGTAATTTGCTGAATACGTACAGCTCTGGAAATATTTATTGCATCACTTTGAAATTTACATAATACATACTCACCATTTTCATGGAAATATGATTGATAAAATGATTCGTATCCAACTGATTTTGGATAAGATAATGACCTACACATATTTCTACAATAGTGTTTATTTAATTGCTTCAATAAATGTGCGCATTAATTTGTATTTTTGATAGATTGATTTAACGTGGTTTCATATATTCCCTCGAATGCAGCCTTTTTTGTGAACGTCTGTTTTCTCCTCCCCTTGTGAAACGCAAAGCTGCACAGTGTAAGAATGCGACTTGGAGCCGTGATAGCGAGCGCTATAGCCGCGTTTAGTGTCACGCGAGTCGAATGCGATCCGCAGTAGATTAAGCCGAGGGACCGTACGGCGTCAGACGTATTCTGTTCGAGAGGCCTGGTGCTCGGAAATGAATAATAAATTAACGATCTCTGCACTCCCACTTGATACATAAACAATTTTCAAGCAAATTATAAACTCCATCAACTATAAACAATTACCTTCTCACACACTATTCGATTCACAATAAATTCACAAAGGAGACTAGTTAAAAAGACATAAAATAATCATGAGAGTTCTTATCTTTAAATAAATATAAAAATCCTCATTTCACTCATAATTATGTGAAGAAAAAAATGCGACTAAAATAATGATGTGTATTCTGCATCGCACAATATGTAGATGACATTACGCCACAGTGGTAATGATAAGAATGCTCGGACGATCGTTAGTATCGACAAGAAAAATTCCCGGTTGCGTAGAATGTTATTAATAACTGGCAGCGCCGTCAGACGCGACGAAGCGACGATTTTCAAGTTCATAAAGATCCCGTGGCGATCGTGATTGATAAAAACGATGATTGCACACGAATTCCATTGTTCCTGCTGAGTTTTCGCGTTACTCCACGATCGAGGCTGCGCTTTTTACACGCCTGAACGAGCCGAGCCGCGCGCCGAAGCTGCCACTCTACCTTGCAAACGAGCAATGACTTTTTTCCTTGCATGCGATTATGAATCACTGCATAATATCCTCTCGACGGCCTTAACCGGCAGAAGGAAAACGAAAGGCCGCGTGCAACTTGGCGTTTATCTATCCTCGTCTGCTTGTTTGTCTATCTGCTTATTTATTTATCGTACGACGAAGAGCGTTTCCAGGGTTCGCGTTAATTTTGGGCACTGGTAAAACGATGCTCGACTTTTGGATAATTATTATTTACGAGAAAACCGCTGCAAAGATCGGGAGAGTGTAGAAAAGCTAACTACGTTAAAATTGTTAAGGGTAACAGGAAGGCTGATTCCTTCTTTCCTTTTTATCATAAGGATTTCTGTGGGCTTCTACTTTACTACTAAAGTGTTTTAAAAATTGATCTTCCGGTTCTGATGAGAACTTGGAAGGTGGGCAATGCAAAGGTGGGCAAAATTTGTATTTAAATAAAAATTTCGAATAACGAGTAACAGTTGAGAAAATTATTCGTCGTGTGTCCAATAAAGTTAGTAGAGGTAGTAGAGGAAAATAAATGAAAAGAAGCCTAAACGACCTTCCCACGTGATGCCTTTATCTCCCACTTCTAAAAACAATATCTCTACCTAGAAGATACATCTAAAATTCCAGTAGAAATAATTCAGAGTCGATCGCTTCCTTTCTCCTCTTCGCAGCTCGTTGCAATTCTGAAGTAGCAGTCCTACCTAAGATTACCATTTCAATTCCCAAGGAGGGGCTTAGGAAGCAAAAAATCGCAGTCACACTTCCGTTAAAGCGTGAAAGGACCCCCCTTATGCACATGACGCCACAGGGATCTCCGTTATATCCCCTTAAGCCGCGATGGGGTACTCGTAACACAGTATGGGACTAGTAATCCAACGACCGGTCGCTGCAGGCGGACGGGGCTCCAGCAAAAACGACTACGATCTTCGCGGAGAAAATTCTTGCACGGCGGAGAGCGAGGAGCTCCGGCGCAGTTCCCGTCATACGCATCATCGCGTCTCTCCATCGGGCCACGAAGAGGAGAGAGCCCTCCGTCAATCGGATCGCAAGTAGAGCGTGCACATCGTGTGTACGGGAGCGGACCCTTTTGCGCCGGACTCCTCGTGTTCGGCAAGCGAGAGAGGGTTCGCACGACGTGGCGTGAACTCCGCGATCCGGGGGCATCGAGGTTTGCACTCGTTACGCTCGCGAACAGGGGAAACGTCGCCCCGTAACCGACAATCACTTTCTTCATCGGTTCAACGTTTATATATACTAACTGTATCGTTTCATCGTGGGTTAGAATGGTTTTCTTACTTTCTGCTGTTACCCATTTCTTCTTGCCTTGTAGATCTAAGCGTAATTATTATTATTATTTTTATTATTATTATTATTATTGTTATTATTAAGGGGAAAAACCCGTTAGTATACATAGAGCGTGGAGATAACAGCAGTAATCCTAAAGCTACTCGGAGTTTGTTTACTAACTAGTATCATATTATTCCACTGTTTATATTTCCTGTGTGCACAATTTTCTTTGTGCGACGGAATTTTGCTATTTTAGGGATTAGGGATTATTTAATCCATTAATCTCCAATCTTTTCTTTATATTTTCATATATTACACTTCAACTTATTTTTAAAAAATTTCATTGTACGATGGAATTTTTATATTTTATTTAACCTCTTAATCACCACTTTTCTTTACATTTTCACACATTTCAACTTCCTTGAAAAGATTTCGATTCAGTAAATGGAGTTTCCGATTTGGTACCTTTTGATTAGATAGTTAAGGGATTACAGAAGGAGTTTGCAAATAAGCAGGATGAGGATTCAAAAGAAATATCGTATGAACACTGAAATAGATATCAAGGAAACATGAGCTTTGAGTGACGACGAAGAGCGCGACCATAGAACTATGAGCGCGTTATTACTCGTTATCGCGGAATTTTAATGCAGCCGACGTGTTTACAAGCACCGAACGGACGAGCCGCATCAACAAGATAATGCACGGGGCTTCTTCTCTTTTCACGTCTGACGTATTAAATTAATAAATACGTCACGGCCGTCGATCGAGCCGCGGGTTTGAGGCCTGTGCGTGCGTCGCGCCGCTGGAAAATGAACATCAACGTGGATAGAGAATGAACGTTGGACGAGGCGCTAGAGCTCACCCCGAAGGCGAAGGAAAGTTTCATTGCATAACGTAATAAAAACTTCAATAACTTCGTCCTATATTCCGAAGTAATTGGCCTTCCTCTAATATGCACGACACCTTCTTGCGCGGTAATTCATGCCACGTGTTACGTATTCTTAAAAAATCGCCCTCTCCTCGCGACGAAATACCTTCTCGCGTACAGCCTTGCGCAAAGCGCAATCTTCTCTGGTTTTTCCTGTCGTCTTCGCGCGGTCACCAACCCTTCGCACGACTGGTGAAGTTGAGGGTTTCTCTAGTTTGGTAGCGGATTATTGGGTGTTTATGATTTTGGCTTGTGAGTTTATTTCCTAATGAGCAGTCTATGAACGTGTATTTGTTTAAGGGTAAATAGATTCTACGTGAGCTTATGGCTTCTTTTTAAATGGGAATTCCATTCAGTAATGTTACTTTTCAGATAGTATGCTATTTGCATTTTGGAAGATTAAGTTAGTGGAATATATGTGTAATATTTTGTTTATAGTGACGGTGAAAAGGAAGCTTAAAATTGTTATAGGTATTCAGGTTTTTATAGAAATAAAATACAATTAGTTTCTCAATACGATATAAAATTGGAAATGCCGTTCCATTTTGTTTAACTGTAGCAATTTTTTAACTGTTTACATCTAAAGTTTTCTTTTCACCACCAGTGTGCACTTTTTTCTTTTCCAACGACGTTATTTTATCTATCGCAATGGCAAGCTATTTTTAACCCATCGTTATGAAAATACGATCCATTTCGAAACTGGAATTCAGATCCCATATATGCGAAGCCACAATCGAGCAGCGCAAATCGAAAATCTCATTAAGCTTCCACGGGCGACGCATCGCGTGAGGGAACGCACGTAGAACGAATTTCAATTTTGAACTAGATTCTCAGAAGCGATCTCCTGCAACTCAGAACTCTTGAAATATTACATCTTCCTTCATGTATACCTACATCACAGAGAAGTGCACACGTCTATCATCCTTTGATTCAACACAGGTTTCAAAGTACAAGTTGATACGAAAATTAGTTATGGGGAACGAAGAGGCCTCTAATTAATTCGAGATCACGTTGAAGAATTCAGATCAATTGAAGAAAAAAATTGAATGTACCAGTCTTAAAAATCTTGATAGAGTAAGCATTTCTCCAAGTTTTAATAGTGAGACAGATAAAGGTTTCAAAGAATGTTATAAACTATTTTTTACAAACGGATTCACGTCATTCTTTTTTACTTTTTTTATTCCTTCTTTGAAATAGAACATTTTAAGTACCTGCGATAGAATGATGGTAAAAATTAAGACTCTTATACGAAAATTTTGATGAATTTCTACTTTTTTGCGTAGTTTATTTTAAGAGTAAATTTATTATATGTAACTTTATGAATTCTTATTAAATATTACTTTTTAAATAGTAAGTTTCAAGTAACGTTTAATTTAACCGATTTTCAGTTTAAACAATTATTAAAATAATGCTTTCAGCAAAAGATACAATAGAATATAAGGAACATACCTATGATGATCCGTGCCACCAAAATACGAGCAAGAGAGCGCGTGTGAGCAAGGGAATGTGAACGGTCTATGGTCAGACACACTTGAGAACCAACATGACTGGTCTGTATCTCTGTAACTTTCCACGGGTCCATTATTTTAAAAATTGTCTCGAGTACGAACTATTCAGAATAACACGAACTTCAGCTAGTACAATTTGTTTTCAACTCAAACCCCTATTTAATGAAACCATCAGGTCTCCTTTCCTACCTAGCACAAAGGTAATCCTTATTAAGAAAATTATGCCGAGATAATCGATACACTGTCGCGAAACAGTTTGTGGTATAAACACATTGTCCAAAGTTGAAACTTAATTTATGCACTGGCAATCCCAACGAGGCGATTACAGACCCAAAGTTATCAAAGCATTACAAGCTTCAAAATACTCTTGAAATACCCCACGCAAGAAGTCATTAATTAAGCAGTACAGCTTTATTTTCACATGTACAAAAGCACACATCACATCTTCCAATACTACTAAAACTCCCCACAATCATCAACACCCTGAACACTTCTCCTCAACCTTTCAACCCCCTTAGAATCTCCTAAATCTGCCCAACTTGGCCCACCCATTCAACTCCGTCGACGGCCACAAAACTACCCCTAAAATCGACAAAATCTCTAAAAAGAATAGATGGGGCACATCACCAGCCCGCCATTAATCCGATCAGCGATGAAAATCAGGGTGCCTAGACGGGCAAAGCCATCCCTGAGCCTATCGTAGCCGCCGCAGGGAGCGTGTGTTTGCATGCAGCATGCACGCAGACACGCACGGGCCGCGGCACGATGCATCGCGAGAGCGAGGCTCGTACATGTGGCACGTACGTGTGCTCCGGCGACGAGGGAGGAGGGGTTGGTGCGCGCAGGGAGAAAGGGAGGAGGAGGGTTAGGTGTAGTATCGGTCATTACCTCCGTCGAGTAACTGGGTCAGTCGTCACAGCGCCTCGGTTCGCTCACCGGCTGCCCGTTTTGCAGCGTTCTCCCACCCCCTCTCGCTCTAGCTTCCCCTTGGGTCCCCACTCGCCCCCTCGGTCGTCTATGGACGCTCTCTGTTCCACCCGTCCCTTCCCCATCGAGCCCTCTCCTTCTCCCTTTCACTGCTCTTTCTGCCATCCCCCTCGCGCCCTCCGCCGCGCTTCGACTGTATCCCCGCTTCGAAACCTTCCACGCGATTCTCGAAGCGGCCACAGGAGGTTAGACCTTGGGATTCGAGCCGCGGCTGTGCGGAAAACATCCGCCCTTTTTTCCACAGTTTCGCGACGCAGAGACGCTTTTCACGGCTCTTGGACGCTCGCTTCTCAACGAAAACACCGGGACCGTTACTGCTCGAAAGGGTTACGCTCGCTGGGCCATCCCGCTCGAAGGGTTCGTTTCTTCGTTTAATAGGGTGATAGGGGGATTTGGAAAGTGATCAGGTTTGCGATTGATTACAGGGGAGTTGAGGTTGCTTTGAATTTTTTGTGGGTGGTGTCGACACCGTGCCCCCCTTAATGAAAGTTTTACTCGCGATGGATATGCAATGGTGACCCACGTGGCAGGGAACGTGTTAAGAATCTATTGATAAAGATCCGTATCTCTTAGAATCAGTTGGTTGTAAATCCCGTGTTTATTTTGGCTGCTGGAATCGGATGTGTTTTACATGTTGTTTTTTAATGTATCTGCGGGGAACTTGAAATTATATTTATTAATCCGCTAATGGTGCAGTGCTGTTGAGTCTGCAGTCTTCGGTGGAATAAAGGGGTGGCTTAAGCGAGGGTGGGTGAAGTTTCTTGATTATTAAACTCTGTCGTGAGGAGATATTTCTGGAAGGGTTATCGGTCGTGGATAAGGGCGCGTATTAAATGGAACTGGGGTATATTATAGAAGTCTTTTTAATTAACTATGTTGAAATTTCGTTGTATAAGCAATTTTCCATACATTACATTTGTGAGTATCGTTCTTTGAACACTTGTTCGTGAAATGATACTTTTTTCAGAAATAAATTTCTGAAGTGAAAATATTTTAGTAACGTTATATATAGTTGGAACGTGGACAACACGATGATTCTTAATTTTATAAGATGTTGCAACTTTCCTTATTAATATTTTCGTTCCATAAATTACCTTGCCATTGTATTTTCACATCGATGTATTAAAAGTGCTCCCAGCTCTAATATAATAATAATTCCAATCGATGCGCTGAAAATACGCTTTCTAAATTTATCGAATACTTCGCATATTTCTCTGCATAATGACTTGGCGAAGCATTTTTCCATTAAATCGTCTCAGTATCGGGAAACATCGTAAGAGAAATGCGTTCGCTAAACAACCCTTCGCGTTATCAGCAGCTTTCTTATTAAGCACTCAACTATTATCATCTCCAAACTCCTACCAAATATTTTACCCATCCCTTCATTTCTCTTTCCATCACCACCGACGAAAGCTCCACTTTCTGGCTTCCACGCTGGCTTCCAATTAAACGCGAAAGAGAAGGAACAGAAAGATGCTACCTGTTGGGGGATGAAGCGTGACCACGTGAAACCAGTGGTCCCACGTGACGCGTTGCAGCGAAGGAAAGAACGCTCGATGCATTTCGTTATGCAACCGAGCAGGCGAAGGACAGGCCGGGTACACAGTGCGCGATAGCAATTACGCGGCACAAGCGGAAGAACGGGGCGACGAAGTGGCAGGGGGGCAGGGAGGTAACGGCGGAGGGGCAGAACGGAATGGGAGGGGCGGCGTGGACTATGTAATTCGAGGCGAGCATTAGCATTTCGCCCGGCGAATAACGATAACCGAGTGTAATAATTGCAGCAATAACCAACCCTTTCCACGCCAATCTTGCTGACAATTAACTTCGGCGCTTTCCCCGCGGACGATAAGGGGAGGGGGAGGGGATCCAAGGGCTGCGGAGCTTCCGACAATTATCGAGACGAGAGCGGTTATCCCCGTAAATTTCATCGAAACATCCTTCTGGGGCTTTGTTGTCGTTTCGTCAGACATCGCGAAACCCCCGAACTACCCTTCTATCATTGATTTCTGATACCTGATTGCGCGCAGCCCCTTAATTCGGGAACAGATGCCGAATTTCGGGGTGGTAACAGATGGAGGATCTGTCCATCCGTCGAAAATTATAGAATCGTGAAATTTGGGAAGCGGCCAAACGAACAGCCCTTTCGATCTATCCTGAATTATTGGATGGTGGAATTTGGAAAATAACCAAATCGATGGTTTCTCCAAATTCGTAAGGTTCCGGGTACCAAGTTGTGGAACACGCTTTAAATATTTAGGTAACTATTTCTTCGAGCTCTAGAAATTTAAGCATAAAGAGTTACCGATTATGAATTTCATCGCGCCAAGAGAAGCAGTTTCCATTTCAATGTCCTTTAAATCGAACGTCATTATTGCGCGCCGATAAAAGTGGCAAGAGAGGGTGAGAGAAGAGAATTCTTTCCGCGAGAGGGTTAGCAGATGCTTGGAAAACATTCCAGGAAGCATATCGCGCATCTACGATGAAAGTCGATTGGACCTATTTCGCCGGTACGTTTGAATGGCCGCCAGCCCCGTTCGTATTTGCGACGTGAAATTTCAGCGCGTGCCAAATAAGCCCATGGAGCCGGGTAAAACATAATGCTCTCTCGGCTGGCCGGTTATCTTCGATCGGGCTTGACCCAAAAACGAGCCGCGGAATAGGTTACTGGGGTCGAAAATTACCGCGGAACTGTCAACACCTGCGGCAGCAGCTCTGTCTTCGTTGCAACGATAATTTCGCCGGCTCGTGTTTATCAAACACCACGAGGAAATCGGGGAACGGCGCGTGGTTTTCAGGCCTCCCCTGAACATTTGCTCGGACGTCTACCGAAATACCAGCACCATAAATCCCTGGGGAGACGCGTAATTCTGGCTGCGCTGACGAAAGGTACTGGTAGATCCATGGCGTCAATAATCCGTTTCTAGCCTGGAGAAATAAATAACCGTGCCCCGCGTAACTCGTGGTACGTAGGAACGATGTAGAAGGGAGGGAATCTATACTGAAAAGTGGGTCGAAACTGTGAAATAAGACGCTTCAAGCGAGGCTTCGTTTTTGAAAATCAATCAAGAAGATTTAGATACCTACACGTGTACCAACTTTGAGGTTTAATTGAGCAAGCTTGATTGTAGAGTATTATTTTAGTTGTGAGTAAATGTTTCCATATTTAGAGGTTATACAAAGTTCTTTTAATATATTTATTTCCAATATGTTAACCTTCGGACTGTGGATAATTGGAATGCACTTTACTCGGAATGAGCGTTTATTAATATGAATCTAATCTTGTTGTGATCTAAAACCCTGATATTCTCCAAAATGTAATACATAGGTACTTCTGTATAGTAGAAGTAAAGTAGGTGGTAAAAGCAGAAGAAAAAGAGAAAGAAAATCATAATAATGTAAATGTGACAAAGTAACACATGTAATTCGACATTTAGTACCGGTGGAAATGGGCCCTGTATCGCTGGGCAAGGCGTTAATTTCCAAACCACATGAGTAACTAATGCTAGATTATCATATGAAGATCAGTGGTCAACTATTCTAACAATCGCTCAACTCCACATGGCGCAGTTGGGGCTAGATATATCTCGCCGAATGGTACTTTTATTATGCTCCATCCTGTAAACTATCATCCTTCCATCGCTATACTTATCAGTGGATATCACACCCTTCTCGAATATACAATGAATTACAAAGCATCCTGTAACATGCATAATCAACAACGCTCAAAGTTCGCGAGGTTGGAAGCGACTGCACCCTAAATCCATCGGCATCCAGCGCGTAACCGGAAGTCCGTAGACTGTCCAACCAGCCGTCAGCTAACGGGGCCCGTTGTTCCGTGGCATAAATATTCGAGGAACGGGGTATATCGTAGGTGGCAGGGTGTCTTGTCAAGGCGACTGACGCACGGTCGCCTCGAAATTGCGAACGGTGCGCGATTAACGGGTTCGAAGCGTTGCATATCAGCATTATGAGGGGCATTCTGGGACAAAGGTTGAGGAACGCTCTGCAAGCTCCAACCCTCCGCCCGAGGTGCCCCGGAGCCCTCCCCCCCCCCCGCCTCTGTCCTCCTTCGACACCCGCGAAATGTGAGCTGCTCCCTCTTTCCTTTTCCTCCGATCTTCCCTCTCCCGCTCTTTCTTTCCGCCTTCCGTCGTGTTCGACCTCTCCTCTTCCACCACCTCGTTGAATGCCAGCCTCTTCTGCCACCTCGCCCTCCCTCCCCCTCGCCGTGGGCGTCCGTCAGGCAATGCTCTCTCTCCGTGCTTTCGTCCGACCTACCCCAATGTCCCTCTCTTTCTCTCCCTCCCTCCTACCTTGTCCCTCCATTTCCCCTCCTTCTCCGCCGCTCCCCCCTCCTCGTGCTTTCGCTCCCTCTCTGTCGCGCCCCCTCCCCACGGCGGCCACCCCGTCGATTCGTTTTGCCTCCCTTTCTCTGCCAGCCGCGGATGTGCCCGATGAGCCTCTCCTTCCGCCACGCTTTCTTTCCCCCTCGACCGGCGTTCCTCGACGCTGGGCTGCACTCCGTGCGCACGTAAACTGTTCCGGGGTACTCGCCAAAGAGGCACCCCCTTCCCCCGCCGACCCCTCGCCCCGTTTCTCTTGCTCCTTGAGAAGATCAAGGGTGTCGGGGACCACCTTCCAGGTGAGGACGAGCCTCGGTCGCCTTTGTCTGACTTTGACGAGCGGAATGAAGTCAAGGATTCTGATACTTGCGCGAGAGTGTATCGAAAGGCTAACTAATTGTTTCCTTTTTAACCGGTGTTAAGGTAGGTTCTGAGTCGCTTCGGTGAATTTAGGCACGTCTGAGGGTTAGAGGTTTTTTACAGTTGGTAGTTTGAGTAATTTCAATCCTAACGAGGAGGGTTTGCTTGGGTATTCGTATTTCGAATATATTCATTTTTGTAAATTTACATGTGTTTTTTACATCAGCTCTGTCTGTGTGAAATTAAGATATCTGAAATGGCAATCGCGAGCCGCGAAGATGCCTCGTGTGAGAAGATGAAAAGTCTTATGCATTTTAGTGTTTTCAGGATTGAACGTCAAATGTCACACGGTTCAATATTGTTGCGTCGAAGGAATTCGCAAAATTCATATTCATGTGTCACTTTATTTCCCTTGTGTGGAATCTTTACGGTTAAGGCAGAATTATTTAAATACCGGATCAAATAAAAGTTACTTTTTCTCTGAGTAAGGCCCTGCAAGCGATTGGAATCTACTTAATTTTTATTACATAAAGTTTAACACACAACAGTGGGTTTACGACTCAAAGCTCCCAAAAGAATGCTATTAGAAGTTCCCTTAATACAACAAAATCTCCAGTATCCACGTTACCATAGCTACTTCGATACATTATCCCCTTAAATGAAGTTCGTATAAAAGAATCATGCCAATTGCCAAGTAGCAGCCCATAACATCACACATGCCTCCTACTAACACCTAAACTCATTTTCCATTTTGCGTGATCCAATTCTCAAAAGATAAGGCAGATAACGGATGCAAAAAATTGCAGAAGCGTCCTTTAAATCCCTAAGCAATCACGGATTTCGCGCAAAGTCAACAGAATTCGACGACCCATTTCCATCGCAAAGTGCCCCAATAAAACTCTGAAATCAAACTCGAGCACATCAGCGAGACTCCGAAACATAAATCCGAATTGGACGCAACCGGCGAACGTCCCCGTCCCGCAATTTCCACCGGCCATGGCGAAGAACAAACATGAAACTTCAATCACTAGTAATTATCAGCGACGGATTAATCGATTCGAGGAGATTAATCCTCGCGTCGATAGTAATCTGTTTATCAGGTTGACGCGCGGCCCGTCGGTGTATCGGATCGATAAGGACTCGAGTACGCTGGAACATACGTAAAAATAGATGCTGACCTACCCCAACCGACTCTAGACGCGCAACCCCTTTCTCCCTCCCCCCCCCCTGTATTCCTCGGTCTTTTATCGAAGATCTCGCGGAGCTTTTTCTTCTGCTCTTTCCCTGTCCTCCGCCCTCTCCCACCCCCTTGGTACACGGATCCTTCTCGAATACTTTATGCCCTCATCCCCCGTGACAACCCCCTCCATCCCACTGTACGGTGGCTGTCTCTACTCTCGAATACCAGGGCTCGACTTCTTCCGCCAGCGACAGGGAATTTTGCTCGGGGAACTGAAAGTGGGTCGTGGGTCTGTGTCGTAGGGAGTCAAGCAGAAGGGATGGTGCATCCCTTTGAACGTTGCCACGGGACGGATAAAAAAGATATCGTTAATAATTTATGAGCGGCCGCTTTCGTTCCCTGGGTAAGGTTAAACCAATTAAACTGGAGAGTCCAGGAATATCTTGTCGATTAGGGGATTCAATTTTCCATCGATAGTGCGACGATGCTATTTCGAGATTCTTGAAAGTTCAATTCTTCTCGCGTTTATGTAATTATTTGAGATTTTTGTTAGGGACGGTTGAGGATGTAAGTAATCCTTGGTTTATGTTTATATTCAAGGAGAGAAACTGGGATGGTTTTAAAGTGATCCAGTCTTTGTGAACGGTGGCAATAGTTTTCTTTTCATTGCGAGTGTTTTGCAAGTAGGTATAGTTGGTTGTACAGTTCATGGAAATTCGTGGGCACGTGACGCCTCGACTTAATTTGAGATCACGACAGACATCTGAGAAACATCCCAAGGATTCCTATTTTAATATCTACATCAGCTTCGCTCGACTATCAAAAGCCTTGGGCAGTGAATAGTGATAATTAAATCTATTGAAAATCGACTCATGTGGAGTGATGGAGATACGTAGGATCACGAGGTTGGAATAGATTATTCCTGCGCCTCCAATTCGATTCGGCGAAGAAAGGGAGCATATTTGATAAGGAAGCTTGGTAACAGGATTACCACGTTTTTGATAACGTCGGGCTTGCCGGTCGGACGTAATCAGCGGTTTAATCAAGATCGAATAAATCCACCGTGTAATAGAATATTTTGCGACCTACTTCGGTGTCCGAGTGTATTCCACCAAGACGCCTTTTCGTTCACTCCAGCCCTTCTCGTCTTTTCATTTCTTTGCCACGTCAATCCTCTTTCATCCTGCTTTCCTCCTCTCCCCGTTCCACGGCGCGCCGTTGCTTTTAAGAGTCTTTAATACGTGCAAATGCATGCGATTTAGTACACGAGCAGCGTTTGAGGTCAAAACGACGCAACGATGAAAAGAATGTTGTGATATGTATCATGGGGAAAACAATCTGTCACGTTTCGAAATCTCATTCTTCAATTTTCCACGTCATTCAATGATCATACAGTAATTAGAAGGATAAGCTAAAACACCAGAAGCAAATTATATAATAATCCTGATACCGCTTGTCACATTGATGGCAGAATTCTTAATACTTTAAAGTGAAATATATTTCTGCTTTAATTGTAGATCAAATATCAGCTCTTAGTTACTTCTTAAAAACGAAATTAATACATTTTCAATTATGAATAATAGTAATAATAATAATAAGAGTAATAATTTAGGTGTAATATTCCTTTACCAAAATTTTGTACAAATGGGAATTTTTCGTACTACAAACCCTTTTTGTAAAAAAAAAAAATCGATAACTCCACAAGCTTCCAAATCCTCCAATAAATCTATATTTAGTACTATCGCATGACACTCGTAAATCACGATCCCCTCAATATCCAATGCTTCAAAATTCTAAAAATATCTAAATAATATAAAAAATATCGTTCAACTTGAAAAAGCGAGACCGCGTGGAATATTTCGCGCGTGAAAAATATCGATGGTAAGTGGAAGGAAAGGGATGTGACGAAGCGCGATTTTTGAGGATCGAGCGATGATCGCGATGCGCCGAGTTGCCTAGAGCCAAGTCTGATAAAGCGTCTATTTTTGCGGGCGCGCGAGTCGCCTCTGCGCGCTGCAGCGGCGCTCCGCGTGAAGAGGGTCGTGCCACAATGCATGCTGACCCATATTCGGGTCGTTGCTATTTCAGATCCATCCTTTCCATAGAGGAAGGTCGTCGGACTACGTGGCGAGCGCGGTTATGTAACGACGGCTTGTTTTTAACGCCCGCTTCGAAAACATGCGATCCTAACGCGGACGTATCGAAAGAATCGCGCAAACATGTTTGTCGATCGATCGACGGATTCGGTGGGGCGATAGGTGACGTATGCGAAAATCATACTTTTCATGATTTTCGGGAAAGGTGTGAGGAGGACAAATGGATTTATGAATAACGCAATCGCTTTTGGTTTCGAATGCTGCGATGTTTTTTTGGGGGGGAATATTTAATGCTCGCGTGTGCAAAGTAATGTATTCGATTGCAATATTTAGAGAATTTCAAATTGGTAGTGGAGAAATATTGTGGCGAGTGATTTGTTATCGCAGCTGTAGTAGCAGCGTTCTACTTCCATAAGTTTCTGTGCTTGAGTACTTTGGAATTAAATAGGTAATTGTGGAAGCATATCTCTTGTAGGAATTGTATACCGATGAGAAGAAGATAAAATACTGTAATTGAGAAAATATAAAACAGCAGAATATTATTTAAGAGTACACCAATAAAATTTAAGATTATTTAATGGAATTATAATTATGTAGGATTAAAAATGCAAATTTACTAAACATCGTAAACATGAATCTCTACATTTTATTCCACTGAATGACATTCAAATTCTTTTATAGCGTACTGCTTTCCCAGTAAAAACAAATTTCCAAGGAACAAGGCGAACCTTAATTAAAACACTAACAAGCAAAAACACTCGTCGTTGTTTTTACTGGAACAACGCGCCCAATATAAATCCCATCAATTAATTTCTCTCGTATACACTGAATACAAATGTTGAAAGGTATGTAGCTTGTAGAACGCCACCAGAGCATCGCAGTATTTCGATGGGAACATCGTTTCCCCGCGAATAACGAATAACCCTTGGCTGACACTTTCTCGCGGGTGCGTTATAAAATTGATTCGGTACAACGAGTAACTGTATCGAGTGCAATTGAACCGATTTATAATCTCCGTTTATTGTCGCAGACTTATTGCTTATGTAATAGATTCGTTGGAAACCATCGTTTTTATTAAAACACAGCTGTATAATTTGGAACGTTGTTGCGTCATTTGGTGACTCGTTTTAATTCTTAGAACGATGCTATAAATTCCATTTTCCCAAGTGGGCTGACCAAGACACGATGATTTCACGAATTAACACGCGAATGATCGCCACTTGTGCTCCAATCAGGAAATCAAGACTGCGTCTGACCAATTACGATTTCTACTACTGGCAGTCGAATTTTTCGTTTGGGCACCACGCGAATTCGACTCGCCTGCGATGCCTTGTATTTAATTAGTTTAACGGAAGCAGATTGTTCTGGTTAATCTATAGCTAATGTCTTTTGTGAAATACTATTTTGTTTGCTAGAGAAGTGTAATCCATTTTAAGGATTAGGATTATCTTTAGCGGAATGATGTTTGTTCGTTGGAAATGCTGCTTGGGTTTGCTTTTTGTGGTGAGTTGTTTATGTCTTATGTAGGGGGTTTTAGTGATATCTTTCTTTTGTTTATTGGTTGAATGTATTATTATAATGCTAATAAAAATATTCTTCTGTTTCAGGATCTGCAGGAACTGGGAAGGAAAGTGGTCTGAGGTACTGATGGCATGGTGAGTGTAATAGAAATGTTTCGTTTAATCCCTCTTTAATATTTATGCCATCTTTTATGTGCATTTGAAAGTAGTGGTAGTATTTAACGTCGTACCGTAGCTACATACACAAATCCGATAAAATATTAAGGTAACCATTTTCTTAGTCCGTAACATTGGTTCATGTTTCATTCAAGATACTTGTGCCTTGTCTAAATTAACAAAATATCAGGAATGATAGAAATTCCTTCGAGTTCCTTTCAATTTACATTCTTAAATGTAAACATAGTAATAGACAGAACCCAAAATGATGCAGAGAACAGTGAACTATTTTCGCTGCATTGTTTGCTGCGTATATTGTCGCCACAATCACACAGAATATTCTGCAGAAATTGCTTTCTCGATCCCAAGGCACAAACCTGAAGTTTCAAATCGAATGTTTGGTTCGGTATTCTAACCCCAATAACACTTTAGGAGTGATTTTAAAATTCCCTGCATCCACTTTATTCAGGTTTACTGAAATAGCATCGAACTCCTGGTACCGTTGCAAAAATTTCAAAATCACAGATATTTCATTTTCTAACAACCGAAACAGAAAGCTTCTTCGAAAAATAACATGACTATATATTGATTTGTTCCACTTTGGAGATTTTTCACTTTACTTTTCCGAGGAACTGTAGGAACTTTCTGGACAATCACTCCCTCAGATTTATTATGCAATAAGACACGTCAGACGTGTTTTAAACAATATAGAATAATAACACGTTAATGAGTACAGTAAAAGAAGCGTGAATACTGAAAAAAGTGATCATGCTTCCTGCTTATGCGAACGCTCAGAAACTTAAATTTGCTCGAGGTGGACCAATAAACTAGAAATCCCAGCATTACTCATAACACCACAATCAAAACTTAATCTCAAATCCCTCCTACACCGTCAACACTGCTATTGAAACTCCAGCTATAACTCATACAGTACTGGAAATATTGATTGTATCATCCCCAAATTCATATCCTATAAAACAATTTTCATAAATACACGATTGATACAGTAATTGGTATCCAGCTACTTTCCTAAATGAGGTGAAATCGAATACTCGCTAAATGTTCGAGTGAGGTAATAAATATTTTTAGTACCCTCCCTCCCCCATACGTTGCAAAAATCTTCTCCTTCCTTCTGCATCGATAACGATCCGAAGCCTCTAATGATCCTCTAGTCTTCTCGAATAGTGCTGAGACTAGCCAACAAACAGCGAGCTATTACAAGGGCAAGCTTACAAATGATCAAAGACCAAGATCCCCCAGAAATCGTCAGCTCTTTTCCGCCAAGTTCTGCTTCCCCTCCGTTTACTTTCACTATCGTCCCCAGTCGCGATCCCTCGGTTTAGCCGCGTAACGCAGGCCTAGATCGCCGCGAGCATCGATCGACATCAGGCACCGTGCTTTCGTCAACGATTTCACGGCTCGTCGAGCAACCGAGCCGTGCATTATGCCGATGCACGGCCACGATAAGAGACAGAGTACGCCCAGACCCGGTCTCACCTTGAACGCGGAACGTTAAAGACCATAATCTCTGTGGAACTCGTTGGACGTGTGTCGGCGAGGCGGCTCTCGATCCCGCGGCACTCGTGATCGCGGTATCGATGGGAGCACCATTTCCACGCTGGCAGCCTCGCCGACGACAGCCCCCCCTCGGGACTTTTAACCTCGGCATATGAAATGCTGTTTGCTTTTTGCTACGCTGACGTAACCGGCGTGGAACTGGAGCAAAAAGCGAATTGTGTTTTAATTGTGTAATTAGCATGCTCCTCCGTTGTTGAGCTGGGACCAGCGCGGTACGAACTTTGAGCCATCGACTTGGCAGCGCGTTTACGGTGGACGCGACAGCTTCATGGGTTTCCTCGCGCCGAACGAGGTCTTGGTAACTCTTGCTAGTTAAGCGAGGCCCGATGAAGGGGAAGTGAAGTAATATGTGTGGAGATGTTGGAATTATACTTGGAGATCTTTGGGTTTAACACGTGTATTTGTAAAATATGTAATGTAACGTAACACCTTGCTCTGTTACCGTGACCTGTTACCTAGCTAACCGAGATAACAAATGTAGACGATTCCGAGACATTCATGGACCGAACTAAGTAACGAGTCACGGTATGCAGTTACCGTGACCAGTTAGCTAAGTAACAGGTCGCGGGAACAGAGCTAGGTGCGGTAACAAATGTGGACCCGGCTTAAGGTGCGAATCCACGATGGGATTTTACAAGAGATTTTTCTATCGCGAGACAAAAATCTCAGCAACAAATAAAAGGAAATAATGGAAATAGTAGAGAGAGATGAGACTTTTGAAAATATACCTTGAGACTTGTCTGATGAGAGTCTAGTTTCACGAAACTAATGATGAAATAATTAAAAAATAATAAAATTATGAACCAATTGTGTCTTGAGATTAAAGTCTCATGTGGGACAGAATATTTCTATCCCGCCGTGGATTTGCAACGCCTGGCCAGTTGCTCTTCGCATTTCCACGCAGCGATGTGTCAGACATCAATTTTCCCATGGCAACTACAACCCCGAAATCTACCCATCGTCAACAAGTCATCGAACCCTGAAGCGCACCCACCAGCCAAGTATTACCAACCCCCGAAGAATGTTCCCCATCAAACCTGCATATTTGTAATCACCCAACAGATGCCCCCACCCCGCGGAGAACTGCATCGACACCGGAATCGCCAGAAGAGAGCGCGGGACAGAGTCCGGCGTAGAAAAAGAGGAGGGAATGCAGCGAACCACAGCGAGGAGAGTAGGAGGGGGCAGGGGGGTCAGGGGGAGCAGGGAGGGCGATCATTAGTCGTTCGACCCTCGCGGGGGTCCAGTGTCGTCGCATCCGCTGCACTTTCTCTCCCGCCACGGCCGCTGCAGCGGTGCACTCGCGGTGCAGGGTGTAGGTTACGTGTCATAAAACGTTGCCGGGGAATTCCCCACCTGGAATGCACCTCGCCGTCGAATGCACCTCGTCCGCCGCCCCTCCTCGCCCGCGTGGTCGCTCCGTGCCCTCCCCTCCCGACTCCCACTCCGACTATCATCTCGGTGGTTGCACCTACGGACCTACCCCCACCAGCGCGACATTTCCCCGTTTCCCCCGTTTCCTCGTGGTCTCCTCCGGCCCTCGCCTCCTCCCCCCCTTCGGCCGCGTGTCATCCCTGCCACGGCTCGCCGTGCCTCCACCGATGCCCATCCACCCGTCTATACGTTCGACCTCATCCCCCCTACCGGGCGCGTCGGCATGAATCAGGGGGTGGCCGGCTGTGCGCACGCGCGAAAATAGTAAACACTCCCTGGCTGCGCACTGCGACTCGCGTTGAGGCAGGTCCGGGCCGCAGACCGACCGACAGCATCAGCATCAGCAGCGGCGCCCGCCACCGGCAGCAACAGCGGCGCACCGCGACTACTCCACTCCACATCGATTGGTGTGTGTGCGCGCGTACGTGGCTTTCTGTGTGCTGGGGCGGGGAGAAGGATCGACAGAGAGAGAGAGAGAGGGAGGAGAAAGGGGATGGCTGGGTGGGCAGCTCGATACCGGTCTGGGTTCAATGCACACCGTTCTCACCCACCCCACGCGGTAGCGCACCCCCTCCCAACTTCTTCCTTTCCTACTACTCTTTCAACCCCTTCAACCGTCCCGCGGCTCATGCACTCCTCTGCATCGTTGAGTCTTGCACCCCTTCCCGGTCTATCCTGCTTCTACCACCACCACTTCGAGGGCTTACTCTTTTTACGCGATCTGTCCTTGCATCGCCCGCCCTCCTCGGGCTCCGTTCGTCTTGCTTCCGAGGTCTCCCTACCCTCCCCGTTGGATGACGAAGTTCGCGTGATAGCTGAGGAGATAGCGAGGGAGGGAGGGCCCGTTCGAGCGGGAAGATGTTTTCTATCGGAGAGAAAAGAGGACAGCTTGGGGATGGTCAGGGCACCAGATAGCCCGGCTCGCCGTTGGAGAAAGGGTGAAATGGTTCCGAGGTTTTTGCGCGGCAGGGATCGCGGCGAACACGGATGGCAGGCCGCGTTTAAACGTCTGCTTCAGCCCTTTTCGCGTTTCTTGATCGCGTTCCAACGCCATGCTCGCGATTCACCTCGGACACACGCGATCCCAACAATTGCATCCACGGAGTAACGCAGTGGTGCGTTGAGGCACTTTATATTTATTATATTCGATTCCATGATAGAACCTTTGTTTGTGACGTCTAAGCGCTGGTTTATTAAAAGTCTTAGCTTCTTGAATCGTACTCAAGGATTCATTTGGTTGTAAATGTTAGATCCCTCGGTTAAACTAACTAGTTAACGCTAGAACCGCCGCACCGGTCATTTTTACCATTTTTAGTTTTTGTGCCATCAGAATTTTACTTTAGCAACTAAATATATATATGCCTGTGACTTTTCCTTAAAGTATTATACTTAATCTTTCATGGATTATATTCTATAATGCTACTTTATATTAATAAATTTAAGCAAATATATACTTACGTTACTTGCGCGTAAAAGTTATTAAAATAAATAGTAGAAATTTATATTATGTGTTTCAGTGCCGGTCAATGTGACCGTTGTTGGCGGTTTTAGGTGGGTTAAACTTTTGGTAGTTCTAGTATCAAACAGAAATTAATTCGAAGCAGTCGAACCTTCTCTAAAATGACACTGTCCTGCGCTTGATCATTATATCGAGCTGTGTAACCAGTTCTAGTGATAAGAAACCTACTAGCGTCTTCTGCCGTGACAATAATCCAACAGAAAGGGGCACGGCCAGGCGAACCGAGAGAAAAACGATTTCCCAGCGTCTGGGATGGGCATTACGTCGAAGTTTCCTCGAGCCAGGCGCGTATCGCGTTTTTCACCATCTCGCCCTTAACGTCCTTCTGCGTCGAGGGGGCCTCGATCGGTACGGGAACTCGGCGAAGTTGCATCTCTCCTCGCCACGAGGAAAATGGCCATCCATCCTGGCTCTGTGAAATGTTGTTCGAGGATGGATCGCGTAATAGCGCTTCGTAGAAATGCAGCCGGCAGGCGAGTGTGCTTTTCGCTATCGTCGTGAATAGGCGAATCGTCGAGTAAATGAGGACGTGCATAGATGCAGTGAGACTAGTGGGGGTTCAATTGTAATTTACCTGGTCTTTCGATTGAAAAGCCGACGGTGGTTTGCGATGCTGGAGATCGCTGGGGAAATAGCAAAGTTTTATGGGAACCGAGAATGAGGCAAAGGAGCAAGTTGCTTGAATATTGCTTAGGGAATCAATACTAAAGGCATCTGTTCCTGTTTTTGTTATAATTTCACCTAGGTACTTGCTTTACGACGATGTGTCTCACTGATCTGACCATTGAAATCGAAGCCTCGATTCATTAACTTCGATTCTGTAAGCAATTAAATTTTTTATCCGCTCACAACACCCTCCGAGACGTGATTTTTCTAATTTGCTTGAAAACAATTACGGGACTAATTGGGGAAGTTCTCCTGGGCGCTGGAATAACGACGTTACGTAACAGAGCTCCAAGAGTACTCACGCGAACGTCCCTAACTGTTAACGGAATGATGAAGTTCAAGGATGTTATTATTATCCTTATTTTAAATGAAATTACATCTTCCCGGAAGTAATCTTAGGTCTGCTTACTGTTTCACAAAATTAATATCTTCTACGAACCTTCGAAACACCAATTCATACAAATTACAGTAGGTTTCAAAATCCCGGAATCTCTAAAAATCCACCCTAATCCCGTCCTCTCAATTTCACGAAAAAAGGGCCAAGGACGCTGATTCATAAATTAAAACGTAACCTCTGAGACAAGATGCGACGCGTCAACAAAAGAGCCATACTCGCTGAGCAGCCGAAAATCTCTCACGCGAAGATAAGTAATCCACGGAAGGGTGCGCGTCTCGCG
The DNA here is from genome assembly GCA_963971345.1 of Andrena flavipes. Lineage (NCBI taxonomy): Eukaryota > Metazoa > Arthropoda > Insecta > Hymenoptera > Andrenidae > Andrena > Andrena flavipes. Next base: position 47,955,940 of record OZ020482.1, read on the forward strand.
AGGCGTCAAAAAGCGGATGTCGTTGCACGCTGCAGCGAGGATTTTCATTCTTTCCGCGTACCAGGCCTCCTTTCTTCCCGCGAGGCGAGGCTGTCCTCGAATTTTAATTATTTCCCCATTTTACCAGCGTCGAGACTAATCCTCTTCCTTTGGCCGTGGCATGCGCCCCACGGCGGGTTCCCCCACCACCGACAAAGGAAATAATTTATTTGGACCGGTAAAAGTCTAGTGCTGGTATTTTCGATCGTGAGTACAAAAAAAGGAGAGATGGACTGGGGGCTGGGGCAAGGGTAGAGGCTCGAGGGGTGGGACAGGGAAGACATCGAAATTGACATGCCCGCGGAGGATACCTCCGTTGGCATCAATCGAGCTCTTCCGTCGTTAGTCGACGCCCTCAGCCACTATTTCGATCTCGAGGAAGAAGCGAACAGAGACACAAAGACGACGATGGCCAACAGGAACAGTCCGTCACCGTGGTCCGTTTTGACGGCTCGCTGTATTTACGCTACCATTTCTGGCCAGAATCGCAGAACCCTTGGACTGCAAAACTCCGCTCGGGGAAACGAATGAACACTTTTAAGAAATTGACGGCCGGCTAGAGCCTCGAATCCTCAGCCCTGAGAACATAACCCCGCGGACGTTTTATTTTCATCCCTGGCTCACGTTTTAATTCCTACCCCTTGTTGAATATTTGCCTGCGCCGGCGTTGCTGTTTTACTTTGGTGGACGATGATAATTGAATTTGAACGTTTCAAGGGTTTTTTAAGGAGTTTCAGTAATATTTCTTGGGTTTTTGGTGTTTTGTCGAAACAAGGAGTTGGGTATTTCTAACTTCGGACACTTTATCAGTTTTTGGTGCTGCGTTAAAATGTGGTGCAAATTTATAGTACAAGCAATTTATTAACAGGGTGCATTATGCATGCTAATGTTTTAAGGGGCGAGTCTACAGCGGCGAAGGAGGGGAAATGCTCTTTGGATATATGACATCTGGGGATTGTTTTTCAGGATACGAGAAGTTGAGGGGGAAGTGCTATTTGCGCTGCTACTATTGGCAAAGTAATCTACTAAACATCTACTGTTTTTATTACAGTAACAAAGTAGTGGACTAAGCGAGTCTAATTACGTTAAAATTGTAGACCTGGTACACTGTTGAATTCGTTACAATTTCAGAGATAAACTTGCCCATGATGTATCCTTTTCACTGTTTCTTTTTTTGTTATTCCGTGGCCTACATTAGCATCCACCAGCAGCGTTTTCCAAACTATATTCGCGACAAAAAGTGCTCCACGCGTGAATAGTAAAACCTATTAAGTAGAACCGAGGGGTACGGTTCTTCGCAAAGAAAGTCACCCTAAATTTTCTACCGCGGTTCGAAAGATATTTAACAAAGCATTGTTGAGTTTAAATATTCCACGCAACTTAATAAATCAATTTCATTTACCACAAACAAAGCTACCTAGCATCCAGCCCGCAATGTCCAATCAGCAAAGCAACTGTAGAGTACGTTACCTCGGTATCCCGCAGCGTTATACGAGGTAATTAAATTCCAATTATCTGCAACCACCATAAAACAGCAATAAAACACCAGCTGCACGATCATGCCCTAAATCGAGCCTACCCAACGTCTGGAACAGCTCCGTGGCAATTCTCGTGGTAATTAATCCGTTAAATCGCAATAACTTCTCCATACCTTGGTACCACGGGCATCGAGGTGGAACGTTGGCGGCGTGTGCGCGACGAGAGCAGCTCTCCACGCTCCGCGGGGAGGATCGCGAACTAGAACTTCGAGGAGGCAACGCATTGACCCTGGCGGCCGGAAGAGACACAGCTTCCTCCGTGGCCCCGTGGTGTGCCGCGGGCCCGTTTCTCCGCGGGACGGGTGAGGATCGTCGTCGCCGAGGGCGTCATCGACGGGTCAGCCAGGCCTAGCCGCGATCCAGGGCGCGGATGGTGGCGCGTACACGCGTACGCCGGTGACGGGGCGCGAATCGATCGCGATTAAAAGTCCTGCAGCGATGTAAACAAACTGCGGAGCGGCCGAGAGGAACGGCGAGGAGCGAGCAGGGAGGACGAGCGGCCCGCAGAGCGAGCGAGAGGAGCGGAGGATGGGAGAGAGTCGTTGGTGCGTTACCTCGCGGAGGTCGTTGACCGAGGGTGGCAGAGAGAGCGTAGGGGTAGCGTTGGAAAATCGGTGGTGGGGGGTTTGGAAGCCGAAGGAAGAGGGCGAGGAGGCGCGAGGGTAGGGAGAGCAAGCGAGAGGGAGCGGGCCACGGACGCGGAGGATCGGTTTGTTGGAGGGGCTCGCGTGCAGTTGCATCGACCGACGGCTCAGCTGTGCGTCTCTACGTCCCCTTGGCCCCCGCAACCCGCCACCCGAACCCCTTGCTTTTGCAGTTCGTTCTCCTCTTGGCCTCCCTGCCGGCGCACCCCGCACGCCCCGCTGCTCTCACCCTTTCTCGCCACCCCTCCCGAGCCCTCGCGGCAGCAAGTTCGCCGAGCGAGTCCCTCACACCCCTTTCGGCCCGGACCTCGCGCAACCACCGAATCGACCACCCCCGTTACGGGGGTGAGGAACGGTGGGGGATGCTGCGCTGTGAACGTGACCCTCAAAACGGCACGGCGTGTACACACCCCGCCCCACGGTTGCAGCGCGCCACCGCCGCGCGATGGAACACACGTATGAACGTGGCCGACGCTAATGAATCGGGACTGTGCTCCCAAGAAGCTTCGTGAACTTCGGCCTTCCCTCAAGACCCCCCCAAGGTTCGTTGAACCCGTGAAGCACGAACCCGCCTCGAACGCCTTTCGGCCTGCCGGCGCAACGCGTCGACGGGTATCGACAACGGGGCTGATCGGGGGGCGGGCTGTCCCTTCTGTCGGGAATTTTTGCGAGGATCGATCGCTCGTTTCTAATCGAACGGTCGGGGATTCCTTTTTTTTCCCCAGGATTTCGCGATGAGTGGCGTTTTATCAGGCTGATATTCGTGTGGAGGCTCCTCCGTGTCTTCGGTGCTCGTTGTTGGGAATATTCAGGTTTTAATGCGAAGTGATGGATAGGGGTTGCATTGAGGTTTATGAATGATCCTTAGGTATTCAGGTTTCAAGACTACTTGGCGAATTATATTTGCTGTAGAATTATTTGAGAATCGTTAAGCGAAGACAAAGTCAAATTTTAATTCATTCTTGGGATTCTGAAATTTTTATCGTGAGCTTAGCCTGTAACTAAGTCAAGTATAATTCGGGTGAAAATTTGCTTATTTACTTCCCTCTAGGAAACATACGAATAACGCTGGAGTGTCTTTAGGAAAGTACGCCGATTAAGTTTCAAACGAAACCAACGGGACACGAAAAGGGACGAAGAAATCAGTATCTGCATTCAGAGACTGCCCCTCGATGGCAGGCAAACGTTGCTTCTCCATAGATAGAAATCAGCATGTGGGATACGCAACAAGTCGGTACATCGCGAAAGCACGGGACGATGTTATTGTTCCGTTCAATTACTTCATCGTGCTGCTGCATTAAGCGCAGCAACGGACGAGATTGCGTGCACTTGTTATCGCAGGGAAACAGAATACCTACATAGCGAATGTAAAGAATACTTTAATCACGTCTGACTGAAGACAACTTACTTTTTAAAAACATTCCTTCAACACTCTCTTTAAAAAGTACGAAGATAAATGTCCCCCTCCGAACTCTTCTCCAAAACAGTCTCACCTCAACTCATTCAATAAAATCAGATATTACCTCCCTCCTTGAATTCCCCCTACTTCTTCCACATCCAATATTACTCTTCCCACTCCTCCATATAAATACCTCCATTTTCCCACTAAACAAAACGCTTCCCTTGAAACCAACCCTCTAAAATCTGAAACATTTACCTCCTCGAAGAGTCAAAGTTTTCATGAATCTTCCTTTCCTCTTCCCACACTCCTCGAGCAATACAAAGCCTGTCTCCTCATCGCAAGCACGACAGTCGTCGATCATCCCCCTTCCAACCCCGTGGAAAATCACGAACGACCCACCCGTCCAAAAATTAGCTCGTCCACAAAGAAGCCGGAAGCATGGCCCCGCGTAACAGACCGAAACGTCCAATTCGAAGGTCCAGCAACCCCGAGACGACACTTACCCTGCTGTCGTTCCTGCACCGCCTCCCCAGCCATGGCATAACCGGCAGCACTGGCACTCAGGGTGCCGTTGCACTCGTTTTACGACCGACAGACCGGTAGTCTGCCGCGTTATACGATATACGACCGTAGCTATATCCACGTGTCTGGCTTTCGCAGGGGGAGGGGGTGATGCTGCGGCGGAGGGGTGGTTCAGGTGGGGACGCGGGACGAGGAGGACTCGAAAAGACATCGAAAACTCGACGGGCCAGGGACGACTCCCGGGCGAGGGGATCCTCCCCCCGTGAAGGTTAGGTAGGCCCCCTGACTGCTACCCTCGAATGTCATCGCACCCCTGCACCCGTAATTGCATCGATTGCCTCGCGATCGACGCAAGCTTCGGCGTAAGGGTGTCTTTCGGTCGCGGATGACGCAACTCTTAAGAATTCCTGGATATTTATTTTTATTAAGGGATGAGAGGAAGGATTTGCATCGCGATGGCGGGTGGTTCCGGGACGCGTTCACAGGAATGCAGGAAGGATGAGGTGGTAGCCTTTTGTTGTGGGTGGTTGTGGTATTGTGCTCGGCTGCGATTTGTGGGGATTAATTGGTCTGCAGCTGCTTTTGTATATGATATCGAGGAAGTGTTCACAGGCTTGGGGTTGTAAAAGTACTATAAAAATGGGGATAATACTGTGGATTACATTAAGCTTGATAAGCACGAAAGCCTCTTTTTCGTACCTTTTCGTGATAAGCAAACGAGTCTGTCGATGGGAAAGCAGACACAGTGAATTTTAAGTTTGATAATAAAAAGAAACTAAAAAATACCTCTTTACATAGTCCATTTCTACTGCTACTACACACGATGCGTTTTAAAACAGTTCCTAAGACACTTTGGCCCCCGGACGATGCTATTTGGCTACTCGAACGTAAACTTCTAAACAATTCCCCAATCGCCGCAAGTGAAAACAAACTCGAAAGCACATTTAACATTATGCGATTAATTCGTTAATTATTAATTCTCTCGGAGCCTGAAACCTCAGAGCTCCGGCGTTTCGACCCCAATTCCTTCCTAATAACGAGTCCACCCCCCAAGGGAACGCGTCGATTCCATCGAAGCCGATCGATGGCCGCCAAAGCGGCGATCTCTCGGCGAGCATTTAAAACCTCTCTCTACTAACGGGCTCCATATCGAAGAAGATGATTTCCAGTTATGGGGATACACGCGGTATCCATGACGACGTGCGCTGTCACGCTGTGATGTACACGTTACACTCCCGCCGGAACCCGATGGGGTAGGTCAATGCACGGTTTGTCGCTTGGCAACCTAACAACCTACCCCGCGACCAACTGCATCCAAGGACTAAACCCTCCTTTTTTTTTTAATCAGTGCCTTTGTTCCGCGGTTCGATTGTCTCCGCGTTCGAACGGCTCGAGGACGCGGCGGCGAAAGGTGGGGCGGTCCTCGGAGGAAGTTTGATCGACGGGAGGGTAGGACGCCCCTTCGGTCTCTCCACAGACGTCGGTTGAATGGGCCCTGCACGAGCCTTATTTGAAAATCGCTCCCCTGTAGAGCGTAACCTACATTCGACCTGCGAAGACGGTCCCTCGAATGACTTTCGAATTAAACGCACCGCGAGCAAATTAAGGGTCGGAGGTTGCTGGAAGAATGTTAAATCGACTTTTTGAGGGTAGGATTTTGTGGAGGCAAAAGTGGATCGCGTGTGGTTACGTTCGTGTGGTATTAATACTAGGACGAGTGCGGGCCTCTTTCAATATTGTGCCAAAGTTTGGCTGGGTTGGGTAGCTTGGGTATTCCAACAGTTTTAAATGGAAGCGATGGAGAAGCACATTTGGCATATTTTACTATGCAAATTTGAAGAGGGTATATTACTGCAAAAGAAGTAGTCAAAGACATGAGAACGTATACTAGTAAGTATACGTCGATATGACAGATGGTTGTGAGAAACTTCGTTCCAGAGCTAGATATGTGAAGCTGAATGAAGGCACTTCAGTATATATATATGGAGCGAGCTTCACATATGAGTATTGAAAAATGTTCACAATCCATTTTCATTTGATGATGATTTTAGACACTAGCAAATAGGAAAAGGGCCAATGCATGAATTATTAACGGTAAACCACGCGATAGACGTAAAATTTGGTAATACAATTAAAAAACTACCCTGTTGATTTTAATATCCCTTATTGGATTCACAGCCAGGCGTGCGCGAAAAGTGGACGTTTATAGGGTTAAGAAGAGGGTTAGATTTCGGTTGGGAAATCGGCCGCTCGGTAGGTGGTCGCGTAGGTCGTCTGTTAGGAATTAGGTTAAACTACGAGCAATTATGACAGGATATGATTTAGCCTGGCTTTCTTAACCGTCAATTTCTGCGCTGTGCACGCCAACGGTTGTCCGCACGCTACTGTGCTGCCGGTCAGGGCCGGCCTTTGACACGTATTCTTCTATACATCGTACTGTCGTGTTCACCAGCAACAGAATAATAGTTTGAAAAGTACCATTTTTTAGAAACACAAACGTATCGCTAACAGAACAAGACTTTCATCTTTTAAGATCTACAAATCTAGATGTTGCAAAAGGGAAGTCGATTTTTGAAAGTGTCTTCGACGTTTCAGAATTTAAAATGGTTTTTATATAACAATGATTATAATATTCTAGGATTTCTTGACACTAATCTCCCTCTGCGTATACATTCACAAATCCCACTCTTTGTAAGTAAATAATAATTCAGTGATTACATTTATCAAAGAAAAAATTCATATAAATTCTCGTATAAAAGATCAATGTGCATATTACATTGTACGAGTTGGCGGAAATTTTTCGAGTCGATTTCTGCGCAAAGGATTTCTGAAAGACTGAACGTCAAAGGTCAGAGAAATGGGGGAAAGGAGGCCACTCCGGCGTCGCGACGTCGGTTTTATCACCGATACCTGTGCCCCGGCTGAAGATAATTTCAAAGCACTTTCGCTTTGTACGGCGGAACGTTGATTATCTGAGCTAATAAGGGGACAAATCGTTTCCGATAACCGGTTCCTCCGTATCGATCTCGAGGAATAAAGGTTGACGGTGCAGTGATAAAAGAGCAAGGGGGAGTATCGCTTCGAAAGGTATTCAATCGTTGCGTAGACGGTACATTAGCGAGGATAAATGTTGAGCTTCAATCTTAATTACTCGCTTTGTTACGACAAATGCATGTGTCAAACGTGGCATACTTGAATTGGAATATTCTATCCATAGTATGGAATGTAACGTAAAATACCGGTTACTAAGAGCAGAAATTATGCCTCTATCTTTCCTAGATTGTTGCAACATTCCTTGACTCTCCAAGAACAAGAAACTCATAGATTCGAAACATGGAAAATTCAAAGTTACTCTACATGTCCTTCCACGAATTATATTATTATTAATTGTTTTTAATACTCAAAACATGCAATCTACAATTTTAATGGAGAATTCTAAAATATTTTATTCTTTAAAGAGAAACTTGCAATTTTATGCACATGATTTTGTGAATTACCAGAAATATCCAAAGCAGAGGTAGATACTAATTTCAAACATTTATCTTTAATGTAAGGATCAAGATTACTCAACCGAGCTGCTGATGGACGTTAGTCCACTAACCAAGCGAATTAGTAACACAAAAGACCCGAAACCGTTTCCAAAAAACGAGGAAATCCACGCCAGGAGAGATACCCATCGTCAAGGGAGAAACGAGTTGTTCCCTGACGGGGGGCCTCCTTGGAAAAGTGGTTCCCACTGATAAACTCGGCGACACTGAACCGCGATTACGGTTACATCTGTTTCCCCGTTTGTTTGCTCAGCGTGCGCGGCTCGTTATCGAGTCACCAGCGATGTCACGGTGAAATTGGAAAGCAGCTGTTTTCGTCCAGGAGTAGACTTATCTATCTCTCTACCGAGCCCCGTGGCTCGCGGAGGTTTCGATGTCGCTGGGATCTATTATTAACGGCGGTATCCACGATCAACGGGCTACAGTTTCGAGGAATTCCCGTTTCCACGGTCGCACGAATTTTTAAGCTTCTCTCCATTGTCCTCGGTACTAATGACTTTTGACTTCGCGTAGAATTAAAATTCTGCTTTTTGCCTGGGTAATATTCGTATTTCTTTTTTTAAAATGCTCTTCTTAGTGAATTACTCGGTTTTCCTCTTAAGCTTCCTAAAGTAAAGAAGCAATTAGGTATCGTTTTGGAATTAAATGTCACTCAAATTGGAGGACATCATCACTTCTCAAAGAATTCCATCTGAAAACCAAGGGGTATCGTGACGTTTTCCCTGGTTAATCAGATGCAAGATTAGGTACTGCTCGTTTAGGCTGACACACGCGTTCGTGGCTTGAACAGTTTTGGGATTAATTATAGAAAGCGAGCGCCAGTGGCCTCCGCTGCATGGGACTATCATGCGCGAACCAGAGAAAGTCACGTGCGGCCGATTAGTATTTCAATGATCGCATTTCCGCGTGCGTATACAGCTAGGCCACTTGGAATTGCAACCCTGATTTATATCAGAACCCCTATCTCCGCAGAAAAATTAGATTGCGCGAAGATAGCACGCTGTGCAAGGGTTGCGAGGCACTTCGAAGGAGGTGTAAAAATTTTGTCGACGAGGGAACATTAGCGTCTCGAGAAACCTGATGTCCTCGAGGGTTCTGCATTCGTGCAAAAAAGTAATGAGATGTCAGGTATCATTGCTTTTGTTAGTATAATAGATTATTGTATTTTACACATGGAAATTTAATTTGTTTCTCACATTATAAGTAGTTTTCTACGAATTTGGCAATATAAACATTTTGGGCAGAGAATTCAAATTTCTTCGCAATAACTTTTTTTTATAATTTAACGAACAGTGTGGATATTTTTTATGCTGCAGGCTAGCCAAAATTGGATGGAAGAGCAGGAAGAGAGAATGCTATTGACACGTTTTTAGGGTGAGTGAAATTTAAAACACCTTATTTTAAATTTTCCATAAATTCTGAATTAACTACGAACGCATAGTTTTCAGTTGTTTATAGTGGAGTTCGCGGTTTATCGTATTCATAAATAATATTCCGTTATGACATCATTCTCGTAACGACACTTACAACATAAAATACGATAGCGATCAGCATTAGTCTGTAATGCCAGTAATTAAACAGATATTTGAATCGTTGCCAAAAGCATCGATATTGATTCAGGGCCTCGACTACACCCATAATTTAATCGGTGAAAGTTTATGGTTTTTCGTGAAAAGGAAAGAGACTAGTACATCTAAATTATTCGTCAGCTTTTAAATGAATAAGCACAGAGTAATTTCTAAAATAAAATAATAAATTCATTAACAATAATCCTGTATAAATTCAAAGAATCCTTGTTGCCAAATTTTTAAAATCTACTTTCTGTCAAATTGTGCATCCATTGCATTTGTCACATTCCACTTAATTCTAACATTTCCAATTAAACTCCGCATATTAATTACTCGCTAATAGTTCAGATATTGAGCAGCAGCTACAACATAACTTCAGTTGCGGTACACATTTCACTCTCGCATATTCATCTCTCTCTCTCGTTTTCCTAATCAGCGATCATTTACCAAATACTCCAAATCAGATAAACTCGAAACATCAAAACTATGCCGCGATTATATTAACATCCATTTCAACACATCTAACCATTTTACCAATCAATATCCATTTACCAATTGCCCCAATTAATAGAAATTCCACGCGTCGGAATATTCATCATGTACCTTCCGCAGCAAACTATCTGTAGCCTGTCATCTCTTCCCTAACATCCTCCCAAACTAATTTTCATTTAAAAAGGACACTCGAATGAACACGAAATCCGAGATATTAAGTCTACAATAGAATTAACTAATATTCCAATTACGATTCACTTGTCATTCTCTCAAAACTAAGCTTCATCGACTACACCTTCGAGAGGGAACTTACGTCTGACAAATTTCGGAGCTATTCACTGATTCTTAGCAAATTTACACCTGCATCCTATAAAGACCACATAGATCTTTCAATTATACGCTTGTACCGATGAAAAATGAGAAACAGAATCAAGTTCCTCGATATACACCCCAAAATCGATCCAAATTGTGACCTCACACGTGATAGTCGTGGATAAAGTGTTAACAAGCACAGTACAGAAACTCCATACAGTACAATATCATGGGAAAGTAAATGACTCTATTGCAGAGAGGGCAGAAATAGGCAGAGTACAACTTCCCTGTGATCATCCCTCATTTCCTTAACCTGTTCAACACCCACCGAAGGTCCAACCCCCAGATACAGGACGCCACTGATGCTCCCGCGAATCGAGAGCATACGTAACGCAGTTGCAGCGAGACGTCAGTTGCAGCCATCCCCGCGATCGTATCACGTCCATAATCGGTATCGGGCGGCGTGCGAGGGTGGAAAAGGGTGAGCTCGACGGAATCGACGAGCGCGCGCCAGCCAGCGAGATACACCCCGGGTACCATTCCGTACTCAAGGGCCAATCCCACTATCTTACGGTCGCTTTGTAACCGATCGATCGTTTCTCTCGCGCCCCTCGCGTCTTAAATCCTTTCCTTTTTTTTTTCTCTCTCTCCCTCCTCTCCCGGTCGCCTCTACGCCCCTTGGGCCACGGTCGACGGATATGCACCGTGTTTCGTCGGGGCGATTGCGCATGCACAACCGGCACTAGTGTCAGATTAAATTCGAAACGGCCTGTAAAGCATTACCGAGACACGTTGTGTTTTGTGTAGTTTGGAATACGTGTAGCGCAGAGTGCGCCGCGGGGTCAACGACCCGTCTACGCTGTGGAACACACGTACACACGCACACCACAGATCGGGGGCGCGTATGCACGTACACGTACACAGGCAGAGGGCCACGCACACACAGGCTTGCATGGAGAGCCAATATCACCATGCACCTCCACCAGATGGAGCTGAATCTCTCTGCCCCCCATCCCCCTCCCCCTTGCCTCTTCTCCTCTTTACACTCTGCGCCCCCCCCCCCTCTCCGGTCCCCCTCTCGTTCTTCTCTACGCGAGAATCTAGCCTAGACCGTATTATAGACCAATGCATCGCGTAGCGGGCTCGCAAGTAATATTCCTCACGAATTCTGTCGAAGGGACGTATATAGGGTGAATAGAACCTGTAGGTATATACTGTGATAATATTGTAATTGAGGACCTCGAAGCAAGAAGGATGTAGATCTAGCTTTACCAAATTTGAGTAAATTGGAAAAAACTGATTATAAATTCGTTGCTTTGACTTAATTTTGAGAAGAGAACAGTAATTGCTAAATGTATATTTTCACAGAATAAATTTTTATTTATATTTTTGGGGGAGAAATATTCAATAATAAAAATATTAATCTTATTATTTTTATTATAGAATATTTTCCCCCCAATAGAAACTTATTAACTTAATAATTTCTAGGTACTTATTGTGTGAAAATATATATCATTCAATTTGTGTACAATTATTTTAACTCAAAAATTGTCAAGAATGGAGCTGCAGCCCTTTCGCTGTAAGGTCTTCAATTGAATATGGTATAAAGAATTAAAGGGGAGTATAGTAATCAGTGGTGGATTTAACAGGGCGGCCGATGAGCAGGTGCCCTAAAAAACTTATGATTTTATCCAAGCACTATATTTTTTCTATACTTTCCTGTACACTTTCCCCCTTTTAGTAAACTACCCTTCCCGAAAAATGTGCCCCTCAGAACATTTGCCAGCGAGAATTTTTCTTAAATCCGCCACTGGTGGTGAAACATATTATAGTTACTTTTGAAGTATTACGCTCCTACATGGCGCATAATGCAATTGTTTACCGTGAATAATTGTGAAAAACGTGCCGCAACTACTCGCTGTTACCAACCTTGGCTACAAACGCCGTGCTGCCCTCCCGGGCACGTGTTTTCACCGTGCCTCGGAGCTTTTGCCATCGGACCTGGCCCGCGTCGGCCCTCCGGATGATTTTAGCCCGTTCGGATTTCAAGGGTGGAATTATTTTTAGGGCAAAGGTATATTTGGTGCGCGTTTCGGTTCGGGAAATTCGAGACTAGCGATCGGTTACTGGAGACTATTTTCAATGAGGTCCCGGGTACAAGGCGGCTACACGGATCTATTCTCGCTAGCGATAACTCCGCGTTACTTCGTGATTACATTTGCTATCATAGAAGCGCTATGGCGGCAGCCACGCCTGGCCGCTGCCGAGGTTTCGATCACCTGGCGCGTCGAGGGGAATAAACAAAAATATAACCGGGACGGAGGAATTCATTTTCCCCGGCGAGGTAATCCGGCAAACGCCAAATGCTCCGCATGGCGTCGCGCGATAAAGTAATTCGCCCGTTCAATGGCGCGTGACGCATGCACAAAGTACGCGGAAGCGGGCAGAGTCGCAGGATGGCTAGGTGTCGAGGCGCAGGATGCACACGCGGGACAGTAATTATTCGTGGCCGCGTATGGAGCGGTTCTGGAGGCCGCGGCGGGCCGGTGTGTAGCTCTCCCTCGATAACGAATTCCCCCCCGCACAGCGAAGAATTATCGGGGGTCGAGTGGCTGTACAATCGAGCAATTATAAACATTATTCGTATTGTGCCGCTCTGACCCGACGCGGAAGCTCGGCAAGCAGAGAGGAAGCAGGGAGTTTCCATTGGCGAGTCTTTACGGGGGAGTCGTCGCGTCGAAGCGGCACTGAACGCTCAACGGGAAAGGATTTTCGTAAACGCCCCCGCTGGCTGCGAGCAAAATCATCGACCGGAGCAACAAGTTTATCAATTTATCCTTCGCGGGGCGCACAATGGTCGCTCGTCTCTCGCCTCCCCCCTCCCACCCCTCCCCGCGTCGAATGGGAGCGTCGGATACCACGTGGTATCTGGGAATCGATACAGAGTACAATAAATACAATTCCATTCAGTTCACGGATACGGGTTAGGGGAATCATCTGATTTATTCCACTTTATTTGTATCTGCGGTGAAGTACACTTAGTGGTGGGAGTTATACAATCGTACGTGTACATCGTTACGAGTTACGGTGTAAGTAATCTTACAACGTTCGGACGCATCTTTCCAACGGGACACCTTCCCTCTGACACGCCTCGATGCGGCGGCATAGCGGGAGCCAATTCCATTCGAGGGAACGTCAATGGCACGACGAAAAGCTCGTGTTCCCGTCTCCAGCTCATTAGAGCGTTAGAATGCAAGATCTGCTCTGGTATCGTTGCGGTGCAGGTCCTTGACCTGTCCCAGGCCACCTCGTTCCCGGCTGCGTTCGTCAACACACTAGCAGCGAGCCGTCCCTTCCGCGTGCTCCTCGCTGATCGATCTGTACCGATCGTGGCCACCGAGCCGCGCCCTGGTTACCCAACGGTGACATTAATTGCCGTGTTAACGCCAATCTCTGGCGAAAATTTCGGATGACACTCGCGGAACCACGCCGCGACGTTACGTCTGCCTGTGCGGCCGAACGGCGGCGAGGATCGTCGGAAACGCCCGAGCCGGCGTCAGTTGTCGTCGAGAGCCGCGGCGCGGCGCACGCTCGGGCCAGGGAGAGAGAAAGAGAGAGAGAGACAGAGAGAGCGACGGAGCGAGCGCGAAGAGGCGCAGTGCGAAGAGGACCGGGCGTACGTGCGCGCGAGCGGGAACGAGCGACGGCGTTGCACGGAGAGGGGCAGGTCTGAAAATCGACTGGACGTCGTCGTGCACATTCGTCGCGTTTTCACGGTCAGGCTTTATCGATCGTGGAAGGAGGGCGAAGGAGCGGAAGGAAAGGAGTTTCGGAGTGCATCGAAAGGGCGTTGAACCCGGCCTTTCGGCAGTCGCGGCGCCCATAATGCAACGATTGTCGTGCCCGCCCGTCCCCCCCTCGACCAGCTGCCGATCCCGTAACATTCTTTTAACGAGCGCGACCGACCGAAATTTTTATTCCTCCGCGAAGGTAATGAGCCGGCCCCGTCGTGCTTCCTTCCCTTTTTCTTTTTCTGCCCCTCCGCCGAGCCGCTTGTCCCGCGGACGTCCCGTGTCTCGTTGGCGTAGGTCCGAAATATCGTGTGCCCGACACGGTCACTACCGCGTGTTTCATAATTGGTCTGGTCGTTCTCGCGCGTCCGCCATGCTTGTTGGCGCGAAACACGAGCCACCCTGACCATTACCTATGCGAAACCTTTTGTCGATTCTTGCCAGACAGGCAGGTCTCGCAACCCGTTTCGCCTCTACTGCATTAAATATTTGGAAACATTTAGATGAAACGCGGACGCCGCAAGCGCCACGAAGGTTGCACGAAAATGGTCGGTTATTAAGTAGTGTCATTAGAGGACCTTTTTGGGGAAAATTCACGTCTGTCGTGAACCTTTCCGTGCATCCCTGGGGAGTGTTGGGGGGAGTACAGGGTGGTCTAGAGACAGAGCTAGAGAGAGACGCGACGCGTCAGCGTGCGCGGGAGTGCGCGAGGGAGAGAGAGATAGAGCGCGAGGCAAAGAGGGGAGACGCATGTGCGAGCAACAACGATGTATTTCGGTGCAGCGCTCCATACACCGCGTGGAGGTCAATGCCCGTCCTTACTCCGGCCCAAGGAAGGAGCGGGTGGGCTCGGAGGGGCTTGGCGGGGTAAGAGGGGCGTGGAGGTCGGGAAAGGGAGACAGAGGGCAAGCATTGAGCGGAAAAAATGAACAAACATTCAGAAAGACCAGAAAAGGGACGTGGAGTGTCCCTATGCCACCCTTACACTTCCCCCACCCTTTCTTCTTCCCCCTTTGCTTCGTGTTAACTTTCATGTTAATTGACGAGCTAAGATTTATGCTCGACTTGAACGCCTCGGTCGGGCTTTATCGCAACCCTTTTCCTGCTTCGGTTCGCGTTGGCTGTTTCCAATATTTGATGGCACGTTTAAATACTTGGTAGATAGTATTTTATACTTAATTCGAATTATCTTAACATCTTCAGTTCTATAGACAGAAAAATAACACAATCCCGCTTCAGAAAGTATATTTTTCATTTTACCTGTTTTTATGAAAACTCTCCTTTGAGGAAAATTGTCTTCGCGATTCTCTCGTCTTATGAAAGCACTAAACTCAGCTCTTGATCGTATTGCCGTATCTTTAACAACGAATGGGGTAAGCGGTTCTGCTGTCGACTTTAAATCAGAGATTCAGAATAACTGTTAGGTATTCTAAAAGTTTTCTGGAAAAAGTCATTAAGTATAAATTATTATTCTGATTACAACTAACCATTATGAGTGATTAAACATTTTTGGATACGTAAATTTAATCTTAGTTACCAGTAACCAATATAAATGACCGTAATTTTTGCTTCATAAAATAAGTTTTGTAATTAATTTTTTATTACGTTCTCAATGAATACTAATTATCAGTATCATTATTAAGAGTAATTTACACTGATCGAAAGTAACCAAAAAATATTTCGCCATCGATAATGGTTATCGGTATCCAAAAAAAATCCGATTATTTACTGTTAATTAAAATTAAATTTCCATCATCGATTATGATTAATAGTAAACAAAAAAAATCATTCATAATGGTTATTCGTGATCGAAATCGTTTAATAAAAGATATTAACTCTTGCACACTAACTTTTAAACTTTGTCTTATAACAGTTATAATGTCTGTTTTAAATTAAACTCATTAAAACATCTTCTCTGGATGCTCAAAGCATTAGCAGTTTCTTTCGCCGGAAAATTTTAACCACGCTAAACTCGTCGCTCGTTCGCTCCGCCATCGCAAGAATGGCCTGATTCACCAGCTCGCTCGCTCCGATAACAACAATATTTATTTAAAACGAACGATGATTCGTCTAGCGGCTTGATGCTAATTTCGCGGTGTAGACGGTTTTTCGCGTCCCAGTGCTTGTCTACCATCTACCCAGCTTGTCAGTCGTTTATTTTCGGCGCTGATTATGCAAACTTTTGACGCATTGCCAATCGGCCAGCGATGATTCACGAACCGCAGAAATTGTCCATCGAAGCCGGAAATCTGCTCGATGCACGTGTCGCGACGCGACTTACGAGCGGCGTTCCAACTTTTGCCCATTTCCGTCTCGCGAGGGCCTCGCCATTCAGCCTAACCAGCCTAATAACAAGCTAGACCCCCGCGAAATTCGATCAACGTCCCGCTCCGATGCAAATCGCCGCTCGGCTGAATAAAACGTGTTGCTCTCGCGGTTGTTATTAGCTTTCGATGCCGAAAATACTGTTATCAGTGGATATCGCGGGAGGGGACAGGCTGACTCTTGGGTCCAGAGGGGACGAGGAACACGTACCAGACTGGTTGCTCGTGCAACATTGATCAGACATTACGACCAGCGTCGGTGGGCCACGATATACGATTACAGACATACCGAATGTGTGTACTCTTACAGCGAGTGGGAGCGTACACACGGAGTATTTATACGGTGTTTCGCGGTCTGCGAGGGGAGGGAAGGTGTAGACGGTAATCGACGTTCGCCAGTGGTGTACCATCCTCGATAATTGCAAGTAGATGATCGATATTCAGGGGAACGTAGGTGGAAGTTGTTAGGTTGCTACTTGACTTGACAAAAATATGCCTAAATCTGTCTATTAGATTTATTCTCTTTTGCTTTGTTAGCCTGACTACAGTGGCTCGCTCAGGATTAAATATTGAGGGAAGAGAGAGGATAAAAATATTTTGAATGCTAATTCAATAAAATTCTTTAGGCGAGTCTTATTTAGATTGAAACCCTTCCAGTGAAATTGCATTGTAAACAATTTCGTCCTCGTTTCTCTCGTTTCTATACGAGTTCGAAAGTGAAGTGGCAAAGCAACATCGTTTTTTTAACACTTGCAATTAGTATCTTCTGCATCGTTTATGCCAGGATTGCGAGTTCAGATATATCTGTTTATCGCGGCAGAAACTGTGAGCGATTTGATTTAAAATGGTTCGCAGAAAAACCCCTGGAATCCACCACAGCGCGCGTGAAACGCACCCCCATAACATCCCTCCCCATTCTCCGTGTTTCCCGCGACTGATCCAGTCCAAATGGAATTCATCGACAAAACTATGATTATTGTATCGCGAATGCAACACGTCACCCACACATACACCGAGAATTAAACCTGCGGCAGCAACCCACTGTTTGCACAGTGGATTCAATCTGAAACGGAGGTTGGAATTGAAAAGAAGAACAAGGGAATAACGGGGGTCTGATATTGAAACATCGAAGGATTAAAAAGGAAAGCGCGGACGGTTGGGGTGTACCCGGCATCTATATCGCGAAAGGAAACAAAAACGGACATATTTAAGCGGTTGCACAGGCGACATTGCTCGCGCGAACCTATAATCTGCGCTCTTTTTTATCCTCCCCATTAACCCACTGACTCCGTGTGTTTACCTCCGTTTCTTTTTCTCTTTAATTATCTTCCACGTTCTCTTATTCGTCTCACATTACCCTCTTCCTTTTCTTCCCACCCGGATCTTCAAAATTAAAAAAATTCCCTCAATCCTCCACACATACAGAAACAATTTTGCTTTCATGCACAAACCTTTCCTACGCTACAAGTGAGCAAGGAACTCATTTGTTCAATAGATTCGTGAATGGAAAATTCGATGAGGGTTTATTTAGAGATAAAGGATCTTCGGAACAGGAGCTTCGAGGAAAGAATCTGTTCCATCGCTGTATGAAAGCAGCGCAGCGTCCGTGGCATTCAATTTAAGCAGAACATTCAGTGTAAAATCTGTCAGCAACGAATGCTCGGCGAAACGACCCCTGGACCCCGGTGGAGCAATTAAAATTTTCGCGGGGCCACTGCGACAAAGGGAACTCTCGGAGTCGCACAGCCGTCGTCGCTCGTGTTCCGCGAGAATTACAACTTCCGTCAGCGGGGACCCGTGCAGACGCGGACGCCGGACACAATAGTTTACTGGGATCAACCTGGCGAATTTCGAAGACCCTCCTAAAGCTATCGGCGAGCGTGGCTGCACGTACACGCAGTCAGGTTACGTTTGCCCGGCAAAGCAAATAGAAAATCAATACGATTGCACGCAAATGTTTGAGGACTCGGTATCGAGAGCGACTGCTATAGCTCACGGGCGATAAGCTACTAAATAATCCGCGGCCACTGCGTTTGCAAAGAAATCGCGAAGCTAACCGTCGTTCCTCCACGAGTTGCGTAGGTAAAACGAATTGGCTGCTTCGTTATTAATTTCGTTTCGTAATCAGGTCAGTTAAAAGAAGTTAAATGGTTTCATAGGGAGGAAAGTTAGCTTCCTGCAGGGTTATCGATGCTTCGGATAGGTTTCGTGCGCAGCTTGGAAATTATGCAGTTGAATTCACAGAAAATTCAATTCTCCAGGGATTTTTAAGAATGGTATATGTGAATGGTAGGGGAGAGGTGGGAAGAAAGAGACATTGTGATTATCTAATGTTACCAATTAGATTTCGAATGATTATTTAGTTTTTTATTATCTGGTCCTAAACAAAAATGTCCCTTTCATCCCACCTCTCCCCTACATATCTGTTCTCAGAATTAAAATACCTCGTGAGTAGGATACCCAATTATATTCCCCCAATGAATTGAAGCTGAAATTGAAGCTTCTTTCACTTAACTTTTTATTCCACATTTCAATATCTAATCAGTTTCACGTTTTTCTATCACGTTTTCCTCGGTCAGTGAATTCACACCATCGAGCCCTCTGGCTGTCCGTGTTCACCTGGTTTTCGTTCGAATTTAACCGCTCGAACCCGGAAGGGGATCCGGCAGTGTCCACCCCGCTGCGTGACAGGAAGTGAGGGCAGTCGAACGGGCAGACTGAGTTTCGACTTCCAAATTTTCCCTCGCCTCTGCGTTGGCTCTCATGAAAGATTTAACGACGTTCCGCCATCAAACGTGATCCATCTACAAATTCGAGGCCAGCCTGATGGATCTCGACTCATTGTCAGCCGCGAGAAGAAGATCCCTCTGCTTTGTCCTCTTCGGGCACTGTTCCTCCGTGGAACTATTTTCGAACTGTATACCTCCTCGTGGATTAGGAAGCCTTAGGCAAGAATGAATTATGAAGCCGCACGCCCGGAACGAGAAAACGTCCGTTCGTGGTATCTCGAATCGCTTCAGGTGTCCACTGTTTCCTCGTCTCGCGAGCAAGTCTTCCTTTTTTTCCCTTTGCACGCCTCTGTGCACGTTCTTTATTGGATTTGTCATTGTTTGTACTGGCGTCGCTTGCAATACGAATTACGGCGGTGGATTGCATTTAAATGCATTCTTCTCTTACGGGCGATGAATGAAATTTTCGATGAGTAATTTCGTTTTGAAAAATGTACTGAACGTAAGATTTTGTCACGAGAAGATTGACTAATTTTTATTTGTATAAGACAGGTGTTATATCGTAACTTGAATTGAAGAAGTAAGTGAATTAATAAGAATTTCGTTACTCCTTGTAGCAAAAATAAATGCAAAAAGATCAAATTTCAACAGTCTAAAAAACTGTGTAGTACGCAAACAAAAAATAGAAAAGGGTAAAAAGCCTTTCAAATTCCTGAATGTGGAATTGCGCACACAGCAAAATCTCAAATGTGGAATACTCCACAGATTCCACACACTTCACGCCGGCCCTGTATCAAATTAATTAACTCCACTTTCTACAAGCACCTATCTCTTAATTTTCGTATCCCAGCCACATTCATGAATTTTTCCTTTTCATTCCACGGAGCTGATCAATTTCGCTTCCAAAGCAAGTTTCGTTATAAGCTAACCCGTATTGGCGATCGGCCGTAGTACGTTCAATAACCCTAACCGGTAGGCGACGTCGGAAGGAGCGTTTAGAAACCAATTTCCCGGACAAAGAAACGGTGATTACTCGGGAGGAATCGTGGCATGCCGGTAGCTGGCCGCCACCAGGAAGCGAGGCCGCTAAACTCCCCCGGTTGCGGTGCAATTGCAATCATCTCGCTGCCTAGCCACTTTCACTAGTGACCCACTGTTACGACGTCCTGGCTCTCGTCGGTGACGCGGCACCTTCCTCGTCGCCTAGCCCCTGTATGCGCGTGCATGTGCGCACATTAACGGGCGCGTGTGTGCGCGCGCGCGCCCAAGTTTGACCCTATGCGTGTGACGAGCGCATGCAATTGCACGCGGTGGCCTATTCACGATTCGCCTGCACGCACATCGGAATCGTTAAGCGAAACGAAGGAAGAACACGAGGGCGAGAAAGGGCGTAAGAGTTGGCGAAGCTACTGGGGAGGGGGTTTGTCGTGGTTGCATTTTAGGTTTGGTCTTTTTTCTTTGGGGCCTTTCGTTTAAGTAGAGTGTGTGGATTATTTGGGGGTGGGTTGAAAGCGTGAGATTTTGGGAATGGTGGTGTTCAAGGTTGTTCAGTGATCTGTGGTTTGTGAGAAGTTTGAATGAGGGGGGCTGCAAGGATACCTATTATTTTTATGCTAAAAATGAAATGGGGTACGTCCATTCCAAAAGGAATTTAAACTACTTAGTGCGAGTGGTATGTGAGTGTAGTTGTTAAGCTCCAGTTAATTTTCTTCTTAGTACTATGACATATAGGCGTTGGTGCTATCTGAGTGAATTGAGTTTAGGATATGGTTGCACTTCAAATTTGATTGTCTAGTTATAAAAATTCGAAACTTTACTTGTAAGCCATGCCACTTGGAATTTCTTGTTTCTTCCTATTATCACAAACGATAGTCACGAGAATACAAAGAATTGTTGACTAATTTTTTGAGATTAGAAAACTCGCTATACTATTATATATCGAACTTCAGGATTTTTGCATAAGCGATTAGATCTTCCTGAACAACAGACCTTCGGTAGAACTTTCTGCATATTAAATCGTTCTACACTTCGATGATGTAATTCGATGTATTATTGCTCACTGGAACAGGAACTATCATTTTATCCCTCACACTGCGGCTAGAATTTAATGTTGAACACAGCCAGTGCCAATAGTAAACGGAAGAAGACGAAGAGATGCTAGATGCATCCACCCCGTTTGTCTTGACCGTTCTTCCTACAGTTGGACTTCCGCGTCACGAGTGTCATGATCCTCTTCGTGGCTGCTGGATCACGAAACATTCCGTCGAGGAAGATCGATCCTCAACGCCGCGATTGTCTCGACACGAAGAAATGAGGAGACGAAACGGGACGGGGATCGAGGAGATCGCCGCCAGCTACATACATTTAAAATGATTCTAAGAACACTGTGTGGAAGAATAAATACACTGTAACCAAATCCTGCACTATAAATCAAAGAGAAGATAATTACTCGTGCAAAGGCTTCAGATAACCCAACCACAAAGGCTAATCAATTGAGATAAAATTTTACAATTATATTCGACAGTTTTATGAGAAATCTGAAAAATTTCCCCAAAAAACATCGCGCCTTCGATTCACAGATTTTCTATTTCCTTTAAAGTTACGAACCATCACGACAGCAAGAATAAAATCAGTGATGACAGGACTAGTAGCCAGCATATTTTGCAATTAAAGTAGTAAAACTTGGCGAATATCAGACAGGTTTAATGAGAAAATTACCATTCCCATTAAGTGGTCCAATTTCACGTAAAACCTTGTGGATTCATGGATGGGAACAACGGGGAAGAGAAAAGTGAAGAGGACGAGGGAATGGGAGGTTGAAGAACGTGCTCTCATGGAGAGATCTATTCGTGAACGGCGTATACGTTGATGTAAACTACTCGATGATGTATCTTGAACGCTGGTGGTCCGTTCTCGAGTGAACGTATCCGAGACGATATAAACGCCCTGAGGAATTAGTGTGATCTTTCCTCGGGTTTCGCGAAGGGGAGATAATAAAATTGCATGTCTGACGAGGGAGCTATCGTTCGCCCCTTTGCCTCGACGACTCCACTGATTTTTATTATTCAAACAGGATTGGGAAGTGAAACAAGATTAGCTATCATTTTTCAAGTAACACAATGTGAAAATGATTTCTCTCGTCATTCTTCCGAGACAATGAAAACTCAGCATTCGTATAAATATATATTTACCAATTCACTGTGTAAATGATTAATTAGGGAAATTTCACTTCAGCAACAAATTCCACATTGATGATTTCGAAATTGGAAAATTTATATGATACTTTAATTGACACATTGTTTTATTTTAAAAGAGTTAAGTTAAATTCACGTTAATATACCTATATATTATTTTTTATCATTTGTGTATCATCGAAGAAGAAGTGATTCTTTTCGAGACTCAGAAGTTCAATGACATCGCAGTGAGTTTAAATCGAACCTTCTAATCAAATGAAGAAGAAGGAAACGGAGTACATATGTATTTAGAAAGTTGAGTGGCTCTCGAAGAGAAAGGGTTATACACAGAAATGGAATAAGTATCATTGGAAAATATTATTCCCAGCCAACACGAGCGATTTCAAATCCAGATATCCATTCGCCAATTCATCATCTTTTTCTTCCCCTGCCTTTTTTTCTCCCGGTGCGGATAGGTTGAGCGTGGTCATGGTCTCTGGAACCAGTTCTCGCGATCAAAGTTATATGCCACAGTCAGTTTAACACCTATCCTATCTCGTACCCGACAGACTCTTCCCAATTATCCTGCAGGGTTCAGGAGTTGGTCGGAGAGCAAACTATCGGATTAACGAGATCCACGTACAGCAGACTCTCCTCAATTCGAGAGATTAAGATCAAACTCCCGTTGTAAATAATCGTTATAACTGTAGAAACAAATCAATGTTTCCTTCTATTTCCCACCTTTCTGGTGTTAATCAAATAGATTGCATCAGTTTCCTAAAGCAATGTATCACAAAATCTACACCTTTGAACTTGGCGTTGCATTAAATCCAATTTAAATCAACTGTAAAGTTGAAATTGATACTTTTAAACTATATAACAAAATATCAACTTTGCAGGCTCGTGTTCGCATAAATTAGTCTATACAATTCTTCAGATAGCTTTTGCTCTATTAAAGCTCCTCGTAGATCCTACCTATACAATAACTGTATAATTGTAAGTTGGATATAATCGTTTAAACTAAGTTTAAAAATTCACAGGATTTCTTGCAACGTGGTAGTAGAGAATTCCTATATTCAGCGGTTAAGTGGGACGTCGATGGAGGCATTAAAGAATGAGAACCGTGTATGGCATGGTGTCCTATTTCAGCGTCTCGTCCACTCGTCAATGGGACCAGGAAAAACTGAATGAAAAGTGAGACAAGAACTTCCCGTGACTCAAACTCCTCTCCATTTCTTCTTTTCGCGAGGTTTTTAGCAACGTTCTTGCTAGGACGCTCGAAGTATGTTTACTTTAACGCCTGGATGGTTTGACCCACTTCCCTATTTCTATTCCACCCGCACCACATGCGTGGTCAGCGAAATCCGCGTGCAGCGAAATAGGCAAGGTCGTCGCCAATCGGCTGGGCGTTTAAAACTAACAAGTTTCGGGCGCCGAGACAATCGGCTTGAAATATGTCGTGGGAAAATAAACAGGCGAGTGTCACTTAGGGTCATGTGGAGTGTGTCTCGTATCTGTTATTCAGGTCCCATCGATCCCATTGAGGAATCCACGGAACCTTAAAGTGAAACAGCTTTGTCAATGAATCTTACAATTGAGTTTGCAAAAACTGATTAACCCACATTTTTCGCGAAATTGAGTTAGTAATAATAATATAAAACAGGAAAAATTAATTTCTCTTCATTGTGGGTTAGTCCGTTTTTGCTCTCCATGCCTTAATTACTGTCTCGATATAATTGCCCAATTCACGATACTCGAAGTAGCTTCGTTTCGCGACTCTACTATCGTTTTGTCTCTCCCCTATTTATCACTAAATTTAATGTAGGATTTTTTAATCCGAAAAGCTTGTAATGCTAAACGCAACTAAATGATATTTCTAAATGGTTCCCCATGCAATTTCACGTCAGTTGGTAAAATTGTCAGCAAATATTTTATATACCTAAATTTACAATATTTTTTGGTTTATACCAAAAAGTATTCCCGTAAATATCACTATTAACAAAAAGAAAAATTTAGAAAAAATTCAGATGTTAGTCAATATCAAATATGGTTAACATAATGAGAGTAAGGGTTGGTGTCATCCACCACGAACGTGCCATTAGCAACAATTATAATTTACCACCCAAAACAAGAATCCCATCACAATTAAAAAAAATGACACCTTAAAATTTCTGAAAATTTCGAAAACCCATATACTCCTCATCCAAAGAAACCTGCAGTAAAACAGCTTGGAATACTCGCCCCTTGGTCCTCCCAAAGCCACGGACCAGGATTTTCTAAAAATCGATCCCATCCAGAATCCAGGAGTCACGGTGTCGCGTAATACGCGAGGGGTTTCGCGCTGTCAGCGGTTGAAACGCTGAAAAGAATCGCCGCCCGTGAATTGACCTCGGGTAACTTTCACCGCCGCGAGGGCCACAACGTTGCCCCCATATGCGCGGGCGCGCGCGCTCCTTCCACACGTAATTTATGCATGTTGCGTGCGATCATGGTCTCGCCAGAACCGAGACCCGCCTGCATGGTCAGGTACACGAGGAGGAGGTTGCGGCTTGCGCAACCACCCACGGTTCATGCACCTTGCCCTCTCGAGGCAACGGCCTGCCGCGTTTCTCTTCCGCGTTTCCCCGCTGCCAGCGAACGCCCAAGAAGTCGCCGAAGACGCTCGACAGATGGAAAGGGGTCCGTTAATATTTTCGTCGGTGCTGAAGGTTCTGCTCGAGTGCTGGAGTCATTAGAGTATTTTTTTCTAGGGTAGGTTCAACCCTTCTGCGATGGAGAACGTCACTGACTGCGATATCTACGGGGAGGGTGATATGGGTCATTTTGTGCGAGATAATTTTTTGGGGGATATGGTTGGATTTGGGATGTATTTAGAAAGTTTTGTGTGACTTCTGGGAAGGGGTATTTTGGGTAGTAATAATTGGGTGAAATAGCAATTTTAAGGTGGGGAGGTGT
The DNA here is from genome assembly GCA_963971345.1 of Andrena flavipes. NCBI lineage: Eukaryota > Metazoa > Arthropoda > Insecta > Hymenoptera > Andrenidae > Andrena > Andrena flavipes. Next base: position 47,980,977 of record OZ020482.1, read on the forward strand.
GATGTGGGACTTATGTATTTTGAGATGCTGAGCAGAGGAGTGTGGATCGTTTAATTCGAAGTGGAATTGTAAAAAAATGTTGGTACATTTCTTTTTCTATTGAGATTCATTGATCTTTTATGTGAATTTTGGGTAGTGTCGTAATGACACTGTGACACGTATTTATGAACCTGTGGGACATTTCGCGTTCGAAGTTTTTTCGCGTATGAACTTAATGCATAAGGTACGATAAAGGGAACCAGTTATTTATTTTACACTGACTTTTGTCGGAATGTATTCTGTAAGTAATTAGTATTCTATTTTCTGTGTATCATTTGATTGAACAATTTTTTTAACAATATCACCCAGTGAGCTGAAACAATGTTTTATGTATTTGTCAGTTTACCTGTATCTCGTTCAACTTTGAACTTTAAACTTATCGTTGCTAGTTCGGTTGCGGTACTATTCACTTGTCAATCTAAACGCGCGTTCCACTTCCGCTACGCTCGCTTTCACTTATTCATATTTTTATACCTGATGTAACATTATCATATTTATGGATAGTAATATTCATGTGATATTACATGAATATACATACACCTGAATATTCATATAATATTACAAGAATACGAATCTCGATATTTGAAATTGAATTGAATTAATCTGGGAATATAGATAGTGCAATGCAATCTGTGTAAAAGTTAATGCTGCCAGATATCTAATGTGTTACTTGTAGCGATTTAAAATTAATTATAATTGATTAATTTTCTGAAGTCTAGGTAAGAGTAATTTCTTCGTTATTAATTGGAGTGTTATCTGATACCTCCTTATCACATTTTTTAATTGATTCGAGGTCAGTATCATCATATTCTACTCGTAGAATCTCCATTCCCTATTACTGGAATATTAATTCACTAACACCATAAGATTGCAATCATAGTATACTTATCGTTAAATTAGCAGTTAATTCATCAATATTATTTCTTATTTACAGAAATGGTAACTAATCTTTTCCTCGTATGAAAAGGTTTGGAACTCTTCCATGTATAAAATATGAAATCTTTTTCACTCTTTTTCATGAATATATATTATTCCTATTGTACAGAAAATTGTATAGAAGTTACGACAATGTTTTTCAACCCGATACTTCGAAGCAGGAGTTTATTTAAAAGTGAATACCAATTGTATAACGCGGTATGCGCATCGAAAGAACTTTCGTGTCACATGCATGAAAGAGAGAAAAGAGGTCGCGATGGCTGCAACCGAAGTGTCATTGCACTTCGGAAGCCCTGCAGAGCTTTCAAGCTCGTCAAGCTGCAATGGATGCGCGCAGTTTTCGTCGAGCTTTCGGAATTTTTAGCACGCGGACTTCTTTCATCTATCCACTAAGAAATTTCTTGCCTAAAATACTAAAAATTCAAATTTTAAAATAACTACGTATTTAGGAAAATTAATTGAAGAAAACACGATCTGTTTGCGCGTGAAGTTAATATCATTATGATATTGCTATCGTTATTTTATTAGAAAATCATATCTTAACATATTCATTAATTTTATTAAAATAGATTTTGTGACGAGTTCACTTATCATACATTTATTGAAAGACTTTCAATAATGTAATTTTTTTTCCCAATAGCATTTAATATTTTAGTCATCAATAGGCCTAAAGAAATATGCTATAATTTTGTTTGGTACTGTAGAGATACGATCATCGACGACCGTGACCGATATTCATATCTGCTCGTAAATGTGCCAAACCTCGAGCTACCGCGAGGCATGCATAGACAAAAACAAACCAAAAGTCGGGGAAGGATACAGGGAGCCGAATATTCGAACACTGTTGAAGATCACTCCTTGTCAGACGTTCGTAGTGAGTGTGACTGTATGTATTTTCATTTGCGCGTGGTTGTGACCTGAAATTTCGCGGGAAAACGCCACTCATCTTCTGTTATCTGTGAGTCACCACAAATTGAGTTATTATTTTGCTAATTTGATTTCATTTATCTTTTGGTGATCTTCTTTGAATCTACTTTTTTATTTTTCTTAATTCTAAATTCTATATTTAATAACTGCAACATTCACTAAAATTGGAGTGCAATGATTACCAAATAAAGTAACCCATCAAACAATAATACTTTCCATAGTATTATTTCCACAGTTATAAGATCATCTAATTACTTGCTACCTATTCCAAGTAATTTACCACCTATAATTCTTTTCATAAATAATATCACAATTTCGCCATAGAACAAAGAAATTCATTTCTAAATACACAGTCAGTGGGAAGCATGTAATCGAGACCATTTGAGTGGAAATAAAATTCACTGCCATGAAACGGGTGCGCGATGTTGGCCTGTTATCGTCACAGCGGTGGGATTATCTTGTTTCTTTTTTTTATCAAAGAGTCAGCTGACCGTAACAGCCATGCCTATTGTCAAGTATCTCGTGTTTGTTATCCGACAGGAAGGAAAGCGTGGTCGAGATTAAATTCCCTCCATTGGCAAGGTTTAGGTTGCTGCGCCTCGTGCCTAACATTCTTCCGTTCCATTTGAAGGTTAAGGTTCATCTAATTTCCTCCAACGATACGCTATCGGCGACGAGTAGGAACATTTAACACAACAAAATTAAGTTCAATTTCTATTACAATATTCTTCATCTCTAATTCTATTAATTTTTATATCCAATTAATATGATGTAACTTGATGTCCATTAACCCTTACTTAACTGATACAGGATCCAGTTAGATACTACACACCAAGCTATTTATTTTATTTATTATTTAGTTGTCCATATATTTACCCTACCCCATACATAAATTAAGTTACTATTTTACAAGTCAAAATGGACACAATATTCACAATATACTCACACAAGACACTTTTATAGCTCACCACTGATATTTTCTACATTCCCTTATCCCTTACAAACCACCCCCTTTCCCTCCCAAAGTGAATATATAAAAAAATACCTAAATGGTCTACAGAATTCACTCGCGTGGCCCTGATGCAAATCTTTTTTCCCAATACTGTCACAATTAATTAACCCAGTATCCCCTCGAACATCCCCCAAAACAAAGGATCCCTGCCACTTTTCCAAACAACCAAAATACAATCTCACAATCAGTCAGAACTCAATCCATCCACAATTTCCTTGCAAGCCACCAATCGTGTCCATTTCCCTAAGCCTATTACGTTCCACGAAACAATATCCTAATTACGCCCCGGTGGCTCGGGGCAAGATGCCACCCCAGTGAGCCTCCTCGTGGAGCAAGAATACGTCTGTTTCGGAAGGGGGCTGGGGGGCCTGGGCTGTCTTTAGAATCGTTGGAGCAAACCTTCCCCGTGACACCCGCCAGAAAGATGGCAACGTTCGGCTCCTTTTTTAAGCCCGCCGCTTTTTCTCGCCGTTCGTTCGGCTTTTAATAACCTCCCACGCGTGAAAGCGACCGCCACGCGTGCGTGTGCGTGGATGCTGTACAACCACCGCCACCAGTCAATGACCCTGCATTAATGCCGAACGGCCATTTGCTCTTTGCACCGCGGCGGAAGTCGGCCTGTTACAGGGGCGACACTTGCGACTTCTCATCGTTTCCCGCGAATTTTCGTACGAGAATATCGCCCATTGTGCGCCGGAGACGCTTTGGGAGCGAGAACCGCTCCCTTGTTCCCTCTGCCGACCATTCAACCCTCCCTCGAGTCTGCTTTCGGTACCTCGAGCCCTTCGCGGGGGTGAATCTCCATGTAAGCATCTTGCTCGGCGTGCGGGTACATATTGGGAGCTTTCTTGGAGCTCAGCGACTCCTGCGTGGGTGTAACGAACAGGATGGCTAACAAGGAAAAATCCTCAGCTCGGAAATTCAAAAAATTATGAAACTTTGGGGATATGTAGTAGAGGATATATAAGTATGTATTATGTAATTTTTCTTTGATCTCCAAATTCTCTCTCAAAGAGTGAAATTGAACCCTGAAAATTCGGCTATTTTCCGATTTTGTGTTAGAACTCGTGGACTGGAAGAGATAGACAAGTTTTCAGTAAGTCACACAAGTTTTCAAGTTTTAAACAAAAACTTGTTTAAGTTACTTCTTTTAATTAGGTCTATCATTTGGTAACTTACAGTTCGCGAGTTGTAACACAAAATACAAAAATTAACCGAATTTTTAGGGGTCAATTTCACCCTCTTAGAGTGAATTTGTACACTAAAAAAAATTTGCGTAATACGTACCTACATATTTCCTACATATCCCCAAAGTTTCATAAATTTTTGAATTTCCGGCTTGGGAAGTATTGCGCCAGGTAGACTTTGCAATTTATTTCTAAGTTCTTGAGGGGCTCCTTGTGTCGTTGTTTGTTAGTATATTAGGGATGTGTTCTCTGGAGGGCAAAATTAAATGAAAGTTATTAAAAGATATTTATTTAATACGGTGGTTTAGAACATTCTGAATTCTACTGTCTATTGTTCAATAGAAGCTCTCTTCCCTTTTTGAACGTGTTTAATCTTCAAAGGGAAACTGAAGAATTTCATGCCAAAAAACGGAATCTATAATCTCACTTGGCATTAACAATTCGCAAAGAGCCTCGACTCTCCAATAAACAGTACATCTTCCAACAATTTATCCTGAACTCCTTCACCAGCTTCCAAGAAATCTTGACATCACAAAGCAACGTACTCGCATAAAATTAACACTTTGCAATGCCTTTCCTTCTACTCTTCAAAGAATGCATCTTTATAAATCAACAAGTTCCAGTGAAAAAATCAAACTTAGCAAACCGAGAAATGAATCGCAAAACCGTCCTCGCTTCTCATCCCTCTGAAGCCATCCTCGCGGTGGATTCGCCATCGACTTCGAGCAGACTTCTTCCTCGTCGGGGTGTCCCAAGCGTGGCCGCGATCGCCGCGGAACGTTACATATCACTCGCGCCGGATAAAAATACACCGTGGGAGCGATGACTCGGGCATAAAAATACATCGAAATGCAACCGCGGTCCGCGTACATTCGCGCGTATCTCGGGACGGGGCCTCGGGGCGCGAAAGCACGCAGGAGGAGAACGGGGGAGTCCGCCTGAATGGGACGGAGCAGAATTTACGAGCGGCGGACAGGCTGCAGGGAAACCGCGCCGATCAGGGAAGACGGAAATTTCCATGGGGTCGCCAGGCTCGGCTTCTCTTCGCTCGGGACACTTGCTAGACACCTGGTAGGGTGAAACAATTAGGCAATGCTTTTCAATAGGTTTGAAACTTCTGATTTCTGATACTTCAAAGTGCTCGCAATACCTATTATACTCTTAAAAGCCACGGTGCTTGCCTTTGTTCTTCAACTTGTCCAGCAGCAGTAGCGAAACTCGTCGAATAGAGCGTTCTCCTTTTCTTCCCTGGTGGCTCGATGCTTCTCGATTTCAATACGTATAATTCCGTTCAGAAAAAAAAGCCGAGACATTCTCCGAGCCGTCGCGTTACTTGTCTTTCGTTTGTCAAACGATACGGAGATTTATCTACCTGTATCTACGAGAGAGATAACTTCTCGCTGGAGAAAGTGTATCAGTGTCAGCGACCCCGCTGTGTTACGTAACATCTACGACTTATCCTCTTATTCATCGCGCCTTTATTATTAACAAATCACAAGCTAATGAGTCTGCGTTTACAAACGCGGTGCCTGTGAGTAGGTACATACGCGTTGAGACTGCACTGATCGCGGCTTTGAACGAAAATAGAAAGTTATTATTATAATGGTTAGATTTTAAGTGAAACTACTGGCACCACTTTTAAAAGTAATTCCTCAAATTTTCCCACTAGACTATCTTACTTTATGCAACTGAAACCACAATTGCATTAGTTCTTCATAAAAATATTCTTTCGAAATAATTCTAGTCCTAAATTTCGTTTTCAAATTACCACCCACACTTTTTTAAAAATCGTAGTAACATTTTCCACAAACACTTAGGTACCTAATTGCATTTCAAAAGTCTATACAGAATGGTATGCGTGTAAAATGCAAGTTTTCCAAGAGAGTATACGTAAGAACGGAATCATGAATGAAAATGTTGATAAATTAGAAAGAGAAGTGCGCGAAGGAAGATAGCATTGATGCATGAACCACGTCATCTTATTTCCACGCGCGTTTCCGTTCCGCTGACGACTACTTTCGAGGAAACGAATCGCAGGTGGTAGACTTCGCGAGCCAGCAGCAGACGCACTTTCGGATGGCTGAGCGCGTTTTTATCTTCCATCACGAACGTCTTCTCCTTTTTTCCTTTCTCTCCTACGCTCCCGTGAAACTAATTTAGCTACCGAGACGATGACTGCGGAAAAAAAGCTGCCTCGATCGGCCCCGCCTCGCCCCTGGGACGAAATTGCGGCGGTAACGCGTAAATCCCATGTTTTAAAGGCGACCAGGCGCATCTCGTTCTTTAGCCTCGTATTGGCGAGTTTTACGCGACAATAACACAGAGAAAATTGAACTTTTAGGTAATTGCTGGATTTCAAAATTCTTTTACAAGATATTTACGATATCCATTGCAGAAAGTGATAAGTGAATTAGTGTCTAGCAGCTGTTGGTACAATGTTGGTGAAAAGAACACTGTGGAACTCACATATTTACGTGTCGTCGTAACAAACTTAATACGTACTGCCTAGGCTTTACGGTAGTATCTTTGGTTTAGTCTGGGCAACTCCCAAATCTGTGGAATATAAATTTTGAGGCATAATTCTTTCTTAATTATCTTATGTTTATTACTGCTGACAGGGCAAAAATTTAAACTCTTCTTTGACCGCTCATTGTTAGTAATTTATTCAAATGAAACTTCTTCAAGCTCCAACATGTCTTCCACCAAACTCGAGCTTCCAAAAGAATTATGATACACATCTAAACTACCAGGAGTACTCTTTCCGTTATCATTACACTACTCCAGTTTTCAAGAATCATCTATGCATATCTAACACTCTCAGCCATACTCCCCTCCTCGCGATTACCCTGGAAGGAGAAGCCCTCGTTTCGAGGATGCCGCAGGATTAGAACCTTTAGTCTTCGGAGCACGAACTTCGCGGACTTTGGAGCCAGAAAGTTTCTCAATCTTTGAAGAATCCTTTGTACCTCGTTAACCGAACTTCGCGCTCCTACTTGCCCCGGACTTCGCTTTAATCGTTTCGTGCCTCGTGAGAAACCATTCTCGATTCCGCGCTGCATCCATCCCGCCACGTTTGCTTCATTAATCCTCGCATTAAAGCTGACAACAGAGCACACGATCCGCGATCTTCCTCTATAACGCGCCAGAAACCAAGACCCCCAGGGTGTTCGATTTCGTAGCCGGGGAAAAAGATGCCACGGCGGGTCAAGCCGACTCTTTATATCGCTGCGGCGGATGCAGGACTCTGGTGGGGCCGGGTGCATCGTCCTCGGGGAGAAAGTTTGCTGCAGCGGCGTAATACGTGATCTAGCCCAACCTAGCCAGACAGACGATCGTGCCAGCTAGGCCTAGGATAAGATTGGCCAGGATTGGATCTCGCTCGAAGCTACGGTCGACCGGCTATGAGGAACGGTTGTGCAACCAGGTTGCAACCGCGCCGAGCGCGCTGCTCTTCCGAGCCACGAAAAGTGAAATGAGATCCATCGGGCACGCGCGCGGCCGCCGTCGTACCCTCGCACTTTTTCCCTCGCTTTGTCCTTTTTTTTTTAGTTGGCACTTTTGCACGCTCTATAATGTATTCCACGAAGATCGCGGTCGATCTGGCTCCGGCTGCTGGATCGAGCGAGACGAATCTTGGAAAAGCTTTGTTCGAGGAATGGAACTTGGAGGAAGTAGTAGGGAGTGTGTGCAGAATTGGAATAGGTAGTGGAAGTTGGATGAAGATGAGCTTGTGGGGAAGAGGAAGTTGAAATTGTGAGGGTGGGGTTTACTTTTGACAGGATGTGGGAAGATACAGATGGAGATGGAATTTTTTAAATTGTGCTCAATTTTGTTGCACGATATGTTCAGGAAAACTATGACAATTTTACTACTGGTACTTCATTTTTGTGTACCTAATATGATTTAGTTTGAAGTACTTTAGTCTTAAAAATAGAGATTTAGATGCTGAAGTTCTGGATGATTATTTGTCACTTTGCGATTGTTTCAGAAGTGTACAATAGTAATTGAAAAAGTTAATGGAAAAAGTCCCCTGTGTGAGATTCTGCAAACGATAACTGAGAGATAAGATTCCCAGAAATCTAAAAAGTTAATGGAAAAAGTCGCCTATATGAGATTCTGCAAACGATAACTTAATTTTCTATGTTTTGGAACTTCTCGAACATATGTCAACGCGTGTAACAACTTTCAAAATTGCGCGAGTACCTACCTTCAAAATTTATTGAAAATGAAATTCGTCAGAAAGTCTGAAATTATTTTCCACCGTTATTTTCTGCGAATTATTGAACAATTCTCAGCCACTGACAAAGTATGAATTTCAAGTGCTTGCTGCAACGTATTAAAGCCATATATTACCTACAGCTTCTCTGGTTGTACAAAAATTATTTCCAGGAACGAAGGAAAATGTTTGTGAATATTTAATCAATAATTGGACGTAAATATAACAAGCATTTAATTTGAAACAACTGCTAATGTTTTCGCCATTTACGTTGAAAATATTCCGTCGAAGTGTGTACTAATAGCCGTCAATAATAAATTACAAGCGGCAGACATGACGCTGGACGCATTTTCATCGTTAATTAACGATGGAAATGATAATTTCATAAACGTCTACGAATGCACCGGTATTGAATAGTTTCAACTGTATCAAATTTTTGCAATCAGTCAACTTTACGAATACCACTGACTTTATCGCAGTTTTAATTTTCTGTTTGTAATGAAACTGAAAATCAGATAAAGATTTATATATTCACAATTTTTATAATCACTTTAACAATAGTTTACATTATTACTACTAATCCAGGTAGCCACTGTGTCAATTGGAAAACGAAGTTCAACTTTACAATTAATTTTCCACTTCACAATGCTCTTCTCACTGCAACGCATTCTTCGAATAGTAAAACGAACCAAAAATCATTGAAGCTAAATATAAATATAAATCTGCAAGAAACACTTCATACAAATGAAGATTCCCCGAAATATAAACAACGATTTGATTTCCAATTTTAGAAACGAAGGAAGAAACATACTAAGATACCACATCACTATCAAAAGCATCATGTTTAAAAACATCTTTATCCCCTGAATTTCTTTTCATTCTCAAGCAACATGCTTCCAAAGTGTGACTCCAACTTTTCTCCACGCGACTTGGTTGATTCCACGGAAACATGAAACAGCCATGGAATTAGTTCCGTTGCCAGCAACAATAACGTTATGCAGCGTTTATTACGAGCTCGAGGATCCGTTTCGTGGCGCGCGAGCACATTCGTCACGATCTCCCGTTGGACGGTAGAAGAAGGAAGTCGTGCTCGAGCGCGAAACACGAACGTAAGAAAAGCCCCTACCTATCGCACCTGTAACCCAGTTAATTGTTCGAGCTAGTGAAGCTTGCACAACCATTGTTTCGTCGAGATTGGACGCGGCGATATCGATGGTTTTCATAGCGCGTAGACGCCAGATCACGGATCTACCGAGCGTGCGCCGATCCCGCTGAATTATTCTTGGGACTGTTTCGCGGAGATCGATGCCGCCGATAAATTCGAGAAAACGATTTTATTCCGCGTACGAGAGCCGCGAGTAATGTCATGGTCGATGAGGCCGCGCCCTCTCGCGATACACGGGGAATTGTTTAAAGATCGCGGCATGATTCGGAGGAATAATGATTTATGGATCGACGGTAGCTCCATTGGGAATGATAGTAGGTAAACAGTCGGACGGACGATAGCCGGTTTAGGCGATGACTGAAGATGGAATTAACACCGTCGCGTGTTGAGTTGAATAAGTTTGTATGAATTTCCTTTGGACAATGGAAGAGATACAAAAAGGCTACCCTACTTCTGCGTAGGGTCGTAGAATCGGTGCAGAGCATTAACTAGATAAAAAATGATTTAAATAACCGATTAAGAAAATTTACTTTAACTTTAGATTAATTAACGAGTAAAGTTAATTTTTCTATTCTTCGAGCGTTTCAACTTCGTGTGGACCTCGAGTGAACATATATGTTCCTTCTTATGATTCTCTTTGAGTCTGCGACACTTCCTTTTGGTGTTTGAACATGGTTCACCTCTGCCTGTAGCTTCGTGAAATTGTACGCGAAGCAGATTCTGCTTTATGAATTTGATATTTCTCAGTTTTGCTCTTTCTTCTGGTAATAGGTTTATCTCGATGAATTTTTAAGTCTTGATAAGTGGATTTTCTTGGGTTTTGTGATTAGGATAAGGGTGGAATTAATAATTTTGTTCACTCGTGAGTTAATTGTACGATCAAACTGTCGACGCGAATCCTAGAGGAGGAAATACGAGTGGAAGCATTGAGATGCCTTCGAAGATGACCCGAAGTCGGAGGACGCAACGTGGAAGGAGCGTGGCTAATGAACGTCTTCGGGGCGCAGAAAAATCCTTGTCGACAGGACGAGTATCCTCTGACAGCCGCAAGACGAGCTAGTGATTTATGGCTCGCTTTTAGATCGCCAGGATCTCTCTGGGGAGACATCCAAATTGAGGTTTAGAAAGTAAGACTGCTACGAGCAGAGACTGATTCTTAGCGATTCGACACTGTTCCTCGTCGAACTTGCGAATCGCTGCGAATCTACAGATCAAATACTACTAGCAAATAAGAATTTCTGCTGAAATTGATATTGAAATTGAAAATTCTTAAGTAGGATCTTGAAATTCGTTCAAAGAAACATTCTTTCGCTACGCTATCCTCTAGATAGATTGCAATCATAACTTAATCTCCACTAAAAATCATTTCCACAAACTATGAACCAAAATACTCTCCAACACTAGCACAATAAAATTCAATTGAACATTCATCACACCACCCTTCGCCTACAATTCAACAGTAATACACGGTGCCATATCACAAATCCGTTTTTAAAATATCTCAACAACTCTATTCCAACCTAATTATTTTATCCCCCTGCCATGCATCCCCCTTTCGTCTCACGCCTCCAAAAAAACCTTAAGGGTTTCACTCTTCACCAGACCAGTACAGCGCTTAAAACCCCGAAAATTAATCGCTCTCTTAAGAACCATTCAGACATCTGGAGCCGTTGCCTACCGTCTACTGGACGTGGCGTTTTATCGAAGCTCCTTCGTGGCCGACAGGCGCTAGTGAAATGGAAGTGAAGCGAGAGTCGTGGCACGGGGAGTTGCTCGAAAGAGGTGAAAGTCCATAGCCGCACCATAACCGACGATGTATCCCGCCATTCAGGGGCCGTCGTTGACTGGACACGGCCGGTGAACGAGCCAAAGTCCAGCCGCGGCTGGACTCGCTCCACTGGCTCTTGGAGTAGCGTAGACGAGGATTCCGCTAACTTACTCATGGTACCGCTAGCCCACGGTTATTCCGAGTTCTCTGTGCACGTCTGCGCCGGCAGATCGCCATGCTGCTCCGCTCTGTGCGTGGCTTCCGGGTTTTCCCTTTCCGGCTCGTGACTCACGGCGCAGCGACGGGGCATTCAATCCATTCTCTCCCGAGCTTTCGATCGATTCGGGAACTTTCGGTCATTGCTCCGTTTCGAGTCGCTTCGAATGCTGCTCGCTGGTTCCGGGACAGTGCCCGATAGTTTTTTGGTGGGGCTCGGGAGTGTCGAGGTATTTTGGTAGTTTGAAACATTATTGAGTGCCTGATGCTTCTACAAGCTGCGAGAAATATTTCTGCCACAGATGACAGTGGCATTATTCCGAACGCAGGCGGAATAGCGAAATGGTCGAAGTTGTATTTGAAGATTTAAAAATTATCTATCGATGCAGCTTTACTTTCGTGTCTATTAATGTCTAATCGACTTTCAAGGAACAATTTTTCTTGAAGAAGTAACTGATGAAAATGGTAATGTCACTGCGAATATAAAGATCGCAGTATTGCAACACAGTGTATTTGCACAAATTAGCCTAATGACAGCCAATTCGCGATTCACAATTAATAGAATTCTCATCTTCGGAAGTTCTATTTACCGTCCACTCATCTCTTCCAGCAGAAAGGAGCACTGTTCCCAAGCAAAGACGTTTCGAAAACGCCGGTTCAAAGAACTCGAGGATCGCTCTCGAACGGATCACGCGATAATCCGACCGCAGGCCCCGCTACAGTTACTCACGGTACCGCTAGCTCAAGGTTATTTCGCATCCCGTATGACGCACGCTGGATCATCATGGTGCCCCATCCACCGCGGACACCCTGTTTTTCTTCCTGCCGTTCCCTTCCGTGGGAATCCCCGGGGGTGAAAGTGGGATCGGCGCGTTATTGAAACCGGGAAAAGTGACACGCTGTTTTCCACTCCTCCCGTTCCCTCCACGACGTTTTTTTTTTCTAACGAACTTTCGTGTGTCGTGCCTAATGGCTCGTGCGGTAAAAGGGTGACTGTTCGATAAACGAAGGGTGAAAATCGATACCGCCCCTCGCCTTGGTGTAAGGGGTTAACAAGGGGAGGAATATTATTCGCGACTGTCGAATCATCTATGGGGCAACACGATCGCCTCGATAACTGATGGGGTTTTACTAATTTAGTGTCTGTTACGGTGGAGTTTGAATTCAAATAGGATTTCAAGAGGGTGGCCGGGGGTAAATCTGTGTGGGAATGGGGTTTAAATGAATTTCGTTCTGTTTGTATGTTTACTATAGCTGAATTTACGCGGCATTTTTATAAAATCATTCGTGTCGAACTTATTTTATCTAAAATAGTGAGCTACGCATTGTTGCAATAATATTTTTTTCGGTTTTTTGTTTGCAGAAGAGAAATTTTATGTTTGGTTTATTTTTTATTATTAATGTCCAAGCCAAAGGGGTACTAGTTACAAATATATAATACAAAACTAGATTTTAAATGTTTAACTATTATTATTTAACACATCATATACAAAGAGCGCCAACTCGCCTCGGTCGATGCTACTACTTAATAATAAGAGAATTATATTTGACAACGTATTTATTCGAGTGATGCAATAAATATTTCTAGTGGGTAAGATAATTATGTAACACACGAAAGTGGTGTTAATGTATGTATTTGTGTGAACGCTGAATAGAGCCAGAAAAGGGCGAACTTCGAAAGTAGAAAAAATACCGATCTGTTCCACGTATCGTTGAAAGTCAATCGCTCCCAATTTCACAGATCCCAGCTCGACAATCCTCGAATTATAATTCCCAAGATTCCCCGTTGCAGCGGGGCAAAGAAAATGAATTTCTCAGGTGCACTCGATACGGGCCTGCGAGTGCAACGCCTCGTTGCATCGCATCCAGAGTGATTTTCAAGTTCGTAATTACTAGAACGGAGACGGGCTCATCGAAAGGACGAATGGCTAGAGGAAGATGGAAGGAGCAAGGGGGCCGAATGGGAGAAGGAGAGACGCGGGACGTATAAATCGTCTGCGGGCACCACGGGCTATAGAGGAAGACAATGGAGGCACCGATAAAGCGCTGATGACACGACGTAATCAAAAGTCACGAATTATCCAGCATGCATAATGCACGATCGCGGCTACTGCAACATTCATGTGAAGCCGCGTGAGGCCTCGTGCCGAGAGCCGAATTTTCGCGATTCTGAATTTCAATGCGGGCCTAACAATGCTCCGATTTCATCGCGACGGGAGGCGCGAACCCAACCTGGCAGCGATCTCCTACGAGGATTTAGGGATGATGGGATTAAGATTACTGATCTTTTTAATCTTGCTAGCTGTGTGAGTACTTAGAGCAGAAAAAAAATAGCTGATATTAAATAGATTTAAGTAGTAGCAAACAAATTAATATAATATGGTATTTTTAATGTATTGTTTAAACAAATTATTTTTTTTGGAATCTGTTAGCACAGTTGCATTCTTTATTAGAAAATACCCAATTTTGCTATTTACACCGTTCTCATAGCTCTGGTATTTACTTTCCAAGATATTCCACCAAATATGTTTCTCACCCTCAACCTTGAGAGCTGATTTCACCCCTTCAACATGAATGTCAACCGATAAAAGAAGAACGTGTCAAATATTTTTGTAACAACTACTTTCTACCAAAGTCGCATCAAAATCGGTGATTGTTACTTCGATAAGTTCCCTTGTAAGCTTGACATGTACACTTAAACATTTAAATTTGGGGTAGTTTCACGTCGATATCCTCGATATTTTAACGAAAAGTGTATTTTCCAAACCCTGCCCCACTCAAATTACAAAAAGTCTGAAACTTCAAATTGCACGTCTTCCAAATCCCTCCAAAGACAACATCATCCAACAAAAATTTCCGTAGCCCTCAAACTCCACAACTTTTGCGTCTCCTCGAAATCAATTTCCCACCTGTATCTTCGTGAAATCTTGCCCACTGATTTCCAAGCAAATAGAAATCCGTAAGTGATCCATCTTCGCGATTCTGAGACTGTCCCCTCGAAAATCTGGTCCCGATTCTCCTTTCGACTTTCAATTACCCTCCGAGCGGATTTCCAGCGACGGAATCGCGCGTCAACTGGTCGTATGCATTCCGTGCGCCTCGATAGGCCGTGAGCGCGCCATATCGACGCCTTGTTCGCAGAGGGTGAAGTTCTTGAAGGGTTCTCGAAGACGGATAGGGACGACGGTTTCGTGCATTCCTGCAGGCAATCCCGATGGAGGACGGTGCCGAGGATGGCTGGGGCGAAAGGGGCGCGGAACACCATGGGGTAGAAAGCCCGACGAAAGTGTTTTTACACGCGGGAGGTCCTAAAAGCTTAAAAAAGAGCCGCGGAGAGAGTGTGCGACGCGTGTACCCCCGAATTTCCATCGTAGCCTTTGGGAGCTCTGGGCCTGGTAATTATTCACGTGGCCGGGATCACGCGACGAGAGAGTCGCCGTGGTAATTAATGAGGCGCGTTCGATCGGGTCCAATTGTAATTTGTAAGCGACACGTTCGATCATTAAGGGGTGAATTGGCCCAGCTTGCTGGCCCTTGGAAAATTTCAGCATTCTTGTACGTATGAATGAAACACTCGTGGCTCCGTGTGATGGGAGTAATTGGGAGCTGCAAGGTTTCAGTGCTTTCAGCGTGGTTTGCTGCGAGCAATACAATTAGAAATTGAAGGGTGCGAACCCTTTGAGAGCACCAAGTCATTGTAACACAGAATTCTCCACCTTGGAATATTATTCTGATCCTTGCGAGTGGAACATCCATGTTTAATGCATCCTTAATGGGGATTACCTAGACTTTTATTACATCTCAAACTGTAAGTATATTATAAATAACTATGTATTTGTGAGGGATATAAATAACACGTGTTTCTTATTTAACATAAAAATATAACAAGTATGTAAGAATTACAAACTGTACACTGTAAACAGTAAACGTAATAATACTAAATGGAAATAAACATCGCGCTCTGATGTCGCCATCTATTGACTCAATAATGAAAAATAATTATAAAAGCTACTCCACATAATTCACGTGAAGCTTTTAAAAATCATGACCCTCCACATAGGATTTTTCAAATCCTGCTGAATCTGAAATCGTTTCAGACAATATTCTCCAAAAGACCCGTTGATTAAAAGGCATTGCTCGGTGAAAAATGGTTGGGGGAAGCACGATCGAAGAAGTCGAACAGATTCATCTTGCCTGCCAGGAGTCGTTGATTTGGGTCTATTGTTAGATATCCAGCTTCGCCATGATTCTCTTCATCAATGTTTCGAACTCTTCCCGGTGTCGCAAGCTTCATCTACATTTCATCTTACACGACCTATTGGCCAACGGCGCTTCTGATATTCAGTCTGCACGGGTTTCACAACGCCACGGTGAAGTATCGCGGTGCAATTGCGACGTACCGAATTGAATTAATTGCGAGCGGCCCGATTCTTTTCGGACACGCGTCCCTCGGCAGCGCGATTTATCGTTTAATCAGGGAATTAAATGAAACGCGTTTAACTCGCACCCTCCGCGAGATAACAAGCTCTCCTACTTGTCAATTGCGCGCTTTTTTTGCTCCCGGAAAACCGGTCGAGGGAAGCTTTTTGTTTGCAGCTTGGCAAGCTTTTGAAATTTCTGTGCAATCAGTTTGATCAAAGTTAACTGTTTTTAATTATACGTTGAATAATATCTGATGGAACATGGTAGTAGTTTTACCGAATGGATCACTAGGAATTAATAAGTTTTTTATCTTTGATTTATAATAGGAATATTTTTTTCAATGACAAATTTGATTAATATCTTTTGCATTTCGTATTCTTTCAAATTTAAGATCTCTGGTACGAAGAAATATTTAATAACATTTAGTGACATAGTAAATGGAAATTGCTTTCAAGCCTAATTATTACGAATAAACTTTAGCGTTCTGTTGCAAACGCATAAATTCTAATAACACCAATATTCTCGCAAATAGATTTTGGCATATTATTTCTTCGTAATAGTTTCGAAGAATTTACATGGAATATATCGACATTGGAAACAATCTTCTCGAGAATCTATTCATTCGAGCAAGAAGCTCGCCGCTGCTATGGAAAAATTCGTTTACCACGGAGTCGTTCCTTTCGCAGCGCCGGCATGATACCTAAATCAAGTCCCAGAATAAAACGTGTCGGGAAGCGTGTCATTAAAACACATTCCGTTAGAAGGTTTTATCTGGCGACAGCGTTCCGTTCACCCGAAACGGCAATTAAAATTAATTGTAGCAATAATAGTGACCTTGTAGCCGACGGATATGCATACCGTTCGAAGTAAACGGTGCTTTGATAAAAGAGCAATCGTGTGGGTAACATTAAAGTGAAGCGAAAGAAACATCTTATCTCCTATCATACAATTACAAATCCGAAAGTGTCTTATACTTTCACACAGTAGCGCACTCAGGCTTTAATCTTAGGGGGAGCCAAGTTGAACGGATATAAATATTTTCAATAAGAGTTAACTCAGGCAGATCCACCCCTAAAAAATCATCTCACCCCTAGCAATTATTCGCCGAGTTCCCAAAAACCCGGTTTGCCGTCCCCTGCCAATATCTGTTCAAATAAAACCTCGCGACCCTGTCAAAGATGACGAGAGAGTCTGGTTTGTTTTCGCCGGCTGGCGCGAGCCACGAAGGCAATGGCGTGGCCGTGCAAGCAAAGCCGATTACATATGCGCGCTCTCGATCGGAGGATGATAGCGCGTCGCGGGCGCTGTCAGTGCGGGGGCGCTGCTCGCGGCGTTGACCGCGCAGCGGTATGTGTATGTGTGCGCGCGCGGGTAGGGGATCGCGAACGGAGGGGCGAGGAAGGGATAGAGAGCGCGTAGCGTGAGCTCGCAGCTTGGCCGAAGGGTGGGGGACGAAGCGCCGGAGTGGGGATTCGTTCGGTGGCAGCAACGGCGTGCTCGGTGTCATTGCCTCGACGCTCGGGGCGGCCAGTGACTCCATCACTGACCTAGTGCCGACAGCGCACGAGCGCCGCCGGTTAGCGCCGAGCTCAGGTCGTCGACCTCGGTCGGCCTCCAGCGCGACACACACCGATACTACGAGTAGCGCCCCGCTACCGTACACATCGCGCCTTGTCCTTCTCTTTCTGCCTCTCCTGCCCCGCTCAACGCTCAGTCTCACTCTCTCTTTCTCTATCTCTCCCTCTCTCTTTATCGCGCGAACGCGTCCTCCTCGCTCGATCTGTTTCGATCTCCCGTCTCTTTCGCCGAGGCTTCTTCTCCCTGGCTTTCGATCTTCCCTAGCGCGCGGCCCGCCCATCACGCTGGGTCCCAAAAACCGCGGAAACTCGCCGGCCACGCGCGCGGGGAACCCGAGGGGCGACAGCGGCGCGGTCTTTTCCGTAGAACAGGCCTAGGGAAACCGCTGAGCCGTCCGACGCGAAAATGAAATCGAGACGCGTCGGTCTTGGGCGCAAAGACGAGTCGCGCCCGCCGGCGTGTATATGCGGTGGCTTTTATGACCGGGGGTCTGTTAGTTTCGCTGCGATCAGAGGGCTAGGCTGTTCCCTTGTTGAAAGGATTGTGAAACGTGATTCGAAACGGTCGGATCGACCGGCTGCGACCCGGCAGCCTCGTATCTGATAAGCTACAAGCACGAAGAATCGTCATTACTTATTTCGATAACCGTGCAAACGTCGCGGCTATGGATGTTCTATTCTCGACAGTCATCCGCTGCACGGTCGTTGTATCGATCGATTGGCTTCGACGTCTTTCGTTTCGGCCTCTAGTCGAATCAGCGTCGCAGGGATTGTAGATTGGTGCTAATTCGTATTAAGTAACACTGCGTTTAGTATGTACGGGTGTATTAGGCATTATGGAGATTTTGGTAGTGATTGCGTACTTAGGGGCAAGTGCGGCGATGGTTCAATGGGAATTTCTGATTTTCCATGGAGGTTTTAAATACTTATCGAAAAAGTAGATTGCAGGTGTACGCGTTGAATTCGTCTATTTCGTCATTTGCTTCTAAAACCCCGCTATCTAATCTTTTTTACGAAGCTAGTTTTAGCTTCAAGTATTTTAAAATTACCAAGATTACATAGTTCAATGTCATGTTCCTGACATAAGTGTGCTGATAAAATATTGATAGCACCTGGTTATTCTAAATAAAGTTGAAAATAAAATACTTCAATAACACCCTGGATTACTTGTACAGGAAGTACATAGATTAAAAAAACAGATGTTGGTTAATAAGCTGTGCTAAAGATGTATTTAATTCAAACAGGAAAAATAAGTTAACACAGAATTTTCAGGAAAACATACATTAAGGGTGGTCCTTAAATTACATAATGCTTTTCAGAGGGCAGTCGCGAATTTCTTACGTTTTCTTAAAAAGGGGGCGGGTGTGTTTCGCCGCAAACACGAGACCGAGTTAAATAAACCTTTAAAAGAATATGAATAACTAAAAAAAAATGCAATGAAAAAATATTAAGTAAGGAAGCGAAAAGGTGTGGGGGTTTGGAATATGAAATCTTACAAATTCTTATACTGGTAGAGGGAGGGGCTAAGCAAACGCCAGCATTACCCTTACATAATTTAAAAACGTTCCCTAAAAGAAGCAAAATTCTTTGAAATACCGATCTCCCTACCGCGGATCCTATTTTCCTCCGCGATGAAATACGCGACTCGAAGATACCCGATGAACCAACTTCCGGAACAGCTTGCACTGAGCAGCGAACATCCGCGACAAGTACAATGAGATTGTAAATCAGGGCTGTGGACAGGTATTGAACGGTTCGTGCCGTAGGAAGTATCGTTGACACGCGTATGAATCATTACAAGAACGGGCGCCGCGTATCACGGTGCGTGAAAACAGAGAACGATGAGGTGGAAGGGTGGAAAAACGTTTCCCTGTGTGGCGTTTCAGGAGCGGTGGGAATTGATTCCGTTGGGTAATGAATGAAGGCGACGCACGTCGCACTCAATCGCCGCGGCGACAATGGAGTACGAGGAAGTCGCGGGCCTTGAGCGTGGTGTTGCGGAGATCAGTCACGGCCGGGAATTTTTGAACAGTTTTCTACCGACGCGCCCCGATGAATCGTACCAGTCGCACGGAGTACGGTAAAAACCGAGCGTATTCATTAGCCCGTGATACGCGTGACTGTTGTTTCCGGGGTCGGTGTTGCAAACGCGGAAAGAAACAAGGTGCCAGGAAGAGGAAGCTTTACCGCGAGAATTTGGCGAAGACAGAGGGATATTTGGAAATGCGGAGAAAGCTGAAGTTTCCTGTGGGGATTTCTGAATGTTCATAAAACATAATCACACGTTTCTTTTAACAGAAGAAAATTTCGGTCCTCTTCAAACGACGTGTATACTTAGATTTGTTTATGCGATTTAGAGAAAAAGAGGCAATATAGGTATTATTAATTAATATATGTTGTCTGATTTGAAGTTAAATATGCCATATTTTATACTTCATTCAACTCATAAGATCAAGTATTTTCTAGCACACTTTATTACTAATAAAAAAGAATAAAAAAGAATAGAAATAATAGAAATAATAGAAATATTCTATTTTCCCAATTAATATTCATCTCCACATAGGTATGAAGAATACGATGCTGAATTTCACAATCCTAAGAATTTCACGTTCCAGCAGCCACATAGGTGCCCAGAACGCGAACCTAATCTACCCCCCGGTTGCTTCTCAATCTAATTACAAGACACGCGAGCGACACACCTCTTAGTTTAATCCATTTTCCTTTTCCCAACATTCATCTTTAGATTTTTCAGCCGCAGTGTACGGATTCACGGCTGTCCCGACACAAATACCGCCTAGCATCCTCGATAACGCTCCGCGGCTGGCCTCCTTCGATGGGGTCATTATCATTCGAACCGAGTAGTTTCCCTTTTCTTTTTCATCGCCGCCTGAAGCGCCCCGTTGTGCTCGAGTTATTGTCGTTAGAGTTATATTGTGCGTGGAAGTAACGGTAGTCGATCCCGCGGTCGGACGGAAAATTATGGTAAGATATACGGGATGCGTCTGCCGAGCGGGTTTTGTGTACTTGGGTGCGCGGTGAGACCGGAAGCGAGATAAATGGGCCTTGCTGTACATTCACAAACGAGCCGTTCAGCGAGCGAAACACTTTCCAACGATAGCGAGGAATGTTCGACCGAATCGAGGCGTTGTACGGGGTGTAGCGTTTCTTCAAACACGGTGTATTAATGGCTTGTAAACGTTGCAACACGCGATAGCGGCACTATAGGCGCTTTTGGCTAACGTAAGTCCGCCATTCTTCTTGCGCGGGTTCGTCGAAAGACGATTATAGTGTCTAAATTTATTCTTTTTTGTAACGAACGTGTTGTAATTCATTTTTATAGTCCCGAGACAATTCTTTTGTTTGAGAAATTGGCTTCTTTTATAGCTCCGATGTTCTTATCTGGAGTACTTTAGCATTTAATTAGCATGTCCGCTGCTTTAGTCGCTGTCAATTAAAATTCAGTTAAAATTGATTAAAATGTCAAAAGCAGCGGGATCCTTTTTAGTAACGAAATAATTGAATCCACCTAATTCGATTCTATTAGACAATTATTTTTATCATTCCCTGATACTAGGTACGTTAAGTTCTTGACACATTTGTGAGAAACGTGAATAATTTTGCACGTACCTGCAGGCAAACTTTTCATGCATTATCGAAAATAAAAATAACCGATACCCACAACTTTCCAATTTATGAATACAAAATTTAACGTACTCTAATTTTATTCCCATTCATATACAACAACTATAGCTTCATCTATCTATGCAAGGTGTACGCCAGTTATATACCCATTTCCAGTATGTACGCGAAGCATAAAAGGTTGGGAAACACTGAGCTAGTTAATCCATAACTAATCAAACCCCACAGTATAACTACCACAGGCTCTCAACTTCAAAAGTCATCCACTCCACCCACAAAGAAACACGTAGTTCCCTTTAAATCAGTATCACCCTCTCAGTTTACCTTTTCCTAGAAAAACCCTCAAACTATTCACCCTCCTTTCAGCACCCAACATTCTTCCATCTCTCCAGCCACAAGGAAGATTACTTGCATCCTCGCTAAAGAACTCGTCCTCCCACCAATAAGCATCGAGCATCCCACTAAAAAATCCAAACACCGCCCTCGCCGATTCACCCGTTCGAGCGTGGCCACCACTTCCCTGGTCGATCTCCGCGCGAAAGGGTGGAGGAAAGTCGCAAAAGTCGCCGCGGAGCCGAAGAGAGAAAGGCGTGCAGGTACACGTAGCGCCACGTGCGCCGAGATTGGCACGCTCCTAACCTACCCTATTCGTTAACCTGACCCGTGTCGCGATTCCTCCGCAGGTCGATTCCCATCGAGCGTGGATTAACCTACATACGCGCGCGGGCATTTCTGCGGGGCAGGCACACACGGCGCGTAGGCGCTCGTCGATACAAAATTAACCAGCCCTCACCCTTCCACCGCAGCGAACGTTCCAGTCGATACGCAAGCTTCCCCATGGAATCCAACGCGACCTTTTTTCACCCTCGCCCTAACGACGGGTCTCTCTACCCTCCCCTCGAGTGTGAATGAATGATAGAAGCGCATTACGAACAGTTCCGCCGGCGGGAACGTCTTCTCAGTGGTCGTCGAGCATGGAAGGTGGTTGTAATTGGAATCTTTTCCAATTTCTAAAGTAGTTGAATAGAATTAGACGCGTTGCTTGGCGGTGAAGGAATGATAACACTTCGAAAATTAAATTTTTAGTTATTTAGAAATTGTAATGAAGAAGAGGGTAACGCGATGTCTTCTCTTTTTGAGAAGTGAAAAACACACATTTTTGGTGTATAATAATGTTTTATGTAATAACGAACTTGATGCAAATAAGTGACGATTAAAGTTGGCAAAAATGTCCCAACGATAATTTGTCACAGAGAAGCTGAATAAATGGAAGACAGTAATGGAGCTATTAAGGGTGCATTTATTAAGATCCACCAAGGTTACAGTTCGACGCGATTCACCCAGAAAGGGTCACTGAGAAATGCGAGTTGCGGGTCGCTTAGCCCACTAATTCTGGCGGCGGTGCTCGGAAATGAATAAACGCTGATGAGCGTCCCAATTCTTTCCTCCCGTGCGTCGCGCTTTCGAGACGAAACGGGTCGCATTGAAACGTAACCAGATGAACGTCGAGTGCGTCTGCGAGGTTTTATTCAAGAATCTCGGCCAAGCACATATTTTACCTCCCAATCCGGTCAAGTCCACTCGCTTTTGTCACAGTGCATCCGGGCTCGGTGGAAATCCGTCGAATTCGACCGGAATTACGTTCCCTCCTGCGAGTTGCACATTCTCAAATTCCTATATCCACCGTTCACGATTCACGTGCAACTGTTGTGTCTCGCGGCATCCACTGTCAAGATCACTGGACGTCGCTTCGACGATTCTTCGGATCTAATCGGAGCTGGAAATCGGGGGAAGGTAATTCGAATAATTGCGAATGGCGAACCATTAGTAATTAGGGAAAGAATTGGCAAGCACGTCCAGGGGCAAGATTGCGCGAAGATGACAGAAGTGGAGGAACGAGAGGTTCGGAGGCGTTTAACTCGCCAGTCGGCGATCATTTGGCCGGGAAGAGGTCGCAGATTCCCTTTCCACGGGAAGGGAAACGCTTTCTTCTCGAGGACGCGAAAACGAGTCGGTGGAAAGAGTCAGTGAAGAAGTGAAACTCGATCCAACGGTACGAGCGAGCCGCCTAGAGCTCGTTTCTATCCGCTTCCTTTCCTTTCCATCGCGAGAGTGAAGTTCCTTTCTGCACTTTTCCGCGGGCCGCAACGGTACATTAGGATCGCGGCTGCTTTTTCCCCACCTTTCCCTCATCGGTCTTGGATAACGATGTCGTTACGCGAACGAACGAAATTTCCCGGGATCGTCAACCCTTTACGATCATCGGCTGGACTTTTTGTCAGCCGAGGTGTTGAAGATCTTTCATTAGGCGCGGTGGCAAGTGACTACGGCAGGGGAGGGGAATTAGCTAAGTGTTACGGCTGTAGCAACGGAAGGGGATCTCGAGCAAAGTTCCGCGAAGAGTTTCGAACTTCTAAGAATGGCCCTTCCGACTGGTAATCGTAACGCAAAGATCTCGGACTCTGAACCCTGACTTTCTGCACTTGAAAATACTACATCACCAACGTGTTTGTACTTCCTTCCGAGTTACAAACTACCCCTCGCAACGCAAAGACACCACTTTCTTCGTCACCGGTCTCCGAAATGGCGGCAAACGCAGGCGGTAGCTTTTCATGGAAATCGCCGGGGGGTGCAAGAAAATTGCATAAGGCGTTTCAATTTATTACATAACTTCCCTTACGATACCCCATTACTATTTTAAGATTATAAGTTCTTAAAACCTGAAGGAACTCCCACAGCAGATTAATACTAGAGCTGAAATTATTCGAATATTTGAATCTCAAATTTGTATTCTCTGGTATTCGAATCTCAAATTCGAATTCTCTGGTATTCGAATATTCGAATCTCAAAATCTCAAGTATGAATTCTCTGATTATTCGAATATTCGAATCTCAAAATCTGAAAATCTCAACTGCGAATTCTCTGGTATTCGAATCGCAAATTTAAATACTCTGGTATTCGAATCGCAAATTTAAATTCTCTGGTATCCGAATACTTAGATTATTCGAATATTCAGTAGAGTCCTAATTGATGCCAGCATATCGAATACCGATACCTTAATTCCTAAAATAAACCTCAAAAAGAGAGAAAATCCGCGAAGAGCGCATTAACTAATCATCCATCGATCCCAGGCATTGTCCACCCCGTTCGATCATCGCGCGCTGAAGGGGCTGGAGGATTCAAGCGGCGGAATCCACAAGATCGAACGTGGATCGGGATGGCCGCATGTGGTACGTGCGCGCATATCCAAACATATAGGCGTATATATACATGTATGATGGGACTTACATTTTTGGTTCGTCGATGATCGGCCATCAACGTGAGCGCCAGCTGTTCGCGTAGCTTGTATCCCCCCACCGGCTGTTCCGGAAGTGCGAGCCTGGACGACACCGGGCTGGGCTATCGCGCTGGCCGCTTTTCAGCTGCTCCCGCACCTGCGTGTCATTCTCGCGGATGATCTGCGGGGACCTGTCGCCCAGGCGACCTCGAGGTGGATCGCTAGCCAGGAAAATCGTAACCGTCGATCACTTTCACTCCGCGAACGCGCGTTCCCTTCCGTGTCACGATCACGGCGACCGACGGCGTGGGAGGGCGAGGAGGGAGGGCCGACGAAGCACGTGAAGAGGAACAGCAGAGCGACGGAAGGTAGACGCGAGCGAAGAGAAGAGAAAAGAAGAGCACTGCGAGGAGCGAAAAGTGAAGTGAAGAAGTGGGGACAGGGGGGGAGGAGAAGGTGGAGGAGGAGGAGAGGGCTGGAAGAAAGAGAGAGAAAGATGGGAGAGGAGGGGGGGAGGGAAGACGACGATGACGTCGAGGAAGTAGGGAACGGTAGCAAATAGGAGAAGGGGGAAACGCGTGGAGTGCCGGTGGATCGTCACAGTTTCACTTTTAAATTCCTCGAGGCGCTCGCTCGCTAGCCGCTCTCCACTTGCTCCGCTCCGCACCGCTGCGCCGACTAGGTCGCGTGCGTGTTGTGTACGGGGGTTACCGTTAACGTGACGCGGACGGCCCACGGTAACGTCACAGACCGCTCCTCGGCGCCGCTCTTCCTGCTCGTACGCGAGCTCCCGGTTAACGAGCTCCAGGATCGGCTCTAGGTGACACCGAGCCGGACACCCGCCTACCCCCACGCGGCTGTCCGCCGATCGTTTCGGGGATCAGTTGGCGGGTTGACTTCCTCGGCTTTCACACTTCCGCCCTTCGGCTTGCATAATACTAACTCTCTCCCTCGCCCCCCTTCGATCTTTCCCCCAAGTCCCCTTCGCCGGAGCCCTTCTGTTGCCCCGGCCACCGTCAACTATTCTCGCGGCTGGATTCCTATCCCTGTTTCAAGGAAAACAGAGGCTCCTGCGCCGCGAATCGACGCCAGACCATCGTTCCACGCGCACTAACCGCCCCCGGGCTTGCTCCTCATACTTCTCCTCTCTGGGTTAATGGCTCGCCGGAGCGTGCAACCCGCTCATGAACGCGAGACAACGCTCAGCTCCTTTCTCTCTCTCCGCCACCCCCGTTTCTCAGTTGTTCGTCAGTCTGGTCCGTGCACTACGCGGACACACGGGATCGCGACGCTTTCGAGTACTCTCCGGCAGCGGTGGTTCGCGGTCATCACAGTCCAGCATCGGGCTCGCGCACCAGCCTGCCCTCATGCGTCCGCTCCGTCGAGCTTGCCGGCCGTCCGACGCGCGTAACGTTGTCCGTTCCGGCCGCTGGAACCGCGGCACGCGAGGATCCCTCCTTGTCACGTTCGCTGCACGAAAGGAAAGGGGTTGAAGTCGCGGGGCCACCCTGGGGCCGCTTAGCGAGGGCGACACGAGCGCGAGCCGTTCGACACCGGTAGCTTTCACGGTCCCCGATGGGCGCTATGGATACAGAAGATCAACGACTCGATCGGGACTGTTGTGGGTCGCTGGGAATGCATCACAGCTAGCTGGAGACAACTGTCTACTTTGGCAGAGGATCGCCTCGTCGATTTCCCGCGGGCGTCGCTCCTCGTTTCTCTCTTTAATTCTGAATCCAGATTCGCGCGCGGCTCACGCGCGTCCACCCTCGCCGTGGCGGACGTTAAGCGACGAGCGCGGGTGGCAACGAACCAGCAGCGTCATGCGAAAGGCACCCGCGAGATCGTAAACCCCTACCCTGTCTCTGTCGAAGATCAGTCGCGATTCATCGTCGTTTACAGCCAATTAGCTAACGGCGGACGGATTTTAGAGGCTCGCGGTGCAGGCGAATTATTGTAGGATCTTTGGTCGATTGGAAAGTGGCTGCCGAGAATCTATCGGACCGTTTCAATTTGTTTCTTAATGGATCGAGGTGTGTTTTTTTTTTGTAGTTCTGTGAAAGCTAGTTGTGCGAGAGCTTCTCCTTCAGCTTTGTGAAGCGACAGGGAGACGTTAGTTACGATAAGGTTCAATCGATAATTGACTCGTTATCGAGCACAGTCGATGTTCAGCGGGGCAGGACCGCCAACCGTGCTCGACAGCCCCGAATTATTGCTGGATAACGAGATCAATTCGGTTAATCACCGTTAGGTGAGCAAGCTGCGAGCCGATTTCAAAGGTCGTCCCGCTTGATACGCTCAAAGGGAAATCCCGTATTCTGAGAATGGTAAGACGGAGTCGGTATGTTAGAAGCTTAGGCGGTTTACTGTTGACCGTGGAAAGTGGAAAGAAAGCACGTAGGCAGGTAGTGTCTGGAGTGTCGTTCCATTGAGATTATTCAAGAAATTGGTAATCTACTTAAGTGGAGTAGAAATTAGGTACATTTCGCAGTGGTCAATGTATCTGCATTGAGAAAGCATTAAGGTTTTCAGAAAGCTAAATTCTAATTTCTGAAGAGGACGTACAAAAATATCTAATTATTAATATAAATTGCAATTTTTTATCCGATAGTTAACGAAGACTGAGTGGCAAAATTAATATACTTGGGATTTTTGGAGGTAGATTAAAAAGACAGAATGAATTGTAGTGTCTTGCAGAGTTTGCTTAGAGTTTACACACCATGTCGAAATTTTTCTATTACACTATTCGATGTAACCCATTAACGAATTATCGCACGTGTGAAATTTGTTCGCTAGAAAATTCTGTTAATTAAGCAGTTTATGATATCGAGCTCGATACAATTACGAGCAGATTGCCGTGATTAGCGCAATTATAAATTCACTGGCCAATACGGAAGGTGTTGATAGCCGATATCGGATCATTTGTGGGCCACTACACTATTAATCGCGACAAATTGTCAGATCTTGACTCTCTTATCAAACCAACAACCATACGAATTATCTAAAGAGAACTTCCAAAATGCCCCTTGAACAATTCCAATAGTCCTATCAAACATCCTATAAACAGTGTTGGATTGGACAATAAGCAAAATAAACACTTGCCACTATAAATTTTCTGAATTTTTAAATCCAACTTTTGTTAGAAACACTTTTTAGTCAAATTATCGGAAATTCCTAAGAAATCGTAGGTACATTGCGTTGAAGATGATCACCCTGTATAAGAGGGCCTCAAAATCTTTTAAGCGCATCTTCACTGTCGCCTACATAAATCTCCAAGATACCGTTGCAAACACTTAAGAACACTTCAAGAAACTCAAGATCCTTTGAGACAAATCAAATCATTAAGAAAACCTTTCGATGTCCCCAAACATTGTGACGAAAGTACGTCTCCAATGTCCACGCAACGACCCTTACCCTGCCAACGCAAATTCTAAAAGATGTCTGCCCGAATTGCCAAGTCGCCCAAAAACGATCCCACGTTAATCGGCGGCAATTCGCCCGGCGATCGCAGTAACGACCCCGGGCCACCCTCTAAAACGAGGAACCTTCGAATAGCCCAACCTCGAAACGGCGAAATATTTAATTGCCCCGCTCTCTAGGTCACGACGAAACAATGAACCCGCGGCGGAATCGGAAATCAATGGAGGCCGGGCAGCGGGGACCCTGTTTGCGGCCGGCAGCGGCGCGGGGGCTGCCGATGATCGTGCATCGAATTCAGTTTCCACGGGGGCAGACAGGCTGTCTCTATTTTCATTGACACGTTGTTACACGGGCACGAAAGGAGGCTCGAGCGTAATGCGGTGGCCGCGCGCGCGGCGTCCGCGACGCGCGTTTTATTTATAACCGGCGTCGGTCAGAAACGGCCTCCGCCGTGACGCGCGTGTCGGATATTACGCACGCGTGCTGCGTCCTCTCGCGTGCACACGCGGCGCGCCGAAAAGGTGTTACGAGATCAAAAAAGATCGGGGCTCCTCGACCACGGTGAACGTTTCTGTTCCACCCTTTCTATTCTGATCCTCGCGGCACTCGAAACCGTCCTCTATCCATCCATCGAAGCAAAAAAAAAAGGGGAGCCAGCACCGACGATCGAGCTTGCGATCGAGCCGCTGTGTCTCCTAAAAAGTAACGGACACCGTGGTTTTATTTTTCGATTGTACGGCACGATAGCAATTACAGATTTTCAACGTCGCGAGCGTGTGTATGGGGGAACCGATATGCGGGTCTAGCCGGAGGCGAGAAGTGGCGTAACCGTGGCTCGAAATCTATCTACGTTCGTTGCCGCGAGGGGAAGATCGATAATTGACCCCGACGATCTCACTCGGGTTTATTTTCGGTGGACGACGGTGTCCCGAAGCGGCGGAGTTCACGGAATGTATAAATTCGAGGATCGTTTCGACGAAGCGACGGTCCCGCGGGGCACGGGAAATGGGGCAGGTTCGTTGGCCAATGGAGGCACCGCGTGCACGCGCCGATCGTCGGATATTCGATGATCGCCGTAGCTTCTAATCGGCACGAGTTTCGCCGGTCGATAAGATCCAGTATCTGGTGTCTATCACGGTCCGATAGATCGCTACTTCGATCGCGAGGATCGATCCTAGATAATCGCGCGCACCACGCGTGTATCGCGGCGGGAACGAAGCCGATGACGCGTCGAATTATTGCGTAGCACAGTGCACACGGTCCTGGGTCACTCGACAGCGAAGAACGTCACCTATCAATTTCGACCGGACAAACGGGCGTTTCGTTCATCGCGACGGATCCTCTCCGCGACACTCGTCGATCTCTCGAGACGGGAAGACAAGCACGGTGTCCCGTCCCCTCTCTCCCCTCTAGCCCCTTTCTATCTGTCGGTCCGTTCAGCGCGAGCACATGGCCGCGGCGAGGGGCGAGAGAGGAAACGGTTGGCCGTGGAATTGGAACGGCGCGAGACCGAGGCGGGTGTCGATACTTAAATTTTGGTGGGTCTGAGAGGCGGGCGACTACGGCGCCCAGGGTGTTCCCCGGTGGTGTCAGACGACGAGGCAACTGGAGCGAGAACGGCGGGATGAGAAACGGCAAACGGCCACGAGGGGGGGGGGGAGGGGGCACGCGAGCGCGCTCGCTCGCCGATAGAAGCGTATGGCACAGAAAGGCAGAGACGGATGGGAGAGGCGAGTGGGAGAGAGACGGTGGACGAAGCGGCGATACACTGTCGCGGATAATGTACACAATGCGCGTGTGTTGGACGGACACGTGCACACGAACGGTACGAGGATCGTTCGGGAAGAAGCGGACAAGCGAAGCGTGTGCGTTGTTGCTTCGACGGGAGCGAGTGACGCGTGGAACGCGAACGAAAGAGAGAGTGCCGGCCTAGGGTGCCGCGAGGAATGAACGCGGGCGAGCGCGAGGACCGCGAGGAAATCGGGGTGGGTGATGCGGCGGCGTGTGACGCGATAGGGAGAGAAAGAAAGCACGCGATTAGACGAAAGAAATAAACGACAGAGGGAAAGGTGAAGAACGGAACTGGAGAACGTCGGGCGAACTCGTAACGCGGGCGAACGTCATACGTATATGCAATCTATTTATATATGTAATATGCGTGTATGGGTGTGCATGCATGATGAATATATCCGGGAGTCTCTCTCGCTCTCCGGCTGATCACGACGTGACAGATTTCTCTTCCTGTTCCTTTATCTTTCCTTTCGTTCCTTTCTTTCTTTCTTTATCTCGTTATTCTCGTTTCTACTTCATCTCCCTCCCTCCTCTCTCTCTCACTCTCTCTCTCTCTCCCCCCACACTATCGTTTCGCCTTTAGCCTGCGTGTTCCCTCATTTCCCGGTTTTACTGCGTTCACCACAGGTGATCAGATTCACTTGATCCTTCCACTGTTCCTCTAGGCATGGGCCCCTCCACCCGCGATCTCCGCGACGACGGACAGACAGAAGGCTATTTGGAAGCTACTTTTTCCCTCTCTCCTCTCTCTCTCTCTTCTCCTCTCTTTTCTTCTCTCTTTTGCGTGAATGTATTATTACATCGGGGTTGTGAACAAGCAGCGGGAGAACAGCACACACTTTGGTTACGTAGCACTCGCGTAAACTCTCGCTAATACTCGATTGGCCCCCTCCACACGATTTCTATTCCCGGTTCCCTTATTTCTCTCGCGTGACGTCCCGTTTTCCTCGGCCGTAACGCGGACCGAAAACCGGCCAACGAAACAACAAACGGCGTACACTATTGTGGCCCGGTCGTCGCACTCGCGGCTCTCTTCTTCCTCCTCCACCTCCTACTCCTGTTCCTTTCCGTTCTTCCTCCTTCTCCACCTCCGCCGATCCCCTCTCTTCCTCTATCCTCTTCCTCTTCCTTCGGTTCTTCTTCCTACTCCTCTTCTTCTTCTGCTTCTGCTTGCGCGCCTCCTTCAGTATCGAGTAATCCTTGCCGGCTGTCACAGCGAGACGTCACGAGGTGGGGACCAGCATCGGCACACGGGGTTCACGTGCGAGGCAACTGTGCGGACGGACGGGGACGGGTCGTGGTGACCGAACGACCGGCACACGATCGCGTTTACGTGGGCGGCCAGCGTCAGCCGGGGGACCGCTGTCCACGAAGCACCCGAAGCACCGCGTAACCGACGTGACACACCGGCGACCCGTTTCGCACCGTCGATGAACCGTACCGATTTGGACACCACACGACGCGGCAGTAGGAGCGACCGACGACCGGCGTAGGAGGATGCAGAGAGGCACACTCGGGTAGAAAGCGTTCGGCACGCTCGTCCGCGATAAGCCGACTCTCCGCGCGCGTGCACGCGTGGAGCCTCGAAGCGCGACAGACGTCTCTCCTCCCTCGTGGAGAAGGGAACGGACGCGCGCGGTCAGAAAAGCCGGGGAAAAAGACACGCGGGGAGAGAGAGAGAGAAAGAGAGAGAGAGAGAGCGAGAGAGAGAGAGACTCTATGTGTATATATGTATGTGTGTGTGTGTTTGTGTGCGCGTGAGAGAAAGAGAGAGAGAGAGGGGGGGCGGGGAAGGAGAGAGTCTGACAAAGACGGAAGCAGGGATTCAGAGGGAGCGAGAGAAAGAGACGTGGTCGTGGAGAGAGGGAGAGAGCACCGTCGTGGCGACGGGGACGGAGGGTACAGCAGCACTAACGAGGGAGAGAATTCTTCGCGAGGCGAACGAGGGACGAGAACCGATCGGGCGAAACGCGCGCCGAAAACGTGCCACGGGCAAGAGTCTCGCGGACGAAAGCGAGGCGAACGCCACGGGGGCGGACCGTGTCGTCGGCGGTGCTGCTGTTCGACGCTGATGCGCGGGGGTACACACGCGTGGAAATGAAAGAAAAAATAGAGGGCGAGAGAGAGAGAGAGAGGGAGAGAGATAGAGAGACAGACAGATAGATAGAGAGAGAGAGAGAGAGAGTGAACGAGAGAACAGAAGGGAAGAAGAAAACGGAGTTGGAGCGGTAACTCGTAACGCGGAACACGCGCTCTCCGCAGTCAGCGGGATCTCTCGTTGTAACGCAACGTCGTAGGGAAACACACGCACTCTGTCTCTCGTCCTCCCTCCCTCTCCCCCTGACACCCCTCTCGCTCTCTCTCTCTCTCTCTCTCTCTCTCTCTCTCACCCCTTCCTCGCTCTCTCTCTCTCCCTCCCTCTCTCACTGTTTCTCGCGTTGCGCCCTGCCGGAATCGCGACGACGAACAGTGGCGGAGAGAGAAGGCACGCGGTTATAGGGACACGGAGAACCGGAGAGGCAGGGAAAGAGATGCAGAAACGGGCGGAGAGAGAGAGAGAGAGAGAAGGAGAGAGGGAGGGGTTGGGGGGAAGGTGGCAGTGAACGATCGTGGGAGCGAGGGAGATGGGTGAACAGGGTGGACGGAGATAGAGGACGGTTTGCGAGAGGAGATAGAGAAGTGTACGGGGTATCTCTCTCTGTCGCGGGCACAGCACACACGAGGTTACGAACAAACGCGGAACAGACGAGGAGAGGCCAGGGTAGCGCGCGCGAGCGACGTAGCTCTCTAGCAGCCGGCAGCCTGCCGCTCGGGTCAATGACCTCTCCTTGCCGTCGTCGAGCTCTCCTCCGCTTGCGTTTACTCCCCACCCGGCCGCCTTCTCCCCACCAGTCGCTCGCTCCCCTGCCCCCACCACGCCGACCTCCGCCCCCACTCCGTCGCCTGCCCCCTCCTCGCGATCTTTCGCCCCACCAGCGTCGCCCGCCTCCCTACCTCGCGCTGGAGCTCGGGCACGTCGACGTAGCGAGAACGACGACGACAACGGCTACGTCAGTTGGAAGCGTAACGACGTTTCAGCGACGCGTTTTCACGGGCCAGAGGGGCGAGCGTTAAAAGGGTTGGAGGGGCAGGGAGGATCGACGGACGCGGGTGGGGAGAGAGCGAGAATCCCTCTCGCGCGGAAGGCGGTGGGTGGAAGAGCGAGGCGAAAAGGGGTGGAAGCCTCTGCCACTCGCGTTGTTTTCTTTCCTCCACGCTCTCTCCCCTGGCTCCTTTGGCTCTGTCCCTTTTCCACCGCTGCTGCACACCCCTCTCTTCGCTTCGGCTTTCTCTCTCTGCGCGGGACCGCTCTCTCGCTCCCCCTGTTCTCCGCCAGCCGGGGGTGGGGACGCTCACCTCCACTCCGCGACAAGCGTACACCGGGTTCACTGGTACAGTGTACCCTCTCGAGCGGTGCAACGCTCTCTCTTCCTGATTCCGCTTCTAATCCGTAACTCCCTCCCCGGGGCCGCCTCGAGGAGATCGACGCGCATCGCGGCCGACTGGGGAGACAGAGCGCACCCGAAGATGGAGGGAGGGTCAGTGATGACCGATTCCGGCGGTAATGGGATACGATCCAGGGTCAGATTCGGTGCGCGTCGAAATCAGGGGGTGGGATCGCGCACTTGTCTCGCAAACGCCCGCGGGATCAGCGTCGCTGTTGTCATTCCTGTGGAAGCATCTCTTGAAAAACGTAGACTCGCGGATTCTGTACTGCGTACTCTGCTTTCTGCCAGCTTTTGAAGCTAGAACGTTAGAGGATGAAGAGGAATGGAATTTCGACCTTGTTCTTGAAATTTTTATTTAATAATGAAATGGGATGATTATTGGATAAAATGAGGAAAATCTGTACACTGTACCTGCTTTTCAGATGTTTCTCAAATAATAATGGGGTTGTATAAAGGGTTAATGAGTCAACTGATATGATGCAGAAGCTTCGTGGAAATATTGTCCGTTTGGAAGGAGTGGAGTGCATTTTGAAGTATTTGGATTGAATGTAGAGCATGTTGTAATCCAATAATGACGCTCGTGGCGTTTCAAATTGTAAGTAACATACAAAGACAGAGATGTAGTTTAAATTAATGAAGGGTTCGTTACTTCATAGTGTACGAAAACTGCCTACGACCTCAATATTTAATTAATTTGGAACAGTTAGGAAAATTACCAAAAGTTAGAGCGAACCACGTGCGTCAAAAATTTAATTTACACTCCCCCCGAAAAGTTACTTTTCAAGAGCAATTTATATGTTCCGCAGTAAATCGTTTGTTTAAAATCTCGCTAATGTTGAGTTGCTTTTCCCTATGGAATGCTAGACCAACTCACTAACCGCTAACCCAACCACAGAAAGTATACTTTAGGGTGAAAAGATTTGTTCATTGTATCACCAGATTTTTATAAACAAATCAATAAATCTCCCGCTTCCATAACTATTCGAATACTATTTTCGAAGATGAGTATTGCCCTAGGTTCAGCATCTAAATACCTAGGAAGCTGTCGTCTTAAATGCTCACTTGACAGTGGAACATCAATACCAAAGTAGGAAGTAGTATAATCAATGTTTAAGTAAACACAATTTCCGTGCAAAAGGCTCGACTGCTAACGAACCCATTAATCACACAGGCCTTGAAGTCTCTGAACACTCATTCGTATCTCTCCCTTTACTTCCACCTATTCAATTATTTACACAAAAAATTCCAGAAAATTTGTACTTAAATTTGATTCTGACTGAGCCAGGAAACAGCTTCTCATACTAAAAAATGAATAAACCAATCGTTGTTTCATCGTTGACCACTGTTCTAGCATTAGAGTATTCGACTGGCTTTCCAGTTTTCAACGCGTAACGGTGATGTCTGTTCAAGGTCAGAATTTCACTGTCGGGCGTCCTTGATAGATTAGCTCTCGTTAGTTCCCGTTATCGACGGCCAACTCTCTCGATGGACCTTTGCTCGTGACATTGTAGCACGGCCGTAAGTTTCCTAAGCGTTTCGATATCGTGCCGCTTCGATCGCAGATCACCGATTAGATCGGCGAAATATGGCCGACGAAAAGTCAACGGCCCCGCTATTTATTCGATCCACTGTGTGTCACTCGATTCCAGCCACGTTCCATGGTGCCAGAAACTTTGAGTGGCAATTAATCATATAAAGTGAGAGAGAGAGCTCTCGATCTTCTCGCCCACTTTTCGATCGTTCAAGGTCATCAGGAACCCACGCAGAGGAAGTGCCTTTTATCGATTAATTCGATACGCCGAATTCAAGTGACTTGCTTGTTTTGCGGTAATGTTACAAATTTTCAGAAGATAGTGACAAGTTTCTTTTTGTAATTAATAATGTGGGCATTGATTTTTGAAATGCTGTAAATTTATTTACTGGATCACGAATTGATTTTCATTATGGTGAAGTTTATTTATAAATTTTATACAAAGATATTTCCAAAAATGTGTCGTCTTTCTTATATGAATATCACATTTTTCACACAATTTTCAGAAATTAATGGGAGGGATATACGAATTTGTAGCCAATCTTCATTATTGCATCGGAATTTTCTCATAAAATCTGAAAATCTGCGAGCAAACCTTATGCTGTTATCGCGCATAGAACTTGCGGTGTTCGAACCCGAAAAACTCGCGTCACCTAATCTGCGTAGAAAGATATTTTTAGGTCAAAGAGGTTTTATCTTCGTAGTCGTATTCCTGATATTTCGTTTGAGCTGTATTTGTTCTGAAGCGTTGCGAAATCACCGAATCGTTAACGTTGAAATCGGTCACACCGTATAATTAACAAAGCTGAAACGTTGGCAGGAAATCCGACCGAATTCAAATATGATGTACATGCACCCCAGAGGGAAACTAAATACTTTATACGACGGCAATGCAATTTTATTTGGAACAGCGAGGAAATCCTTATACGCACTCATGCACGTGGAATGTAATTTGTTCCTTTCGATACGAGTTTTTCAAACTTCAAATGTCGTTAATCACACCTTGGCAGAGAGAATATTTATCTAATGAAAGGAAACAGTGCGATAATTGTGATAAAAAACAAATCAGAAATAGAATACCTACTTACCATTTATTATTTATTTGACTTCGATTTTCTAGTAACAGAAGAAACTAAATAATTGTAAGCTTTGTTCCGTAGGAATGGTTTCAAAAGATAGGAATGACAAATAATCCCAGGGATTTTTTCGCTTATAATGGTGACTTCGTTGCGCGAGAACATCTTCAAGTAGAAAGAAGTGAAACTTCGGAGACTCGCTGCGCCCGAAGAAGATATTCAAACAATTTATGCAATTTACTGGAAATATATAATAATAAATAAAATAGATAAAGGTGTTTCTTAATCCATTAATGGGGATATTAAAGAGCAAAATAATTATTAATTTGTAAAGTGATTTCAGTTGGGTTGTTCCTTTATAAAGGAAGGAGTTAAATTAATTTAATTGACGAGAAACGTGTTTAATTTACGTAGCACAGAATTGAATTTTCATTTCATGGTTATTTGTTACCTTGCTCACAGGGTAGTGTTAA
Organism: Andrena flavipes; assembly: GCA_963971345.1. NCBI lineage: Eukaryota > Metazoa > Arthropoda > Insecta > Hymenoptera > Andrenidae > Andrena > Andrena flavipes. The sequence goes on from OZ020482.1 coordinate 48,017,137, forward strand.
ATAAATATTTTTTTTTGTGAAGACTTATGAAATAGTAATTAAGATATCAAACAGTACCAAGTATAACTTATACATTAAAATATACTTGCCTAAAGTTACCCTGTCTAAGGATAGAATTAAAGATACAAACGTTTCCTTTGCTCATCGCCAGATGAGGAGGCAAAGACAGAAAAAATGTGATTATGTCAGTTCTTTTCGAGGTCCAAGCGTCGCCTGAAGTTTAAGGTCAGAGTCAGATTTCGATGGTCTTATCGAGTCTCTAGATACCGCGCTTTATCGTGGCCAAGTTTCGTATTAACGTAAGCACGTTTTCTAGTTTATCGAAATCTATGGTTGCGTAATATTTATTTAACGGGGCTGACTTGTTTGTTATAGCGTCGAGACGAAGGAATGTCAACTCAGATCAGATGTATTCTGTATTAAATTTGCATTTTATTAATCCCTATTAGACTCAGCTTCGATGAACAGCGTCGTAATATAAATGTATTATACGTTAATACATACATATATATATATATATATATATACTCGTGATTTTATTTTTATGTTTGAATTAGTTACATGTGCCAATCTAAATTTTTTCGAGCTCGAGTATTGGAGTTTTTAGAATTTAAAAACATGAAAGGAAATATGTGGAATAATATTCCAAAATGTATTTACATTGCTCCTTAAAATAACATTTTGTTAAGAATGATATATTTTTAAAATGGAGGTTAAAAGATAAAAAAAAATTGGAAGTTATTGAACTTGTGTGAGGCAATTGTCACTTGCAGAATAATCTATTTTTAATTAACGATATCCAAGTATCAAAATTGCATATGAAATAGATTGCGAACTGGATCAATTAGCAGCTTGCTACCTCGAGAGTCTCTCTCTTATGTCCTTACCGGATGTAAATGTTGCGTTATAGAAAATTGCACTTTTAAATGAGATTCTTTAGGACGGAAGTGGGAAATTAAGGGGAAAACAGGAAACGAGAAACTAAGTAGAATGCAGGACACTAGAAAAAAACATTTATCGGTAAAAGTTCCTACCATTTCGCCAGCTTTTCCGGGTAAGGAAATTCTATCATCAGGAAAAAGAGCCAAAAATCTAGAAAAATAAAGTCCCATTTAAATCGATCCAATCGAATATTTTGAAAACTGTTGATGATACTAAAAAATACTTCAGACAAAAATTGAATGGTTTCAAGGGGCATATAATGTGATGCAAGTGGTTTTTTCATAGGTGGAAGTGTAGAAGACATATGATGGTCAACTTTAATTTTTTGAATAGAATTATATATTTATTATTTTATCAATCGATGTAAATGGGTTATTCCCTATAAAAAAAAGTACTAAAGTATTTGTGACAAAAAAAAACATCAGTTTAGGAGATATTTTAATTTTAATATTGTATATAGGGTAATTCATCTAAGTGTGCCACCTAAATAAATCTGCACACTGTGTAATAATTAGTTTTTAGTGCCCCCCTTGATACCATACAACTTTTGTTTGAACCATTCTTTCCTATAACAAAGTGTTTACAAGTAATTTAAATGGCACACTTCGGTGATCCACCCTGTATAGTATATTAATAGTATTCGTAACTTCTACCATACCATTCGTGAAAGAAAATACAAAAAGTTTTTGCCATAAGTGGTTCAGTACTTTTTCCTAGAGAATGACCAACTGCGTCGATTGATGCAATAAAAAGTGTATAATGTACGTCTGCCACGCCTCCACCTACGAAATAACCACTTACACCACATTATGTGCCTCTCGAAACCATTTAACTTCTGCCCGAAGTATTTTTTGATAATATCACCATTTTCCAAGATATCTGACTGAATCTATTTAAATGGATAATTCTAGAACACCCTGTACATTTACTATAAATCATACAAATTTTTAAAAGTCATCCTCATCCTAGAATCTTCCACGCTCATCGTCATACAAATACCGCACAGAAGCTACCCATCAACTTCCAATTGAAACACAAAATTGCGTTTTAATCGACTCGCGCGGATCGAAGTGAAAATTAAGCTGCTTACTCCGCCGTGGAATAAAAGGCAGCAGGGACAAGAGATTAAACAAGAACCTGCGAAAATAGGAAAGGTGAACGGCAATGGCTGCGCATTTAGCCATCGATGCCTCTCCAGGGACAAAGACGGAAGAGCGTGCCGGCGTCGCGGGAGACAAGGAACAATAGTGCTGTGTGTATCTGGCAGCGATGCGGCCGTAATCAGAAAACCGTACGGTGGTTGGAGTGTTAGCGGCAGTCCTTCATAGGACATTGACTTTGAGATATCGTCGGCTGGCTGCGACGACCGCTATCTCATTTCGGCTTATCACACTTGTTTCGCTGTACCTTATCTGCCCGCCGCCTCCTTAAGTCACTTTCCCGCGGGCTGCTTCGTGAAGTCGTCATCGCTGGAGGCAGAGGAAAACGGGACCAGGAGAATTATCACGTAACGTGCTTAAACAGCAGAAATGAATAATTCGCGGCGAAAATTCTTATCTCTTTCAAAGTGACTATGTTCTTTATTCCATAATCTTCGCGAGCTTAATTCAGTAGTTGATAAGTAGAGGAATTATCTTCAGGAAGGATTGAAAGATACTGCTACAAGTTACAACAGTTCTTCTTAACAGATTAGATTTAATTTTTGAAAAGTCTTCGAATCACTGGGTTAGATCTCTCAATTACTGCCAGTGTCACTATTATTACCACATGATTTATTTTACTTAAAGAAAACGTCACGTATAAAGAATAGCGTACAATAATAATAATAAAAAGAAGAAGAAGAAGTCGAACAGTCCCAATTTAATAATTTTCTTTGGTACACTATTCTTTATACGTTACGTTTCTATTATGTAAAATAAATCAAGTGGCACTAACAGTAATTGGGACGTCTACCCCATATCAAATTTGTGCTACTCTTTTCTATCTTCTTTATTCATTTATTTTATTCTCTCTTGAACCAGTAAGATCCATTTTAAGAGAGAAGAAGGTGAAAAATACGCAAAGTAGAGAAACAGCGTTACCAGAAAACAAAAAGTAACGGATTAAAATATAAAATAATAATAATAATGACTCAAGTTCTATTAACAATTGATATCGCTCTGTTCTCTCTCGCTTTAAACGAGGAAAGAGATCCATGGGAGAGATTCAGATTGCAGATCCTATGAAACTTGTAACTTATACTTCAATATCCGAGGAAAATATATTTAGATGAATATAAGGGAATCTATATTCGATATTCTCCTTTGGTACGTAATTTTGAATTCCTATAACAATTTTCAAAAATAACAGCAATGTTAAGGATTATTATGTTATATATATGTTATTAAACCATGCGTGCCTCGACTATACGCCGACGTCGCTTGCCGACAGAAATATTCCACGGGCACGTGGTTTCATAACTTTTTATCTGCCTCGGCAATTAGACATCAATGATATCTACGGCCCAACTATTCCCGCCAAGGCAATATTGTTGTTTGCACAAACGCGTCGGCGCTTTAATACATACAATATCTGTCGCGTGTCGACTTCTTTCGTGGCTCGATGGACATCGAGGCAGAAGTTAAATTAATTGATTAGGACGGCGCGGTGCCGCGCAAACAGCGCCGCGGGATTGTCACGTAATCACGGGCAAGCGTGTCGTCATGGCACTGGAGAGCGCGAGACGTTCGCGGGTAACGACGTTTCTAATTATAAGTCGAACTTCAATAGGCTTATCACGGTGGGGCAGGTGGCTCTTGCGCGGACTGTTATTAATAAACATGCATGAACGTCGCCGAGGATCGGTGAACCGCGCGAGGCTGCTGGTTGCAACGCGGAGGATCGGTTATTGTAAACCTTGGCACCGATCGGCAGCGTAGAGAGGTGTTGCTCCTGCGAAGGAAGGCGCGGGATTCGGCGTGGGAGGTACTTTGTTGCAAATTCTAGCTGGGAATGATAGGCGCGATAAGTGTATGGCAGATAAGCTTGTGGAATTAGTGTGGATCTGGTTTCATCGATACGGATGCGTGTTGGCTGTGGCGGATTTAAGGAAAAAGGCAGAGGTGGCAACCGTTCTGAGGCACCCTGTATATATATAACAGAATTGTAAATAAATGTACGCACGCGTGGTATGGAAATTTTAGAAAACAAAAAAGAATATTGTATTGGATGAAACCTAAATTTTTTTGAATATACCAATTACTCATCGACCGCCCGTTAAATCCGCCACTAGGTATTGGGGACTATGACAGTGTCAGATGATAGTGTTAGGAGGAACTGAAGATGGGAGAATCTGGGAATGTGTGGGATAATTAAAAGTATTCAAGTATGTAGGTTATTTGTTGAGCTTTTCTTTATAGATATTTGTTTGTACTCAATTCGTAAATGTTACTTGTTCCTGAATTATTTACTAGAAGCGATGTCCTCCTTGAGTCGAGCTACGTGGATATCTTATTTAACCCTCATTCGTAGATAAATTGAGATAGTTTCCCTACTTAATTTGTCCCTTGGTGTCAAATAGACACTACGGACGTATGAGAGTTAATTATTATACGAATTCTGTTTTCTAATGTAGTATGTTTACGTATTCAAGAGAACTATTTATTATATATTTTTTTAAAATATTTTTGGATATCATCAATGATTTTCAAAGATATTCTTACTCTAGTATATTATCCTTATTCCTGGATTAGCATTATCCTGTTTTTCCTACTTTTCAATTTTACCTCTTCCTTCTCTGATTTCTTTCTAAACCATCTCTCCCTTTATATATTTCTCTAGCATACATCCCCACGGTTCTTTTCCTTTCTTCAAAATTCTACACTTGATACCTCCCTTGTTACTACTTCCTTGTACAATCTGTTGCATTTCAATTCTCTTGTCTCACTTTCCCTTTCATATCTAATCCTCTCTTCCAATTTACGTGTCATTTCTTCTCCTATCTTTTTCGCTACTAATTTGCTCCTCATCCTGCAACCTCCTCATAGATTTCCCAACAGGACTAAATACGATCGAACTAACCGACTATCCGTTTTAAATCAACAACAGCACGTGATAACGCGAGATCCTCAACGGCTCCACGAATACAGACGTAAAACATTTCACTCTCGCCTCGATGATGTCCTATGGCTCGTCCCGATGTTCCCAGGTTCTTCACCTCTCCCTTCTCGGTTTACAGCTTCGCAGAAGAAACGGATCCGACGGAGATAGTTCGTTTTCAGGGCCCTGGTGTCATTATCGCGTGATACCGCTCTGGTTAGTGATTAATTACCAAGCAAGGTCGGATGAAACGTCGACCCTTGATTTCGCGATTGTTCGGCAAGTTTTGCGCAGTTTCTGATTACATGAACACATACCAGCCATTAGCTGTGATTATCGAGATACGAGCAATTAATGTTTCTGCTGGCGGATGCGCATCTCCTGTGACGGCGTACATGGTTATTTGTTGGTGTCTCTTTCCTGTGAGAAGTTCGACCCGGCAAACCTTATGGGGTTGTGTTAGAAAAGTGGGATGGAGGTGGATTCGAGCGGATTCCAATCGATGAAGAATAAAATGTAGAGTAATAGATCATATTTCTAATCCTTTACGTGCTCTACGTACATGCCGTGAGTATGTTAGGAACGATTTTATCAGGCCGGCACACAGGCTTAGTTTCAGTAAAAAAAGAACCTCGAAGACAGGACAGCGTGGGGCCATTCGCCCTTGACTTCACCCCTAAACATGGTGACGCTAACATATCCCATACTAGCTTTACTACTCGACTTCGCCCGAAATTTAAATTCTGATTTTGAAAGGAAAAAATTTTATTTAATTTTCTTGGTGAAAATAGTGACAGTCGTCTGAATTAGCTAGGCATAATGAGCTGAGATACACTTCGTGACTACAGAGTTTACCGTTTGAAAGATTTTAGGCAATAGATAAACACATAAACACTTTCTGCTTTATATATTAAGATATCAATTATGGCAGATATTCAAATGTATAGAGGAATCCCATGTTTCTGAAACAGAATACATTTTATTCACATTCCAAATACAATGAATTTCTCGTACATCGCTTTTTCACATACCTCGTATATCTAACATTTCCAACACCATCCACACATTTCACATTCTTTACGTTATCTATTTCCTCCCTGCTTTCCACGTGGTCCCCGTATTTTTTCACATATATTTTTTGCCACCATGTTCTTGTGCATTTTCCACGCATTACCGTTTAAGTGTTTTATTGTGTATTTTTAGTTAGAAAGTGCAAATAAATCCTATTTATATTTATTTTGAATTTATATAGTGTTTATGCATTGAAGATACCTGCAAAACCGACGCTTGATACAGGTCTAGCGCCATCGACGAAGTATAGGATAGACCTCTCATCACCTTATGAAACTTCGTATCACCACAGACGAATACCTGGTCTGTGGCACAGACGAGGTATAGGATAGACCTATCAACCAATGTATTTTTCTGTCACCGGCTTGGGGGGTCCTGGGACTCCCTTACCATTTTAGTGTCGCATGCAACGTTATCGGTGAAGTCTCGAAACAGATGGTAACGCTACGCGTGGTAGGAAGTAGAATATAACACGTGTAAAACTAGGTCATTCGAAACCCGCGATTTACAAATGATTCTGTTAAAGTAACAAAAACAATATAAAAATCGTTTTATAAACGTATTCCGTGCAACATCAGAGAAAGAAGGATCACAACAAAACAAGAACATATACGCCTTTTAACCATGCCGTACTATTCGACTTTATTTAAAGCAAAACAAATTATTTTAACATAAAAATTTATATAAACAACATTATACGCGTGCTTTTGGGTCGGGTAGGAACAATCGAATAACATTTCAAGTTACATATTTTATTCTCACATTTCACCAAAGTATTGCAACTCAAAGAAATTCTTATACAATCCCAGCTATCGGCTCGGTTCGCACCGATTACCAGGTCTCACCGCGAGGATGTTGCTGCGCTTGGAGACCCGTAGAGAGATAGATGGAATCATAGTTTCGTCGATCTCCCTGTATATGAAATCCTTAGCCTACTAAACCAAAGAGATGGATGGAAACAAAGTTCCATCGATCCCCTCGATTTAGGTATCGAATCTAGGGAACTGCCAAACAATCACTCGATGGCTTAGAGCATATAAACATGGAGGAAGCATGCGATAGGAGAAAATGTAGACGGCGATAGAAAGAGAAACATATACAGGAGGGACACCCCCTCTCTCTCTAGCGCCAGGGGCGGCAGCGCTTTTTATTGAAGGTCCATTAGTTTATATTAAGATTTATTTATTATTCACAGTTTTATGCTTCAAAAAACATGCCAAGCAGTTCTGAACTTTACGCGTCATTTGTAATTAAAGTTTGGTAGTAACTATAACCTCTCGGGTACTTAGGGTTGTATTTACTTTGAGTTAACTTTTGTTAGGGCTCCATTATGGACCTTCAATAAAAAGCGCTGCCGCCCCTGGCGCTAGAGAGAGAGGGGGTGTCCCTCCTGTATATGTTTCTCTTTCTATCGCCGTCTACATTTTCTCCTATTGCATGCTTCCTTAATGTTTATATGCTCTAAGCTCGATGGAAATAAATTCAACAAAGAAGGAAAGACTACGGGTGAGCATGAAACGAGTATTGAATAGCGCAGTTCCTACCACCCTGCTGAACGAGTCGAAAGGGAAAAGCGCACGGCATTTCTCAGGCGATTCCACTTGCTCCGACGCGTGCGACCCGCCAGGCAGTGATGCCACAATGAGGACGGGCGCGCTCGAGAATTTTCCCCACCACGCATGCACACTACGCCGGAGCTGCGTGTCCGTGAGCTCGGCGCTTCGGACAACGTCGGGAAGACGAGAGAAAAAACGAATGTGTGTCTTTCTCTCTCGCTCTTGAAACCAAGCGACACGCGGCCGTACGCGACTTCACGAGTGCCTCGAGATCCACTTTTCACTTTCTGACATATGCATAATACTTTTGTAATGAAAAAAAATTTGGAAAAATTTTTGTTACGGAAATCACGTTTTAAGACCTCCTGATCACGTTTTGACCATTTAGAAAAGAGCTTTTTTTTAAATATCTCATGTATTTGTTAACACGATTACAGTATTGTCTCCGTATATGCTCGATTTTATGCACGCGATACAAGCTTGTCGCTATTCCCACCACTTTTGTCTCACTCTTGTCCGGCGAAGGCCAGAACGAGATGGAACGGGTTGCGTACGCGACGAACGAACACTCGGAATTAGGACTCTATACAGAATATATGCTCACCACCGGTCCCGAGCAGCGAGCAAATACGGACACAATACTGTATTACTATGTAAATACGTTACTGATATGGTAGTGGAATTGGACGCTATTTAAATGGCGTAAAATTGGGAAAATAATTTAATTCATTATACTCATCATATGAAATAACATTCGTCGTAGTTTCTATAATATACAAGTCAGGTTACTTAAAATATTTTTCTTCTGGTTACAGGTGACACTTGGGCATATTTCTCCGTGACAGGAACTTTATATGGGCCAAATGATGGAAATTTCGACAATGAACACAAGAAAATAGTAATTTTATATAACTGACAAAGTAAAATTATATATTTTATACTTTATTGTAACACTGTAAAAGTCTTTATTCAAATAAAGTGGGAAAAACTTGAGACAGACTTTTATTATTGAGAAATACCTTTTATACATACTCCTATCCAAATAGTCGCAGTAGCTACATTAAAGTGACGTCTTCGAAGCAGAAATTCAGCATACCTCCTTTCGCTTCATGTTCTCCTGCTCCTTCACTCCAAAATTTGGTCAAAAATCTCAGTACGCTGTAAAATTCAGCTTCGCAGCAGGAGAACATGATGTCGAAAGAGGTGGCACAAAGTTAGCGCCTTCGGAGAGAGAATCGAAGACGCAGAACTATCGAACGCAGAGTCGCAGAGTTGTCGAAAGGTTTCTGGCGATGGAATTCAGCATACCTCCTTTCGCTTCATGTTCTCCTGCTCCTTCGCTCCAAAATTTGGTCAAAAATCTCAGTACGCTGTAAAATTCAGCTTCGGAGCAGGAGAACATGATGTCGAAAGAGGTGGCACAAAGTTAGCGCCTTCGGAGAGAGAATCGAAGACGCAGAACTATCGAACGCAGAGTCGCAGAGTTGTCGAAAGGTTTCTGGCGATGGAATTCAGCATACCTCCTTTCGCTTCATGTTCTCCTGCTCCTTCGCTCCAAAATTTGGTCAAAAATCTCAGTACGCTGTAAAATTCAGCTTCGCAGCAGGAGAACATGATGTCGAAAGAGGTGGCACAAAGTTAGCGCCTTTGGAGAGAGAATCGAAGACGCAGAACTATCGAACGCAGAGTCGCAGAGTTGTCGAAAGGTTTCTGGCGATGGAATTCAGCATACCTCCTTTCGCTTCATGTTCTCCTGCTCCTTCGCTCCAAAATTTGGTCAAAAATCTCAGTACGCTGTAAAATTCAGCTTCGCAGCAGGAGAACATGATGTCGAAAGAGGTGGCACAAAGTTAGCGCCTTCGGAGAGAGAATCGAAGACGCAGAACTATCGAACGCAGAGTCGCAGAGTTGTCGAAAGGTTTCTGGCGATGGAATTCAGCATACCTCCTTTCGCTTCATGTTCTCCTGCTCCTTCGCTCCAAAATTTGGTCAAAAATCTCAGTACGCTGTAAAATTCAGCTTCGCAGCAGGAGAACATGATGTCGAAAGAGGTGGCACAAAGTTAGCGCCTTCGGAGAGAGAATTGAAGACGCAGAACTATCGAACGCAGAGTCGCAGAGTTGTCGAAAGGTTTCTGGCGATGGAATTCAGCATACCTCCTTTCGCTTCATGTTCTCCTGCTCCTTCGCTCCAAAATTTGGTCAAAAATCTCAGTACGCTGTAAAATTCAGCTTCGCAGCAGGAGAACATGATGTCGAAAGAGGTGGCACAAAGTTAGCGCCTTTGGAGAGAGAATCGAAGACGCAGAACTATCGAACGCAGAGTCGCAGAGTTGTCGAAAGGTTTCTGGCGATGGAATTCAGCATACCTCCTTTCGCTTCATGTTCTCCTGCTCCTTCGCTCCAAAATTTGGTCAAAAATCTCAGTACGCTGTAAAATTCAGCTTCGCAGCAGGAGAACATGATGTCGAAAGAGGTGGCACAAAGTTAGCGCCTTCGGAGAGAGAATCGAAGACGCAGAACTATCGAACGCAGAGTCGCAGAGTTGTCGAAAGGTTTCTGGCGATGGAATTCAGCATACCTCCTTTCGCTTCATGTTCTCCTGCTCCTTCGCTCCAAAATTTGGTCAAAAATCTCAGTACGCTGTAAAATTCAGCTTCGCAGCAGGAGAACATGATGTCGAAAGAGGTGGCACAAAGTTAGCGCCTTCGGAGAGAGAATCGAAGACGCAGAACTATCGAACGCAGAGGCGCAGAGTTGTCGAAAGGTTTCTGGCGATGGAATTCAGCATACCTCCTTTCGCTTCATGTTCTCCTGCTCCTTCGCTCCAAAATTTGGTCAAAAATCTCAGTACGCTGTAAAATTCAGCTTCGGAGCAGGAGAACATGATGTCGAAAGAGGTGGCACAAAGTTAGCGCCTTCGGAGAGAGAATCGAAGACGCAGAACTATCGAACGCAGAGTCGCAGAGTTGTCGAAAGGTTTCTGGCGATGGAATTCAGCATACCTCCTTTCGCTTCATGTTCTCCTGCTCCTTCGCTCCAAAATTTGGTCAAAAATCTCAGTACGCTGTAAAATTCAGCTTCGCAGCAGGAGAACATGATGTCGAAAGAGGTGGCACAAAGTTAGCGCCTTTGGAGAGAGAATCGAAGACGCAGAACTATCGAACGCAGAGTCGCAGAGTTGTCGAAAGGTTTCTGGCGATGGAATTCAGCATACCTCCTTTCGCTTCATGTTCTCCTGCTCCTTCGCTCCAAAATTTGGTCAAAAATCTCAGTACGCTGTAAAATTCAGCTTCGCAGCAGGAGAACATGATGTCGAAAGAGGTGGCACAAAGTTAGCGCCTTCGGAGAGAGAATCGAAGACGCAGAACTATCGAACGCAGAGTCGCAGAGTTGTCGAAAGGTTTCTGGCGATGGAATTCAGCATACCTCCTTTCGCTTCATGTTCTCCTGCTCCTTCGCTCCAAAATTTGGTCAAAAATCTCAGTACGCTGTAAAATTCAGCTTCGGAGCAGGAGAACATGATGTCGAAAGAGGTGGCACAAAGTTAGCGCCTTCGGAGAGAGAATCGAAGACGCAGAACTATCGAACGCAGAGTCGCAGAGTTGTCGAAAGGTTTCTGGCGATGGAATTCAGCATACCTCCTTTCGCTTCATGTTCTCCTGCTCCTTCGCTCCAAAATTTGGTCAAAAATCTCAGTACGCTGTAAAATTCAGCTTCGCAGCAGGAGAACATGATGTCGAAAGAGGTGGCACAAAGTTAGCGCCTTCGGAGAGAGAATCGAAGACGCAGAACTATCGAACGCAGAGTCGCAGAGTTGTCGAAAGGTTTCTGGCGATGGAATTCAGCATACCTCCTTTCGCTTCATGTTCTCCTGCTCCTTCGCTCCAAAATTTGGTCAAAAATCTCAGTACGCTGTAAAATTCAGCTTCGCAGCAGGAGAACATGATGTCGAAAGAGGTGGCACAAAGTTAGCGCCTTCGGAGAGAGAATCGAAGACGCAGAACTATCGAACGCAGAGTCGCAGAGTTGTCGAAAGGTTTCTGGCGATGGAATTCAGCATACCTCCTTTCGCTTCATGTTCTCCTGCTCCTTCGCTCCAAAATTTGGTCAAAAATCTCAGTACGCTGTAAAATTCAGCTTCGGAGCAGGAGAACATGATGTCGAAAGAGGTGGCACAAAGTTAGCGCCTTCGGAGAGAGAATCGAAAACGCAGAACTATCGAACGCAGAGTCGCAGAGTTGTCGAAAGGTTTCTGGCGATGGAATTCAGCATACCTCCTTTCGCTTCATGTTCTCCTGCTCCTTCGCTCCAAAATTTGGTCAAAAATCTCAGTACGCTGTAAAATTCAGCTTCGCAGCAGGAGAACATGATGTCGAAAGAGGTGGCACAAAGTTAGCGCCTTCGGAGAGAGAATCGAAGACGCAGAACTATCGAACGCAGAGTCGCAGAGTTGTCGAAAGGTTTCTGGCGATGGAATTCAGCATACCTCCTTTCGCTTCATGTTCTCCTGCTCCTTCGCTCCAAAATTTGGTCAAAAATCTCAGTACGCTGTAAAATTCAGCTTCGCAGCAGGAGAACATGATGTCGAAAGAGGTGGCACAAAGTTAGCGCCTTCGGAGAGAGAATCGAAGACGCAGAACTATCGAACGCAGAGTCGCAGAGTTGTCGAAAGGTTTCTGGCGATGGAATTCAGCATACCTCCTTTCGCTTCATGTTCTCCTGCTCCTTCGCTCCAAAATTTGGTCAAAAATCTCAGTACGCTGTAAAATTCAGCTTCGGAGCAGGAGAACATGATGTCGAAAGAGGTGGCACAAAGTTAGCGCCTTCGGAGAGAGAATCGAAGACGCAGAACTATCGAACGCAGAGTCGCAGAGTTGTCGAAAGGTTTCTGGCGATGGAATTCAGCATACCTCCTTTCGCTTCATGTTCTCCTGCTCCTTCGCTCCAAAATTTGGTCAAAAATCTCAGTACGCTGTAAAATTCAGCTTCGCAGCAGGAGAACATGATGTCGAAAGAGGTGGCACAAAGTTAGCGCCTTCGGAGAGAGAATCGAAGACGCAGAACTATCGAACGCAGAGGCGCAGAGTTGTCGAAAGGTTTCTGGCGATGGAATTCAGCATACCTCCTTTCGCTTCATGTTCTCCTGCTCCTTCGCTCCAAAATTTGGTCAAAAATCTCAGTACGCTGTAAAATTCAGCTTCGCAGCAGGAGAACATGATGTCGAAAGAGGTGGCACAAAGTTAGCGCCTTCGGAGAGAGAATCGAAGACGCAGAACTATCGAACGCAGAGTCGCAGAGTTGTCGAAAGGTTTCTGGCGATGGAATTCAGCATACCTCCTTTCGCTTCATGTTCTCCTGCTCCTTCGCTCCAAAATTTGGTCAAAAATCTCAGTACGCTGTAAAATTCAGCTTCGCAGCAGGAGAACATGATGTCGAAAGAGGTGGCACAAAGTTAGCGCCTTCGGAGAGAGAATCGAAGACGCAGAACTATCGAACGCAGAGTCGCAGAGTTGTCGAAAGGTTTCTGGCGATGGAATTCAGCATACCTCCTTTCGCTTCATGTTCTCCTGCTCCTTCGCTCCAAAATTTGGTCAAAAATCTCAGTACGCTGTAAAATTCAGCTTCGCAGCAGGAGAACATGATGTCGAAAGAGGTGGCACAAAGTTAGCGCCTTCGGAGAGAGAATCGAAGACGCAGAACTATCGAACGCAGAGGCGCAGAGTTGTCGAAAGGTTTCTGGCGATGGAATTCAGCATACCTCCTTTCGCTTCATGTTCTCCTGCTCCTTCGCTCCAAAATTTGGTCAAAAATCTCAGTACGCTGTAAAATTCAGCTTCGCAGCAGGAGAACATGATGTCGAAAGAGGTGGCACAAAGTTAGCGCCTTCGGAGAGAGAATCGAAGACGCAGAACTATCGAACGCAGAGGCGCAGAGTTGTCGAAAGGTTTCTGGCGATGGAATTCAGCATACCTCCTTTCGCTTCATGTTCTCCTGCTCCTTCGCTCCAAAATTTGGTCAAAAATCTCAGTACGCTGTAAAATTCAGCTTCGCAGCAGGAGAACATGATGTCGAAAGAGGTGGCACAAAGTTAGCGCCTTTGGAGAGAGAATCGAAGACGCAGAACTATCGAACGCAGAGTCGCAGAGTTGTCGAAAGGTTTCTGGCGATGGAATTCAGCATACCTCCTTTCGCTTCATGTTCTCCTGCTCCTTCGCTCCAAAATTTGGTAAAAAATCTCAGTACGCTGTAAAATTCAGCTTCGCAGCAGGAGAACATGATGTCGAAAGAGGTGGCACAAAGTTAGCGCCTTCGGAGAGAGAATCGAAGACGCAGAACTATCGAACGCAGAGTCGCAGAGTTGTCGAAAGGTTTCTGGCGATGGAATTCAGCATACCTCCTTTCGCTTCATGTTCTCCTGCTCCTTCGCTCCAAAATTTGGTCAAAAATCTCAGTACGCTGTAAAATTCAGCTTCGCAGCAGGAGAACATGATGTCGAAAGAGGTGGCACAAAGTTAGCGCCTTCGGAGAGAGAATCGAAGACGCAGAACTATCGAACGCAGAGTCGCAGAGTTGTCGAAAGGTTTCTGGCGATGGAATTCAGCATACCTCCTTTCGCTTCATGTTCTCCTGCTCCTTCGCTCCAAAATTTGGTCAAAAATCTCAGTACGCTGTAAAATTCAGCTTCGCAGCAGGAGAACATGATGTCGAAAGAGGTGGCACAAAGTTAGCGCCTTCGGAGAGAGAATCGAAGACGCAGAACTATCGAACGCAGAGGCGCAGAGTTGTCGAAAGGTTTCTGGCGATGGAATTCAGCATACCTCCTTTCGCTTCATGTTCTCCTGCTCCTTCGCTCCAAAATTTGGTCAAAAATCTCAGTACGCTGTAAAATTCAGCTTCGCAGCAGGAGAACATGATGTCGAAAGAGGTGGCACAAAGTTAGCGCCTTCGGAGAGAGAATCGAAGACGCAGAACTATCGAACGCAGAGGCGCAGAGTTGTCGAAAGGTTTCTGGCGATGGAATTCAGCATACCTCCTTTTGCTTCATGTTCTCCTGCTCCTTCGCTCCAAAATTTGGTCAAAAATCTCAGTACGCTGTAAAATTCAGCTTCGCAGCAGGAGAACATGATGTCGAAAGAGGTGGCACAAAGTTAGCGCCTTCGGAGAGAGAATCGAAGACGCAGAACTATCGAACGCAGAGTCGCAGAGTTGTCGAAAGGTTTCTGGCGATGGAATTCAGCATACCTCCTTTCGCTTCATGTTCTCCTGCTCCTTCGCTCCAAAATTTGGTCAAAAATCTCAGTACGCTGTAAAATTCAGCTTCGCAGCAGGAGAACATGATGTCGAAAGAGGTGGCACAAAGTTAGCGCCTTCGGAGAGAGAATCGAAGACGCAGAACTATCGAACGCAGAGTCGCAGAGTTGTCGAAAGGTTTCTGGCGATGGAATTCAGCATACCTCCTTTCGCTTCATGTTCTCCTGCTCCTTCGCTCCAAAATTTGGTCAAAAATCTCAGTACGCTGTAAAATTCAGCTTCGGAGCAGGAGAACATGATGTCGAAAGAGGTGGCACAAAGTTAGCGCCTTCGGAGAGAGAATCGAAGACGCAGAACTATCGAACGCAGAGTCGCAGAGTTGTCGAAAGGTTTCTGGCGATGGAATTCAGCATACCTCCTTTCGCTTCATGTTCTCCTGCTCCTTCGCTCCAAAATTTGGTCAAAAATCTCAGTACGCTGTAAAATTCAGCTTCGCAGCAGGAGAACATGATGTCGAAAGAGGTGGCACAAAGTTAGCGCCTTCGGAGAGAGAATCGAAGACGCAGAACTATCGAACGCAGAGGCGCAGAGTTGTCGAAAGGTTTCTGGCGATGGAATTCAGCATACCTCCTTTCGCTTCATGTTCTCCTGCTCCTTCGCTCCAAAATTTGGTCAAAAATCTCAGTACGCTGTAAAATTCAGCTTCGGAGCAGGAGAACATGATGTCGAAAGAGGTGGCACAAAGTTAGCGCCTTCGGAGAGAGAATCGAAGACGCAGAACTATCGAACGCAGAGTCGCAGAGTTGTCGAAAGGTTTCTGGCGATGGAATTCAGCATACCTCCTTTCGCTTCATGTTCTCCTGCTCCTTCGCTCCAAAATTTGGTCAAAAATCTCAGTACGCTGTAAAATTCAGCTTCGCAGCAGGAGAACATGATGTCGAAAGAGGTGGCACAAAGTTAGCGCCTTCGGAGAGAGAATCGAAGACGCAGAACTATCGAACGCAGAGTCGCAGAGTTGTCGAAAGGTTTCTGGCGATGGAATTCAGCATACCTCCTTTCGCTTCATGTTCTCCTGCTCCTTCGCTCCAAAATTTGGTCAAAAATCTCAGTACGCTGTAAAATTCAGCTTCGCAGCAGGAGAACATGATGTCGAAAGAGGTGGCACAAAGTTAGCGCCTTCGGAGAGAGAATCGAAGACGCAGAACTATCGAACGCAGAGTCGCAGAGTTGTCGAAAGGTTTCTGGCGATGGAATTCAGCATACCTCCTTTCGCTTCATGTTCTCCTGCTCCTTCGCTCCAAAATTTGGTCAAAAATCTCAGTACGCTGTAAAATTCAGCTTCGCAGCAGGAGAACATGATGTCGAAAGAGGTGGCACAAAGTTAGCGCCTTCGGAGAGAGAATCGAAGACGCAGAACTATCGAACGCAGAGGCGCAGAGTTGTCGAAAGGTTTCTGGCGATGGAATTCAGCATACCTCCTTTCGCTTCATGTTCTCCTGCTCCTTCGCTCCAAAATTTGGTCAAAAATCTCAGTACGCTGTAAAATTCAGCTTCGCAGCAGGAGAACATGATGTCGAAAGAGGTGGCACAAAGTTAGCGCCTTCGGAGAGAGAATCGAAGACGCAGAACTATCGAACGCAGAGTCGCAGAGTTGTCGAAAGGTTTCTGGCGATGGAATTCAGCATACCTCCTCTCGCTTCATGTTCTCCTGCTCCTTCGCTCCAAAATTTGGTCAAAAATCTCAGTACGCTGTAAAATTCAGCTTCGGAGCAGGAGAACATGATGTCGAAAGAGGTGGCACAAAGTTAGCGCCTTCGGAGAGAGAATCGAAGACGCAGAACTATCGAACGCAGAGTCGCAGAGTTGTCGAAAGGTTTCTGGCGATGGAATTCAGCATACCTCCTTTCGCTTCATGTTCTCCTGCTCCTTCGCTCCAAAATTTGGTCAAAAATCTCAGTACGCTGTAAAATTCAGCTTCGCAGCAGGAGAACATGATGTCGAAAGAGGTGGCACAAAGTTAGCGCCTTCGGAGAGAGAATCGAAGACGCAGAACTATCGAACGCAGAGTCGCAGAGTTGTCGAAAGGTTTCTGGCGATGGAATTCAGCATACCTCCTTTCGCTTCATGTTCTCCTGCTCCTTCGCTCCAAAATTTGGTCAAAAATCTCAGTACGCTGTAAAATTCAGCTTCGCAGCAGGAGAACATGATGTCGAAAGAGGTGGCACAAAGTTAGCGCCTTCGGAGAGAGAATCGAAGACGCAGAACTATCGAACGCAGAGTCGCAGAGTTGTCGAAAGGTTTCTGGCGATGGAATTCAGCATACCTCCTTTCGCTTCATGTTCTCCTGCTCCTTCGCTCCAAAATTTGGTCAAAAATCTCAGTACGCTGTAAAATTCAGCTTCGGAGCAGGAGAACATGATGTCGAAAGAGGTGGCACAAAGTTAGCGCCTTCGGAGAGAGAATCGAAAACGCAGAACTATCGAACGCAGAGTCGCAGAGTTGTCGAAAGGTTTCTGGCGATGGAATTCAGCATACCTCCTTTCGCTTCATGTTCTCCTGCTCCTTCGCTCCAAAATTTGGTCAAAAATCTCAGTACGCTGTAAAATTCAGCTTCGCAGCAGGAGAACATGATGTCGAAAGAGGTGGCACAAAGTTAGCGCCTTCGGAGAGAGAATCGAAGACGCAGAACTATCGAACGCAGAGTCGCAGAGTTGTCGAAAGGTTTCTGGCGATGGAATTCAGCATACCTCCTTTCGCTTCATGTTCTCCTGCTCCTTCGCTCCAAAATTTGGTCAAAAATCTCAGTACGCTGTAAAATTCAGCTTCGCAGCAGGAGAACATGATGTCGAAAGAGGTGGCACAAAGTTAGCGCCTTCGGAGAGAGAATCGAAGACGCAGAACTATCGAACGCAGAGGCGCAGAGTTGTCGAAAGGTTTCTGGCGATGGAATTCAGCATACCTCCTTTCGCTTCATGTTCTCCTGCTCCTTCGCTCCAAAATTTGGTCAAAAATCTCAGTACGCTGTAAAATTCAGCTTCGCAGCAGGAGAACATGATGTCGAAAGAGGTGGCACAAAGTTAGCGCCTTCGGAGAGAGAATCGAAGACGCAGAACTATCGAACGCAGAGGCGCAGAGTTGTCGAAAGGTTTCTGGCGATGGAATTCAGCATACCTCCTTTCGCTTCATGTTCTCCTGCTCCTTCGCTCCAAAATTTGGTCAAAAATCTCAGTACGCTGTAAAATTCAGCTTCGCAGCAGGAGAACATGATGTCGAAAGAGGTGGCACAAAGTTAGCGCCTTCGGAGAGAGAATCGAAGACGCAGAACTATCGAACGCAGAGTCGCAGAGTTGTCGAAAGGTTTCTGGCGATGGAATTCAGCATACCTCCTTTCGCTTCATGTTCTCCTGCTCCTTCGCTCCAAAATTTGGTCAAAAATCTCAGTACGCTGTAAAATTCAGCTTCGCAGCAGGAGAACATGATGTCGAAAGAGGTGGCACAAAGTTAGCGCCTTCGGAGAGAGAATCGAAGACGCAGAACTATCGAACGCAGAGTCGCAGAGTTGTCGAAAGGTTTCTGGCGATGGAATTCAGCATACCTCCTTTCGCTTCATGTTCTCCTGCTCCTTCGCTCCAAAATTTGGTCAAAAATCTCAGTACGCTGTAAAATTCAGCTTCGGAGCAGGAGAACATGATGTCGAAAGAGGTGGCACAAAGTTAGCGCCTTCGGAGAGAGAATCGAAGACGCAGAACTATCGAACGCAGAGTCGCAGAGTTGTCGAAAGGTTTCTGGCGATGGAATTCAGCATACCTCCTTTCGCTTCATGTTCTCCTGCTCCTTCGCTCCAAAATTTGGTCAAAAATCTCAGTACGCTGTAAAATTCAGCTTCGCAGCAGGAGAACATGATGTCGAAAGAGGTGGCACAAAGTTAGCGCCTTCGGAGAGAGAATCGAAGACGCAGAACTATCGAACGCAGAGTCGCAGAGTTGTCGAAAGGTTTCTGGCGATGGAATTCAGCATACCTCCTTTCGCTTCATGTTCTCCTGCTCCTTCGCTCCAAAATTTGGTCAAAAATCTCAGTACACTGTAAAATTCAGCTTCGCAGCAGGAGAACATGATGTCGAAAGAGGTGGCACAAAGTTAGCGCCTTCGGAGAGAGAATCGAAGACGCAGAACTATCGAACGCAGAGTCGCAGAGTTGTCGAAAGGTTTCTGGCGATGGAATTCAGCATACCTCCTTTCGCTTCATGTTCTCCTGCTCCTTCGCTCCAAAATTTGGTCAAAAATCTCAGTACGCTGTAAAATTCAGCTTCGCAGCAGGAGAACACGAAGCGAAAGGAGGTATCCTAAATTTCTGCTTCGAAGACGTCACTTTAATGTAGCTACTGCGACTATTTGGATAGGAGTATGTGTAAAAGGTATTTCTCAATAATAATAGTCTGTTTCAAGTTTTTCCCACTTTATTTGAATGAAGACTTTTACAGTGTTACAATAAAGTATAAAATATATAATTTTACTTTGTCAGTTATATAAAATTACTATTTTCTTGTGTTCATTGTCGAAATTTCCATCATTTGGCCCATATAAAGTTCCTCTCACGGAGAAATATGCCCAAGTTTCACCTGTAACCAGAAGAAAAATATTTTAAGTAACCTGACTTGTATATTATAGAAACTACGACGAATGTTATTTCATATGATGAGTATAATGAATTAAATTATCTTCCCAATTTTACACCATTTAAATAGCGTCCACTTCCACTACCATATCAGTAACGTATTTACATAGTAATATTTGGCGAAACTTCCGAAAACCGGTCAAACCCGATTGTACTGAAATTTTGTTTCCTACCTTACCGACATTCTCGACTCTGTCGGTAAGGTAGGAAACGACATTGAAATGGTTAAAAAAAAATTTCGAGTCGCCAAAAATCCTTCTCGCAAACATTATTTTTATGCAAAATGAACCTATTTGCAAAATTTCAGCCCAATCGGGTTTGACCGGTTTTCGGAAGTATAGCCGCAGTTTTTATACCACCGTTTCTATGGTCTAGTATTCCGTCAATTACAGTATTGTTTAACTTCTGAATTTTGGAAATACGAGAGAATTGTATGACAATTGTTAAAGGTGAGAGATTCGAAAACCAATTATATATAATATTAATTTAGTGTAGGAATGTTAGAACAATACTGTAATTGACGGAATACTAGACCATAGAAACAGTGGCATAAAAACTGCTCTCAAGTCATTTTTACGTATATTTCAGGTTGAAATATTTTTAACATAAGGTTAAAACATTTGTAAATAAATATTGAACATTGTCAATATAGTTAGAAACCGAAAAAATACATAATTAATGTGAAAAAAATATGACCCTGTGGGACTTATTAGAAGTTCCGAGGCTCGAACCTACGTCCAAAAAGTTCGCAGCGGTTTAGCAGTCCGACACTTTACAGCTGCGCCATCGACACCGTTGAAAATATCTTACACATTTTAGACTGTAATGACACAGCATGTTTAGTTCGTTTAATTCCTACGCTGTTTTACTGTATGTGAAGACATTGAAGATCGCATAAAAGATTTATTTCATAAAGTATGTACGAAAATTCCACCTATAAGTCTCAACTCCCACATAAAAAAATGTAAATGTAGTTCTTTTTTTATTGTACCTCGTAAAGTCAAGAAACAGGAAATTAAATAGGAAACAGGTGCAAAAATTTGTCCAAAAAAATTTCTTGCATAAGGGCGCAAACCATCCTCGCGTCGGCAGGTTCGCTACGCTACGCTTTGGCTCGGTTTGTCAGCGACTCGTGTAGATTTCTCTCCGAAAATCTATTTCGCGGATCCGGAGATTATATGGCGCCGAAATATGTATAGTGTAATACATTAGTTTGTTTATTACATGGGAACGATAGATTAGTAGTTAAAACTCTACGTTTTGTTACAAATTGATTGGCCTTGTTAAATAATAGTACTTTTTTGAAGGCTCGTAAAATTTCGTACTCTTTTATCACATGATTTGAGAAGAATTCGCGGAATTCCATCAATACCTGGACCTTTGGATATTCGTAAACTATTGATTTTGTTAAAAATGTCACCAATTCATGTTGATATTTGAAAATTGAGTTTGAGTACTAGGTAGGTCTATTCTATACCTCGTCTGTGACGGTACTGTGTTAACAATTTCGGAACACTCCATTTTTGAAGTGCCGCACCTGCAAGAGAGACAGATTTTCGCGCTGCACCTGCAAAATCGAAAAAGTCCTCGCACCACCACACGATCAAAAAATTCTGATTTTCCCACAAAATTTCAAATTGCAGCTGGCAACTTCTCTTGCCGGTGCAAAAATCCTGTAATGGTATTTTTAATTAGTAGTCAATATCTGTAGGGAACGGGCTACATGATCATAAACTGAATAAGTACTCAGAACCCGTTTTAGACCAATTAATAAAGAATTTTCGTACTGAAAATGTTGCACTATAAATTTTAAAGTCTCGAAAAGGGATCTATTTTCTCAGGTTGCAGATAATCAGATAAATAAATAAGTTTGGATACTTTCATATCATCTCCATTTCGGTGATTTATTTTATTATGAAAAATGTAAATACCCTTACCTACCATCCTATCATTAGATATCAATTTGGGATTGGTTATTTATATTTAATCAATTAATGACGGATATTTTTATTCTCGGGTTTTTCGTCAATATTATAGACTTTCTAAAATTCATTTCAGCGTTTTTGGAATTAGGTCTTAAAGTATAAACTCGCAACTGCTTAGTTACACATTTGCAATAACTTTCGTCACAACCAATTACTTGTTTCATTATTTATTATTCGGAACTTACTCACAATCAGGTGCATTTAGAAATTTGAATCTGAACAGGATGATTCTGGATAAAGCAAAAACAAATGTATACGTAATACGTCTAATCATATTTATTTGTTCATGTACTGTTACTAGTAGATGCTATACGCTTAAATACAGATGATGTATTGCAGAAACGAATATACCAAAAAACTTAGCAATGTACACGCTATTCGAGTCATTTTAAATAGATTATTTATCCATTATCGATTACATCGTCCAACAAGAGTGGGCCGGAGGGGAAAGGGAGGGGGGTGGGATACCGTTAAATATATTAATTTCATTGTGCAACCACTCGACGATTGAAAACAGCTTCAAAGATCGCGTTAAAGAAAGTACAAAAAAGATGGGAAATGGATGATGATCAACTGGAGGGGACAGGAACGGGAGACAGGCGTGTGTGTGAAAGAATCAGGAAAGATGTATACATACACATATATATATCTCTATACAAAAATAATCGACGGAAGGCGAGAAAATTAAAACGCTCTCACTGACGATCGATAATAAGCTATGATACAAAGTCCGACGAGAATAATACTTTTTTTCCTCTGAATGAGATTAGACTGGATTTGTAATCTTCTCTCACTCGTCTCATCCGTTCATGCATACACACGCGCATGTTCTCTCACTTAAGACGTCCACGCGCAATCTCGTTCGCTCGATTCTCCTTTCTCTCACTCTTTCTCGCTGCACAACGGTTGCAATCGAACGTTGCTTTTGCTGTGATGTAAAAAAAGAAACAAACGAATAAAAACAAAAAGGAAAAAGAAACAGAAACGTAACACGCTAACGCTCGCGAGCGGAGACGAGACGCGGTCAATAGTGTTGTCTAACTGTCATGCATAACGCGTTTGGCTGTGCGGGACTAATTAAGAAAGAAATTAAAAAGAAAGAAAATCCGCGCGCGGCTAAGAAATCTCGATGCTCGAGTGTCGCGAGCTTCTCGCTTCGCGCGCAACGCCACTCTTTTTCTCCGCCATCACCGTATTCCGAGTTTCATCGCGTGGAAACAGCGCGGCACGCATCGACGAAACGAAATACATATTTATACACATATATCTTACACAAATCTCGGCGCTCCCTTTTTACAATGAAAACCACTTCATCATCTTTGGTAGAAACTACTAAATAAATATTGTCGCTTAGAGTAAGAATCGGTGTTTGGAACAAGCAAGCGTGCAAGCTTCCTCTGGCAGGTCTGCCAACTGAACTCGAGTACCTCGTTAGGGGGAGGGTTGTCGTTTCTCGCCGTGGATATTTCAAATCGTCCCCTTCGCTTTTCTTTCTCGTGCGACGAATATCGCGAATGGTCCGGGGATGACAACGATAGGAATAACGTTCTTTTAAGAAAAGAAATGAAAGAATCTGCTGTATGATGGTTCCGTAGGTCTCGTGTAAATCAAGGAATTCTTCGAGAGGAAACTAGAAAAATATACACGCATGTACAAGGTGTTCTGGAGTACGGCTCGCGGTGCTTAAGGTTGCCGTTACACGTCGCTGTGACGAACGCCGATACGATATATAATGCATAGTCTTCTAGAACGATTACGGTGCATGCTGCTGTGCGTCGAAGTGTAGGGTGTATAAAAGAAACCGGTAATGGTCGTGGCTTTCG
Source organism: Andrena flavipes (assembly GCA_963971345.1). Lineage (NCBI taxonomy): Eukaryota > Metazoa > Arthropoda > Insecta > Hymenoptera > Andrenidae > Andrena > Andrena flavipes. The sequence continues at coordinate 48,040,519 of OZ020482.1, forward strand.
CGGACGAATCAACGAGTGTAGATCGCTGGGGACCTAATACAAAAATTTGTCGCTAAGCTCACCTTCGCCAAGAAACTCACGAAGAGTACCAAAAGAACCATGCGCCACGAATAAACTGTTTCCTGGTAAAAGACTGTTAAAACTGTGGCCAATTAGATCGCAAATGCCCAGAAATTTAACACTCTTTTGGGACGAAACGGTTTCGCTCTGGAGATACGCTTCCCTCTGAACTTTTCACTGTCCGCTCGAGTAGAGTACGTACAAACAGATAAAAAAATTTAACCCCGAACATTATCGCCGAGATACGAACTTCATCAATCTCGAAAAAACGAAGCAACTGAGACAGGCATCGTTCACCATCTAGCGGCGGCTCGTCTACTGTACTTCCAATGTTTCAACTACCGCCAGACGAGTCGATCGACCTCTCGCCAACCCGTCCTATCGATTCCTGGCCATCTTCCCTCGCACTCGACCGAAATACCCATAAGATCTCACCTGCGCGTCGACTTTTCCGTTCGTTCGCGTCGAACGAAGAAAAGCCATCGGGACGAGAGTTACCGGGTGAATGCTTGACGAACACGACCGATCGACGTTCACATTCGAACTAGAGAGCTTCGCCATTTCGATCGCGAACGACAGGGGAGGTTTGGGGAGGCTTCGCAGCCTCCCCGGGGGTACAAATAATCCTAACGCTATGTCACGTGAAATTCGACGCGAATTATCTAGTTAAACCGTTTGCCTAATCACTAGGTAGCCTCTATTTTCGCACGACTCTCGTTCTCTCCCATGAACGTGTCACCCCTCTGTCCACGGCGCCCCCCGGTTACCTAGGTTCATCAAACCTAGCACTGACGCGAGGAGGTTCGTGGGTTTCGCGGTACTCTCGAGCAACGAGCCTAAGGAGGGTCGGTCCACGGGGTTTCAACGAGGAAGAGGATAGTCCAGAGAGACCAGATCCATCCTCTTCGATGTTCCAATCACGGGAACCCCTTCCACAGGCTCGTGGCCGGGGATCTAGCAACGATCGACAATCTAGCGACATCCTCGGGTGACCCCGTGCCACCTCGAGGCCGTGGGCGACAGAGAGCAATTCCCAATCTCGCGACTCCGCCCATCTTCGTTCCCTCTTGGTTCACCGAGTCTGCTCCTGCAGGGGGGAGGGTCCATAGCGGTGTCCCCAGGCAGGCTTCAACAGGACGAGCTCTTCAGCTCGCCGATGTCGGCGATGTTCTGCAGCAACGCGGCTGCCTCACTGCTCAGCTGGGTCTTCGCGTTGTACCGTTGCTTCAGGGTGCTCAATGCGGACAACAGTCTTGTGTTTGACGTCATCAGACGCGAGTTCGCGGCGTCCAGGGCGGCTATTTGCTGCTCCTGCGCGTCGATCACGCGCTGCTTGTACGACAGCGTGGCCGACATCTTCTGTTGCTCGCGGCGCAGCTCCTCCTCCACGGAGATTAACCTACAATGAACAGAAGAGCAATCGGTTCAGCCAGCTACGCTTTAACAGGGATGCTGGGAGGTCTGTTCTCATGGAGCACCCTCTGGGATCCCCGTAGTGCTCGATCCTAAGGACTGGATCGAGGTGTCCTTTCAGGGACAGATATACGGGTTCTTCTAGGGGAACGGAGGATGCTCCGATGGTTCTGAGCGCACACGGAACTGAGCTTCGCCTGTTAAGTCTCTCTGTAGCGTTTTCTATGAATTCGTTATGGTCTTTAATGTTTTATGTACACTTGGAAACCGTGATGGATGGCGAGAGAACCACGAGGTCAGAGAGATTTCACAGGGAGGCTAGAGAGGATCCAAGCGCACCACGATGCATATTTAAGAACTGAACATCAATGTATTCGGAAAACGAAATACAAAGGAAGCAGCAAAGTGTGTCTGGTGCAAAATATCCATACGTTCGGAGAATTAAAGAAAGTAAAAGAAAAAAAGGGTAAAGAATCAGACCAACAGTGCATGAGTACACGGGGGAGGTTTCCTTTGAGTAAAGAAGCAAGGTGGTCTGCTTCTCTGCGAACAATCGCAGTGGGGTTTGTAAGTTGAAGCGTGTGAGTGGTGGCCGTGGAAGAAACGTTCAAGATAAAACACTCTATGGAGTATTTAGAGTTAATTCGCACAAGACACAAAATTGCTAAATAGTTAGTCTGATCCTGCAGATTATTTACAAATAGTTTTGTTACACAAATATTTCTCTTTTACCCCTGCTTTGCAACTTCAATGGGAAATGACTATTTCTTTTAACAAAATCATTTGATATTCCCATCTTCTTTCATACAGGGTGTTACGTAACTACTACAATTGGTTCTAGCATAAAAAATAACTCAAAAATACAGAATAAAATTTTGTCGTAACTTGTTTTGTCACGTGTCCGTAATTTAAAAATAAAAACCGTTTAAACCCTTTCACTGCACACATGTACAGAGCATAAAATACCATTAAATTTTCATTCTCAGAAACTTCTTTATACTCACTACAGTTTTCGAGGAAGCACACGCTAACCTTTAAGGGGTGTTTCCACCTTGACGAACCCAAAAGTGGCAACCAATTACGTTTACAGAGATTCTATACAAACCTGCAAAGTTTCGAACCAATCACAATTTCCGGCTTATAGCTCTTCCCTTGTGAGTAATTTACGACAAACTTTTCTGTATTTCCGACTTCTGATTTTCAATATCCTGAACGTTCCTTTATCGCGACACGCTAGACAATACCCGATACAAGGAGACCGGTATACTTGCAGAGTGATCCGTGCACACGTGAAACAGGACCGTGATGTGTACGAGGCAAGGCTTGTGAACGGTGAGAAATTCGGTGGAGAGAGTATTTGACGGCATGTGACTGACAGAATGTTTCTTTGGACGGTGATGTAAGTAAGTACGCGCTGAGGGGTTGGTGAGAATGCTTTCGTCGGGCACTGGGTTCAGAGTACAGAATTGGGTGAGCTGATTAACAATCTAACTTGTCGTATCGGATAATAGCAACACTTTATAGCGACAAGTATATCGCACACGTGTTTTATAGATATATATATATGTATATATAGATAATTGTCTGACAAAAACCAAGAAATAGAACGATGAGATATATATATATATATATATAAATATGTTATGCTAGAAACGTGTGACGTAAAAACGTAAGAAAGCTTAGAAATATAATTGACTCTTACACCAAGGTCCAGATCAAGCCAGAGTATACCAAATGCAGCGGATAGAATGCACAGGAACACACAATCAATTAAACATACATTATTTCGAGAACAGTAAACCGGGTGGTTTCGGATTTACGGGGACAGCGTTTCTCTCTGTTCCCGTTAAACTATATATATATTTCGTTGCACAGAAGAAAACGTAGATTCACTGTCTCTTCTATTTACACCTTAGCCCTTAAATCTCGAATGCTTTACATTTACACGCTGGGTAGACAGAGCTGAACGAGGATACGCCTGAGAGCAAAACCACAATGAATCTATTAAAACGTAACACCTGTGTATACCTAAATAGAGCCATGAAGAATGTTCGTCGAAAGTACCGAGGCTATCGAGGTTATTAAAGCTACTAGGAGCCACAGTGTAGTACATTCAACTCTGCCTTCCTTAAATCGCGCTCCAGGAACCATTTCCGCGTGGATCAAAGGCAAATGATGAGAACCGTGCTGAAGGAAGAGCCGTCGAAGTCTGCTGACATTCCTTCGACCGTTCTTGCGTCGAATGAAAACGCGATTAGGCAAGAAGTGAGGTAGAGAGGATGGAAGAAGAGAGTCGAAGTGACGCCGAGCATGAGACGGAAGGCCTTGAGTGATACGCGGAGACAGAGAATAATGGTAAGTTATAATCTGGGGGGCGGGGGCGTGATTAAGAGGGGGTGGTTTGGGTCCACACTCAGGCAAAGAATCGAATTTGGTGATCGATGTGGTTAGCTGACGCGTTAATGAGGGATTAAGTACCTGGAGATGATGCTCTTCATCTTGGTATCCGGTGCAACGCCGTCTATATCGGTATCCTCGGTTGCGCCTAACCGGGCCCTCAGTCGATCTACGCTACTCTGCAGCCTCTCGATTTCCACTTCGTACTGGAAACGAAGAGACGTGGCGATGTTAGTTACAAGACACGCATAAGTACATAGAGAAAGGCGCGTAACGTTTTTCGGAGCGGGCGTTCCGTTAGGCGACAGAGATCAGAAAGAGAAAGAAAGAGAACGTGAAAATGGCACCCGGAAAGAGGAACTTGTTATTCACAACGGTAACACGTTACGGCGATTTATGTACATACAAGAGTTAAAGGTGAATCGTATGAGAATTATAAGTTCCTCTTTTGGCTCTGCAAACGTTTCGAGCTAAAGAGCGGCCTTTCAGTCGTTGCGTCGTCGGTTTGGCTGCAGCTGCAAGTTTTGGGGGGCTGTTAGACTTAGTTTCCTCAATGACGAACGAACTTGGTGGAGGTTTCGTACCTGGCATTGATTTTAATCGTTTCGATGGTGAATTTTCTGGGTGGTTGCACGCCCAGAACTTGGATGATATGAGAGGGTTGTGAGTAATAGAATTTTAGTGTCCAATAGTTCTGTGCCTTTTTTCTTAATTAGTGGCTGGCTGGGGGACATACGAAGTTTCTTTAGGGCTATATTTATGAAAGCATATTTAAAGGAATAAGATCAGAAGTTATAAGCCCAATACTTAATTACTTTTACCAGCTCAAAACAATCTCTGTTTCCCCAAGTGTTTGTGTTACAAATAGCAAGTACACTGCACAGCGAAGACCTTCTACATAAGGCTGTAGAGATTTGGTAAAAATCCCACACTTAATACTTTCGTTCGTCGTCAAAGAAACCAAGTGCCAAAATACAAGCGTAGATAAGCGATACGTTACCTGATCGATGCTACGGTGACTACGGGACTTGCTCCTCCTAGTTGTGCAGCTTTCCTCTTCACTAGTATCAGAGAGATCCCGCGTCGAGTCCAGGGACAATCTCCTCCTCAGCTTCGTGCAGCAAACTTGATTCTGTTCCGAGTTATTCCTATGCGCCTGGTTAGTCTGTCTCCACTGGTTCTGGCTGTTCCTCTGCAGGTTCCTCACGTTGTTCTGTGGTGGAGGCGACGGGCTTAGATCGACGCCTCTAACGCCCTCCACTCCACCACCGCTCCCTTCCCTCTCCTCGGAGCTACTGCTGCCTCTCCTCCCGCTTCTGCCGTGATTCGGTTCCATGTGATACACAGGGTTGGCGAAAGCGAGGGGCGCGGCGTTAAGAATGTGCGCGTTAGCGTTGTTGCTGCTGAGGTCCACGGGGCTGGAGCTCTGACTATACGCCGCAAAGCTCTGATACCCAGACGAGGCGACATTGCTCAGCTGGGAGATGGATATCTGGGAGCCCTTCTGCGACTTGGACTCGGAGACTTCGTCGTCGGCATACCTCAGCAGGTCCGACAGTTCCACCAGATTACCATTGGCAGTAGTGTTGTTACTGGTCTTGCTGTTGTTGTAATTATTATTCGGCTGGTGGTTGATCGAGAGCGTCAGATTCGACGAGGGGTTCACCACGACGTTCGCGTTCACAGTAGTTTTCGAGACATTGTTGTAGTTCTGGTGCTGCGTCTGATTCGCGTTCTCCTCCTTGTTGCAGTGGTTTCTGCTCGTCGATCTCGAGACGTTGTAGTTATTATGATTATAATTATCCTCCCTGTCATGGATGTCGAGGGTCTGCAGTCGCGCCATGTTGTGCCGGTGGTTCTGCTGCTGTTGTTGCTGCTGCTGGGAGACGATGGTGCAGATGTTGGACTGGTTGTTCTGCGACGTGGTGATGTTGTAGTTGGAGTCCTTTAAATTGCTGTGGCTTTCTGATCGCGTGGGGCTGGTGGGGTGCGTCTGGCAGTGATTCACGTTCGCCAAACTCGCGCTGGCTGTCAGTCTGTAGCCAGCGCCTGTTCTGTTGGACCCTATCGCCCTGTGTTGCCGCACTATCGGGGTTGGTGAACGGGATACAAAGGCTGGCGGTTCTAGAGGATAGTCGTCGGTGGTGATTTGCAGTTGTAGTTTGCCGTTGGTCGGCATGTAAGCGTTTCGGGGAAGGGTGGCGGCCCTGGCAACATTCGGGCTGCGCGAGCTGTTGTGGCCTAAGGTGTTCGATTGCAGCACCTCGTTGCTGTCTCTGATGGTTCCGTTGAGGGTGCTGTGGTTGCTGAGAGTGGACGTCGCCGATACAGAGAGGTTCGTGTTGCTGTTCGCGATCGTTGGGTCGTTGTAACGGAATATATTGTTCTGCAAATTCGGGTAGCGATGGGCGGCTGGCACTGGACTTGGACCAGGTTGGTCCAGGGCTAGGGAGATCCTTTCTAAGATCTCTGGCAGCCTCGATGGGGGCAGTGACGAGGAAGACGAGGAGATCGTGACTAAACTCTCGCGTAGAAGGGCGTGCAAGAGGGACAGCTGCTTCCCCAGGTCGATGTAGCCGTCGAATTCTAAGGAATTGTTGGCTGGCGCGTCCTTTGGCAATGGGCTCTGTAAAAGAACATCTGATTGGTTATGAATTTCGAACGTGGACGTCTCGGGTCGCGATGATCAACGAAGAATTGAACGTACGCTGATCAGCTGGAGGAAGTTCTTCATGGACGGAGCCTCGCGCTCCAGGAGATCGTTCATGAACTCCATGAAGTTCTCTTTTCCTTGGAATCTCGTGAAGTTCGCGAGAGTTTGGAGCGTCTTGGCGACGAGGGTAAGATTTCTCGCTGCCTTTTCGTTTGGGTATTCTGGAAATAATTGAAACCCCCTTTGCTTCAACATTGTTCAACTATAATCCTCTAAAAAGCATCAGTTTGTCAAAGCGATTGCAATATTAAGATTTATTTTGCATAGAATGTCATGTACGTAATTGTTAAAAGTATGTATGAACAAATTGTGGGAAGCAATTTTTGAATTTTTTATCTCCATGTTTATGTTATTTGCGATCGTATATATTTGTTTCGTGTTTAAAATAAAATTCATGTAGGGATACAGAGTGTTGAGAATTGGATGAATTACCCTTTTACTAATTATGAATTTATCTAATTCTGCGACGATTCTGGTCTTATTATATTTCCCACAAACCCTCGCTAGCGTAGCTGCGTAATATTATAGTAAACAGGCTGATAAAGTAATAAAATACTAGAAAAGATAAATACTGTTATTACTCTATATCGTATTTATGGCAATGATATCAAAGCACAGCTATCTTATCCTTTCGAACTCACGTTGTATCATGAATCCCATATAACAGACAACACTCGATAGAAATGTTATTTTCCAGGAAGTATTATTAGGAATTACGAATCTATGACTAACAATAAGAACCGCAACTACAATTGCACACTGAAATGCAATGTGATCCATTCTAATCTCTAAATGAGTTTATTTATAATTGATTAAGTTGAGCTGAACAAGTGAGGCTGAAGTAGGAGCATTACAATTTTATAGAAAACATGTAGATCTAATGCAATCTTGGGAAACACTTTCGAACTCCTTTAAGTGACACATATTTAGTTACTTCAATTCTAGAATTTTTCATAAATAAACTTGCATATTCGGGATCCAGGTAACTAACTAAAAATTGAATCTAATAAACCATTGAAATGTATCTCACCTCGAACACGACACTCATTTGTAACACAGAAAAAAGTAGCTGCAATTCAACAGAACTGCCACTTACAAAATAACCTAAACTAGGTATTGTACTTTCAACTGATGGACCACCCCAGAGCACACAAACATGTATCAAATATCAAACGGTCTGATCAGAAAACCCTTTAACACATCCCATTCCTTGTTCATCAGTTTTTAATATCCCCCTCAGAAACTCCACGCTCCAATACAGCGTCGGATGCGTTGGCAATTGGAGATGAGCTGGCAGGATGTCATGCAGGATGTTCGACTCACCGTGTGTGATGTTGAAGAGAGACGGGCTGAGTATGGCGGGGCAGAGGAATCTGAGGAATATCGACGCCGAGATGAGATTGTCCGCGATGTCCTCGCGGCCCATGTCGGCCAGACGCTCGCGGAATATACGGAAGCACTCCCGCAATTCGAGAGGAAAGTGAGCGTGGCTGGCTAGTATCCTGCTCCAGGCGAGCTCCACGGCGTTCCGCAGATTCTGCTGTTGCTTGTGAAGGGCCGCCACCGAGGCGACCTTCAGCGGGTCCACCTCGCAGTCGCCACCCTCTACCGCGCCCCTGACCACGGCCCCCAAGGTCTCTTGCAGGTACCTATCGCCCGTCAGCTTCAGGTAGGCCTCCATCGCCTTCGTGGCTAAGGAATTTCCTCGAAAGGTGAGCCTCTCGTCGTCTGAAATTCAATATTTACCATGAACAGACGGGCACTCGGGACGAGAGGTGTCCTCAGCTTCTTTAACCCTCTCAGGGCTGTGAACCCATGTAAGCTTTTATACAGTGCAAGGTAGTTGTGCGGGGAACGCCTATGGGCGTCCAGCGAGTGTGTTTAAGGAATATGGTTGAAGGAAATCCGCACACGGTGTACACTAAATGGTCGAATGTTGGCACTGAAAGGATTGACGCTTGTCTCGGGTATATTTGGACTCTGCACTCTTTCCAGAAAAGTAGAATTCTCAAGTAGGTAATATTATAATCACTGATTATAATATTAATAGAAAAAGGATTGAAGTTTTTAAAAAATGTATATAACACTCTACTGATGTACGAAGATGTATTTTCCAGTGTTAGCACATTTAATGCTATGGAGGAATTTAGACAGACTTGAACTAAAAAGAACCTGTCTCTGTGCCATTTATTTTCTGACCCACAAAGTAGAATGAAAAGTGGCAACCAGCTACAGAACTCACCTATTCTGTGTATATCCATCATAACCAAGTCGGCGAGAAACTGTGGCGCTTTCTTTTCCCGTTGCATGACTGCTACCAAAGCCGTTGCGATGTCTTCTTTCGCTTTCACGCCAATCACAGGCTCCAATTTCTCGCACAATGACTTGTAGTCCGTTTTCAGGTACTCCAGGAACTCCTGGTATACTTGAACGGGTAGTATGTCCACGGACTGGAACCGGCATTTTACCCTCAATGCTGGGGGCTCCTTCAACGGGCCCTTGTCCCCTACTACGGGGTACCATTTTTCTGTCAGATAACGCGACGTAACGTTGTGCACCGGTATGCTCACGGAACCTGAAGACAGATTTAACAAAGTTTCCTGGTTGACTAAATGGAACTTCGAAATTAAGTTTGTAGAATATTTTGTAAAGGTTGAAGTGAGGTTGAGAAAAAATATTGTGATTTTCTACAAGGTTTAAAGCACTCCACATAATATTGTAATTAAATCCTAATGCATGTTCTTCGGATATTCACGATAATATGAAAATTCACAATTTCTTTGACTTACTCCTTAGGGGGTGTTTTTATCTCTAGGAGAGTTTCATTGCCGAAAGAGGCCGTCCTTAAATTACGTAAGGATAATTTTGGCGATTTCTTAATCCCTCCCTCCCCAAGTATAAGGCTTTGCAAGATTTTATGTTTTATATTTAATTGTTCTGAATTTTCGAGGTGCCGAGCATCCTCTGTAAATACTGTATAAGAAATTGAATAATTTGACGGTTAGATGCCTTACCGATTAAAACATTCTTGTCCCTCTTCTTCTTTCTGTCAGCCTCCCTGTACAGGTTCACTTGTATGGTGTTGACAGAAGGCAAATGATGGAAGTCGAAGTGCTCGCCCCAGAAGCAAAGGTCGGCCTTCAACTTCGCGGTGGTTCTCGCGTACAGGGTGCTGTCTAGACAGACCTCGCAAAAATATCGCTTCTTAGCTGGCACACCTTTCGCCTCGAGGAGCCAAATCTGCAGGGAGTTGTCCGTTCGTCGTGTCTGCTCCGCGTCGGGTTGAACGGATTTCCTTAAACTGTGTTTTAACATACAGGTCAAGTACTCGTTAGAAATTCTACTCGACGAAATTAAACTTCAAAGTACGATGGAAAAGGGCTGCCTCCATATTAGAATATTATACTATATCTAACTATAAACCTTTCAGTTACTAGTGATAATGGTAACACAGTAGACCGTCAATTACCCAAATCCAGAAATCAAAGATTACTTTAAAAAATAAACATTTCCAATTACAGCAGTAGTATACTTGTATTTAATAAATAAATATAGGTGTAATTTCTATAACTATAAACTGGGTAACTAAGTATATTTCATGCTTCATTCTCCGAACTGTTCGATTATTCGAACAATTCGATTTTTTGAACCACCTCGGTCCCAATTAGTTCAGATAATTGACGCTCTGCTGTACTAGTGTAAATAACTTTGCTTATTAAATAAAAACTTTCAAAATTTGAATATACAGGATATCCCGATTTCCACTGACAAATATTTACACGACACCGATAATTTTTCTATTTTACCTCAACCAAACGAGGTCTACATCTTCAAAATCTCGAAGCCCAGTAGACATATAGAAAACCAACTTAATTACATCCTCTGTGCACCCAATTAAAACTGTACCAACACTAATCGAACCAACCACCAACAATGTAAACTGTTCTATAACAAACAGTTCTCCAGATCTATGGTAGTATCGAATGTGTTAAAAAGCCATTTTCAACGTAGCTCCGGCCGAGATTCGTCCGCCGAGCGGGGCATTGTTTCCGCGATGACTCGTCGTTTGGCAGCGAACGCCCGCGTGACGGTTCGCCGAGCTGGACGAGTGGGCTCGGTCCAGGCCCAGCGATTCATCGCGGCAAGAAGAAAGAAGAAAGAAAAAACAGAGGGAACGGTACCAACCTGTGTAACCACTGGTCCCGTTCGTGAGCGGTCCTGCAACTGAAATACTTGGGCCCACCGGTGCTGGGTGTGACCTGGAAGCAGTGAGGTCTGCCAAGCAGGCTCGGATGCAGCGGTGTCACGGCCGCGAGGTCCATCGAGGTCACCGCCTGTCCGCAGAGGAGGGACTCGTGTGAACGGCAACCCCGAAGCCCAGCGCCGCGTTGCTTCTGTCGCTCGAGCTTCGTCACGCTCTTCGTCCTCTTCAGCGGGTTCGAGCGGAACGACCTCTTCGAGAAGAAGTTCTGTGGGCAAGGAAAGAGGGCGCTGTTAGCTCGGAGTCCGATAATTCGAGTGGGGTAGCGGTTAAACCGATATCTGCTTAACCCTTTCGCAAATTAGTGGAATGTCTTGTATTTAGTTGATTCTTTACAGAAATTACTGTCAATTTTAAGTTTGGAAGCTTCTAAAGCTCTGCTTATCCTTGTCTGAAGGATAGAGAGATATTCAAGGAGGAGAAATAAGGGGGAATGGGTGGTGTCTCTAGACTTCGTGATAGCCTATATTTTTTACACGGTTCTAGAGATTAATTATGCAAAATTTGGTCCAGATTGGTTAAAAAAATTAGGATAAAGGGTATCCTAGATGTTATTCCTGGTCTTAGACTACACGTATATAAAATTTCAGGAAGATTCTTTGCATAGTTGCGACGTGATTGAGTAACAAACATCCAACAAACACTTTCGCATTTACTTTTTTCACTAAGTAAAGAATTTCTTAGGATTAATATGTTAGAGCTGGTTTCGGGAGGAATGAGATTGTTGAGTGAATAACTATTGACCACCCTCCGCCATGCAGTCGATTATTAAGCTATCAGCAGCTTGAATATCGACTGTCCTAGGCCTGGAGTTGCTTCACTTTTTTCCAATGTATAATAGTACGCGAAATGAAGTGGTAGCCTCATGTGCAAGGAAATTCAACGACTGTGTCAATGAGCATACAGATCGAAGCACGTTACTCGCGAACAGCTGAGCGAAGCGCACGAGGAGAAATCCAAGCGAGACTGGAGAAACTGGAGAACTCGTCTGACGTCGGCAGAAATAATTAAAACGTTAAACACCGACTCGCGAGAGTTCGTTTACACGAGAATCCCAACGACCAGAAGAAGCTAGGGAGAACGCGGACGTGGAATTGCGGTAAAACGCGATCCTCTGCTTCGCCAAGGTAGCAAATCTTGGAGCAGAATATCGAGTGACTATCTTCTGTTACATTTGTCGAAGATAAATGAAATTACCGAGGCAATCAAAAGGATATATTTCACAGAGATTTTAAATAATATTTGTTGCGTGCCTTACGCAATATTATAAAATTTTTCACGGTGAAAGCATTTTCTAAAATCTTATTCTAAGCTCATCATTCCACTATATTCACCCACGCTTGTGGCACAAAAATATGCAGACAGCTGTTCACAACAGAAACATCTATATTAATCATTTTTTTAATGTCACTGCAAGTTACACGGCACCACTGTTATTATTTCCTGTTTAAAAGTAGAAAAACGTTCTCTTACGTTGAAAAAGCTCGTGGTCTTAATCGAATAGAGTGATACGATGTTTGGAAATGATCGGTCGGAGTATGGCAACGAAGAAACCGTCCCGGTAGCAAAAGTTGCCCGTGCCGCGAGTGAAAATCATCGACTGACTCTCGTCGCGCTATCGAGGGATCTTTCGTGACATTGCTCAGGTGAAAGGTATTCTCCACTGTGTTTGATACTACTGGGAGGTTTCAGCACGTGCAGCCGGAGCAACGATGTACCAACTGACCGTCAGGCCCGAAAATCACTTCCAAATTTCATTTCATTTTGTTTCTTATATGTATATTCTAAAGTAGGTACTTCTATTTTAAGATGAAATTTGAAGTATAGAATACCGTCAAAGTTCAAACAATCGAATTATAACAATATGGTTCCATAATCCCTCATGAACTTCAATCAGGGAAATTTTAGTAACAGAAATGGTAAATATTCACTCTTGAATGTATAAGAATGTTGAATGTCTAAATCTTGATTGTTGAATGTTTAAGAAATTAATAATCTGTTATTTGAATTTGCAATACCTATATCGGTTTCAGTATGTTTCATTTTACCTTGGATGAACAGAATGCTGGAGATAGAAGTGAATTCTTTTAAGAAGACTAATTAATAATGGAGTAATTTACATACCATTTCATTAAAAAAAATAGGGGCGTTCCTTGGTCTCTTCCCTGTGGAATTGTTCTAGCAGAGGCAATATCTCACACAGAAAGTTTCACTACCATCTGACACGCTAAAAGAGAATATTTCTCCCTCAGCAGAATTATTTTTGGGCGTTTCTAAAAACCACAGGAATTTAATAACGTAACGAAAATGTTAAACACTATTACTACCACTAAGAATCTGAGGAACATTTTTATAATTTATGTTGTTAAAATATCAGTCCCTTTATACGCCCACATCTAGATAATTATAATATTCTCGTAATAAATATTTGCATTAATCTTAAATTTCATACTACCTAAATTAATTTAAAATTAGATACAGAAGTAATGTACTACTGCCTATGACTTTTGTCGAGTATAACGACATAGTTACGATCCCGAATGTAGTAACATTGTTTCTCCTTTTGTTTGACGTAGTACATTTCTCAGCAAGTTCGCCGAAACGTTCTCGAACGCGTTAAATCGTCCGTTCCACGTTCCTCGACTTTTGAACGCGTTTCGTACCACCTCTTTCGGGTCATCGGATAAAGACAACCTGGCCAAGCGCCAATGAAACTCGGAAGGAGTCCAAATGTTTTGCATGTTCCAGGAAATGCACCCGACAATGCGACGGACCACAAATTTTCCGGAGGTACGCCCATGTTGCATAGGAAAACTAACGTAAACTCGTGAATAATGCGTGTTTAAGGCTATCGAACATCGAATAAATTTGGGGCTATCAAAACGGTCACAATGACTGGGAAAATACAGTGATTTCTTATAAAAATTAAACCGATTTATATCAATGCATCCTCTGAGATTGTCAGTCACTAATCCTCGTCAGTTTTAGGGTTAAAGTGGAAAATTAAGTACTTGGAAATAGAAAAGCTTTCTTCCCTATAAATGACAAATTTAATGTATAGTAATTTTTCCCCAAATTTCTTTCCAGAAAGTGAAGAATGTTATCAATTTTTCGACACTAAATTTGCTAATAAAAAAAGCACATTGTACTCCAATGTCTAAGTACTTTATATAAAATCTGTGAGTAAAAATTGACAATAATATGTTTCAAGCTACCGTTACTATATTATTACCGGTAAATTTTCTCCTCAAATCTCAGATATTCGAATACAAATCCGCCGCATAAAAGAAAAACAGTATATAAATCCTCCACAAGATATCGAAATAAATATCATTGCCTGCGCTTATTAATAATCTCCAGTAACTATAATATAAACTATTATTTTCCACGTGCAGTCTGTCATTCTACGTGAAAAATCGTCAGACAGGCAATTGTCTCAATTAATATAACCAGCAAAATATACAATACAATAATAAATCTAAATTCAAAGTAGAGTATTTTAACCACTTAAACGGCATTCCAAACGTCGCCACACAACCGCCCCCAACCTTCACGCGCGAAACCGATTCCATTTCGCCTCCCTGCGCATATTTACCCTGACAGTGAAGTAGTTGATGAACATGCTGACGACCCTGTCCTCTTCGTTCTCCTCCATCGGTTTCACGCACATCTTCCTCCTGGTCATACGAACTGCGGCGCGTGAGAAACAGCAGCAGATGTCCACGAATTCCTTCGCGTGAAAAGAACGCGCCACGTCCTCAGCGTCCCTTCGCGTTCACCAACATATCGGTCCTCGAGAGCACACGGTCGACACACATTCCTCGTGAATTCATCTCCCCCTAATCTCGCCTTATCGACCCCAACTCGCAGTTCCCACTAGATGAAGGTTACTTTTCAAGAGTTCCCTAAGAAATATCGTCCGATTGCAACGATGGCACGCTGCAGCACGTAAACAACGGAGATATCGCGTTCGGTTCTGAGTCATCGATAGTATTTACCGTCACCAATAAGCTCTCTGCGCAAAAATGACGAGGATTTTCATTCAGCTGTTGCTACGAATTCCTGGAATCTATTAGAATTCGTTTTCGTTGGTTGCCCATAAGATTTCTCCTGTCAAAATCTCCACTGAGGCTCGCGATAATCACACACTACTTCGTTAGTTTCCACCGCGGCTGGTAATTTCTCACTGGTGCACCGTCAATCTCTCTAGCCGTCGTTATTGTACACCTGGACTCATTGTTTACACGCGAGTCCTGCGTCGTTTCTGGCTTCCTTTCACTCTAGTCTTATTACTCTTCACCGGGGCACCGTTCAGAGGAGCTGCCAAGTGATTAATGGCTCTTTTTGATTTAACGTCCGCGGGTTTAATCAGGCTTAAAGGCTGCTGGACCGTTGACGAGGATCGCGCCGTTCGGGTTAAAAGTACTCCTTGTCACTGAACGCGCGCCACCGGCCGACGTAGCAAAAGAGGCGTTATCGTGCACGTGTGGGAGAGATAAGCCTGCCCAATGTCAGGATGCAGTGTAATCTGCAAGCTGCGTCACTTATATCGCGGCTGGGAAGCACGCCGCGATAGACGCCAGGATTTAGGTGAAGATCCCCAGCTGGCGGGGACTCTTTCCCCGTCGTATCGATCGTGGATCGTCGATAATACGATTACACAGAACTGGTTACTTCCAGTAAAATTTCCTGCGCTTCGATTCAAGTACCGTTTGCACACAACAGACACTTAATTACCGTCGACCACAGAATCCTTTACCAACTCCGAATTGTAGGAACAGGTCTCCTCCAATTGGCACTTAGCTACTTTAATTCATACAGAATAAAATATCTGAGCACTTCTTAATTTTCCCTGGTGGGCAAGAGAGAAAGTAAATAACTGGTAACGCTCAACAAGTATCAGACGTACTTCCCTTGCGGTTACCATTCCCCGTTTGCCGTGAACAACCATCGAATATCGTAGTTTCGACCCCCACACATTCTATCCCCCTACCCCAAGAGGTTTCTTTTCACACGCGGAAGCACGAGGCAAAAATCCCAGCAGGCCTAGCCTCAGGTATCTTTCCACGACCACCGAAAACGGGATCGACGACTCCAGGTAGATCCTCCGGGCCTCTCGCTTCCCTTCAGAACCAACCGTGTCGGGGGATTTAAATCCACGGGCTCTTTAAACGATCTTTGCGCGCCGCTCCTGCGTCGATCGCTTGCGATTTATGCTTCTGGAGGGAGATGTGGCACGTTCACTTTTCTCAATCGTTTTAGTAACTGCTTCTTATATGATCGATGTTGCGAAAGACACGGGGATACAGTAACGGAAAGTAGTGTGTATATGTAGCCCTGGATATCAGCTATCTTCTACCGTTTTTTATATTTTTTTCTTTGTTCCAGTGATTAATTTGAGAATATTAAAAAACAATCAGTGGTCAATCTTTATTTATAACTTATTTAAATCTTGAAAGAAGCAGATAGGTATTGATTTCACTTTAGTCGTTGGTCATGGTGGAGTTTTGAGCCTCGGATGGAGGATTCTTGTTGATAGTATTAGTTCTTGATGAGATTTGTAGATCGTTTCGTGGCACGAGTAAAATTATGGGGCAAAGTGGACATTAAATTGTTCAAGGGTTAACGCAGATAACTTCTTAAACGTTGCCTAGTGGAAGATGCGGGATGGTATTTAATAATTTTTTCTGCCAGTTGTGTAATTTGCTGAATTAAAAGTAGCAGACTGGTTCGCTAGTTCTTGAAGTAAGTGGATGGTAATGTATTTTGAATTTTGCAAATCACTCATGCGGACGGGAGATACGTGTCGCGTGGAGTTTTGCAATTTGCTGATGCAGGCGATGCGAGCTCTCTTCTGAATTTTGTAATCCCCTTGACGTGTTGTCGCCGTGTGAAAACAAGGCGCGATTCATCTAACCATGGAACTGGTTTGCATTGAGTGCATTGGTGATAATTATTAATAAAGTTGACTGAAATGTTGCGAGCTACCGACGAACGCGAATATCGCCAGCTCATCTCAACTTTCAGAGCTCTTAATGTCAAGCACTCTATCAAGTTTTGCAATCTGTCGATGAAAAGTAGTATGGCTGCTTCGGGCTACTCAATTTTCCAAGACACTGTGATTAAATATTCAATTTCGTCATGAAAGGTCAACAAATGTGTCTGAATCTTTGCAACTAGAGTCCAGCAGCGTTTATATGCACCATTACAAGTTTAAAATCCATCCGACAAAATCACCAATGCTTCCACTCTAAATTCACAATTCGCCAATAAAAGTTACAATTCATATCACAATTATTAAAGGCAATTGAATTTCACTTGAATTTGCAATTCACACACGAATGTTGACACCGTCTTGGTCCAACACTTCAGCAAGAAAAATCACTGACAGAACAAGTTCCTTTGAGTTTGCGATTCACTTATAAGAATCTACGAGTCGATTAACGGTGGCACCAAATTTCGCGGTTTTTAATCGTCCAGCGCCAAGGAAACCTCGCGATAATTGCTCGTCTCGGTTCTGCGGGTATTCTGTGTCTCGACGACGATTCGAGAGACCCGCGAAAACGCAAGCGGTATTTTCAGCAGGCGTTGCTCGTCGGTTTTCGTCGATTGCGAGGACGTCGACCCTTCGGGACAGACCGAGCTGCTTCGCCTTTGATGTTCCTTTATTTGGCCACGAGTCTCTTATTTACTGGCTACTGCGCCTCGATAAATTATTGCTCGTTGTCGCTGCCATCGACGTCTCGAATTCACGTTGACGCAACAGCCTTCGCGTCGAGGAAACTCGGACAGATGTCCCTCCTTAATTGGACTTTCTTTGCACATGGATGGTACAAGCCATTCGATAAAGTATTTACTGGTGTCCAGTGGAAATGATTGTTTAACATGAACTTCACAATTTTCACGCCGCCAGCTTGATCAGTGATCTCGCGAGGTGTGTTTCTAATTTTCAGAGACGGACGAGGGAAAGTGTTCAAGAAATTGTAGAAAATGATCCTCCCTATTATGACACTTTTTGCAAACAATGAAGCTCTTCAAAAATGAAAAGTCCTTCAATATTCTTCAACTACAACTGTGACATATAAACAACACGATGTCTCACTTTCAAATTTTAACAGAAATTCACTCGAATCACTGACTTTCAAAATCTTCCAAAATACTAAGTCCTTGCAAAGCTCAGCAGATCTAGCACCTTTTCACTCTTATCGATTTTCTCTGCGAGAAAAGACGAACAGTTCCGAAGCTGCAATGATCATTTAAATGGGCGAAGGAGCACGTGTCCCTCTGAATTATGCCGCGGGGTTGCAGTATTTCGCGTTTCGATGGGATTCCGCGAGAGCAGATGATTTCGCGGCAAAATCTCGTCGTCGACTGGCGCAGATGTTGCTCATCCGGGTAGTCGAAGTCAAGGGATCCTTGGGGCGCACCTTTGTACCACGACCAAAAACCCTGCCCCTGCATTCAGGTGAGGCGAACCGGGTCACCCCTTGGCCTCTCAGCCCCTCGGTCGCGCCGTGCCACCGGTAAGAAGGACAAAAACGTCTTCGGGGGGTTCTCAAATCGCGTCGCACGAGCTCCACGGTGCAGCCGGGACTGCGCTGTGACGAATGCTGCCCGCAGATGCGGAAATCTGCGGGCGAGACCCGCTGTTTGCTCGTTCCGGGGACCTCGTTGGCGTTCGACTGTTCCAAAGCGACTCGAGCAGATCGGCAATCAATGTCTTCCTTTTACGTGCAACTCGTGTCCCGTCAGTTCCCCGCGATGGGGATTTGAGATTTTGGGTCGATGAGTTGGGGGACGTTGAAATTTCGGGTGGGTAGGCGATGAGGCGTTAAGATTTTGCGTCAGGGGATGATGGGTTGTTGAAATTTGAATCGATGGACGAGGAAACGACGAAATTTTGAGCTGGTGTGTGATGCCAAGGTGATGTTTTGTGGCAGGGGCGGTAAAACATTACGATTTTGGATCGAGGGGTTATAGAAATTTGAAAGTTTATGTTGGTGGATGATAAAATATTGGCATCATACACCATCTAAAATTAAATGATAAAATGATAAAAATTTTGCATCTATGGGGAGCGTAATACCGAGATTTTAGAATACTATACGAGTCGAAGTCGATATTTTGTGTGCATACATTATGGACCATCGAAACTTCTGCTTTTTCTCTGTACCAACTCAAGTTTCCCAACGCTTTCGATGGTCAATGTTAAATTCTTGATGCCTTATCCAACAAGGTGCTATCTCTTCGCACAAAAAGACTGTCTTTTTGTCTCATTTATTATCGTCCTTGGTACCCAACTGTAATTAAGTATCTCTTAATTACCCTGCGCGTTAATAACTTGCGGACAAGGGGCAATTGAATCGAAAACGTATTACAGAAACAGAGTACCTCTGCGGTTAGTGGAACATTATTTTCGATCGTTTCAAGTTTCAAGATCGTCCACGATTTCCTTGGCCAACTCCATAGTGGAGTAATGAATGTCGAGGATTTTATTTGTTCTGGAACGAAAGGAACCTCTTTTATCGGTAACTCGTTGAGTACAATTAACATTCTTCGATTAAAATAATTTTCAAAGCGAACGAAACCAAAAGATCAGGTGGTGAAGTTTCGCTTCCCTTGAATTAATTTAAGGGAAATTCTGCGAGGTTTAAAGTAGGTGTTCTGTGTTTTAAATTAAAGATCGTGGAGCAAGTTTATGGGAATCGGCTGTACCAAAGAAATTTTATGGAGCACCATGTACATAATAAGATTGAATTAGTAGATAGTTAAAAATTTAAAACCCTTTGGAATACATGGAACCTTGAACGCACAGAAAATGAATTTCAACTTATTTCTCAACAAAGATAATTTAATTCTTTTTCTACTTATAATATTACAGATTGAGATCGTTTGATCTACCATTTAAACCCCTTCTACTGTTATTTTGCAGACTGTGCCAAAAAGGTTAAGTAGTACTTTGCTACCTGATGTTATAAATATGAATTGAGGGAAAATATAAACAGAGGATCTTAAATATTGAAGAGTATGATATTCATAACACTGCACGAGAACCGTATACATATGTATAAATAATAGACGTTCTAACGGAAAGACAGCGGTCAATTACGTCAGAGAAATTTATGATTCACAACGGGACAAACGAGAAGTACCAAAGAAACTTGTAGTTTTACCGAGTTGCCTTTATCGATCAACGTGACCCGCCAACGAAATCGAAACGTACTGGGTGGATTACTAAACTGAAAGAGAGACCAGTTCAAAGAGCACTTTAATGCTGAGAATCCCAGACAGCTCCTTGTCAAATTCCTGTGTCTAATTCACTTGAACCAAGTAGTACAAACACAGTTTCGTATCATCGACTATGTTATTCACCTTTCCTGAAAACAATTTTATGAAAAAGTAGCGAACACCTTCTAAACAATATCCACTGAAGTAACTGAAGTACACCCCTTTGTAGCAAAAGAATACCCGTGTGCTCACACAAAGACTACCCCAAAAACGTCCCAGTCATTTGTCCTGCACCTGAAGCCTGTACGAGTTTGTCTTACGCCAAGCGTCTCATACTCCTTCAAGTGTTATTCCTCACTTGCACCGCGCTGCCTGCGCGTTTCCCTGCGTTTACTACAAATCGACACGACATGCAACACCTGCGGAGCGCCTAGCCACGGCCTAGAAAGTAATCTAGCACGTGAGATTTGAGAACACCTGCAGCCAGTCGACACCAAGAAGACACCGGATCGATATTTTCCGTACCGCGTCCCGTCCATCCGCTTTTGCATCCGCCGAGGGAGAAGCGACGTGTCGGTTTACGCAACGAAATTGAAGTGAAGGGCAAAGGTGATGCCTCCCGCGAGAAGGCACCCTCTTGTCTCCCATGAAAGGAGGGAAGAAATTGCGACCGAGCAGCGTGTCGTGAATGTTACAGCACCCGCGGACTTAGAAATCGATTACTTTGGCCGGCTTGGCTCGATGATTGAATGGAAAAGGTTGCAGCGATGCAACATCATAGTTCGATGCCAACTGCCATTTCGCGAAAGCAACGCGACCCTGGCAAATGGATATTCCGTTTGGTAGTTTTTTATGTGTAGAGAACGGATTGGATGAATCAGTAAGATGAACGGATTTTTGAATCTTTTTAAAACACTATAGTAGATACATGATTATTAAGAAGAATTTTATATAGCAGAGATCTGACTTGAATTTGGTGCAGAGATGGTAAGATTTAGATAGAAGCACTTTAGGACCATAATAAAAGAATTAAAGTACAAAATATGGTTTCAATATATAAATAAATATATAATAAAAGTTTCTGCAAATAAATATGAAAATAGATAAATATATCTGAAGTTTAATACTTTATACCATGTAAATCTTGTTCAACGAGATCCGAAGAGGATTAATATAAGGCTGCGTAGAAGACATGTACTATTGAAATCAGCATATTTGTAAAAGTTTGAAATGGCAGCGCGCGCGACCGTCGACTTCGAAGAACAGCGACGAAACACAATGGACGTGGGTGTTTGAAGTGCTCGTTGTTCGTCTGAATATAAGAGAAGGCGCGCGGTACATCAGCGACCGTCCGATGCAACGAAAGGTTCGAGAGATCGAAGATACGTGATCGGAAAACCGAGGCTCCGTTTTCCGTGCCTCGAAATCGAAATGCTTCCCAAAGGGGCTGTGGCAGAAGCCAGGGAAGCCCGGTGTGTATTTTAACCGGAAGCGCTGGATGTAAAGCTGCATCAAAAGTCTGAACTATGACGATTTATCTTTCGACAGTCCAGGAGATTTCTGGGGAACACCAGAGTGGAGAATTTTCCCCTTGTTCATTGTCGTACAAGAATTAAAAGAAAAATACGAAACTCCAGAGTTCTTTAGTCTGGTATAAAATAAATATTCCTAAAAACCACTACTTAGTGATTTGACGACACTTGGAGTGTCATTCAAATTTCAGATTATTACCTCGAATATTATCAAAAATATTTTTTACAATTTATAGAATTAATAACACATTAGCCAAAAGTACCAGTCACAATTTATATTCATCTCCTTGTAATTAATTCGCAAAAAATACTTAATTTTTAGTTCAGTTAATATTCACCCTCATCAATTTTCATCGACAATGTAGACACACAGGTTTCGTTTCCTCTCCCTCGCTATTTATAGGCAAAAATTGATCGACTCGTCTACCAGTAATTACAAATTCAAACAACGGAAGCCGTTCTTCGTGCATCGACGTATCCTGCAAGAGGACAGGGACGATAAATCGCTGAAGAAAGGACTCGTTTATCGTCAGCTACGGGTCCCGAGGCAGATCTAATCTGCAAGTCTAATGCACTTTGGCGCAGCGCTGACAGATTCGCCGAAAGTATTCCTGGTGATAAGGATCTACGACGGGGCAGCATACCGAAAGATCTTCTTCAACGCGCGGAAACAGGAGACGCCCAGGGCGTTAATTGCGAGCTCGAGGCGGCGTGATAAAATAATTACTCGGGGATATTTTACCAATTAATGGTGCACAACGACCTTCCCAAAATTCCTGGTAGCTGATGGCGCGGGTAAATGAAGAGTTTCGTCGACGAAGAGCAAGTAATAAAAATTAATAGATATAAAAATAGACTTCCACGCATCAACAAATTTTTTGGTATTTGTTTCGTATCATTAGCCAACTTATTGGTACTTTTAAATAAAGAAATAAAGAAATTTTTGTAACAAGAGTTACCTAAGAAAATTGTGACAAGCATACAATTCTTTTTATGATTAATAAATAACAGGTGATTTGAATTTATACTGGAGGTATACTGTGTCAAATATCTCTCCCAAAGAATTCCCTTGTAACCTCGGATAATACTTTATACTTAAATAATAATCTACAAACTGAACAATAATTACCCCGTTTACAATTCTACAATTCCTTTTCGTTTTTCTGCCTTTCTTTTTTAACGTACGTCCGTTTTTCTACCTCATTTGTAATTAATTGTACCAAAGGGTTGTCTAGTCCGGCTATTGTAATTAAATTAAAATTAAAAAAAAATCGATGTACCAAAAATATAGAATAAAATTGTATACCTATATTCCAACAACCATCTAATTTCCCTTGCAACGATAAAACGCCATTGAACGTGTATCGCGTTTCACGAATCAAAGAAACGATATACTTAATATATTAAAAAGTATTCCGTACAATGGAACACATATGCATAGAGTCGACCATTTTACAATTCCGTCATTCATACGCCCAATATCAGAGTTCCCCGCAGTGAAAGGGTTAAGCGTGGTGTATTATCGAAGTTGTAAAATTATAGGGACTTACAGGGAACAAATGAAATCTACTTACGACGATTCTGTTGGGGGTGACGTCCAAGGGTCGTGCTCCGAGGACAGGGGTGGCAGGCGCGCTACCCCTACGACAGGCCTTCTCGTAGGACGTGTCTGAAACATACGTTTGCAATTTAGCGCAGGGTAATTCGATGAGTGGGCGTCTCCGCCCGATGGGGAGAGGGGGGCAAACGGCAACGGTAATTATTGTATCTCGTTTCAAGCGCGCGACTGGTAATTCGGTCGCGAGCAGTGCGAGGTAAACTGAAACCGTATTGTAAAAGTAATCGCTTTTGTCCCAGGCTTCCCCGTCGCTGGGAAAATATTATATGTATACCATTCAGCTTGAAACCGAGTTTTCACGAATCACCCTAATTTTATTGAAACGTGGTCTATAAAATGGCCACTGCCTGCTCAACCTTCGCACCACGAATTCGGTGTGTTGCATATCAGCAAGTATACACATTGTACATTATTGAAGTGTAGCAATCATATTTTTCTTAATTACACTTGTATAAATTACAAGTGATGCAAACGAATGGCAAAGAGTGGGGTGACTTCACACGGTTGGTATCTAGTTCGCGAGCACTTCTATGATATTTCGTGAATATGGTGTTATTGTTAAACCACCCGTGCGAAGATGGTCCACTTTCCGCCACGCACCTGTGGTAGTTAGAAAATAATAGCTAAATGATGAAGATGTTGCAGTGGCCTGACACCCTCGAGAAATCTCCTCAGTTCGACTACTCGTTACATATTCCGATTTTTTTTGTAACTGCGCAGGATTGCAATTATTTGTTTATGCCCATTTTCGATTCTTCAGGGTGAGAAACACCCCTTATGTTAATATCTGATTTCCTACTTTCCTGTATATCTTGTAAACTATAGTAGATATTGACGGCTTTGCACAGTAATACATTGTCTAATAATTTTTATACATTTACTACAATTTGCAAGCTACACAGGAAAGTAGGAAATCACACATTAACCTTTAAAGGGTGTTTTCAAAAAAATCGGAATGTTCGTGTAATCGAATTCCCCTTGTTAGCGGAGATAGCACTGATTAAAAAAATACAGAACCTTATCTCAGATACCAATCAAAATCCCTAATAGTGTCTCTGCATGGAAAGGTTCTAACTTCTATCGCAAAGACCGAGTCAATTCATTCACATTAGTTCCAGCCTCTCCCCAAGCTTCGCGAAACGCAACACAAGGAGAACGGAGCAGATTTCTCATGATCGCAGATTTCTCCTCGCGAGATGTTTATCGGTTGATTTTCACCAGCCATTAACGCACCTGCAATGCGATCCCAACATACGCGGAAGCTGCTGCACCAGATCCCGAGCGCTATTATCCAGGAAGGAGAGGGGGGCACGGAGCGCGTAGATTCGTGGGCGCGATTAAAAAGAACTTCCGTTTCGAGTCTGGTCGTTGGCATGCCTCGAACTCGGTCACGGCATAGTTGGAGCAATGCTGGAACCCGGCGATTTCAATAACGACAACGGTGCATTGTGCGGCTACGGGGACCATTCAGGGACCCCATAATGCGGACGTTCCGTCGAAAACGCGATGGCAACGCTCACAATGACCCGAGAGGGGGACTGCTCCCGCGCAGGTACAGCGACGGTCAGTTTCATTTTACCTCGGAATCCGTGAACAGAGGAAGCGATTGTTACGACCTGGTGCTTGCAACGTGATACCTGTTGTTACGCGTTCCGTGGCCTTTAACAATGATCCGCGATTAAAAGTGGCATAGGCACGTCAGGTCGTGCTGCTGGTCACTCAGGAGAAGCCTGAGAGACTTGGATTAGTACCTGATTCGCTTAACAGGACTTTCTGATTCAAATAATTTGTCAGTGTGTAATTATTCAATGTAGATGTAATGATATTTGACTGCATCACATTCAATGCTTTGCAGGAAATATCTACGCCAGGACTCTCTAAAACCATGCGCAGAATGCAACCCTCTTCTCGTGTTGAAGTGTTAATGATTCCCAACAAGATGAACAAATTATTAAATTCATTCCATTGATTTGTGACTTTAGCGTTGGTAAAAAAAGTTGAAGCAAGAATGAAAGAATATTCCTCGATTTTTCGCTGCACCTAAAAGGAATAATAACATTGCAAATCTTATACAATAACATTCAGTAAATCTGTGCAAACACACGTACCGAAATGCATCATTGGAACATTACCAGAAATTAAGGAATGATCTTCAAGTATTTAGTTTCAACTCCCCATTTGAAACCGAATCCCTAACACAATCTTTAATTCTACAAATCATCGCGCCACGTTCCAAACGCCTCGAAGCAGCTTCCAACCCCGAAACGCAGCTTCGAATAATAAGTGTCGAGCTGGAATCATTTGAAAGCGAGCTCGGTGGCCCGTGGTCGATCAATTTAAAAGCCATTCTCGAGACGACTTACCTTGTGTCCATTTAAAACCAACTAGCCACTCGACGCGAGCGAGCCTAAACGAGTGGCGTTGCTTCGAGGGCTCTCTTTCGCTCCTGCCACCCTCGCGCCAGGTTTCCAGCAACGGAAATCGACTGAGAGGGGAGACAGGAACGAAAGCAGCCCTGTAATTAACGCCCTTGCAGGCCCCCACGAGACCAGCAGAACCTTTCTCTTCAGCCTCTGTGTTTACGGTCAGCGGTTTAAACGCTTCTCCAGGCACAAGAGTCTCGAGTTACTTGGCCTTTCTTCGTGCACCCTGCGCCCCCTGGCTTACGATCTGGCTCAGGACACAACGAGATTCGGACGTTTCTTAACGCTAACGATCTGCTGGCTTGGTCCCTGTGGCTTTATTTCGTTTCAAGTTACTCGGGGCTCCAGGGTTCTGTGCTCCGCTAGATTGTAATTTGGGCTTGCACGCTGAAGGAACACTTTGTGACGACGGGGATGAAGGCAAGATGCTACCCTTGCCACCTACTTAACCCCTCAACGTGGAAGCATTCTCTTCTAGAGAGTTGCATTGGTCGAAACGCTGAAACCTACTTTTAAGGAGGGTTAAACACTGTTCTAAATGGAGCCGGTAACTTGGCACGCATGTGTGGAGCCGAGGTGACCACATTTTCATTCGACATCTGCTAAACCACGAAACTACAGAAAGTAGAGATATGAGAAGTGCTCGGTAAACCTCTGTTTCGGGTGTTCAATACTAAATAACCCTTGGACTAGAACTGTAAATATTCGAATATTTGAATAATTTTGAATACGAATAGTTTCTTTGAATAATTCGAATATTCGAAGACTCTTAATTATTCGAATCTCAAGTTTGAATACTTACTCCTAATAATTCCAATCTCAACTTCGAATACTCCTAATTATTCGAATATACAGGATGACCAGATGGTGATATAATCGAGGGATTCCACGTGAAATGACGAATTAGAAATGTAGAAATAAATTTTGTGAGATTTGAATGTTAATTGTTACCTTTTTTAGGTGGTTAGTATTTTAAAATCTTTCCCTGGGGAGATACAGTCATGTTCAGTTTAAAGAAGAGAAGTTTTTTTGGTGGAGAAATAGCTTTGCTACTGACAGGTTGTTATGACAGCGTAGGAACACCTTCGGCGTGACATCCAATCGAGGGACGACACTGGACCTCAAACAAAAGACTCTCCACACGAGGGGAAATCAGATCCAGTCTTCGCTGTCAAAATACGTAACATGATATTGACAGACCTTAGTCGAGTCAAAATACCTGGTACCAGTGTACACTGGGTGGTCATAATGTATCAGTGTCACCTGATGCTTGACCAGCTACAGGTAGAAATAAAACGGTGCGATTATTTTAGAAAACGAGTTCATCTCTGTTACATGAAATTAACTATGTATCAATATAAATGGTCTTTAGATTAAGATACAGTAGTAATCTTTTCTTACGGTAACTACATGTTTGTTAATAAAATTAATCAACTAATTTAATAAAGTGATTTCAGTTAATTTTAGAATGATAAAATAAGATGTCTCAGATTAACGTCGATCACGATGCTTTACGATCCCTTAAATCTCCCTCCGGAGTTTTATTACGTGCTAGCATTGGCGACAGAGTATTAAGCATGCTCGAAGTTAATTTATCGCCAGCTGGCCAAACCAATCGCGGCGTTAACAATCTTGTATCTCGCAGCTTCTTCGTTCGCGACTGCGCGAAGTTCCACCGTAAAATTTTACCATTGCTGTGGGCCTGAATCTTGCGTCTTTACGACATCGTAAAGTCTGTACTACGTAAACCAGCCTTTGAAAATGGATAAACGAGCCGTAATATTTTCGGAACATGGAATATCAGGAATAAAAGGAAGTGTACATACAAATTCAAACCTTCTGCGTCGACTACTGTATCAAAATAGAATCGAATTCAAACGGAACTCGTAAAAATTCCAAATAAGATGATATCGAGTCGCAAGTGGGGTATCGCAGTAGTTATTAGGATCTTCTGGGACAGCTCTAAGGATCCTAGAAGTTCATATGTGCCAGTGGTGTACCTAAATCTAATGTATTCTTTACCACTATTTCTCATAATTTTTCTCATATTTTCAGCACAATAACATAATTAACCAACATTTCGAGAAAATCCTGTTACAAAGCTTCGCCGAGAAAGGAATATGTAAATTTTGCCTATCACTGCCGTCGAGTTTGAACAGTCTAATCGGAGGAGCCGAGATGCACGTAATACTTCCTAGGGGAAAAAACTTTCGTGCCGCATCTCCAGAGTCCAGTTGTCAACGGGAGGATAGAAAAACTGGTCCCACTGACTGGTCGCGTACCGCGGTGCACGGAGGGAAAAAGACGGCGCACGTGTCGCGACTGAATGGACGCTTTCTTTGCCGACGACGACCCGTGACACGAATTCAATGGGCGTACGACAAAGGAACGGTGCACAAAAGGCAGACGTCTTCTCGAAACCAAGCTGCGCGACAAACTTCGAGGAAGATGTTCCTTGGTAACTGTGATCACCGATTGGGTATCTAATTCCGAGTTACAGGATGAATTAAAGGTTCAGCAGAAGGCGATAACGGGGGATGTTGATTCAAGAAGGAGGGCCGAGAGAAAATTGCAATCTGTGGTTGGAAATAATTGGGTAGATTGTTTGCTCAAAGGACAATTGATTGTTTGGAAGTTATTTATGTGAATTATTGTAGGTAAGTTCTATTTGTGGTCACTGAAAGGTACTTCATTCTGTGAGATTTTTTTTTTTTTTAGAATTTGGTGTCTGCGGGAGTTATGTAGGTTTTTCTTATCTTCTGTTTTTTGTATAGTTCCCTTCTAGTTCCGGTATTTAGTGAACTTTTGAAGTTTTGATATTCAGAAAAAATTGAAGAGTCCTTGTAGAAAATACAGTACGCACCAAAATTAAACAAAAAATTTGTGGTATTCAGTGGTAATACTATAGTAGGTATAGAATTAGATTTTTGACACTTACAGTGTTTTCCACAAGTACTCTTCAATTGTAGATTTACTTTGAACGCATCATGTTTTCTTTACACCAAGCATAAATTTATTTCGCAACTACTTAGGTGGTAGTGTCGATAACGAAAGCACGCGGATATCATTTTTTTATTTGCTCGAAAGGGGGGGCGAGTCACGTTTGTCACTTGTTGAAACTCGTTGAATTTTATCAGGGGAATGAAACGGTCCCGCTCGCGAAATAACTTTTTACGAGCGTCGTAAAGATCCGAAATTCTCGCTGCCGTGCTAGCAACTAATTAATTCCCGGTTTACGACCCACTGGCATATGGAGGACACAGGGTTACTTACGACGATGATGCTCCTCTTAATCCTGTTAGTGCAGAGCATTCTTGCGAACAATTTCAGGGACTAACATAAGCGAGGCATCGCTGCACAAATAATTGCTTAATTGCTGCACTTAAGTGCGACATTATCAGTGCCCTAATTTTAGACGAAAGAGATATTTAGCAGCTCCATTACCCCTAGCTGACATAAATGAAGAACAGATAATTCTATTTACTTCAGGATACTTTACTCAGTGAATTTCGTGTTGCATCTAAGAGGCCCTTTAATTTAGCACATAATTATTTCCTACAGTACAAAAAGTTTACATTGCTCTACTATTTTAAAAAAAATACCCGAGGGATCATGAAACCCAGAAGCCCTACTGTTCCAAAATGTACAATAATCTCTATACCATTAACAAGTCCCGTGTGGTGGTGAAAATACCAATTTTTAATAGAACTATAAAAAGTGATGAAAACTGTACATCACGTATTAAATTACAGAGGAATGGTAATTGTATTACATTCTTTATAAATTTTAGTTTTTTTGTCCCATTTCGATTTCATAACTGAGTTGAAAAATATCTTGTTCCCTTTCATCAAAGTTTCACTTCCGATAAATATCTCGTGTCACGGGACTCGTTACCTAAATCCACAGCAGTGAGCACGTGAAAGCAGGATCCTGACAGAAGGCGAATTTATACTGTTCACTTTGGATAATTTTTTTGATTGCTGGCGAATCTTTACACATTTCACTGAATTTAACATTTAACAATGCAGTCTGACCTTATCTTAATTTATTAATATTATTATTATTAGTATTAACCCTTAAACCCTTTAGAATACAGAGAATGTAGAACATAAAAAATATCTATACACACTACAAATTATTTACAACATTCTTATTGCCTTTAAAAAACAATTTTTGGTAGAAAACTGGTAAGCTATTTTCAAAAAAATACTTTGACGCAACTGAAATAAAACCGTTTCAAGCAAAGTGAACGGTGTAGATTCGCCTAGAAAGAGCAAACTGCCGAGGTAGTCGCGCCACGCCCTCGCGCATCTCGAAACGCATCGACGCCGCGAATCGAGCATGAATAGCTAATTCGCCAGAAAGGGGCAGCCAGGTTCGCGACTCGCTGGTGGACCCTTTTTTCTTTTCGCGGTGCAGCTGCAGCCGGCCCCGTGCAGCGTGGAAACGCATCTTTTGTGCCCCCGAGGCTTCGAGTGCACGGAGGCGGTGCACAAAGAGCTCTCGCCAGACCCAAATGAATTGAAATTGAAACGAAATGAAACGAAACGTAGCCGACGCCCCTGCCCGCACGCCCCCCAACGTGCTCGACCCGTCGACGTCACGCTAACGGCGCAAGCACGCGAGCCCCGTAAGTCACGAGTATATTAATGATTTCGCGCGGCGGCACGCGAAACCCTTTCATCTTTGATC
Source organism: Andrena flavipes (assembly GCA_963971345.1). NCBI lineage: Eukaryota > Metazoa > Arthropoda > Insecta > Hymenoptera > Andrenidae > Andrena > Andrena flavipes. Next base: position 48,070,856 of record OZ020482.1, read on the forward strand.
GGGATCGTGTGCACGCCAGCCAGCCACCCCGAAACCGATCGATCCCCGGTTCCGTTCTCCGTTACGTTTCCGTTTCGAGCACTGTCTGCGGGCGCAATGGGGAAGGGTGCTTTTTGCTGATGGACCATTATCGGGGCGTGCTAAGAGCGCCGAACAATCGAGGATTTTTAACGAAACCGACTGGTGGCCGACGATTGATACGTCGCTCGTTTAGTGCCCCATGCGATTCTTTTCTACTGCGGACGGTTATCGCGGGGGGTTGCTGTTTGCGCGCCTGTTGCGATACGTTGAGTGTAGTTGTGGAGAGTGGAGGTGTAACGATATTGGTCCCAACTATCGATAATGCTTAGCGATATATATCTTTTCGTTCAATATCGATGTGTGAAATATATTACTTATTCAAAAAGTAGCGGTATTGATAATATCGATACAAAGATCGTATAAATTTATCGATTAAAAAGTAAGTTACATATATTCAAGAGAATACCATTTTGGATTAGAAAGAATTTTGTAAGATAAAAGTTTTTTATACCATTACGAAATTATTTTATTTAAAGTAACTAGAATTTATATTTTAATAAGAAACGTCGTAGGCATCATTCGATATAAGTGTGTGAAAAAGAATTAGGTACTGAATTTTATTTATATGTAGAAATTCGAAATTAATTAGCGTATTATAGAAGAAATCCTCTCTGTTAAAGTTTAAATTCACAAATCACAGTTTCGATAGATTAAAAGAATAATTAAAAATTTTAGAATTTTATCGATGTATCGGAAATTTAGTATTTTTATGTATTATATCTTTTTTTAACAATATATATTACCCTAGACAAAAATGTAGTACACCACTATATATTGTAGTACGGTTGGCAACCCTAGTTCCTGATAGCACAGTATACAGAGAGCTTAAGTATTTCCCAGGTTCCCACACAAAGGGTTAATGTGAAGAGCCTGTTCAAGTGTTGAATATGCGAAATTTTTGTAAAATTAGAGTAATTTTGATTGAAAAAGGCGATATGATTGATCTACCGAACGGGAAACATCTGTCGCGAATTAGTTTAATTTCCTCTGGTGACCATGGGAAGAGAGGCCGATGCAGAATCGCGTACCATTCAATGGTCGACAATGCACGATTGTGCAGCCCGCAAGGTCGACCTCTCGCATTCCGTTGCATGACGCAATGGCGCGTTAGACGCAGCCAATGTCGACTGGATTTTCGGAGGGAGAATCGGAGCACTCGTTAAATCGTTTACTGACGATCCGATTCAGCGGCTGACGGCGACCACCCAACGGGAGTATTCCCTCCTGACAAACAAGGAACTAACTCTTGCCATTCAACCACCACAAACGTCCATTACGCAACAGAGATTGGACTGCTTTAACCGTTGATTGTCCATCAATGAACGGCATCGGATTTCCTTTAATGGGCCGCCATCTTTACTTTTATCTTGATTGGACGTTGCTGAATAATTTATTGCTCGCCCTTTCAAAATAACATGTTGTGAGAACTGCAGTGGTCCTTTCTGTTAATCCCTGGTATCAATTTATGTAACTTAATCTGATTTAAACGGAGTGATCTACCTAACTGGTTGGATATTGAATTGTTACCTACTTAGATTTAACACGATAGTGTTTTGGGATATTTAAATATAATAGAAGTTTACAGTGTTATGTCTCATTTTCCCGGGATTTTCATTTTAATTTTAATTTCACCTTATTTGTCCGTTCTCTATTTATGCGTTTTCATGTCATTATAATGTGCCGAAGGGATGTTACTGTGATAAATAAATAAATTTGATATCTTCTGGGATATGGTTGGAAATATTCTGTTCAATATACAGGTGCAACGGGGGTATGCATCGTTTGCAGAAACATTATTCTGATCCAGCCGACGAGGTGGATCCTTTGAGTGCAACCGTCTGCAAATATGTACAGTGAATTCACTGACAGTTCTGCAACTGCGTGTACTGTGAACGATAAGATCACGATGCAAAGCTCGCTGGCTGGCCGTGACAAGAAGTGGTCGCGAATTTACGATCCTGATGGTGTTTCTCGACATTGGCTTTAAGTTGCACGCACAACGAAGGGAAGGAAAAGCTACCGCATTTTTAGATCAAACGGGAAAAGCTTCTTTCTTCATCCACTGTCAAGTAGTTTTGAAAAATAGAAATACCAAAAGCGTCATGTTCAAATATAAAAATAATGACGAGAATTTACTATAAAATTTGGAAAAGCTGCACATAGTACCGAGTACTAATTTGTATACAATACTGTCAAAAAATTATATTTTACTATCTAGTTACGTATGCTATTGCAAAGAATGTCTGAAAAAAGTTGATACTCATGAAAAAATACGTCTCTCAATTTCGAAGAATTAATGATTTCTTTATCTGTATTTAAACTTCAACATATGACAAGTTTTCGATAAAACTTTGCTGCATAATTTTATTATCGTGAAGAATCTTTAAGAAGAAGGAATTAATTATTCAACTTGATACCAGAATACGTGCCAACCATAATGAAAACTTCCTTCTGTGTGACCATACTTGTTCCCTGTTTGAATAAATTTACCACTATGTTAGTCACACCTACAGATGCGAAGATATTCGACGCGGACAATGATATTGAACTGCGGAGTAACAAGGGATCGCAGCATCAGTGCTTTATCATCATCTGCGCATAACCGACTTTATTATAAAGTCAACTACGCCCGAGATAAGCGCTTCCTGGGTGCTAGAAGCTCGATAGGTCGTGCTGATAACCACGTTTAACCCTACGCCATTGAATCTCCACCGGGGCTTCGGGGTAATAAATTCGAAATTGTTATTATCGTTCAGAAATATCTCCATCATCCCTGCCTCGTGACAATATTGTGTTGTGTTGGCCCTGGAATATGAAATTTGGTGATATAATTGAACGATTAATTAACAGATAGGTGGTATTAGAGGAAGGCTCTACATCCACGTGAATTAGAATCTTTCAAATTAATATACAGCTACTATTTTCTTGGAAAATGATTTTCACAAGTATCATCGAAACTTCGTCAGAGCTTTGAAGTCACTTGGAAGCTTTTAACAGGTTTCAGAGTAAAAACCTGAGCCCTGACACATTAAAGAATATCACACAGTTCAATTTGTGAAATTAATACCCGAAGACAGTAATTAAAAGAAGAAAATAATATCTTTACAAGAAGAAAGGAACTGTACCAAATATGTTTAAAAGAAAATTTTAAAAAACAACCCTCGTTACTAACCACCTGAAAACTAAGAAACTCAACACTTCAGCTATTTGATAAGCAAACGACTGAGAGAATTACACAAGCGAACAAAACTTATCGCTTCACTGACAGGTGCAAATGAGAATAATTTCAAGACAACACCACCGAAGCAATGCATAAATATCACTCCCGCCCATCGCCGCCTATTTTTCTGCTTGTGAAAATTATTCGAAACACGCGATATTCAATCCGCGGAATCTGAAAATCCCGCAGGAAGATTTTCCTTCCACATTCCACGGAGCGTCTGGCAAACAGCCAAGAATTTCTCCCCGCTAGATGAGGGAGTTCTTCAGGGGACAATGCACCACCCGAGGAACGCTCCAGCCGCTCGTACAATTTCTTTTAATAGATCATTCGCAGGCTGCCTCAAATAAGATTGACGAAACTTCTGGACCTGCAGGCTGAGCCTCGCAGACAGAGTAGATTAAACAAAGTCGAGGAAATTCGGGGAAATAGCCGCGGCGAAGTTTCTGAAAATTCAGCGCGTATTTCGCCGCAGACCGGAGTACACTAGAATAATATTATTCCGTGATTATTCCCCTCTCGAAATACAATCCCATTATTTTCCGTCCAGTGACGATGCTGAAAATACCACCTGCACGGCCGAGATAATGGAAATGGATGAAGCAGCGCTTCAAAGGGCCTGATCCGCGCGAAAATACGCTATGCAGCGAAATCTGTGACGAGTGTAGCACGATCTCTAATTAAGGTACGGCGTGGATGGAATTTGTAAGCCTTCGAGGTTTATCAACGCCGACCCGTGATTTGGAAACGCGACGTGGTTTGTCGTTCTTTGTGGCTAGAGGAGCTGCTTCGGGGGCGAAATAACACGAGAACCACGCGGTGGTTTTTATGTATGTTCGCTTCTTTGTACGATCGTCTGATGGTTGTTATTTTTTAGAATGCGTTCTACTTGCTTTCACCGGTGGAAGGGGAACGATAAGACTGTGCCTTTTTGGCTTTTGAGGTCGAATTTATATAGGTGCCATGGTGTGAAAAATTTTATACTGCAAGACTTATTTTTAGTAAAGGGTTGCTGACATTTTCGCTCGTCTGATTTCCTTTTTTTTTTTTTTCAATTATTTGGATACACTATCTTTTTAATGTAACGCTACACTTCACCCCTTTAACAGCCACCATGCATCGATCAATTTACAGGGCAGTAACCTAAAACTGGCCTCGAATGACTCCACTTCGCTTCAGACCGGAGGATTTCCGTTCGTTGCATAACTCTTCGATATTTTTTCTGCTGTGGGAACCAGTCACGAGGAAGGGGCGAGAAAGGGTGTCTCACGCCACGAAGTTATTTCGAGAACTACCCTACTTACATGCTATCTAGTCACAGTAATTTTCTCACAAGCCTTCTATTCTTCGATATGGAATCTTCAAAGAAGCTTGAAAATTACTTTAAAGTGAATGAAAATTCACACGATTCCTGAATTCAAAATGTGGTTGCAAAATAACAAAAGTCCCTCGAGCAATATATGCCTCTTGAATATAATATTACAAATAGATTTCTTGCATAATTTTCATATTTTCTTTCAATCATATGAGATAAAATGAATCAATTGTAAAGTAACGTCAATTTAAAAAAGTTTTTTGGTACGTAGATTTTTAGTTATGCAGCAGAAATGATTGTTTGACTTGAAAGAGCATTAAGTGTCTCCGTCAAAGTTGAAAATCGAAAATGAGCGTTGCCTTATGAACTGGCCTGATAAATCGACCTAGTCAGTAAAAAGACCAGCGATGACGACCGACTCGACTGGTTTCCATTGAAGTCGACCGCTAACCGGCGCGATTCATGGGATTCACACGCCATTAACCCTACGATGACTGTTAACACGTTTCAAAAAGAACACGACTCAACGCACGGGGTTGGACGCTTTTAATTTATCGCTTTATTATATAGTGGCCAGGGTTGTTCACAATGCCTTGGTCATTAGCAGCGGCGAACAAAATGCGCACTCGATCCTTTTTATGTAGCCCGAAGCTGCGTCCACCGTGAAAAATCACGCTAAATTTGCCATGACAGCAAAACACTGTTGCAAAGGAGCCGAAAGCAGTACTCTGCACAGATTTGCCCAGTGATTCTACCTGGCCTTTACTGTTGGGCTTGCTGACACAGAAGGAATTTTTTGATAATTCCAGAAATTTTTAGCAATTTTAGGCAGCAACACAAATTTAAAAAGATTTTAGATTTTCTAAAAATTAACATTTAGAACACTGTGTTAAGAGAGTTTAGTGTAGCTTTCAGGTGGATTCACGGTCTTACATTTCCACTAATGTTTATTTAAATTTTACTTGAACAGATATTGAAAACTGATCGCTCTTAGATTAGAACTCTGTAATTCTTATATTGGAGCACAAAAGAATATCAGTTTTAAAAATAATTCCCATTAAGTCCTTTGCAAAAGATTTCCATAGAAAATAGTTCATTATATCACCTAAACTTTCTGATAAAATTCTAATAAGCAGCAATGGAAAAATAAAGCCACCTCAAACCCTCGCTCCAAAATGATTAAAACCAAAACCTTCGACAGAAAGCCCGCCAAAACCAGTAAATCGTCCCAGAATTCCACGTTCCACCACTCGATCTGACAGTGAAATCAGCTTCTCGACTTTTTATCCGCGAATTATTTTCGCAAACGACACCCCCAGCCCCCCATACAACCACGTCGATTTTTCTGCACACGTCAGTGGAGTCCATCGAAAAGCTATCGCGAGAGAACTCGTACGAGCCGACCGGGGGTTGGTTTTTAAGGGCGTATCCAGCTGTCCACCCTATTGTCCCCGCTCGCAATTATTTATAGGCGAAGGATGACCAAACACAATTTATGTCGACGATACACGGGACGGCGAGACACGTATGCGCGTGCACGCGCATTGTGCATTGTAAAACGTCCGCCTGAAAGCGACGTCCCGCGCTTCCTTGGATGCATTTCGTTGCAATCGGACGAGCTGTCGCGAAGAGGAACGAGGACCTACCACGGGGGTGTGAAATTAATGCGTGTTGTGTAGTAATGTATGTAGTGTATGCCTATCACCGTGCATTTTGAAACTTGCCTTTGTGTAATATCGTGCAATTTTCTATTAACGTAATGAAAATGTAAAAAAAGAAGAAAGGAGTTGTGTTAATTGATAGATCAATTAATTACACAAAGATGTGTTAATTGATAGATCTTGTAGCTATGTAAGAATTTATAATTTGCAGAATAAAGTAAAGTCACTATACTATTAATCAGTCTAATGTTTCAATTCTAATAAGTACAGCCTTGAGCAAAAAGTACCTAAATTAATTTTCGTAATGCTTGTGGTATTAGAAAGACGACGTAGGAATTTAAATCAAATTATACTTGAGAAATTTGTATGACTTTAGACTGTGACGCTGATTTAGCTGTGTGACCGAAAATATATCGAATCCAGAATCCTGAAGAAACGTATTTCTTTGTTGTATTCCTGTTACTTTTTACTGATATTCAATTATAACTGATAATAACTCAAAGTTTCCATCTGACCATAGCCTGCTTTCTATTACCATTAGAAGCTCGGCGATAAATTTGCACCCTTGATAAATAAGATTAGGTAAGCTAAAAAACCCCTCACAATTCTTTCCCATTCATTTTCAAATCTGCGAACAAAAAGAGCTACAAATTGTCAAAAAAATCGTGTTGTGTACACACCAATCGTCGCGAACTTCTCCCCAAAATGGTCCGATTTTTTTCCCCATAAAACATACCACCGTGTTGGTCGTTGCAAAAGTCGATTCGTCACAGTCAGCTTTTCTAGTTTCCCGAATTGGACCAACTGGACGATGGTCTTTCGTCGACCAATCCTGTTGGTTACATCTTTGGACGAACCGTGAACCAGGTCACGTAAATCTTCACGACTATTGTAGGAAGGGATCATAAATTCAGGAACGTCGTTTCCGACAAATCGCTCGCCCTATCCGCAGCGCCATTAGAAATCACTTTTCCAGATGCATCGGTGCATACGCGATTGTATGCAGAATAAAGGACGCGTGTTTCCAAGAACCATTTGTCAAGCGAACGTCAAACAGAGTTACGCGTCGATTTTCCCAAAATTCGGGTGGCTTTTGTAAAAACACTGACCGTGTCAATGGATTGCGCTCAGTCATGGGTATGATGTTACTGTGTAACGTATTCGGTGTGTTGCAATAGTGTAATAATATGCAATGAAAATAAAAATTTAATCGGATTTTGGAGTACCAACTTAAAAATTTATAGTATTAGTTTAGTATGTAGGCACACGAAATTCTATGGAAAGTTCGTTAATTTATGTAGTGGAGATTGTGAATTTCACTTGGACTTGGGCTGGTGTTAGGAATGTTTGATTGTAAATCAAGATTAAATTAAAATTCCTGGCCAATTTGGAGGGAACTAAATAAATTTTGTAATCGTTAGTCAAACTATTGGACTCTCCCTGGGGAAAATATTCTAAATTTCATTTTTAGGGTTAGCAAAGTTTGCTTAGAAACTCAAGTGTGGTACACGACAAGGTAAACACCAGTCTAACTAAAAATACTGCAGTAATCATTATTCCTAATGAATGAAAGGACAAAAGCAGCGCATTCCAAGATAAAATCGCCTCTCACAATCGTTGCGTATCGCGTTTCTAGATCACGAGCGGTCAGTGCATACGTATGCATATTAACCTGACGCATTAACGGGTTATGCACTTTCGAATTCTAATCGAGGTAACGAGAAAAACTCGTTCGCTAGAACTCGAACGAGTTCGCGGAACTTTCTTCGGCTAAATCAAGCTGAAACATTAATAACGCCTCCGCAATGTATGGCGACAGTGCAGTCGTATGGGAGTTGTACGTGCCATTTTTCTCGCTGCAATTTTCAGTTTTTAGGAGCATGATAAGTAAAACACTTTCCGCGGTGAATGAGAATACGAAAGTAAATACATTGGAAAATGAATATTCTAATCCAAACCACAAGATTATTGCGAGTGTTACAAAAAGGAGTTTGTTAACACTGTATTAGTTCTGGTTGCAATAAGAAGCCTAATATTGAACAATGAAGTGTTAAAAAAAAGCTTTCTTTAGCTTCATTTCTAGTTTTATTCGTTATTCTTTTTTAATAGCAAGTTCGAATAAAGTGTTAGAAGCCCTCGCCAATAGTATTACTTAGCAAAATACTTCACGTCCGTACCTAATACGAATTTTACCAAATTCTTCCTTTTCTACCCAGAATTCTCAATTCAAAAGACCAATAGTAAATACTTATTCCGGAACAATGTAAACCTTCTGATTACATTCAACCAGCACTACTGAAAGCAAGTACTTTACCACCAGAACGATGCACAGTGGTAGCATTCTTGAAGCCGAAGCCTACACCAAGTACTTTGTGGACTCACCTGAAACAGAAAACCAAACGAAATTGTTAATATCACAGCACTCCTAATACTCTCGTTCGAAATTAGTAATTACCATACCCCGAACTAAAGTACACAATTTTATCACACAGTCCACCATCAACACCCCCACATAATCCTCCCTTAAAACTCCAACTTCAACAATACCGAAGTTAAATTTCAATCGAAGCACGTGGGCCCGCCTGAAAGCCGAAGCCACGAAGGAGCACGGCTCCACGTTTCTTCTTCAGCCTCCAAAGTGGCCAGACGGCGCATCGCGATGGGGGCGCGAGTAGAAGAGAGCTTGGACGCGTTATGCATACGCGTACGGTGCAAATACGACCCGCGTGAATGGTATACAAATGAGCAAAGGCGGGCCTTCAAAGTGACGACGACACAGAGGCGGATCGTGCGCCCCGTGCTCCGAGCAGATGTTCGCCCTTTCGTTTCGCGGCGAATCTCTTCCGCCTGGAAAGCCGAGCTCGGCCCCCTCAAGTCATTTCTATTTTAATAAAGCCATCCTTTCGACGATACACCAGTTTCCGTTCCGACGACAGAAACGAATAAGGGAGAGCGAGATGCTGGGACGAGCCTTTTGCTCGTAATTCCTGAACGTAAAGATTGTGGGACGTATGCTCTTTGCATGTCGCCCCTACGTTGGTACGAAGAAGTCAGAGGTGGTTGGAATTCTTTGTGTACGACTCTGGAATTGGCTCAATTTTTCATGGAGCCTGAGAAATTGATGTGGGGAATTTTTCTAGGAATTGCAGAATTTGTGAACTGTGAAATATAATTATTTTTTCATGCTTTACTTTTCTGCGATTGCGAGAAATGGTAATATAACCGAATTTTAGAAGTATCGTGTAAACGTATTTAATTATTGAAATGAAAGGTTTGTTAATTTGAATGAGTAATTATATTAGTGATCATTTAATGAGTTATTTTACGGTTGAAATTTAATATTTGGAGCGTGTTTTCACGAGGATGGTTTCCAAATATGACGACAAAGAAAATCACATTTATCTTTTCGTCAGCGAGTTATATAATCTCATATCGTACGCTTTCCACCTCCCATTTTTCTTTGCATTCGTCGTTTTGACAGTCTGTTAAGGGTAAGCTATTACCCACGATTAATGGCCACATCAAATCGGACGAACCTGATTTCGCACGGTGCGCTTTATGCAGATGATACATCGCTAGGACGATTTATCCAATGAAACAGGACGACGTCCCCTTCAGAAGCAGACGGCGTTGAATTAACAACTAAATTCTCAGGCTCATTAAATTCTCGTTTTATGATTCTTTATGAATTTTAAACGTAGAAATTGGTTTGAATTGACTGCAGCCTCTGTTTACACGTCTAAATTATGCCCTCGTTACTTTTTTCTCTTTGCGGAGGCACGACTGTGAAATCGCGAGTCTTTTAAGGCACCACGTATAGTGTGTCTAAAATGTATTATTTCTAAAATATGCATTATAATGTGGGAAAAAATTGCAAACTTTGACGGTCTCTACTTTTTAAACAAATTGAAAACTAGAAAAATGATGACTTAAACCCTACCTAATTCCACGTGAACTACATCATATTTCAATGTCATCGAAATCCCTAACAATCTGAACAAGAAATTATGGATTTTGTGCGGATTGATATAAACAAGAATTGCAAACTTTGACGACGTCAATTTTTTAAACAATTTAGAACCTAACAGAACGATATCTTAAACCCTCCCTAATACTAGAATAATGCGAAACTAAAACCACTAATAGAATGCAATTCAGTATTACGAAATTCTTACAAATAATAAAATCAATTAAAGAACAACGTGCCATGGCCCAATCTACTTGAATGTTGAAATCGAAAAAACACCTGCGCATGCGGCCACCTTTTTATCCAAGGCGAACCCCTTGAATAATGAAGGCTCGCAGGAGTCACGGATTAATATCAAATGCGAATTTTATCTCACAGGCGGCCCGTGGAGTACTAATGGAATTAATGACGGTTGGTCGACCCCCACCCCCGGGGAAATGTGGATCATGGCGAAAATACCCGTGAAATGCTTATACCCGCCGTCCAACTTGAAAACCATTTCATTCTACGCAGCATATAAAGAAGGATTCTCATGGAACCGGTGACGAGGTGGCTGCTGCAGCTTGCACACCTCGGCTACTTACGAATTCCATTGTTTCAGGGAACCCTTTACTGCACGGTGAAAGTTCCCATTTGCATGTTAAATGCCTGAAGCTTTTAATTGGACATTGAGGGACAGATGTCTCCTTTATCTTCTTCATCGTTCGGCTGGTGACTCGTGGCCCAACTCAAGGGGAGAATCATTTAATGAGTAGCCTTCTTTATGATAAAGTTCTGAATCCACTTCAGTTCTCGTATATTTAATCTTGAAGAGCTGATCTCACAGTCACTGGCTAAGTTCTTTAACACCTTAGGACACTCGTAGCTGCAAATACTATTACAAGCGTCTCGTCAAAATCAAAAGATAATTTAATCTGATACAGCGACTCAATATTACGATTACCAAAACTGTGTCAATCGATCGCAACTGTAACGATCATCCCACGCTCCAAAAACGCAGCAATAAGCAAAAGGAAAGCGTGCTTTCGGGATTGGAAAAAACTTGATATGCTTCTTACATGAAACTTATAGCATCGCGGATCCTTCAAGTATGACGAACACGAATGATGCATCGCCTCGATGGAAACGAGTTTTCTATCGAGGAGATTGAAGGAGGGGGCGAAAATTCGCGGCTTTTTCTTAACGATGCAATGCCCGTGTATGGTGCAACCGACTTCCTGTTCGACAACTTTGTCGCCGGCTTGTCTGTTTCTTCTATTCCCCTCGACGTAGGATGCATCCCGTTGTGAAACATATGCCATATCTCCGCGTATTTCTTTTAAACCTTATACGGAATTTGTGAAGTTACACGGATGAGTAAATTTGGGACAAATTGCCCCAATATTATAAATTTAATAATGGTAATAATAAACCATTAATTATGGTTTAATAATTTATGAACTTATTAAATTTCTACAATAAAAAGAATTAAAACTACAAATTATAAAAACAGGAAATTAAAAACTAAAATAAAAATAAAAGATACCCCGAATTATTAAACAACCAGAATGTTCTTCTAATTTTGTAATTCAATTCATTTTCTACTGCCAGTTGCCGAACACCCTGTACATCAAAAGTGCAAAGGGCTACTTCCTATGAAACTTCATAACTAACTAATGTTCTATGGAATATTAATTAAACAGCATCGTTATTCCTCAGCTCCTCCATTCACAAAATTGAATGAACTCCTTCTGGTGTCAACGACGAGGCACCACGTACGCTGCAAATGGGTCATGCATCTCATGAATCGTAGAAATCGTGGAAAAGTGCAACAGCTTATCGCCCGCATCGGTGAAAGGTCAAGCAGTGCGTACTGTCGTGTGCCTTTTTCGCGGAATGCACGCGAATTTCCTCGAGGCCAGTTCACGTGTAACAGCCGCGTTAGATCGTACACTTGGGAAGTATTGACGATACGGTAGGTCAGTCACGTTATGCAAAGAGCGTGGGATCGACGCTAAGCGCCGCGCTAGGGCTGCAGAATGTTGCTGCACATGCTTCAGGTGGACCCTTCAAAGCCTCAATTTAAAGAAGACGGGGTACGAACACGCCCATCGTATTCTTGTTGGACATTTTTCGTATTCCATGGTTACGTTTGCACTTTGATATCAGTTGTTGGTACAAGGTGATGAGTGATAGATATATCGGGTGAACCTTGTTTACTATAGGAAAATATTTCTTGGGTGAAAGAAGTGGCTCGTTTTAAAGGAGGAGTATCATAACTATTTAAATAAGATATTTAAAGTATTAATATTGATAGTAAGTATTGCAATATTTTACCTAGCCAGAATCTGAATGCACAAGAAGTGGGGCAACGCTTCGATACACTCTTTTGGACGTGGGAATTGATAAAGCTACGCAAGTTGTACTCTGTACTCGCAAATAAATTGTATTGGAAAGGATTGAACGCGCTTCGATGTTCCATGGGGGCTAGGAATATATTTGATGAATGAAAATTACACGAATTGGTGTATAAATGATTCGTCTGGATTTGAATTTCGGAGAAATAGATATTGGAATCGAATTCGATGGAAATAAACGATCTTCTTCCTAATACGTTGCTTTCCGACGAATGAAGAATGTAGTTAATTGGCTGTCTTGGAAGAAACGAGGAAGTGGCGAATTGACATTTCCTACGCGTGCTTTAATTGCATAATAGAAAGCCCTGGTGAGAGCAGTGGGTTAACTATTAATCGGTGAATTATGTGCCACGGCACACATGCTTTCGAGGCTCAATTATCGAGTCGCGGGAGGTGATTAATAAAGAAAGATTTTTACCGGCCTCCTTCCCTTCCGGATCGCTAATGAATATTAATTAGCCGATTAAAATTCAAATCCGCTACGGTTCGATTGTACACACGTTGCCTCGCTTAATTGCAATTATGAGTGATCCTCTTTTGTAACCGCTTACTATGCAGAAATGCCGTTCTAAATGGAATATTAATGAAAAATAATATCGAACAGAGCTCCGGCAAGGAACAATAGAAATTAATATATATCAATCAATTTGCTCAATTCATTACCTCTTTCCATATGAAACATTGTCATTTCGTTCTTATCACACATATGTATTGCGATATAGATACATATTTTGGAAAGACAATGTTCGAATCAAAACTATTTGAAATTTGGATAAAGTACCTTCCAATGCCCATACTTTTGTGATCAATTACCTTTGCACAAGAAATAATTCTAAATAACTACTTTACGCCAGCTGCCTGCACCAACTCTTTTAAAATCTATAACGCTCCTCAAAATGTATAATGCTTCAATTTTTCAGCTTCTATACCTTCCCTGCATCCTGGAAAAACTCTTCCCAGCTCATAAACTAACTTAACCACACCCAGACCTATAAATTACTGAGAATAACAGCTTTTACTAACTTCAGCAGTTGGTAAGTATTTCCTCAGTCAGGACCCTTCGCCATCGACCAACAATGATGCAAAACGGTTCAACGTCCCCAAGGAAAAGGCAGCGGTGGAACAAGGAAGCGTGGTTTCGGTGTAGCCGAGCCTAGGCACGTCTAATTGAATCGAAACCCCGGCCTTGTACCCAGAATCGAACCGTGCTGCTCCTTGTACCCTGGGGAACACGATCTGGCGATATTTTACGGTGACTTCTCGGCGAACGATGCACGCGCAGCCGTGCTCGCGGAACTGGTTCCCCTCGAATAATTATTCCCTTCCAGGTAAACAGGCTTTATCTCACAATGTAGGTCCCGCGAGTGGCTGCGGGTACCGAACGTGTCAGCGAGACCAAGATCCTCCTTTCCATCGGCACGCTTCGTCCTCCTCCACGCTTTTTCCTCGTTGCACGCGATAACGCCGAAAGGAGTACCATTTTCCATCGTTATTTCTGCGCTAGTCTGAGCACCATTATTATTTATTCGTGGCGTGGTAAAAGGCCTTATTCGGTGGCCCTAGGAGATTTTGGGAAAAGGTAGCTTAGCACTTTATCTGGTGCAGGTTTTGAAGATCTTTCTCAAATTTTTGAAGTGATAAGTGATTATTGAAGCTATTATTTGTGGTATTAATTATTAGGAAGACTTGATTTGGCAGCTCTGAGTAGAAGATTTTTGGGGAAAGGGTTATAGTGATTTATGTGTTGGTTTTGAAGTATTAGATTTATGCTAATTGACGATATTTTTCAAATTTTTGAAGCCTGAAAACCTTCGTTAGTATAATTTATGGATGGAATGGAGATGTTTTAGTGACACAATTTTGTCAATGATAAATATGAGATAAGAGTGAATTCTAGGGCTCACACGAGATGATTGATGGAAATGGTAAGCACACGTGTACTTGAAAGCGGTAGATAGTGTTAAGTGACCCATTTTGTGGGAATGCCTGGTCTTTGAAGTGTTTCCAGGCTACTAGTTAAGCTTGATTACATGTAAGCGGTAATATACAAGCTGCCTTTAGTTTGTAATTAACAAAGAACAGATCGTTTCTTACATGAAGGTTTCGTTTGGAGATCTATTTCTCAAATTTGTAGGGTTATTAGTGAATAAACGAAGGGAATGGAATAACGTTAGAGGATCTCTAAGCTTCGAGTGCACTGCCTGATGCATTTTTGTAAATTTTTTCACACTAAAATGATTAATATGAGTCAAAGTAATTGGAGCCTGAATCCAGGCCAGCCATTGCATTTCTAACATGACTAAGAAGTTTACCTAATAGTGACGATCCAAATGCAGCTCTTGGCTCATCGAAAAGAAAGGAACACGATTTCTGATTTTTCTGTGAGCCATCTGGTGTCAGCCAGTTCACCTTGTATAAGATCCTCGTTCCCACCGACACGTTTCGACCTCGTTTTTGTCTCGAAACGGGGGGAAAACCGATATTTCCACGGGGCGATTACTCGGCAATAAAAGCAATAAAGACGATCGTAATTCAATGAGCGACGGTGATATCTCCTTAGAGCAAATTGCGACGTAATTGCGATCGATCAAGAACGCTGTTGCTAACTACCGCCTGGCCATCGAGGTTTTTCTTAATTTTCGTTAACGACAGCAATAAGTAATTGACAAACTTTCCCTCTTCCAGGAGAAAACACAATAATCGATATTCCATTTTAATAAATCGCCAAATAAATTACACAACTTTTAAATTACTTGCTCACGAAAAATTGAATAGTAAACCCACAGAAATTTGTTGAAAAATTATTCAAATTTTTTAACACACCTTCAGTACTAATTAATTAACACTAAATAAAGAACAAACGATGAAGAATAGAGAAGCAAATTGAGAGCGTGCATTGTAACTTTACTAAGTACCTACTTAAGGATATGAATCTCATTTGCTATTTATTAAAACAAAAAGAAGAATTAATATCGAATCATAAAATTGTCTTATCGACTTTCAAGAAAAGATACTTGCATTCAACGATCTCTTACGTAGCTCGACTACGCTTCTTCCGATCAGAACATCCAGGAAACTACATCCTGAGAACGTCTGGAGGCGATCGTTTAGACGCTGTTGAGCAATTTCCAACAAGTAGCTAGGGGTATTAAAAGCTACGAGGAGCTGTCGGTGCGCTTCAATAATTGCTTGTCGAGCAAAAGAATAAATTACGACCGATCGGCCGGTGTTACAAATAGCTTCCTGCCTATTACGCTAATAAGCGTGGTTCGAGACGCGACGCCGATGTCATTCACGTGATATACATAAATGCATCCATCTCTAGGCTCGCCTATCCGCGTTTAATGATCCTCGAGAATAAACATTTACACAAAATGTGCTCGCGAATGCGAGCGTAAACGTCTTAATCAAATATCGAACAAACTACGAACGAGCTATAGAATCACTGAGAATCTTCGCTGTTAAACGAAACGGATACTGCAAATGGAATTGCGATAATAAATTCGACGTTGAGTAAGAAAGAAAGGTAATATATTCTTTTATAAGTACAGTTATGCAATGGTAAATGATTCTTCATATTTCTTTGTTTGTTTTCAAACGAGATAATATCGTGAACAGTGGTTTTTAAATTACCAGTAGTATCTATGCTACGAGATTTCTAATTTCGTTGTTTAGATGTGCAGCTTTATAATTTTAATGTATTTTGAAGGCATCACGAGGTTCCTTGTGTTGCAGTTTGATTGTTAAGCAAGTTAACGTATTAATCATCGCTTGCCGGGGTTTAACAGATTCTCGTGAGCTGTCAGATTGTTAATTATCGTCATCGCTCTACGACAATCTGTGAAACGAGTGGTGTAGGTGGTGGAAACACGTTCAGCACGAAAAATTTCCTGTGTGCTACTTCAGAGAGATATTTTATGGAGTGTCTTTAACCCACTTGTTGTTTATTAACATTAGTCATTCCAACGGAAACGTTGATTTTAAAAATCAGTACATACTGTTGGCTCAAAGAATGAGTAGCTTAGATACTTTAAATTCAACAAGGAAAGCAATCCTGTTTTATTTAACAGAAAGATCTTTCGCGTTGCTCTTACAGGAAACTGAAAATATATTTTGAAAATACGTGCTAATTTAAACAGAGCAAAGCAAGTGGAACGTGAATCTGGGCCACTTAGAAAGTAACAATTAACTTCTACAGTCACGATGCACATTCAAAATTATACATTATAACATTCTGAATATTTGAAAAATAATTGCCACACTGAGTTTCAATTCCTCGATGCTCTTTGCTTCAAATCACCATTTCTTAATTTCAACAGGCAAATCAATCTAGAGTAACTCAAAACCACACCTCAGCCCCAATAAATTCTCAATCTCCACGATTCTGAACTGCATTCCACCTCCTTCATCCTCCAAGATTAAAAATCGCAAATGCATCTTCATTTCGTCGATGAATCCCATTTAAATGAACCCATTCATCACAGTTTCCCTCGTTGCACCTACTGAACGTGCCAAGATCTCGGCGATTAAAGGCAGTTTTCATCGTAAGCGGTACAAAGCGCAGCTCGAGTGCGGCATAAGGCTGAGCTACTCACTCGAACCCGACGTGTCCATGGAGCTCGCGTAGTATTTCCGATTGCCAGGCTTGATTCGAGGACTCTCGTTTCCCTTCGCCCTTTAGCTCAGGGCCCTTTGTCAGGGTCCCTTATCTAAGGACCGGTATCCATGAACAGGGTAAAAGAAACGAGAGCCCTCGAGGAGGGGCGATTGCACACTTCGAAGTCCGCCTGCTATTCGGTCCATTAAGCTCGAATCGGGTCACGAAAATGAATTGGACTGGCACCGATAACGTGGCTACGGGTTTTTCGTGCTCGCAATGCAAACGCGTCGCGTTTCCAACGATGCTGCGTTTTCCACACGAGGACATAGAGTATACTGAGATGATCTGAGTTGGATGTGGATGTTGGGAGTCATTAAAGTGTTTTTAGTATCAATGTGCTTTTTGAAGCTTTAGTTGGCATGAAATAATTTTGAAAATACATGGCACGATTTAGAGTTAGAGAGGAATCTTACTCGAAGATGCGTTCTCCAGTTAAATCGATGGAACTGATTTCGATCCGATTCGACTTCGATTCACTTTCGAATTCTGACCTATAACAACTTCACTTGCGACACCATTTCATTACTGGCATACGCAACGCGTAATGACCACCGTCAGTGACGATAAAGCAAACGAAAAAACAGAGTGTAAAGACCACGGTGTCCCGATAAATTCGACCACAGCCCGGCAATTTTCAGCAATTCTTATTAAAAGGATTAATAAGCGACAAGCTCGTATTGCGAAGAACAATGATTGCTCTTGCATCGACAGGTTCGGAGAGTTAATAAATAACGATTAATTAGAGTGGAGAGCACGAACGATTCGGGTTCCTCGATATAAATCTCTGCTGGAATTGGGTCAGCATGAGCGTGGCCGGTGTTAATTTATATTCTCGGAAGAGCTGCCGCGCGTTCGCGGCCATTGGACGGTGTGAGGTCACCTTTAATCGCGAACAACCGGCTGGTACAAGAGTGTTCGTTGTTCCATCGGATTGGCGTCGGTGGAGTTTAACGATCGTTCACAGTTCGCGATAAATCGTCGTCGTTAGCTCTCGCGAGGGTTCTCGGCCAGCTGAGCGTTCTTTTTTCCTGCGAGGGCGCGCGAAAACACAGCGGGCGGGGGTTAATCCTTGTGATGCGCTTATATCGAGGGAGAATTGTGCGATTTGAGTGACATAAAATGCGCTAAGTACATGCATACACTCACTTAGAAATTTATTTGCGAGAGACTGTCAATTTGAATCGACCAAGTTACGCGCTTAGACTTATTTTTCATAGTAAATTATGGAACAAATGATGTTAACCTAGATATTAAGAAATAAGAATCAAGAACAAGGCAGTGTCTTTCCAAATTAGTTATTCTTCTAAATTTCGGTGAAGAAACCTGTGTGAAGTCACTGTGGTATGCCTTGACAGTGCACCGATTGCTGGCAATACGTAAATACATCAATTTTACTCTGATAGAAGCTGTACTTTGTTTTTTAAATTATACACATGCGGAAGGAAAATTGTGATTGGTGAAGTTTCAAGCGTTTCATTCCTTTGATGTGCTTCTTAGCGAAACTGAGCGTCTGATCTAGCGTCTGATATATTCTAATGCTATGCAAATTTATGTTAATTTGAAAGAAAAATATTCAAACATAGTTACGGATTAATCAGGATCGATGTTACACATTAAAAAAATGAAAACAGTTTATGTAGACATGTGAATGATATTTTAATTTTTTAGGTGCACTCTGTTTTGTGCTCCCTAAACACTCAGGAATATTTGCTCAAGAGCAACCACCCTATACTAGTATGCATGAATTGAGCCACTTCATATCCTCAACGACATTACAATCTCAAAAATAAAATCTCAAAATTCCAACTTCCATAAACACTTCTGCATATATTTCGAAAGCTGTCAATAACTACTAACAAAAGAGAGGGTTGCCAAATGCACCTGTACACGAACTCATTTCACTCTAACCCACATTTTACCACTCTACAGTGTAAGTATTGTAAAACTACTACTGTACTCCAACTTCCAATTTCCAAACTATGGATGATGACCATTTTCGAAACTTTGGATCTTGGAATCAGGCATCGAGCCGAAGGAAGTCTCCAGTTAGCATCGTTCAGAGCCGTTTTTCCGCTGGAGATTGCACGCGCGCGTTATCTTTGCCAGCTGATCTTTCACGGTTGCCGGCGAAAATGAGAGAAAGGGAAGAGCGAAGAAAAAAAGGGGGAAATGTCGGGCGAGCGCGAGTCCTCCTGGCTTTATCGTCTCCCCCGATCGACATTCCCGCTCCGGTAATAATGATTATCGTGATAATAATTAAGGGTAATTGGAGCGGAGCTGGGCACGCGACCCTAGCGACCACAGCCAGATGCAGAGCAGTACCTCTCTCGAAACGGAGGTGCAGCTGCACGTACACATGCAGATGCCCAGCGAAGGTTCGAAGTTGGTGGTGTTTATAAAGTCCCTTCTTTTAAATTTTTCCCCTTTTTTAACGACCATTGATGGTGTAATCGCTGTTCGAGCAACGTTCAACCGTATTACCATCGTGTGTCGCAATGTAATTTGAAATTGCGCGTGCTCTCTGTTCTCAGTGAGCTAATGGCGATCTTATACGAGAGTCGGCGAGAATCAATGGTAATTAACCGAGGAGCTAATGGTGTACGGAGAGTAAAGTGGATTCTGTTAAGTCGTAACGGACGAAACTGTCGGTACACTGTAACGATATACGGAAATCTTTCTATGGTATAATTGTTGTAGGCTGGTTTGATGAGAGAAATGCTTGCAAATGAGCGCAGTTTTGATTGGAGTATGATTATGTGGGGGTGTTCTTGTAGTTGGGTGAATTCTTAATCTTAAGTATTAGTATGGACTAAAATTTGAAAATTTAACGATGGAGCAAAAATTTGTAGAATATACGAAAAGAAATTTGCAAACGTTATAATTCAGGGTTGCAGCTCCATCTTTACCAACCAAGTATAATTAATTTTTAAAATTCAATTCCACTGTTGTAAGAGTCCTCTTTAAAGTTCCAATTTCGTGGGAAGCAGTGAACGATTAGAAACAAAGACAAACTGTTTAACGAACAAGAAAGTTGTAAGTGTTCCTAATAAACGGCGACGAAACACACGACAAGCCTCAAGTAAATTATATTCTGTTAAATCTATCGCTTCGGAGTGGCTGGACGGCAGTGGTAATACCGGTTTTGCAAATTATAATTTGCCCAGCTTCATTCGTACGATGAGCGTACGACGTCTTGGGAAGATTATTCTGTTTCTTGTTGCTCCTATTTAGTATCTTTCACTTCTTCGGGCTCTTGTTCGTGTTTTTAGGAACGTGAATGCTTCATCGAACGACAAATCAGCTGCACGTGCATCTGTGCAACCGAGTGCATCTCGTCGACACGTGTTTGTTCGCATTTCAATCGTCGGAACGAGTTTGCTTATGCAAAAGAACGGCACATTCTTCAGGAATTTTGATGCTAATATCGCAACAGAAGTTCGTGAACTGGAAATTAACATTCCAAATTCGAACGAGCACTTTCCCTGCAGTGATACCTTGCTTTGAAATTTCGCAAAACGACCTATACTACTTATTAAGAAAAATTAAATATTTACGAGCGACAACTAACGGCAGAGAAATATTCAATCTTTCTACAAATTATTAACTGTCTTATGAAGAATTAGTAATTCATAAGAGCAAACTGGCTTCCGGTTTTGCAATTACTCTAATATATTATGTCCTGTTTGAAAATCCAATAGGTACTATATGACACAGAATTCAGCAAAATTACTTCTGAAAGTAGAATTCAAAGATTTAAAATTTTATATAACAAAAATGAATCGAAGATTCTACTCACATTACTATTCCTATTACTTTTTAAATTTTAAATCACTACCTTGGAATTCCACAAACGATCATATATATTATTACAAAATAAGAATTCATGCACTTCATTTCGAACAACTTTGCCAACCTGCTGCTCTTGAACGGAAACGAGTAAAATGTGGCGAATTAAAATGACCATCACCTTAGGCACCGTCATCAAAGCACGCCTAATTACAACCTATCACGAAAGCAGATTACCCAGCTTGGAAATTCCTCGTGAATATCCACCTAGAGCGAAGCGTAAACACGGCGCATGTTTCACTCCTCGATCAAGAAGAATTCGAAGGAAACTGTTATTCATCGGTCGTGTTCACGGCATCGCAGTGAATGGCTAACTTATTGTCCCTTAATGAACGCAACGCCACCGTTAATTCGCAGGTGTTGCAGCTGCGCGTGCAAACCCACCACGGATTCGAGTCATTCAATTGCAACGCCGACGAGTACAGCGGCGCATTGTAAACTGACATTTCAGATATGGTTTTCACGAGATACTATTCTGCTGCACGCTACGTTGAATAGATTAGTTAGGTTTTGACTTTGCACTTTCCCTTTCCTACGAGGCTTCCAAGGTGATACTAGCAACTGCTCTGAGTAATCTCATCTCTTTTCAAGCATTTTAAATATTATCATTACGAACTTTCTGGTACAAAGTGTGAAATGAAACTTTAAGTGCTGATTTCACCCGTTCAGAGTAAATTTCCATAGAAAAAGAAAATCGCTTCTTACATACTCCAATATACTCTACGATTCTACATTCACACAAAGTTCATTATAATCAGAACTTTCAAGTTGGGAACGTTGCCTTGCCATGTTCTAGAATCACTCTAAACAAACACAATCCTGTTTCCGCAAAACAATTACATACATCAATTATAATAATGTGATATATGGAAATCAGAATGCAGTGTTCTGCACAGAAACCTAAGAAACCCCTGAGCTATAAAAATCAACTTCAAAGGACCAGTGTATCTAAGTCACCTGCAGAGCACGCTAAAAATTTTCCACGTGGAAAGCTGTAGACTATAAACGTATAATGTATTTTAAGAATATATTACGCCATAGCCAATAATTACTCATCCATCATTGAGCAGTTACGTCAATCCAAGGTTACTCGTTAAGCCTCTGTCGTGATATCCTCGAGCACAAGATCATGTCGTACTACCGTTAACATCACTTTTAAATATCCTGCTTATTTAATTGAGAGCTACACGGTGTCACAAAGTCACCTATGTAACCGCCGTGCCCACAGTAACAACGTACATCTGTCAAGCGGCTGGCAGTCGCGTTGATAGTAATTAATTCTGTCCGCGACACGAGCTCGTTCACCTTCGAGTCGCTCGTAATTAAGCAATGCAGACTGGAGTTTTCCCTTCTCTGCTCCCCTTCTTTCCCTTGGACCTGTTTTCCCGCGCGGCAATTTCTTCTATAAATGCCGGAGCAATAAGTCACCGTGACTTCACGGTGAACGCCGCGGGCTGAGATCATCGACACTCGAGGCTGCGATGCTTTCCCTCGTCCTCTCAGCTGTGGCAGTCTGCTCACAATTTTCTGGCTTCGTGTCGATCTTCCCAACGCGGACAGACGTCTTGGCGACTTTCCGGAGCCGCGGGATGAATTTCCTGCGCCTGGGAAACTGTTCGCAGCGGGAATTACAGGGTGAAACAATGCTGGCATTGTTTCATTTGAAGGATTTTATCGTATGCGTTGTGGGATCGATGTGAATTGATGTTGTGAACCGTGTTCGAGTTACGAGTTCCTTTAGTGATGGTGTTTTATTGCTAGAAAATCACACCGAGGGATACAATCTTCTTATCTCGATCCCGTTCGTAAAACTTTAAGCTGCTGAACGGTTCGGGTATCAGGTTTCACTGCACTGTCGAAACTGATAAGGAACTACTTAAGTAGTCATATCTGTGAAAAGATGTTTGAAGAACTTGAATTTTTTATGACACTTTTCCGAGAGAGGCACAGCTATTAACTGTTAGATGCCAGTACTGTTAGATGGTCAAATTAATCATTAGGAATGAAAGGAATTGACAGTTTTCAAAATATGGTAAGCTCTACAGACTAGGATTGGGCGATTCCACTAGATTCTTTTAGAATCGAACGATTATTTTTCTAAAAAATTGATTGTTTTTCTAAAAAATTGATTATTTTTCTAATAAATTGATTATTTTTCTAAAAAATCGATTATTTTATCAATTACTCTAAGAATCAATCCTCGAAAATTTGATTATTTTCTAATCAAGAATCGAGAATCGAGAAGAAATAGACGTTTTGTAATTTTAAAAATTTTCTCATTATAATCTTTAATTTGACAGTCGCTACAAATGACAATGGAATTAAGTTGTCCTAAATTAAATAAACTAAAACTGTATATAAAAAATGAAATTGTGTATCAGTTTCATGGATGTACATCGTACATACATATAAACTAGAATCTTTTTAAAAAAATTATAATACATAGGTATTAGGTAATTAATACATAAGTATTATATATTATATTTTCCAATAAAATGATTCGATAAAAATTCTTTAACATCACATTTAATTGGTTCTATTTTCGATCATTCTTTTTATCGATTTATCGATTTTCATGTATCTATGTTTCATTAGAATCGTTCTTAAGTGTCGATTTTCCTGAACGGAATCACCCATCGCTATTACAGGGTCAGTGGAATAATTTCAGCCAAGGATACTAGGAGGACTAGTTCTGTTGGCTAAGCGACTCTACTTCCACCATAAACGCTATCTGGAAGTAATAAAGAACGATCCTCCACGGTATGAAGGAGTCAAAAGGAAAAGGGGAAACCAGTCTAGCGAGGTACCAAAAAGATCCTCCAATCATCCAGCTCATTACAGAGTAAATTACCGTAGCCACTTCTCCTTGTTTCAACCAATCAAACCTATTTCCCGTGCAACGGTTCTCGCCGGTGCACACAGAATATAAACAAAACGATACGATTTACTGCAATAATTGAAGGCTCGCGTGATACCCTCTCGTGCAACGTTCGTCGACCACGTTTTTCTACGAGCGTTTATTACTTATCGAGCAGCGGCCACTTGCTGCCCACCGCAGCGCGGGGTCATTAGAATATTTCGTGGAATCATCCTACCGACCCTGATGCTCGACGCATGCCACTCAGTCGTTACACATTACGATTTACAGATGAAATTTGCTGAGTGATGACGCTGCAACTATGCAAGTTTCACTACAGCTAATATCTTCTACCGTGGGAAGGACGTTTCCGAGATTTCTACTGGATCGTCTTTGGTTTCTCATTGATGCATCCAGTGTTGTGAAAGATCGAGATTAATACATTAAAAATAAGAATCGAGAGCCGTTCGAGAGTTTTAGAATTGTTCACTTTGAAAACAAATCAAGCAAGGAGATCGCTTTGTATTTTGTTAAAGAAACGCTGAAGCGGAAAAGTAGAAATTCAAATCCAAATTTAGTTTATTTTCAAAGTAAAGTTTTCCAGGAAATATTAAATATTTTCTAATACTACCTAATGTGTTAATAATAAATTCTTCTAATTCTAAATCACTTTATCTATTCATCCAATTCTGAAATTTAGAGATAGCCTTAATTTTGTCAACCCTTTTGCTAACTTTGATTACTTTCACCAGCTATGATAACTTTAAACAATGATTAATAGCTATTTTTCTACGAATCGAGACTTGATTATGATTACCTATTATATAGGTGGAAGTTCGTGCCGCATGACTTTTCTACGAAGTTCCCAATGACTTACCAAGCACAGAGCAAAAATACCATGTCGCAATAAAACTCCAGCGACAACATATTTAGAGTTCCGTTTCGCTGAGAAACGACAGAGGTCCAACCACGGAATGGGATCTTTGAACTCATTCTGAGCAGAAACAGCGTTCGTCAGACTGGCGACAGAATCGGGCATCATAAAGTGATCTTGGTTCGTCATAATACACAACATGTTCCATTAGAAATAAAACATCTAAAGAATTTGCCTAATTTCGAAGATACCATAAAATTTATTTAGTATAATTTAAATGGTTCTAAAGGACGAAACGATAAACCTAATTCTGGTTCCCTAACATCATTTTTTTTCTCGAGTTATTTGGTTTCCTAATTCTTTTATAAGGAAATCATTTACTTTTATCTAATGCACATTATGAATAAGATGAATTCGACGTCTTCCTGTTTTCACAGGAACATCTCGACACGGATATAATAAAATAAAGTGGATTTAGAGAAAGTGGAAGAGAGGGCTGTATTTTTCTTAAATACTATATCAAATACTGTGAAGTCTTAATTCACTGACACAAACATTAGCACAGATTCTTCAAGTGACTCTCTGTCTTTGAGGATTGAGCGCTGATCCACTGACTTAATCCCAAAACACTAATTACATACGTATAAAGCTTTTACGTGTAAAAAGGCTAAAAACTTTCTCGTTTCTCCACCGTACATGGTAGCTCAACGCTTCAGTGAAGCGCTTTGCAATTAAATTTCCAACATGCTACGCCATCTCGATGATTAAATTTCTACACTGTTATTTCCTAATTATCAATTAGGAGTATCGGCGTTAGCGTCGCGATATCGAAGCAACCAGGGAACATGAAAATCAATTTAACAAAATGGTGTACATCACCGTAAAGTCTGCGGGGGAGGAGTGCGTGGCACGAGTTTTTGACTCACCTGAAACAGAAAAATTAAGGAAATGGTTAATATCACTGTTGTGATACTGATAACGCTGGGAGGTCGTTGCGCATGGAGGATAATGTCCCCGCTTAATGAACTAATTAAGGGCGGAGTGTGAACGCTTATAATTACAAGCAACTTGCTCGAATTTTAGAACATTTTGAGAATCGATTAAGGCAATAAATTCTCTTTTCTAAAATTATTCAATTTGAAATAATACATTATTTAACCTTATTTTCTATCAAGACCAACTAAATCATTTTAATAAAATTAATAAACTAAAATATAATTTTCTTTGTCAAATAAAATTAGGTGATGCGAGAATTTGAAAATAGTTTCCAGTCAAATAAGGTAAATGTTTCGTGAATAATTATTTCTAAAAGATTTTATTCAAATAATGTTCAATCCTGTCCTACAGTACACTATTAGACCAACATTCATTAAAAAAAAAGGGCTAGGAAGGCTACGATTGCTCCAGATCTTTTAGAACACAAAGTGATCCTCATTAGTGGCTTCATCCACACCAGCCAACTCCCCAGATCGAGCTCCAGATCCGTAATAACTATGACTAACACATGAAGCCCCCAAATCCAGGCCCTTATTCACCCAGCTGATTCAGAGGACAGCTCTGCCCCTCCCTGCTAGATACTCAGCTTTAATTATGTATCTCGCGGAGGTGGGGCGCCTTTACGAGACTCATTTCACCGCGTATGACTCACAGCGGGCCGACAAGAACACGCGCGGCGCCTATTACACTTATTTCTACCGACTTATCCGCGTAAGTGGCACTTTCTCTCCCTTATCGCCGTGTTTCGTCATTCAAAAACACCACTTCCTTTGTTTTTGCCTGCAAACTTGGAATTTTAATTTTAATTATCCGCCTCTTCTGCTTTATCACAACTTAGCACACTATGCAATATTAATAAAAATTTATTTCCAAAATATTTAACTTATGATTGAAATGAATATTCTACGAATTTCGGTGTATTTTATGAACAATTTCTGTTTAAAAGATTTTAGTAATCTTTCTGGATGTTATAGTGTGCAGAGGTGATAAGACGTATTTTTTCTCCATATCAATCTGCGAAGTAACGAGGCAAGTTTCCTCCCACAGAAATCGAGGAAAAATCCAACAGTTTTATTGCCACCGCTTTCGTTATCGATAATGGATAGGAGACGGCCGGTGCCAGATAACCGTTCTGCAAGGTGTTCCGGATAACGCGACGCCATTCGACAGCGAGTGCCCCGAAACTGCTGGGAAACTTTCGACGAGGGGATTGTTCGGGTAACAAGGGAAAAGCTTGGAGATTGCAGCGGAAAAGGGAGTGCCTTTATTTTCTTTTGTTCGACAGGAAGGGAAGAGGAAAATCTGCTGCACTAGGAGAAGCTGAGAAATCCTCCACAGTTCGAGCTACGACGGAAGTGAAAGTTAATTCCACTTGTTTCCGTTTCGAGACTGTTGCATTGAAAAGTTGTACACGACAGTACAGGAAATTTTGGAAATAAGAACGATATATAAAATTACGATTTGGACCACTTGCTTTTGAAAATAATTCCTTTCAAAGGCAGTTCTTCAGTGTTGCTAATGAATTCTATCTCGATTAGTATTTAACTTGAGGAGAAATATTTTCGGTGACTTAGGAAGATGAAAATTGTAGAAAAAATTTTGGGGTTCTAACGAAGTTGGGAGTCAGTGCTTTAGAGTATTTGAAAGTGAATCATTCGTTGTACTACTCTGCAGGCAATTGCAGTATTGATGACTCATTGATATATAAGCTCAATGCAAGAGATTTTTGTTGTGAACTGTACACCGTGATGCAAACCACCTGCATATTTACTTCATGGCCAATCTCAAAGAATGCGATAAAGACACATATCGTCGTTTTGCCGGAAAAGTGACACATATAATAAATCGTTAAGATATCTGCAGAGATAAACTCTAATAGTGAGAAATTTTTATTTGAAAAAGCGTCATAATTAAGATACAACCCCAAATACCTGAAACTAAAACTACACACTAACTAATAATGACAAATAAATTGTCATGCAACAAGCTACCATAAAATTCCTCGCGAACAATTCATTCAAAAGTACAAAAATAAATTTACCCAGTTAAGGTATGTACATTATGTCAAATCAGCTCAAGCTTCATCTTCCCCTCAATTTACACTTACGGACCGACATTAAAAACACAATCAATGGGCAATTAAAATAAAGGATCACTTTGAAATTTCTCATAACAATTTCCTGCTATGACCACAATTTCCAATCGAATCCGTTTCCGGCTCCGACAAGGTTTCTTCTTTCGATGGAAAGCCACCTTTCCCTGTAATTACTTTAATTATCGCCACTGTCCGGCTCCGTCTGCACAGCTCAATCGACATTCACGCTAATTTGCGCGATTAGCATAGATACGACGGAACACGTCTGGAAGTGATTATAATTTTCTGGGCCACAGCCACCACGCATCGATCCACTTTCCCGTGCAGCGGTTTTCAGTGTTTCGCTGCTACAAGAAGGGGGGAGGGGAGATAATCTAGCGTATTTGCATTATTCATTGGACTCGTAACGTCCACACGCGTGGTGGCTTTTACCACGTTCCTACCGGATGTCCCAGTTCTGGCTGCAGAGCCGTAAGTGCATCGAATGAAACTAGCGCGCACTCGTTGTAGTCCCAAGGACTGTTTAGGGGGTGTAATATTCCCCAGATGACTTCTCGGCTAGGAATAGTAACTTCAGAGGGACCGTGAATTTCACTGGATGCGACGTTGTAACCCCTTAACACCTTGGCGCAGGCGTAATTTTACGTTGCCTTGAAAATCCACACACGCAATATTGTAAGGGCCAGTGAACAAATTTTTTTATTCAGGTATATTTTTTTCTCAGGGTTGACTTGTTCAATTGAATCCTTAAGGGGTTAAAACGTCCACTCTTAGGCTTTGGTATTCCCCATTTGCTTTTTACAATTAACTCGTTAAGCCAGATTCGTCGTACTTGAAATTATTGAAATATCGTTAGCAAAAAGGAAGGTTGCATGCAGTGACAAGGACAATGATATGCATCCACCCGATGTGCGAGGTGTTAAGTAGCTAATATACTTGCAAATCGTCCCGTAACAGTTGGAAATAGAAAAAATAGTCAGCAGCCCGTTTTACGCGGCAGTAGATCCTTGCATACTCGCGAGATGAAAAGGCGGAATTACGTATTGCGCAACGCGCAGTCCTCGAACTTCGATCCAAGGAATTCCACTGACACGGAATGACATTCCTATAACCGGTAGAAGACTTATGTGGTACGTAGCTCGATGAGCCGACGACGACAAGCTGATTGAAATTGCAATGGTAGACTAATCGAACTTATGAATAACATCAGAGATTCATAATTAATTCTGTTAACATTAGACCACAGGAAAATTACCTACTACTCCTCTCACACCAAGCAAAATACTGAATGTTTATGCATAAATTAGCCACGCAAACTACATTCACGTTAGTTCTTTAACAGGCCATGAACTCGCGAAAAAATTGAACGCACCCTTCCTCGATCCCCAAACAATTCAACAAGTCTCCTTCTATCTCCCTCGAAATATACACATTCACAGAACAATGCATAATGCAAGGGCCATTTTCCAGCTACCACTCTCAAGTACAAGAAACCACCCTCTTAACCTATCGATCCAATCGATAATCTCTCAGCAACCAAAAAGTCCCAGTGAAAATCCTTCCTTTTCGATCAACCCCTTCCCTTTCACCCTTCAAGTGGAACACGAGAACTGCATTCGACCTGCCCTGCCTGTCCAGCGTCCATCCCATTACCACCGTTCCCCTCGAAAAAGCTCTCCCGTGATCTGTATCGCGGCCACAACCCCTGAACGTAGTATTTCCAACGTCTCTCCGGCGACGGGACAACGGGAGATCGGTTTCCGGTTTGGTTGAAGAAAAACGACCAGACAGGGTCGTTAATCCCCAAGGAGGATGACGAGGCGAGGAGGTGGGTTCGCGAGAGGAGGCTCGTAGTAAACGTGACTCATCCTCGTTCAGAGAAGGAGACCAGGGAAGACGACAACGGCGACCACGCGGAGAGAAAGGAGGGAGAAATGGCAAGAGGGAAAGGAGGCCCGCGATAAGAGTAAACTCGTTAAACGTGCCTCGATCCTTCCTCTCTCGCTGTCCTGCGCGAGATACAGGCGAACGTGACACGCTGGACGAACTTAATCGGCCCGATTATCAAAAGTTTGCACGTACCGGAGGTTGGCAGCGCGTTGCGCAACGCAACGATACGGAGCACGATACAGTTGTGCAATCGCAGAGCTGATTAAGTGGGAGTAGTTGGCATTTGTTTTTAAAGATTGCGCAGGGTAAGATATAAACATTGAATTATTTTTGGCCGTACTTTGAACGGGTTTCGTTGAATTTTTAGCGACAAAGTGTTTGAAGAATGGTAACAGTGTGGTTTGTTGCAAATGGGGTAAAATTGTGGAGGATTAAAACATGATGGATATGTGGTTTGTGTTTTTGGTAATGAACGGAGGGGTCTTGGAATATTTATAATTAATTGAAAAGTGTTTGCCGAATCAAACATTATTCTGTTTTAATTCTTCTATAATTTGTTGAGAAGGCATCGGTATTTGAATTAGGCTAAACAAATTGGACGAAAATATTGAACTAAAAGTAGCAATTGCTACATGGAGATAATAAAGAGGTATTCTACTAACGACGTGTACTAATAATTCATTAATTCATAATGCTCGATTATACAACTATGATTCATCAAATCAAACACACCTTATTACATACTTTCTAAGTACATTCACTTATTCGCAAGAAACAAAAACGTCAAAGAAGAAATTCTCCGTCAATACTGGATGCCAACTATAAAAGAAAAACAGAAGGAAAGGGGGAAACCGAGACTGCAGGCTCGTGCAGACAAATAATGCGAATGCGACGAGTAAAAGGGAGCTACGTGATAGGATAGGTCGTCGATAGTGCTTGCACGTACGTAAACAAGCGACTGACAAAAGCCCAGGGAAAAGGGCAACTTCCATGCCAGCCGCAGGATCCTCTCGAGGGGTGTCAGGATAGCCGATACGTACCATAAACTAGCTTTTAAAGGGATCACGGGAAAGCAGGGTGGGGCCCCCCAGCACCGTGTACAAAGGGCACATTTTTGCGGATTAAGGGGGCCCATTGTGCCTCTCATTGTTACCAAAGCAGATTTAAATATTGCTGCTGGTATATAGGCTTCGATGAAGGATCAGCGTGGACGTAACCTGGCAGAGGATCCCTCCGACGACAATAAGGGCTGATCCTTATCGACGGGAGTAATGAGGGAAAAAAGGGAAAAAGTTACGGGTCATCGACCTGGTGCTTTCAGAGTTAAGTCTCCTTTGCACCGAATGACTCTAATTTATCGAATCTGCATCAACATGGACGCCCCCCGCGGAAATTAATTCTCAACCCTTCCTGTCACCGGTTCAGATCTGGGTAATGGGAGGCGTTGCGTGAAATAAAATATTCTTTGGGAGAAACAGGTACGCGATGTGGAAGGGCGAGTGTCAATTGTAGTTAGAATAGTGCTCGTAGATTTATTTAGTTTTTGATGCTATTTTTATATACGCATTCTGTTTACCATGCCTCCCTATTCTTAATTTTTAATTATAAAACACAGATTATTCTAAACGTACCTACATTTTCTGTAACACTAATTAGATGGGTATCACTACCAGGGGCGCACTCGGGATTTAATGCAAATTCGATAAAATCCTGTTTTCTTTTCTTTTTACAAAGCCCCTTCTTTGGGGGTGTCTCCCAATTTTCTGTCCCCATTAATATCCTTTCTCTTCAATACAAAATCAAACAGAAGCTAGACAGAACTCAGGCAACAACATGGAGATGCTTCTCCAAATTGAAAATCAATCAAAATCCAACCAATTGAAATAGTAATATTTCCTCTCATCGAGCCTTGCTCCAAAATCAAATTTGAAGAGCCATCTATGCACAAATATAAATGTCGCAAGGAAACTCCGCAAGAACGAAAGAAATCTGACCAATGGCCGTCGTGGGTCTTTAATTTATTCGATCGTTTCGCAAAACGGATCCCCCGATTTCGATTGTAAAATCGTGTTGCACGACGTCTAGGAGAAAAAAGCGGCGCCTAATTAAGTGGAATCAATTAAACGTATCTCGGCCGTCGGTGGATAATAACGGTGCGTTGCGATCGATCAAGGCGCGCCAAAGTAATTAACTTGCAAACGTAATCAACGGGTAAGGACATTAAGTTTATACAGGAAACTGACATGCACATTCGACTGGGTCCCGTGGGTCGCGGAAACGCGCCAAACTAGCTTCTGCGGTTTCCAATTTGCCGAGGCAAGCACGGTTGTCGCGCGAAACCGCGCCTTCGAAATTAACGCGACGTCTGATTGATCGTTAATGGACAGCGCCAGACAAATTACTTACGATACGAGGTAACGTTTTGGATACTGCTTTCGTGGTTATTCATTTATGTATTTATAAATGGGAGAGTCCTTTATATGTGTGCGATTGATTTCACTGAGAAGCTGTGTTGTTAAAAATTAATATAAGAAATTTAGTTCGCGTCTATAATAATTTATGAGATTACGCAACCTGGTGATAGAATTCAGTGTGTCTAAATTGGGAAGAATAATTCATGATACTTTTTCTGGCATACTTATGTTAATTTGCCGGAATAATCGCCTGATTGTTATATATTCATTAAATACATTTACATTATCGTAGTAAATAATGGGAATTCAGTTTGTATTGCTCTATATTTTGTCATATATGTATTTTCTCAAGTAACTCCACAAAAATGACATATTTAAAAAAACCAGCAAAGCAGATACGGCGCAAGAAATACACTCAGAAATGCAACAGCGTACCTCGTTAGAAAAAAAGAAATCAACAGACATGACTACTTGGCTTTTCCTGAAGTGCAAAAAAGAAAATAAAGAGATAGCAGACACGTTTCAGTCTAATCATAAATTCAGCGAATCAACCGACCATTTCCATTCAACGAAACAACTTTCTATTCATCGCGAAGGTGGCGATTGAACGATTAACAAGTGGCGTTCTATCGGCCTGTGACGCGTTTCGTTTTAGGAACAAAAGCCCCGACGTGTCTCGGGAAACGTAATCGTCGCGCGAGTAGAAAGTATGACGTGCCGATCAATCATAATAGCGAGATTAATTGGCGTTATTACGTTATCGTGTTACGCGGCAGACCGAGCGGCGGGGTAATCGTCGCGAATAATTAATCGCGGGTTCGTTGCACTCCGCCAGCGTAACGCGCGCTTTCGTCTGAATGCAACTTACGACACTCTCCTTCTCTTTAAGGTTACGCTTTATCGTAGAGTAATATATAAACAAGTCCATTTTTTCACAGGCCTAATGTGATTGACGTGCCGCCACTTCGAATTCTCCAGCTGTCTATTAGTATTGGATACGATCTAAACGAATCAACAAAATTAGATAACAGTCTAGAAGATTTCAGTGATATATCCATCTCGTCTGCTTCTTTCTTTGTGAGATTAAAATTTTAAGAAATGGAAAACGAAAAGGAATACCTCGCATATATTTGCTACGCGAAACTATCACTAATCTAAGAAAAATGGAAAGACTTATCAAAACTGTGATTATATTGGAAGATACCAATGTCGAGCCACAAAAGTAGATATAGTTATTCGAGAAATCAAATTAAATCAAAATGCCTTCAGTTTTGCATTCCACGAAAAACATCAATTGTATTATCCTATTACTTCAAGAATGGAAATTATTATAAATTGACATGAACTGCTTCCACTACCCTTCCACGCCAAAATAATTCTCGAAATGATACCGATATGTACATATATTTGTTCAGCTACACAAACTTAAGTTCCCTCCTTCAAGTTATAGTCACCTATCGAAACGCCCCCCATTTAAACCACCCAGCGTTTCATCAACGTCGATATGACCAGAAATCTTTCTCACGAGTCCTCGAACAATGTCCTTCCAGCATGATCTGCCTCGCAATTAAGCGGATATGTAATTCTTGGCGGAGTCGCGCAAGCCCCGCGCGCGAGTTAACGCTCAATTCCACTAGCCTCGCGGCAAATTGCCGTCCCAATTGATCCTGTCCTCGGGCCTAATGATTTCTGACTGCAGGAGGCCACGTGCAACCGTCACTTTTCCGACCGCCGCACCACTGATGTCACTTCCGGCAGCCCCATTGAACTCGATAAAATCGAGGAAGTCTCGCGGCGCTCTCCGCGTGGGCGTAATCGAAACTGACCTCGCCTGCGGTTTCAGATCGATCGCCCGCGGAAATCGGAAGAGACCGGGGACCGGTTTCGACGCCGCTGCGTGTCGTATAGGAAGTGGAATAGAATCGTGGCTGTACGCACGTAGCTTGATGGATAGTGGCGTCGACGATTCGCCAGGAAGATGAACGATTAATGAGATATCAGCATCACTTTGAAAAATTCGCTTGAATCTTTATGGAGATTTTAGGTGGATTTATGGATAGAAGATGGTAAAAGATTTTCTAGAAAATACAGAGCAATGCTAGGGAGCTCATGATACTGCGATTCAGTCTGATGGAGGAAAAGCTATGCGACCAATTCTGTGTTGCAGGAAGAGACTTAGAATGTTTAAAGTATTATCTAAAATCAGGTGTTAAATTTCGAACGTGAAAGTTGCTAACATATATATTAAAAGAAACATTTATTTTTAACTCCCTTTCATAAAAAAAAACAGCAAAAAAGAAACTGTTTAAGGTTGACTTAAAATTCGACTTATACTGGTTTGCCCGTCCATCAGAGTGTTATTCGCGACACTAACTTATTCACTTTATCCAAACATGAATTACTTTCCCCAAATAATTTGAGGAAGACCCCTCAAGAGGACTTATGGAAATTTTCCAAAGCCGATTCTACTTTCAAACCTACATTAGTACCGCTTAAAAATCCTCAAACACCTCATTGAATTCCAAAGAAACATATCTAACGCGATGCACCACGAGTCTTGCCATCGTGCATGCCCCCGTTCAAGTCTCCAACGTGTACACCGAACGGACCCCAAGCGATGCACGCGGGACCGCCAAAGAAAAATTCAGACCTGACCGTGCTGGCTGCTCGCCGAGAATACTGCCTAGCCATTCAAGACTACGGTTCTTCCCCAGCGTTCATGCACGACTCGTTCGACGACAATAACGCGGAGAGACGCGTAAATTCGGGCTGGTTTCGGGATGCTTGTGTACTTAGGACGCGCCGACCCTCCGCTGGAAAGTCGATTCGTCTTCGTGAGGGAACCGGTCGACCGCGTTCGAACACGGGCGCGGCATTTTTCTTCTCTCGGGGAGGAGAACGCGGCGGGCATCGGTAACGAGGGGCAGCTTTTGTTCTGGGGGAAGTGGAGGAGCGCTGGGTGCAACGAAGCGGGATAATTGCATGCGGAATTTAGGAGAACTGGGTCGACGTGTGACGGGAATCTCAGATTAGTTTGGGATGTGACGGGTGAAGGGTGCTGATTTCATTGGTTGCGATGCGTGAGGAGGTGAATTTGAATATTGTTTGATTTTCCAGGGATTCTGTGGTGGTTACGATTCTGATTGGGGCACGTGCAAGGGGAGCTTGTAAATATAGAACTTTAGTGGCCAGGAAAGTTGTGCAGGGTTGCAGAAAAATAGTGGTGGAAGTTTTCATGCTGAGGGGTGAAAGAGTCTCTTCGTTTTTGTGCAGAATTCAACGTGCATGATTTTTTCCATTACTGTATTACCTAATATAATACGTTACATAAAATAAACATTTGTATGTTACAATAAAATCCGTCCGGAATTAATTAACTATTTTCTTTATCGAGTTTGGTAAAAAATTCTTATTTTGTTGTCCTTTTATTCCCATTCGATAGATAATAAACGAGCTAAAAGGTTAACGAACTGCTGCATTGTTTCCGCAAACAAATGGCTCGCTCTGGGAAACGGAGTGGGCCGACGATAGTTCTTTATCGCGACACATTTTTGTCTCTCGCTCGTTGGACTACTTAAACACCGCTTGTCTATGTAGAATTCTTTTGCATAAAGAATTCGAGTTAAACGTACTTTGTGCTGTATTTTACTTTCAAACGAGAGATCTAACGCTAATTGTTCGTAAATGTTTTTAATTTTCTATCAACTATTTCCTTAAACATTATCTACACACGCGTATAGTTTTTCAAGTAACACTTAAAGCTTGTAGGTCGCCTATAATAAATTTGTGACATTCTGACAGCTTCTTTTACGAGGTCACGCCTTGTGGCCCAAACCGATTCAAAGGCCTTTGTGCAGTGGCCTTTTCGGCTTTCCGTCCTACCGATCGTATCAAATGTAAAATACGTCATTCTTTTAAAATGTTACACGAACGGTTTGTGCCTTCCGTTAATCTTGAATGCATAATACAGTGCTACACCCCATTTTATGTTTCCCTTGATATTTATGCCCCTTTCGTATTCGGTGCGACGCAGCCACTTTTCCCCTTGAATTACCAGTGCAGCTTTATTACCAACATATCAAGCTTACCATTCTTCACCACTATTCACGAATAATTATATGCTGTTCTCGATATCCGTTACACGAGTACCAAAATACATTTCAATGTGAGAAGATTCGTATAAACAATTTTCAAATATTCAATGAAACATTACTCTAAGAAAACTGGAGCTTGACGTTCATAAAAGAATGAATATTACCTGTTCGTTAATTGCCTCCAAGGAACATAGTAGGGCTAAAAAAGTGGAACGCCGCTATAGTTCACAAAAGAAAAGAACATTTACAGCTTGCAATTTCCCTCGATAATGAGACCTACTATTTCCAGATTCAACCTACTGCGATAGTCTAACCTTTTTTATGTAGACGATAGGCGAGGAACAAAGGGAGAAATAAAAAGAACTTTCGCATCGACCGAGTAGAAGTTTGTCCGCGAAGCAACCAAACCAAACCACATGAATGATAACGATCGTCGGCAACGGTGAAACGCATATTACACGAGGTGAAAGCCAGGAAAAACGATGGAAAATAGGAAATAAGCGGTCCCCCTTTGGAACTGTTTTAAATGCACTGTTTGATAAATGTTATTACTGCCTGTTCTCACGCAAAACGTGCCCCTCGGGGCAAAAGAAAGAAATCCGTTCACTTCGTGATTGCAACGGCCGGTTGTTCGAATGCAGTTGCACCTTTGCAGTGCAAACAATTCTACGCGTCGAGAAAATATGACGGTACCGCTGAAGAAAATGTCTACTAACTGGTGTTCCAGCGAAAATAAATACAAATAAAAGAAATGCTGTACAGTAGAAGATGAATAAAAGAGTAGAGAAATATTGTAGCAAAGGAATTGAAGTCGATGAGTTAACCCTTTAACGTATAGTATGATGTATACGTTACATCATTTTCGAATGTATACAAAGAATCATGTAATACTAGGCACATACTTTCACCAATATAAACCGGTGGTCAATGATGCACTACATCTTTTGTTTATTACAGAAAGCAAATATTTATCTCCGTATTAATTTGTACGATTAAAGACGACGATTAACTGCTTGTCTTTCCTTTAATTCATCTTCAAACTATTTATATTAAAATTGAAATTAAATTTTTATATTGAACTCTTATTGTTACTTACACTAAACACTTTTATAAGAATTCACCGTACATTCGCTTACACAAAAGAACGACACCGAATTCATACTGCATGGGTAGGTACCTATCCAGTACAATTGCGAATGTGTTAACAATGGCACCTGTACATTTGATCTCCACCCAGTACCCGTTTCGTTCAATGCCTAATCACCAGCTGACATCGAAATTCGCGGCTCGAAAACGGATCGTGAGAAAGCGAATCGAGTCGCGACGCAAATCGGTCTTTCCTTCTCTTTCCGCATAGAATCGAAGCCCGCCGTGAAATCCGCTGGGAATGAATTTCCGGCGTATTCTCACGTTCGACCGTTCGCGGAAGGACGCGATTTCCTGCCGGAGGATTCGATTCGCTCTATCCTCAGGACCACAACAGAGAGATACGCGTGCCCCGACGCAGAAGCTCGCAGAATCTTGATGGAAATGATAAACAAATTCCATCACGGGACTACCGTTAACTGGAAATCCTGGCTTTTTAGATCTGGCGGGCTCGTTTCGAGAAATCGTTTTGCTCGATCCACGGCGATCGGCCGTTTCCTTATTAACAGGAAAGGAAGCATTCGGGTTGGAAGCCTATGAAACACGCCGGTGTTATTTATGGTCCAAGCGGAGAACTGTGTTTAAGTCTCCTTTGAAGAAACACGTGCAATCATACGCCCATGACAGCCTTTACGAGTTCTGTATTACCTATATAATACATTATGTTTGCTTGATTTTAAGGATCGTGTATTCTACTGTGGCCGACGTCTATAGGTAAATGCAATTTTGCCGGTTCGTTGCGGTTGTTACTTCTGAGTATTCTTTAAATTAGTGCCTTGTGTGCTTGCTACTGCGAGCGCTGGATTTGTAGTATTTTAAGGTGTGCTGAATGCTTATAATAAGTGGTTTTACTTGAAAGTATTATGTGTAAAGGAACATGTTCTAAATTAAGGGGACAAATAAAATAAATATATAATAAATTAAAGAAGTTTGTGTAGAAATTGGGGCGCACAAGTATGAATGCTGATTAAACCGCAAGATAAACGCACTGTAACTGATATACGATGTGTTTTGAGTTAAATGTGTGGAAGTACAGAAAAATTTTTAGTTATCGTAAGAGTAAAATTTTAATTTCAAAATTCCCCTGGAATATTAAAAATTCTACCCAAAGAAACGAAGAAAAGGAGGCAATGCCAAAAGAGCTATGTACATCCTCAATTCAAATAACAATTTCTTACTTCCTCCAAATTTTCAAATTAAGAAAATAATATTTCTCCTACAAAGGGGCAATAAAATCGACATTCCAGTTGATTATAAAACACTACCTACTGTTTAAATATCACATCGTATTCTTTTTTAATAAATATCAGTAGATACATAATTGAAGCTCGCGATTAACGTTGAACTTCTGAAAAGAATATCGCCCTAACTCCGTTGTATGCCCGTGTTATTCTCAAATATCACGTCGTAATATCGATTGTTAAGCACGATCCGCCACAATTAAGTAACAGCCGCGGCCGTGTCGAAATCATTTCATAATGAGACCTACATTCAACAACCTTACGGCCTGAAATTTGTTTCACTCTCGGTGCACGTTTCATCCGCTCGGCGTTGAACGTTCACAATTAGAACACAATTACATGCTGGCAAAGGAACGAGATTCTGATGCTGTTTCCCGTTATTACCGCTAGCAGTTATCGCAGCGCGGATTGTGTTATCATTTCGATTTTTATCAACCCTACTTCTACGGAAATGCACACCAACTATAAAAATCAATGTTTCCCAAGAGTATTCTGTTATTTTCAAAATATTCTGATTTTTAGTTTTTTTTTCTATAACTACTAAACAAGAGCAAAGATGGCTTGTGGATTTGTGCTGCAAACTAATTGAAATTAGTGAACCTTAGAAAAGTATGTAGATGATTATTTAAACTACTCGAGTGTCCACTCTAATGACTACAGAATTTTATGAAATTTTTAGTGATGAAATGAACGTTAATTTTCAGGAAACCAATAGCAAGTGTTCAATAACTGTGAAATTAGTACGCACGGAAAACACTGAAAAATGAAGCGTTCTATTTTATTTCGCCCCACCACATATTTCATTAATTAAATAATACAAATGAGACAGAACTAATGGAAACAACCGCAAAGAAACACGACAGTTCTACAAACACAATATCTCTACTCATTCTAAATAGTTCTAAGATAAGTAACCGAACAAGAACACCAGTTTCAAGAATCCTAGACAACTTGTCAGCCGAAGAAGACGAACTAACGAAAAGAAACTACTAAATTTCAATATATATAAACAACGTCCCCCTACAATCTGCAGTAACCACTCGAGTCAAAAGTACAATACAAGCTCGGTCCCCACTTTTCGTACGTTATTCGAACACGTTAACTCGAGCGTTCAAAGCGGCCTAGATGATAGTCGCGTCCGATTTTCCCTAAAAAGCGACATAAGGTCAGCCCTCGATATCGCTCGATATTGCTTTCTGGGCCATATTGCGCCAGTATCACAGATAAGTTACACTCGATCGTAATAGAGTCGTTTTATCTGTCTCGTTTCCCGCTCCCCCCTCGTCAAGCGAATTCCATTTTTCACGCTTTCCTTTTCACATTTCCGTGAAAAACGGAGCGACCACCCCAAAAACGGAACCGATCCGACCGCAAACGAGCGCTTAATGGGTCGACCACGATGCTTCAAATCCCCCAACCTGTCCCCCCGTTCCCCTTCCACTATGAAAAATCGCGATAGCATCATCGCGTACGCGGCTCCATCGCGATACCGGAGAATAAAAATCGTTGTCCCCTTTTTGCTCCGATTTTTCTCCCCTTTTTTCCCCGTTTCCCCTGCTATTTTCTTGTGTCAGTTCTTTTTTCCCTTGGGTTCTTTACAAATGGTTGGCGAACAATGATCGCGGATCACGAGAAACCAGCACAGTTCCACGTCATTTTTGTTCCGTAATGACTCGACCGTACGCGAGCGTTCTGTTCACGGAAGCAAAGAGGACGTAAGCTCGTATGAATATTTCAGTGGACGACGTTGTCTAAGGCTCTTTTGTTCGATGGCCCGACTTTTTTGCTCGGGGATCGTCGGCTTTTGAGGGAGAATTAAGCGTGATCGATCGAATTCCTTGTGGCTCGTGACGGGTTACTTGGTCTACTATGTCAGTTAGACTGTTTTTATCGGTATAATCGTTTTGGATGATGGGAGTTTTAGTAATGGGAAAATGTCAGATGGTTTTCGAAGGTTTAATGACATTTTGTTCTGGATATTGGCTTTTGATACTTGTAAGCCGTTTGCTTGTGTAGTGATTGATTGTAAGAGTGAGATAAGAGAAATGGGACACTAAATATCTACTGAGACATCTTTTATGAATTTGGAGTGAAGATGATTTCTTTTTGTTGCATTTGAGATAAAAGCGGTATTAGTTATTACGCCTCATAAAATTTTTTTATGAAAAAAATTTGAAACTGAATAAGAAATGTTTGTATATTTTTCTTGAAAAGATAATTTACGCCCATTACTCTCCCTTATCTGATTCGTAGTGCGATACAAAATAAAAGTCGTCAGACTAGATGTATTAAACAGTAATTTTGTTTAAAATTACTCACTCATTACTCAATCTTGGGCTTTTGCAGTTTCAATTTTTGGTTACTTTCCTGGGACAGGGTAGAGTGTTAATTGAAAGTGTTTCTTACCTACAACAAACAAACATAAATATTAGAATATACCAGAGAAAGTAATTTAAAGCCTAATACTCCACAAAGTAAATAAAATTCAATCGTAACAATTCGAGAGTCTTAAACAGATTCTGTAAATTTTTACGAATCTTCTGTCAATGGGAAACATTTTTGCACCACAATCCCATGAAGA
Source organism: Andrena flavipes (assembly GCA_963971345.1). Lineage (NCBI taxonomy): Eukaryota > Metazoa > Arthropoda > Insecta > Hymenoptera > Andrenidae > Andrena > Andrena flavipes. The sequence goes on from OZ020482.1 coordinate 48,112,190, forward strand.
CTCCCAAGGCGAAACAAAATTTTAAACAATTCTCAGATGCGACTCATATTTAAAGTAGTTCAAAATAACAGAATTAAATAATGAAATATAATCGATTAAACATTTTTAAGAACAAAGGCTGAACACCACCTATCCCCCCAAAACGTTCCCCTGCACCACAGCTATTTCAATAAATGATGATAATTCCATTCGAGTCGAGTTCACCCTTCCATAATATTCCAGTAAAAAACGAGGCAAGGGTTCACCCTAGAAGGTCACACGCGAAAGCTTCGCAGTGGGAACTACAATTATGCCCACAGCCTTTTTCTTCTCGACCTGGCCCAGAAGGCAGGTGTTTGGAGCAGGCTGCTGCATAAGTAGTCTCTCCGTATTCTTCGCGCAGGTATTCGATAAACAGCAGCCCCTCGAAACAGAGAAAACTCGATCCGAGGAGCTTTGCACCGACAGAGAACCAAACGTCCTCTAATTAAAGACATTCCCCTAACACCTTCGTTAACCTTGTCACCCGTGTCCCGTTGCGTCAAGCGGTTTATAAATATTTAGTGAGGCGGGCAAGTATTAAAAGCGACATGGCGATCAATTAACTTAATCCTGCGTGAAACTCGATTAAGTGCAACGCTCACGAGTGGAGTCTCGGTTAGGTGTGACTTTAGCTCGAGAAAAGTTCACTCTTTGTTCGTAATCGCTCGAGCGAAAACCGTCGTCGTTTCGATGCTGGCACTTTTATTTTGAGGATCATATAGGAATTTCAACGTACCAGGATTATATAATAATTTAAAGACCTAAGGATGAATCTGATCCATATCGATGATTCAAACATTTGATTCAACTCCATAGCGTTGACTTCCGTTGCGAGTCACGGTATAAAATATCATTAATTGAAGTCAACGAGTAGATATTAAATTTCTAGAGTTATTAAGATTTGAAATTTCTAGAGCTATCAAGATTTAAAATTTCTAGAGTCATCAAGCTTTGAAATTTCTAAAGCTTCCAACCACCCCAATTCGTTAAGCACATTAAACTGCACGCTACTCAATAAACCTTCAAAGATTCTTCAAAGCCTAAAGAACTCTCTGATTAATATTAGACTGATCCCAAATTTCAAGTACCAAAGGTTTTTGTACACTTCACGACCAAAGTGAGAAGGTGAAGCGCGAGTCGCCACTACGTGGAAGGAATAACACGATTTTCTTCGAGGGAACAGGTGATAGGGTCTTCGCCCAGCGTCCGTAATCGCTCGTCCTTAATTAAGGTGGCCCTCAGCGGCCAAACAAGAAATAAAAAGCTCGCGTTCATTCGCCGTGCAATTTCTGTCCAGCTAACGGGACCATCGAATTCGTCGGCGGAGTCACGAATTTCGATCGCTTCCTCAACTCGATTTATGAGAGCACCCTCGCTCGCCCTTTGCACCCCTTTGACGCACCCCGTGACCAGTTTCATTTCTCTTATTTTCACCATGCTTTCCGAACCGTGGCAGTCAGGAATTTCATAAAACACAGAGCCAGAGAAATTTTCCATCTGCCGCAAGTGCGCTTTCGTGCTTTCCAACTCAATATGCCGTGTAAATTTTTGCGTTCCTTCGAAAGCTGAACTTTGCCGAGGGCTTTGATATTCTCGTAAAATCTGGGACTCGGCAATCTCGTTGCGCAATCTTGCAAAACTTCCTGCGATATTGAGATTCACGAGTGCACTTATGGAAAAGATAGTGATGTTCAGAGATTTTTCAAGGTTCGCGTGAATCGAACTGACAGGTTTAAGAGCCGTCTGTTTATACTGTATCCTAAATTGGCATATTTATTCACTGATTAAACTCTCTATCTAAATACAGAATTCGCCGCGATAACGTGATTCACAGGCTTATCGGAACGAGTTATCATGGCGAACGGCGCAGAAACAGAAGCGTCGTGTATTAATAAAACGTGGTGTCTGAAATATTTGTAAACAGGATAACTAATGCACTATATTAAATTGTGAGTACGCTAAAGATCCCCTGCTACTATCTCTAATGCTCAAATTTATCAAGCCATTGAAATTCCTTCTTCTTCTTAGAGAAGTCTATAATAAATTCTTAGACAGAGAGAATCGACATGCTTTCAGACTCATTCACATGCGGAATCAAGTAACTAACGCTCGTTACACGCTCGACCGGTGAATTCGAAAGAGTCCATAGCGATCACTCGATCGATTTCACTTAACTCTTCGACCTCCAGCGCGATTTTTCCGAAATCCTCGCATAAAATAGTGGAAAAATGAAGTCTCACGATAACTCGAATTCTTATTGACCATCGAAGTTATCGAATGACTGCAACCAGTTCTAGACCTTTGCCTCCTTCGACAGTGGGAGTTAGCGCACATCTTGGGAACCTGTTCCAATGAGGGAATGTGAACAAATGTAACGACCTATTAGTCTAAAGCTCTTAGACTAACAGGCAGTTAAGTATATCGAGTTTTCTTCACATTAAAACGCATTTCGAGCTTCCGAACGATATATGATCTTGTATAAAATGTTATTAGAGGTACTCAATATGGTTACTGCTAATTACTTCTTCAATTATGTTTTGCGATATGCTTCTCCGCAGTCAAGTTCAATTGCAGTAGTAGTCTATTACTTTGGTATAGGTATTGATTGGAGTGGTGATAGTTGTATATAGAAATTAGAAAAATTTAAAGATTTTGTCTTCTTTCTCTTATGCAAATGTTGAATCACTGTGTATGAATTGTTATATTTCTCTAATTACTTCATATTAGTATTCCCAGACGCAGTGGTAACGTATTGAAAGAGAAGAAAATTAAACTCGATCGAGCTAGATTTTTTTAGATCTTTAAACCTACTCTTATCTATCATAAAAGATTCTAGATCTTAGATTTATCTAAAGACATATACCAATTTCCATCTACATATTGTCAAAGGTACAGAAATTCGAACTTACTCCCCTTCTTTCACCCATAAAACTGTATTCTATAAATTTCTATTGCTATCATAACAAATAGCTGGGACATTTGAAAAAGATTGCCAACGAGCAGAAGTCTGCTCCGAAACGCGCAGCAGCTGTACAACACCGCAATACAGCACAAATGTATCTCTGATCGATCAATGACCGCAGAAATAATTAAATCGCCGTTATTAAATCACCGCCCTGCCTCCCGCGACAAATAAACCCACAAGTACCTGAATGTATCCCAGCGTCAGCGTCAGCGTCCTCGAACACAGACGACTCGGTGCCCTCGTCGTGGTCCGCGGCAGAATCATCGTGAGCCTCGTCGTTCTTACACTTGTCGTTCCCGGAGCGATGATTCTCGCCCCTGGCAGGCGTCGCGGCGCCGCAGGGGCTGTCGACCGACGCGTGCCTGCCGGCCACCTTCACCAGGGTGCTGGTGCTCCTCGCCAGCTTGGTGCTGTGCGTTCTGCGTATCAGCAGGTTGGTGAACGTGGTGCTCCCATTCTGCTTGCCCTTCGTCTCGCCGGGCCCGATCCTCGCGGCTCCATTCGACTTGGCCTCGTGCACCTTCGACGCGGCGTGACGCTTCTCCGTCTCGGCTTTCCTCTTCGACTCCTCGCTCTCCACCTCGAAGCATGCGATGGTGTTGTTCAGTCGGTTATCCTTCCTGACGGCGTCCTTCCTGCCGGTGAACCGGCTCTGGAATCTCTCTATAGTCTTGAACGACCTGGTCCTCTCGACCTTCTTCCTCTGCTCGGGCCCGTTCGTCACCTGATCGCCCTTCGGCGCCTCGAAGATCTTCGTCAGGGACTGAACCTTGCCCCGGGACTCCGGCAGCGACTCGTCGCCCCTCTTTGACAGGGATTCATTGTTGCTCAACGTGCGCGTCAGGATCACGTTGGGCACCGTCTTCGCCGTGCTTATGGGGAACGTGTTGCTGGCGAACTTCTCCGGGTCTGAGCCGATTGTCTTCGGGATCTTCGAGGTCTGACGAGCCTCGCCGTCCAACGATACGTAGAACGTCGACCTCCTCTTCGGGGACTCCTCGAGGGTCTCTGTGTTCAACATGTCTCTGGCCGCCACTCGCTCACATGTCACGGTTTAGTCGTCCTGCGTCAGTCGTTCGATGGAGCTCCATTTCCGTCAGTGCCTTGTCGCGAAGAGATATTCAAAATTTAATGTAAATTTCTGCGAATACGGCTTCTAATCTTCTTCAGTTCTATCGCACTCTGTGCTCCTTGAACGAAAGCTTGCCACCTATGTGAAAGCTTCAGAACACATGCGATACAATAGTCTATGCGTCTTCCAGTGACGTTTTACTATGCTTGATTTTTTGGGCGGGAGAAGTTCGTTCAGAACGCACCATACGCTTCTTCCTGTGTCCCACGATCTAAGTTTCCTTGAACTGACGTCAGAGTCCCTTCCCTTTGCGAGAAAGAGGGGGGAAGGAGATGTCGAAGGGTCGACAGCGCGCCGAATTTCTTGCCCAGCCGATTCCTCTAAATATAGATGGCGACGTACGGGCTCCCAGGAGCACGTGTATCAAGAAAACAAATACACACAACCTCCTTGGTACACGCGTAACGTATTCTAGTTATATACAGCGAGCAGCGTTGAACCGTGTCCGTTTTTTCCCTATCGTCCCATGTTTTCGCTTGGCTATCGTCGCCGATGACCTCTGCGGAGCGATCGGTTTCCGCGGAATACCCCAGCAGATTGCTGCAGGCTCGACACACACCTCGGACAACGATCGCAGTGTGCGCAACGTGTACGTGCACACCTGTTAACCACCGACTCGTCCCAGTTTCTATCACTCGCGACGATTTTCCCTCGAGATCCCGGACCACGACAACCACCCCACAGGAACGTTCACACAATCGGAGTAGCCAAGGACAGAGAAAAAGGCGCGAGGAATGCGAGGAATACCATTAACACACACGAACGTACGAACGTATGAACGTACGAAGCCGTGCCGCTGCTGGCTACACGAATACGGGAACGAGGGACCTCCAGTTCTGAGACGCCAGTTTTCGTCGCGGCCACGTCGAACCGCGACGTATGTATATACCACCGCTCGATGGAAGGGACTCGAGGCGGTCCGCAGGTACGAAGAAAAGTAAAAGGGTCTGAGCGACGACGGCGTGGAGATCGAGTCGACTCGTGGTCCCCGTGGAACCGTCACCAGGCCCGTGGAATGCACGCGAATCGTTCGGACCAGCCAGCCAGCGTCCCGCGTTTCTTTATCCAAGGACGAGCACACACTTTTTCGACTGGAACACGCGCGCGCCGCGACCAGACGCGAAACGAGCAGCGGCGTCACACGATCGCCCGCACGGCAGACGGACTCACGACTATCTGGCTCGAGCGACCGTCGAGCGCGATCTGCAGCGCCCCTGGTGGCATACTCGTGCGAACGCTTCGGACCACTCGCCGCGCAGGATCGGGAGATCGAGCGTGTCACGGCCGGCATTCACGGCATTCTTTATTAGTTCATCAACGTCCGAATTCGACAAGCTTTCAAGCTTACTTTCAAATTGATTTGAATGCATATTTTTTAGAAAAAGAAATGGAAATTATGTGAGCCTTTAATGAATTCATAACGAGGAAGATTGAGCATGTTTTGATAATGGAGAAAATGGGGATTAAAGATGCTCTAGTATTTTATAAAGAGATATGGGTGGATTAGTATTGCTGTTTGAAAATTAATTTTATTTCGGAGCAGGTGGCTATTGCACGTTAATTGTGGAGGGTTAATGCAACGATTATGCTTTCGTTACACGTTTGTTTGAAATTAATGTACACTGTTTGGTGGATTTTAGAAAGTATCGCAGGAAAGTCTGCTTTTCGACAATTTGAGAAAAGGGGGTTTCAATTTTTATTGTAGGGAATCTGTGGTTTTAAAGATGACCATAGTATTTGTTTATAATATCTATGATCTCAGAAAAAGATATTAATATCTGTAATACTGTAATATATATTTTTTTTTCAGTGTATCTTCTAACTGCTCTGGTAATATATCAGTTCTAAAAGTAATTGAACGTGACACGTGTACCAAAGTAATTAGAAGCATACTTTCTTACTAAAAGTAAGATCAGTTTCGACTTCCATGCTGTTCCTGTTCCAACAAGTATCATTGAATTCCAATGCCACGATATTTAGATGCAGAATCAATTCAGGCCCTGGAGTTACATTGAACTTGATTCCATCCCTATTGGATCTCGCTCCATTCGAAGCAGGTTCCTATTTAGGAAAAGTTGCGCTTGTGCCTTTCCTCGAGCTGTAGCATAATACAAGAATCTAATTCCGAACGCGACTGTGTGAATGAAATTCATGACACGTGCGAGGCATGGATGCTGTGTATCAATTACAGTGGCTAAGTCCGTTTAACTGCGTTTGGCACGTGTATTTTGCTTCTATTACTGTCGAGTGAACAGTTACCTCCAAATGATTCCAACGCAAACAATGTACATATAAAATTCAAAATACAGAATACTTCTAAAATCAAAAACTATATTATTTTTAAAATCGATTCATCATGAAAACTCAAATGGATAAACAGAATATTATAACTACATAGTAATTCTAATACATTTAATGTATATAGCCTAATATTCTGTAGCCCTAAACGAGTGCATTAATTGCACGTATGATGATAAAATTATTATGCAATTTAAACGGCAAGTGAATTGCTTCAACCACTTCGTAATTTATCTCCCGTGGAAATTAAACAATGGCCCTATCACAGTCTACACATATGCAACAACTAATGACGACAGTGATTAAGATTCACTGATAAACAGCGATAGATCCAAATCCCAGCATTTTCCACGTGATAATGAGGTGCTAATTACAAGATTCGCTATGCAGACTGTTCCTTTGTCTCGAAAGAAATTTCATTCACATTCTGAAGACATCGTAAGCACAAAATGTCTACCTATACATCTCACGACACAGTATCCAATTTTTGGGTGCACCATGTAAGCATTAAATTAATTTATTCATCCTCCCAAGCAATGGAAATAAAAGAAACGTGGAGAGTGATCATACATTTGTGCCTATTCTCAGCGTTCCCAGTCGCAGTGAGTCAGACAGGACCTAGCATCGCGATCGATAATCGTTTCCTCGATTTCCTGCTACATAGAAACGCTTTCGAAACTGGAGCAAATCCGTCCGTTCCCCGTCACGATCACTATACCGTAGAAAAGTATTCGATTATGCACTCTGATAAACAGAGGAAAGATCCAGGACCGATGATCTACGAGTGGCTGGAACTATGCCGCTTTTACCGAATCGCGCATACAACGAGGTCAATAATTTTCGTCAATCGATTCCCATTCCAGTCGAAACCACAATGGCGACTTTCTCTCGAAAATGCTTCACTCTACGCTCGAGGAACCCTTGAACCGTCGCGCAAGGATTTTGATCGATCGGAAATATGGATTCGAAAGCTGTCGACTATTGGTAATACCTTTTGCTCCTGCACGAATTCTTCGAAGCAGTTCCAGCCCAGTTACGTGTTTCCGTGACGGTGTAGCCGGCCGATAGGATCGAGAAAAAGGTCCGTGGAAAATCACCATTGGACCATTCGTTTGTGAGTCACCTTCTAGTTTATAATTGAGAAAAAAGAACAAATAAACTTCCACCGGGTTCTCTCAAGTTACGAAATCGCTGGTGCCGCGCTGTTCTGTGTTAATGGTACCCAGTGAACGCGAATTACCTTGTGTTATTATGCAAATTCAAGCTACGACCATTGTAATTGCGTTTATAGTGCTGGAATTTGAGTTCTGTCGGTGGGTGATGTTAAAGTGCCGAACCTTGGAATATTCAGATTTCAGTGCTGTTTGTGGGTGGCGTTCCACTTGCAATTCCACGAAGCTAGGTTTCAGGTTAATTAGATGCATTTTAAATTTGAATTTCCTTAGTCGGCGGTGATGATCGAAGTTGTATAAAAATTTCTGACTGATTAGTCGAGTTCGTAATAGTAGTTGGTAATCAGTAAACTCTTTTCAAAATTCACTCCCTAACGCATTTAAGTCGCGCATGTAAATAGTATGACCTCCACTTATAACGATAACTGTGAACCTGACGATAAATCTGTATCACCGGAACACACACGAGTGATCATATGTAATTTATCAAATCATTCATAATTTCTCTTTCTTTTATTTTGTTAAAAAAATCAATTTGCAGAATATTGCGCGTTTGGTGATGCAGAGCAGATATTTTTTTTTGTCACGGAATATTACATTTTGTGATGCAAATGGGTTAATTGCAACTATGCAACCCTATCTCACGACGCCGATCTAATATTGATGTTTAACGATAATATAATGCAATCTTCGACCCCTGGCTCCTGCTCAATCACTGAACCCTGCAGCGCCATTTAAAATTCATTACACACAGCAAGTGGCATCTAATATATTTTCAATCCACCCGACCTACTTCCAGAACACTAAATCAATTGTCAACTACTCTCCAACATCAATGAAACTGTCCCCTCTACGAACACCTAATACAATCAAACCGCCAAATCCCAGGACTCCACCCAAATCTCAAACAGTACGTGTCATCCTTTGGGTCTCCGTGAAACAGGTGCCATTTGAATTTCAATCATCTCAGTAGGCGCTGCTGGAGGCATGTTCCCGCCGGTGGGCGCCATTTAAATTTCAATTTCGTCGGTGGGTGGCTTTCATCGCCACTGACAGGCGTCGTACACTGCTGTTCATAAATATCAGGGCACCTAACTCTGTGTGGAATAATTGTGAAGAACCTTGCAGATTTATTTAAGGACTCTAGTAAATTTTACTTTATATGGTATTTTAAATTAAGACAGACGAAAACAGTGTCTCTTTTATGATTTTTTCGTGCACAAAAACGTTACATTTAAAAATCAAGATATACACATTTTTGCGTATAAATTAAGCTGTATTCTCTTCAAAAAGAAGTTTGATCGATCCAATAATCTCCGAGATATTTTTGGTACCGCAAATATGAAGAGGTCTTACTAGAAGGTACTGCTACAGCATCAGTTTTTAAGATACTAATTTTCTTTTTGAAGAGAATACAGCTTAATTTATACACAAAAAAATGTATACCTACCTTGATTATTAAATATAAAGTTTTTTTACACGAAATAAAAATCATAAAAGTAATTCTATTTCCCGACCTGTCGAAGGTATGTAATTCCTCAAAAGCAGTGAAGAACACACAATCTGTACCAACTATCACATACTCTGCAAATACAGCAGGTGTCCTGATGCTTATGGACACCGGCGTACCTCCGACCGTTAATTTTTCCAGCACCCGTCGTTTTCGATTCTCGAGCAGAATTCCGTCCACGGTTCCCACATTTCCCGAGCTGTCCGTGGAGCCAGGGGGCTGAAATTGCGCCCGATCGATCCTCGAGTCCGTTCCAATTCCAGCAGCCTTGCACCACGAGGCTCGGTTCGATGGTACGGGCAACCTTGAGCGCTTCCATCGAATTTCCACTGGGCACCGCGACCCGATCCATCGGTCAAGTTCTCCAGCGGTGTATCGCGATCGATTCCACGAAGATCGCAGATAAGCATCGCCGTCGGCGGCGCCCTGGACGCGTCTGTCGCTTGCAAACGACGCGTATAAGGCCCCGTAACATGCACGCGTGATGGATCGTGCGTGCAACAAGAAAAGCCACGGCCGTATTACGCTGCCTGGCTGCCACGGATCCTGCTTCTTTGCGAGGAAAACGTGCGTCACGGGCTTCTTTTTCATTCGACACGCGTCCCCTTTGCTCCGTCTGCCTTTCTTCGCCCCACGACCCTCCCCCCCTCCGCTTGCTTACCCCTCCGTTTGTCGCTCGGTGCACTCGAGTGCTCTTTTTCACTTTCTGCGAAGCGTTTCAGCATTGTGTTTTTAAGGGCTTTTGGGTTTTACCCTGTTCTCTGCAATCGTTTGTATATCGTTTACATTGTTTTATTTGGTTTCGCAGTGAGCTTTTGTGTTTCCGCTTTGATTAGAAAGGTGGGACGACTCGTTTAGGTGGTATCTTTTATTGCGCATGAGAAGATTGTGCAGGTGATGTAGGGAAGTGTTATGTGAACATATTTCAGTCGCGTTGCGTCCTCTGTGAAGGGGCGCAATTCGTCTAGGTTGCATTTTCATGTACTTCATGGAATAGAAAGTGATGTGAGGCGAATCGTTTTGCGTAATTAGGTTTTATTACATGCTAGAGAGAATTTTCTGCGCTGCGTGTTAATTTCACGGTTTGTGTCGTGGCGTCTATCAACTATTCAGACGACCTCATTCTATAATATAAAATGTCACACCATTCCTTGAACCTTCCGCTACAAAATCTGCATCTCAGAAAATGGGGCAGCTTTGTGAATATTTAAAAAAATAACACTTGCAGATCACGGCTTATGAAATACAGTTGATGGAAAAAGGCTTTTGAATAACAAAACGCAGTTTCTTTAGACACAGTTTTTAAAAGGACAGTTGATAGAATGGAGTGATATTTTATTGAACAGTGAAATGTATGTTAAGATACAATCACAACACCGATGAACGATACAGAATGGCAGTCATTTTGCAACAAGGCCAACGTGATCTCGTAACAAGAGAGTCCAGCAACGTTCGTATTCTTCTCGTGGAGAGATATATCCGTACGTGCATGACGTTATGCGAATAACGGTTAAAACTCTTAGTCTTGTACGAGCAGAGCAATGCCAACGTCTACAGATCGGCGAGCTCTTTTTGCAAGACCCACGCGAGAGAACAAGGAATCTGTGTCGCTCGTCTGCTTAGAACACTTTCATCCTCTAAGAAACGACGATTTTAATAAGGAACACTTCGTGACTATAACGAATATTCGAACAATCTAATTCGAATATTCAAATACTTCTAATTATTCGTATTTGAATTATTCGAAGAACTTATTCGTATTCGAAATTTGTCGAATTCTTCGAATATTCAAATAATTACAGCTCTAGTCCCAATACCGCATATTTGTAGCAATTGCGAAAATTAATTTTCCCCGTGGATTTAAAAATTTCTACACAGGAGTGAAGCCATTGCCCATTTCAAATTTTAAAATTATGAGGTCTCCCTGCAAAATGCAAATTCCAGCCCGTCAAGTAACTATTAGTTCAACGATCCACGAATCGTTAGAGGAAGAAGAGGGTCTTCGGAGCTTCAAACGATCCCAATCAATACTTTTCACTATCAATCCTAGATGAAGCATAACTTCAATGCTGCCTACTACTACAGGAATCAATCACTTTCTTTGAATTCATAACTTGACCTATCTGTGGAGACAGTGCTGTCTTCTTCTCAAGATAACCTGACGCGACGCCCACCATCCTAGACGATGCTGGCAGGCGTCAATTGGAATTTCAGCGTGCAGAAATTGCCAAGCAGGCGACGAAGCGAGCAGTTTCTAAACCGCCTGATTAGAATAATCAAAGCAGCCGTCTGATGCTGCACCGAGGATCGCTCAACTGTTCGCAGCGATTCCATTCGCCTATCTGCAATCGCGTGGAAAAAAGGGGAACAGGAAGCACGAGACGCACAAAAGGCAGACAGGAAAGATGTCAGATGTTCGTCACGTTGCGACCATTTCTGTCGGGCACAATGACGGTCGAAAATCAATTAGCATTTTACGGCGAGGCCGGCCGGCCTGCTGTGCATCGCTGCCAGGAAATTGCGTTTGCACACGGACTTCACTTTGACGCCACTTTGTCTTCCAGCGAATGGGAAGGGCCAGCTGTGAGGGATGCTGGGTCGAGTTCCTTTCGACAGGATTTTTGCCAAATGGAAGAACACTGAGCAAACGAAATGAATAGCTAGATAGGATACAGTGGACTTTAACCCTAGGAAGTCTAAGTTGTTGAAAGGTTTAAGGTTCAAGATCGGGCTAATGGACTGTTATGTTTTGTCCACATAAAAGAAAGTGCTGAAAGTGCTATTTTTCTGTCTAAACTATTTTTAGTTATACAATAATGTAATAGAAAACTTCTGAAAACTTGCCACTGAAACAATACGTAAGAAAATATAAAAATAAATGTTGAAGCAATACAACACTCCACTTACAAATACCTGATAGTAAAACTTACACTTATTTTTTATAGGAAATTTGTAATTTGTAAGTAAATATTGTAATTGTAAGGGGTAGTTACCTTGTAAATAAATTACTTGAATATTTGTTTCCACTGCAATATTTCTCAATTATGCCTGGGAGATATTGAAGAAGGGGAAGTACTTTGTGCATAAAAGTATTTAAAGAATAACCGGTCAAGGTATGAGGATTAAGAATAAGTTTGTGTGAGCATGTCATTGTGCATTATATGTGAATGTGAGGAAATGATACTTGAACCGTGGTATTCGATACGGGGGACAGGAACATGAACGCGACTCAATAGTACAACTTTCCTTTTCAAGACCACTCTCATTCTCACGAGCTCGCCTAACTGGGCAGCTCACCCTACACACGCCTTCTTTAACTTGGCGATTCTTTAGCCCAGAAACTATCCTAAAAACTTTGAATCACGTAAACCTCTATATAAAACAGCAAATCTTTACTTCCACTTCCTCCCATCACTCACTATTTGCCCTCCAAACACACCACTCACACCAACATCATTAGATCTTATAAAAAGAAAATAATCCGCACATTTATTATACTAAAGTATTCTCCATTCATTTAATAAATCGGAGAGTAAAGATTTGACCACTTCAAACAAAGAAACCTTCCACCCCAACTCACAACTAAACGTCACAAGTCACCAGTCACCAGAGAAAGAAGAGAGCACCGAAGATCGAAACGATCTCAAATAAAAATTCTCGTCATCGATTCACGAGGATCGTCGCGGCTGGAATCGCGCAGCTTCGAGGTACAATAAACGGTAATTAGCAGCGAAAGGCTAATGCAATCTCGAGCGTGGCCACGAGTGCCCGCGATATAAATCAAACTTACTTCCCTGGACGGGCAGAGGGCCGTCTTATCGATCCGCGCGATAGATAAATCGCGGGGGAACGTCGGCGAGGGTAGTAATTAGTTTCTACGACATTAGTCATTAGCTTGGACACGCTTCCTCCTGTCCTCTTTGTGCGTCACTCATCCGTTTCGATTATTACGGCGCTCGATAAAATTCTAACGCTGCACGATTTACAACCGTTTGTAATTAAATTAAAGGGTAATCTGGGCGGTCGATCGTGACCGCGGAGCATACGCCTCGATTACCCTCGGGGAATTTTAGAATACTCTTTCGTAACATGTTCCACTAATGGTATTAAGTCGGTGCAAAAGTTCGTTCATATTATTGAAGCAAAGTCTTTACCTAACCCAAATTATTTGCCACTTTTCTGATAAAAGTTACACGTAGGTGTAGTAAATAAATACGCAGGTCGTAGGTTATTTGAATATTATAACAAATGTTCGGAAACACTGCTCCACTTTCACACGAAGTTTCATTAGAATCCGAATTTTCAAGCTGGGGACGTTTCTTTATAAGGAACCCTTAGCAGCCGCTAAAAGCATCTCCAAAATGTTCTCACTCACAAAATTAGAACCATTCAGCCACATCGGTGCACTATGAAGTCCCCTCGTGGGCGTCAGAGGAAGGAAGAAACAGGAGGGAAGCCCCAGAATTAGTCAATCAACGATAGCGTGTGCCCCACGTGCTGGTCCATTGTACCCATGTAGGAGTGACTAAAGTAAAAGCGATAAATGCACTCGCTGCAGTCATTCACTCCCACCAGACCTAGTGCTCTAATTCCCCTCTGAATAACGTAATCTCTAACCACCTAATGTAATAATATAATACATAGCACGTTCAATTCGGTTGAACTCAGGGTCCGAAGGCGTTAACGAGACGCCGATAAATTAGTTCCATATCATCCCCTGTCATTCGTATCACCTTACATCTCCCTGTTCGGTGGGTCTGTCCCATCATCGACTACCGTTCCTCCCCCAACGTCCCCAGTCGATAACTGTAAAGGCATCCTGGACGCGCGGGCAAAAAGACGGCGACGAAAGAGGAGACGCGGAGCCCTCGTCTGCGCGGAGCCACGCAAGGGCGTCGTTTTTCTTCCCACGCACCACGCCTGATGCGCATCCGTTGTCCCTTAATCTCCTTTCCCCCGGCATCGTTTAATCTACCCATAAATCCGACACTTACTTTCTGCGCGAAGAAAGAGAGGCGAGACAGTGCCATGTTAATTGCTGGCGTTAATACAGTTCGCATCAAAAGTTTTCAGACTCTGAAAACGCGGGTTAACTGATGTGTTCAAGAGAACTGAGGGCACTCGGAGAGTCTCCCTACTGTGAAAGAGTTATTCTAACAATAAGGTATAGTAACGTAGGTATCATGGTTTTCTTTTTACAGTATTTTATTCCACCACAATAAATTATTAACCCCTTCGTGGTCACACCTTCTTATAATCAGAAATTGATCACATGTGGTAAGTAAAATATTGAAGTTCTATTGAATAATGTAAAATAGCATTCAAGCAGAAATTCATAGAGAAATGATCAACAGAGGAATTTTTTCCGCGTGATAATGCTTATTGTTAGTCACGGATAAAACCAACGATATCATCATAAAGTGTGTGGCATAAAAGCAATCTACTAAAACTACGGTTCTAGAGTTCTTAAATTCTACAAATATAAAATTCCATAATATATTGATGTCGAATTGAGAACCTCCTCATTTTTGTAAGTCGGTTAAAAAATAGCTGGAGTATCCACCACTAGATTTACATTACCCTTCAAATATGGCGCACCAAAAAAACCATGACTAATCTCTGCTTCGACAAATAGAGGCTAGCAAATTAGTCACAGCTAAAACAATTTTCTCCAGGGCAATATGAATTCTATATCAAGAAATCACATCTGCTATCAGCCAGATAGAACCGCAGCAAACGGACCCAATCTACTCTATCAAGTCGAACACCTACAACCATGATATCAATCCACAATACATATCTCCCACTGTGCACATAAAAGGCGCCACGCGAAAACCGAAAACGTCTATCTCCCGAGAGCAACAAAGTTCCCTGTTTGCCAAGACCTTTCCCTCGGCTACGGAGCACAGATATACACCAGATAAGAAAACAGCAAACAGACTGACAACTCTGTTGCGATAGCATTCTTTCACCAATAAAAGCAACCTTTACCACCGCGGAACCAGCTGTCAATGGCCGCCGAAATTAATCGCGAGATCGTTCCTTCCACACCCATTTCCACGATCGGCCAGGCCCGCTCCACACGCCGATCCTCCAATTATATCTGGCGATTAAAAGCGGACCGGGGTCGAACGAGACGCTGATCGTTGCGAAATCGCGACCCGCCACGGTGTTGCGCAACGCCGAGTCGTTGAGTCAGGTTCAGCTGAACGCGAGAAAGACAACGTGAGTGTCTGTCCGAGTGTTGCCGGCGTGTTCCGTAGCCGCGCAGCGAAAGGTCCGCCGGTTCTTTTTTTCTTTCCTCTCTGCCAGCCCCGCGCGCGGGGCGACCCGCTTTTATGCTCGTTCTACCGTTCAACCGTAACGAAACCGCATATGCTGCGTGTGCCTGTCGCGCTGCTTGAACAGGTAAACGCCACGACGGGCTCTACACATCGGGGCCTCGATATTTCATCTCGTGTTTACCTTGTTCCGCGGGGGAACTTATCGTTTCGCGATGCCCCGCGCCTGCAAAACCTTCGATAACGATTTATATCGCTCCTCCGAGCGATACTCGCGGCGCTGTTCTATTTGCCGGGGCGAGGATTTTTCCGATCGTTTTTAGACTCGTGATAGTCGGGTATAAATAAACGAGGGATTTCTGGATTACGCCGTTTCATTGCGGAAATATTGCTTTAGTGGCGGGGGCAGATATTACTTCAGGAAGCAGAAGTTGTCGGTGATTGTTTGGGACAACTATTCTGCCGGATCGTGGGATAGTAGATTATGAATATTACATTACTGAATTCCGGATATCTGTAGTAATAAATGTTTGTCGACTAGTGGCTCGGGGTAGCTATGATTTCAGCAAGTACAAGTTTTTACTAATTTGTTCTATTTTCCATTAATTTTGATGGTAGGAAACAAGCAAGTATTAATTAGTTACTGTGGTGATTCAAGGAGAATCAGCAGAGTGAATAAACACCAAATATCCTGTATGAGTAATAGGCACACAATCCAGGATGTCAGTTGAAAAGTATCACGAGAAATTCCATAGAGGAACAGTGGAACAGTTTATACTGTACTTGCAATGGATTGCAATTTAGTTTACGAGCGAAAGTTTAACAGAGCAGCGTTTGGCGAGGAAATGACTAGGTACATTTCTAATAAAAAAAATTCAAGCATGAGATGTATCCTACTTCCTCCATCTCTGCGATCAATTCGCGAAGAAATGATATTAGGAAATCATTTAAAAAATATGCATCTTCGAAATCATACCGTAGAAAATACTGAACGAATTTATGGGTTTTATATAATCGATTTTAATCATAATATCCTCGAACGTCTTCGTGGGTGCGTAAATTTCATTTTTAAAACATAAAACGGAATTTCTTGAGGCACGGCTATTACCTCGCGTTTCTAATTAAACTGCTATTAATTTATATTCAGAATAAGAGCGTAAAAAATTAGCGAAATCGAAATTAAACCAAATAATCGATATTCCAAACTAATACACCAGACATGATAATATTTTTACGCGCTGTAAAGTGCAGTGCGCTAGGCTGCCTGAAACTTTTTGTTCTAATCCCGTACCACTGTGCACTGGTACAGTTTAATTCTCCCGTGATGCATCGGGGAATGTATCGCGCTCCACGGCGTTTCCACGCCTGCGACCGCCTTGATAAGGAATTGCGCTTGATAAAGCAACATATATTTTCAATTAGATTAACCTTCTAGCAGCCGTGGCTGCATAGGCGACACGGGTAGCCGCGTGTTGCACGCGCGTTTTACAACTCTCGTTTTCTTTAACTGGAAAGTTAACGGCGCTACCGCCACTGAAGGCTCGATGATTTATATTATTAGCACAACCAAACCATGAGTCACGATTGAATGCTTTACAGACCGTTAAGAATAAATTTGTATGTGCTTCTACACTCCCTTAAAAATAGTATTTGCGAGGCATAGTATTTTAGCTCTAATATTATCTGAATTTGTTTGAGTTTATTTGATTTACTGAAATTTGTATAAAATATTCGAATCCGAGTGAGAATCATTGTACCTAGTAGAATATTATTCGAATTCAACTCAATTATTCCAATTTTGCACGAATTTATTTCAGTAATTCGAACATATTTATTTGAAAGCCTCTTGTATCTTATCTGAGATTTGAAAATTAAGTTCCCCCGAATATAGTATATATAGAATAGTTCGATTATTACAAAATTCGAAGTTGTCTCTTTGTACTGTTTTTTCTAAATACTACTAGAAGCAAAGGAATTAAAACAGAGGAAGAAAATTGATTTGTATTCAGTTTCAGGTGATTGAAAAATGTGAAAATTTTAACTTTTTCGTGGATACGTGGAATTTATCAAAATTTGTAAAATTATGAGTGAATAACGGTATATTTTAAGCTCAAAAACGTGAGAAATTAATTTTGAAGAAGAAACAGCTAATACGTGAAAATACAAAATATTTAAACATGGAACAGACTCTTGACATTTGTCTGCCAGGAAAGGTTACCATTTATCAAGTGTAAGTCACGTTAAAATTAAATGTTTCTGTATACTCAATTTTTCAATCACATTTTGATTTCAAAACACCATCCGAAGCAAATATTCTTCTCTTGTTCTATTTCTTCCTCGTGATTAATTAAAACCAGTTACCTTGTCCCATCATTAATCACATTCTCTACTTATCGAGAAGCTAAAATTCGACTCACCTCGACTTCTTCGAGAATCATACCGACAACCCCTAGGTAAAGATTTCCCTTTGGACTCACCTGAAAAGAAAAAATACTACGTTAAATAGAATTCTAAATAATAACATCTAGATTATTCGTAAGTTCTTAAAAATTGAAGTAATTATTCAAATTTTTCCATCTCCTACATTTCTAGAAAATTAATTAAATATATGTCTCTGAAGCGAGTTACTAGTAGCATATTAGAATAATGGAAAAATTTCCTTTATACGAATAGTACTCGTAATTTCAGGGAAGACGGTGCTACAGGTGAATTAGTGGGAGTTTGCACTGAAATTGATGATCACCCACGAGCTGCGCCTTCTACGGTAAGAAAATGTTTATAGAGATCGATTTTGATCAGTTTGAAGTGTTTATGTGAATCGTTTCACTTTTCAAAGAAATTGGCTTGGTACGACTTCACTTTTAATTATTCAATTCTCTTCAAATTATTCAGAATGATTATTTTATGAATGTAAAAAGTGTGAAATGAGAAACTTAATATATTCAAAGT
The DNA here is from genome assembly GCA_963971345.1 of Andrena flavipes. Classification (NCBI taxonomy): domain Eukaryota; kingdom Metazoa; phylum Arthropoda; class Insecta; order Hymenoptera; family Andrenidae; genus Andrena; species Andrena flavipes. Next base: position 48,130,518 of record OZ020482.1, read on the forward strand.
AAATTCCAATGATGAGAAAGTGAAAACCAGTTATATCAGGATGAAGTTAAATGAAGCTCTGTTTTCCAGCTTATAGTAATCATATAGTAATCATTAAGCTCGTTTAAGTAATGCGTAGGTGAACATTAATAAATGTTCACTTATTCCTATTCGATGTTCAAATTTAGTTACTAATAGTGAATCCCAAGTAAATGACTCACCAATAAAGTGTGAGTAGAAGAAAGAAGAAAAACCAGCTGATTCACATACTTTTATATTCAGCAAACATTAAGATATATAAACTTACGTTTCATCCAATCTTCGCCACAAAAAATCAACTTCTCGTTACACAGTCATATCACTTTGTCACACTTCTAGTGCTTATTTTTACCACAACTCAACATGTTTACATTCACCCTACCGTTCACGATTCATCAATCACTTTCACCTATGAAACGTTTCATTACACAATCTCTGTCATACACAAATCCTGCACGCTCCGTTTGTTTGCAGCCATTTGAAATTTTCGTTCAACAACTTCCTAAAGAGAAAAACTTCCTCGCCTACCTACACAAATTCACGAACTAACATCTCAGGTGTAGATAAAATACAAAAGCAGGCGAGTGAGATTTAAAAACTCCCTCATCAACAACATATAAAACTATCTTATTTTTAGAATTAATATAAACAACGATAAATACAAATTTCCTCATTTACAAAAACATCTCAGCTGTCGATAAAGCACAAATGCAATCGACACGGAGAAACTACCCAACAGCTAGAAGATCGCTGGCAATCAGAATCCAAACAAACCCATTACGAACTTTTCCCGCCAAGAACCGTTTACTTGCAGCTGAGAGGGACCTCGTAAAAGCTGCTTAGAAAGCGTAAACTCTGCGCTGCAGGGGCGTTAAAAGAATAACTTGGCAGTGATTTCGCGAAAGATAGCCCCCTTGCCATCTCGGGGACTGCGTGGAAGGGAAGCAGGAAAGATTGCACGATACAAGCTGTATGTAATTCGATTCCAACAGCCTTGTGGCCTTGAACATCCGGCAACCACCTGCTGTCCGCGGTATCCACCAGGATCTACGGTCCTGGAGTGTCGTCTCGAAGGTGATCAACCTATGGCACATGTTGTCCAGGTACCCATGGATGGGAGCACAGCCACCCAGAAGACGTGCCATCTCTCCAAGGCGAGGCAAACACCGTCAGGGCCATTATCCAGGTAGGAGGACACCAGAGAGTCGAAATAGACAAGGGGTAGAGTTCCTTGTCGAGGACAGGAACTCTGCCAGAGGATTAGGTAGAGAGTGACAATAGTGGAGCAGATAGAGAGTAATTCTGTTTAAATCTTCTTATTCCTCCTCTACGGGGACTTTGATCGTCCCTGCAGCCTACATTCTGAGAAAGTGTTGGACAGCTGCCAGTCGGGGTGATCGCTGATATGATTTATATAGACATCTTCCTGCTTGTTCTTGGAGTTCTATGAATTATATTACAGTCTCATGGTGCACGTGTGGAAAGCGTGCAGGAATTTGAAATTTTCTGAGATATTGCCATTATTAGCACCTTGCCTTTATGAGGATTTGTTTATTCATAGAGGCTTTATGTGAATTGATTTTGATGTCAGTATTTGGGAGTGTTAGTGAGATTGTGGAATTTGAAGGAATTTCGTGAACTTCTTTGAAGTGGTTATTTAAAAGATTATATGACTGTAACCTATACCTCGTCTAATCAGTGACAGTTGTCTAATTACAATACCCACTGTCGCTATTATAATGATTATTTCTGAAGAGAAACTTGTTCAGAGGTCCACCGTTTCAGCCAGGCCTTTTTCTTCTTCAGGCTGATATTCCAACCCCAAGGACATTCAAGAAAACCCAACAAACTACTTCCACACGACCAAAACGATTGTCCACAAGAATGCTCAGACTCTCCAACTATTTATTATCTAAAACCTGCCAACCGTCCAAAATCCACGATAACCAGTAAGCTGCCCTCAGATTGCAAATACGCAATCATTTGTTTAGAGCCCACCAAAGATGAAGGAAATTGCCGTGGACCTTGCTCGAAGATTCTATATTGCCCAGCTACTCGAAGATCCATCGAGAATCCTTGCGATTCGCCTAAAACCGTGGATTGCCCAACGAAGGGACCGCCATCGCGGATCATTGAACACAGCGCGATTCCTCCTACGATGATCTGCTTCGAGACCCCTGTCCCACGAGCTGGTGGTCACTCGGTGGCTGTGGTTTCCCCATGTCCACCAGAAAACTCGATCTCGCGCCAGCAGGGTGGCCTTGAAACACGAGTCGGCGACTGTGAACCAAGACCGGGTAATGTCAGCTTCCCGCAGGATCGCAGACACTACTGTTGCGGCATGGGGTCTAAACCAAGCGAGTCAGTTAAGCCACATCGAGGACCAGCTAAAATTATCTGCGAGGAAGGCTACCCCGAGAGAAAAGCCGAGAGAAAGGCGTCCTGGGTCTATCGATCGCCTCCAGACTGCGTCCCCGATTGTGCTGGCTTCAAGGACCCCCTGAAGAACTATTCCATCGATTGCAAAGACAGAGCACCCAAAGTGGAGCGCAGAAATGGCCTAGATCCCTCGGACACGGTTCCGCAAAGTCATTTCGCGCCGCGTCCTAGAAGACAAGTTTGCCCTTCCAGGTGCTGTCCACCGACAAAGAGACCTAAATCTGAACGCAGTTACTTTGGACGTGGTCGACAACCTTGCCGTGACTTTGCTGGTCCAGAGTCAGCCAAGTGTGTCCTAGCCCGAGGTGTCTCGGTGAAATCGGGCTGCGGAGGATGTCGAGATGAAACGGAGAAATTGTCAGGGGACTGCGCGAAGTCGAAGACGTCTCCCGGAGCAGAAACTCGTGAAAGTGGAAGGCCGACTTCCAAACAAATCGCGGAGTTCGTCGAGGGCTATGTGCCCCGAGTTCAGCCGCAGGAATTGGCCACGCTTTACAGGGAGCACTTCTCTCCTAGTCAGTTGGAGCGTTATGAAGCTTGTCGGTCGAAGAGGAACGGTCTTCAGGATGAGTGTTCTCTGCCTGTTCCGCACGCCGTGGTCCAGCTGAAGAGGCAAGAGCTGTTCTGTCGTCTCGTTGACGTGTACAAACCGGACATAGGCGATTTGGACCAGCGAGTGATCGATGCCTGCGCAGGATAACGCGGAACACGTGGATAACGCGCAAGGACCTACAGTGGTCGATTTGCGTTTGAAAGAGCAACTTTGGGGGTGTCGAACGTAATTGCAAATTTGTAGTTGTTTGGGGAGTAAATATGTGTGTTTAATGATGTACTGCAATAAAATTAATGTCTGAAGTATTGGGCAATTTTATTCAATGTATTCTCGTTTAGTTTGGAGATTTCTTGAATTTTTCTCTTTTGTCTTGTAATTTAAGATAAATGTATTAAAGAATAGAATTGTTGAAATTTGATAAATCTATTAAATGTACTCTACACTTCTTTTTATATGCAACCTTCTTAATTCGTATTTCTTTGTTTAGGTTTCCATAAGTATCAATGTGAAACCTGATTAAAAACGAGGAATTTTTACAGATCAGAAGCCCCACTCTCCAGGAGCCTCGTTGTAAGCACATAAGGTCAAAGCCTCAAAGGTTGGAAGGGAAGTCCCAGAGATCATCGAAGACACAAGCGAAGAAGTTTCGTTTGAGGAAAGTGAGGTCCAGGGAGCTATATTCTGGAGTGGTTTACACAGACTGCGATTGCTACCATCGAAATGGATTGCAACATGACTGTCCACGTACTTCTTGTGGTGGTAAGCAATTCATCAAATATTAAATAAATTTTTATGAGAAGAAGCCAACAGATTCTTTTAATTTTTTCCATCAAAATTTATTATCAGTAATCTTCACATTCTAAACTCCATTTCGCTTAAACAGTGACCATCCAATTCGCGATTTCATTTACTGTGCTCAAACACCTCGACTCAGTGGAATTAAATATTCTAATGAATCTCATGCATTAGAAATGTTAGTAATTTTAAATTTGCAAACTTTACATATTTATATGTGCATATCATCTCGAAAGGTCCGCCATGCAAAGTGAAACCTTGGCCTGAATGCGACTTGGCACTCCACTTTATGCACAAGTGGCAGAGTTATTACGATGTATTAGATGAACTGCCACCTACATCGTTCTGTGGGCCGAAGGAAGCATGGCTGGCGATTCTCGAAGAAGAAAAGAAGGCGAGAGAACAACGGGATGAGCAAGCGTCGAAAAAGCGCGAGCTCGTGTTTGGCAAGAAAACTGAACATATCGCAACGTTGGCATGTCATTAGGAAACGGAAAACTGAGGGTACGTGCTACGTGGGTGGGAGGAAAACAAAAGTTACTATATATCTACGACTGGAAAAACATTCACAATAGGATCTCGACTAATTTGTATGCGACGTACGAGCAATCATTTGCGGCTATTTGCGTTCCGTGATTCTTTCCACGTTGGAAGCTCGTTTGTAAGAGAAACAAATGAAACGGACGTATGTACCGGAAACCGCGGTACATAGACGCCTCTCCTCTAAGAATACTGTTTTATTTCCGGCACGGAGAAAATGGGAGACCAAAAATACCTCATTCGTCTGCCTGCGAGGCGAACTGGAAATTGACTTTAAGCTTCTTTCACCGTGCTCCCCACACCTACATTCCGTCTGAACGTCACTTCTCTTTCCGTGAAACCAATGAAGCACGAATGTAGGTACGCTGAAACTGTCACTTCACAAAATATAAAAATTCTGGACCAATTCGATCTTCAAAGTCTGAGGGATTAATTTCTACTATCTAATACACGCGAAACTTATACAGATTTAATAAAAATGCAATCGCAGAGGTTTTATAAACGTATATCGCCACGTTTTCTTTATTTCTTTTTGTCGTAGAGCACTCTGGAGTCTCTTGAAGACCAATTAAAAGCCCGTGGACATAATCAAAATACTTTAACTGGCGTTTCTCCCTCGTTTTTAGAATCATATGAAAAGATGATTGCGGCCTAAGAATTTCTGTGGTGGCACCTTGTGCTTGACCAGAGTGTAGCTTTAGACTCGAGAGTCTGGAGTCCGGGATCGATAAGGGAAGCGCGTGTCATTGGCAAGAAATGTGCCGGGACGGAGCATCCCACGAAACAGTTTCGGAGCGGAATCCCTTTCGAAGCTGGGGCACGCGTTTCGTTGACGGCTCGAAAACAACCCACGAAGAAGATTCACCGGCTCGCTTTCAAGGATTAAAAGGAGCGTGTTGAGGCGCCGGGGCGACTCGTGCCAGGAAATAACGGCGCGTGATCCGTGCTCGTGAGCCAACGACTTCCGTTGCCCGGCATTTGCATCCTGCATTTGCATTGTGACGACGATGCTTGAATAAAAACGGGAAGCACTCTGTACAATCCGAAGCGAGTCCAGGCATCTTAACTTTTCTTTTCCTCCTTATACCCAGGAAAAGCCATTTATGCCGGGGTAATAGGTTTTCCGAGGAATCTCTGCTTGTAATTGATATTGATCGAGATTTTCTGCAACGAGCAATTTTCTTTGGGGATTTTCGAACGGTTGTAGTTCTCTCTTGAGTCTAGTGTTGGCTTGGAAAAATTTGTAGTTCCATTTTGAATATATGGGAGATGGAAATTTGAGGAGATGGTCTTTGAATTATTCTATTAAGTTAGTGCAAAAATTCATTCGCTTTATTGCACCAAAGTCTTCATTAAGTTTTTTAATCAAAGAATTTTCCTTGGCTATCTATGACCTTTTGCCACTTTTCTAGTAAAAGTATTGTAAGTATTTAGTTGCAATCAAAAGAGATTTCCGTACACCTAATGTCACCTGACAGTGAGCAAACGAACTTTTGCACCGACTTGGTACCTATATCTAGTGATTGCGATTAATCTGATCTTGAGGCACAGATCATAAGGTAAAGTTAAGTTAAATTTAGAAATGGACGTTTCGATGGTCCATCTAACCCTTCAATTTTGAAAGCCGATTCATAGTCACTGACCAGCTGAAGCATCTTGAAAAAGTACTTTACGAACGAACTATATCCCTTGACACTTAATCCCTACTTAAACCCATATACTGCGCAGATCGACTGGAAATTTATGAGAGGAGACTCCGTGGACGCCCCACAACGATTAAATACCCTGAAAGTGCCTAAAATATCCACAGCTCGGGCCACTACTAAGGATTTTCCTGTCCCGGTTCCTGTCCCCGAGGAAAAACACGATCCTATCTGTGATGGTTCGTGCCTGGGCCGTAAAAACACAGGGGGCGACGAATTTAAAACGAGAAGCTGTCTCGTGGGGAGGACGATGGACGAAGGAAGAGCGAAACAATGAAATGGAGGCGTAGCAGAGAGCGTAAGAGAGAATTCCGGTGGGAAGGAGAGAAAAGAGTGGCGCATGAGAGAGGACAGGCCCAGCTTAAGGGACATTCCGAGTGATAGAGAATCTGGGAGGAACGGAGAGGTGACTTGGGAGCATGGCGCGGGGGGAAGAGAGACGATAAAGTGGAAGAAGAATGTCTGTCGTGGGATCGAAGCCGAGGATAAAGCGGATAGAAGGCGGAAGACCTAATTTTTGTGTCGAACCAGACGCGAGATATCGTAAGTTCATGGTACGTAAGGGGAGTTCCACTCTCGGGGCACTGTAATTTGGTGGAGTATATTTTGCGACGCTGGTAGTGGTTGGGGTGAATCCAAGCGACAAATTGAAGATTGCTGTCCAGAAATGAGGGGATACTTTGTGTTACTGAGCTTCACTTGTCTCAAAGGATCTGCTATCTTCTATGCATTTAAATGGGAGGCAAACATGGCGAAGATCTCTGATGAGTGAAAGCAATTCTATCTTACAAATTGAACGTAGGTAGTTTGTTCTTCGCAACTTGTTTCGTAGTGCTTTTTGTATTTATTTCGCGGAGTATTGAAAGGGAAACAGGGGTAAAGTGAACATAAAAAAAGTTTGAAGTAGAATAAAATTTGCTCCTGTTAATAAAAATGTGTAGAAAGAAATTTATAATATAATTTAAACCCAACTTTACTACATCCCAGTGACAATTCAAAGAAATTACAAAGCTCCAAGTCACTTTACGCAAGCCACAGTTACAAAACAGCCACATCGATGTATTTCCCTGTCAGCGCCACCTAAATCATTGCAAACCGCACGGAAAACATAGAACAAGAATCGAACGACCCCCTCTACCACCGTGATCGACGGGGAGCAAATATTTTCGCCCCAGTGCGCAGGTTGTGCCGAGCGGATTTCGACATCGCGGCATTTTTATCGCGGCGAATAAATACTGCAAGCGCGCGTGCAATGATTTCACTAACGTAACTGTTTATGTAATTTAAGATACGTGCAACCGTTACCGATCGGTTTTTGCGGTCGAGCGCAAGACGGTGTACGAAATTTAACGCTACGTTCCTGGGACGAGAGGGAACGAGACACCGGAGGATGGATGAAAGAGGAGCAGAGAAAGGGCGAGAAAGAAAGCGAGTCCACCGGTGAAGAATACGGGGAGGAAGAGGGGAGGAGCATATATACATACATGTACATGACTGTCCAACCGCAGAGATGCACGACTCGTGGCAAGTTCCGATGCAACCGAATGCAACTGCGCTCGAGTTGCATTCCCGCCGCGGCTAATAAAGAGGAATTCACTCACCAGAGGAGTATGCGAGGCTCGGGTCACAGATTCGCCTCAAATATTGCATACAGCTAGTGTATACCGCGTGTAATAATCTACCGCAAAGGGGGGTTGCAGTGGTGGATATTTTGGCGGGAAAATTGAGGTGGAAGCTTTGCCTTCTCTGGATTCTGCGGAGATATGTGCAAACCAAGAATCGATTTGAAGGATTCAGCTATGGGAGGAATAAAACGGTGAAAGTGGAGGGTAGGTAGACATGGTTAGGGAAGAATGTTGACTGTATCGAGGAACTGATCGTGAGAAAGGTGAATGTTTGAGCTGAGAATTTCGGATTTTTGTGATCGATTGTATTATAGTTGGGTTTGTAATTTAAAGATAAAGGAGTGTAGGTTCTTACTGGAAATAGTTTCTGAAATATAGATAATTTTGGGGAAAAATAGTTCATTTTGGAAAGGCTTCAGTTATGCTTGTATTGCTGGATACTATTGTTTACCGATCGGTCGCAAGACAAGTTAAACGAAATTCATGTAAAATAGATAGTGTATCGTCTGATAGATAGGCATTGTTTTAAATTATCGTATGTGCATTATTAATTCCGAAGGTGTGTATTACCGTGTTCAGAGAAGCATGTAGAGTTTGAATATGCTAATGGAAAGGCAAAGCTTCGTATCTTCGGGGAATGTTAGCGTATTAATGACCTGCACATACGAGAACACTGGTTCAAGTTTAAACAAAGCCTGTTTACTGAAAGCCATAGTGTGGTTAGTCGACGCGTGGCCAACAGAGGTGGGAAAGGAGCGAGATTTGAAAGGTAGCCGAAGAGTGGTGTAAAAGCGATGTGGCAACCCGATCGAGCAGCCTCGAGTAGCAACAAATTAAAATTCTCTGTCTCGTTTGCATAGCTGAACTTGGAAATACGACGCTCGAACTCATCCTGCCATCATTCAACAGCCTTCGGCGAGCTTCGCGAATTAATCCCTCGACTAGGACTAGAAAAACCTACCCGCGGTTCACGATGCTAATGCAGAATCACTGTGCATCTTTTCTAGTGTCGCGGGATTATCGTCTGTTGGCATTAACGTTGATGTTCAACAGCGAAATGTATTCAAAGTTCCAGAGGAATTTCTTAAAAAGAAGAGCTTGTAAAGCTGTTACATATTTATGTTACAGCGTGGAGGCCGGTTTTTAAAATAAGATAAAATTAATAGAAACACATTTTCAGGACTAATTTCTACTGGTTTTCTGTTTTGCGGTGGATACTGCATTGAAGCTATTGCTCGTAATGTTTACGTAATTTATTTCTAAATGGGGCAGTAATGATGAACACGATAATTAAAAGATTTGAATCATGATTTATGCGTTCAACGCGTGACGACGTTACTTTCGCTTAAGCTGAATGTAAAGAAGCTCCGATTGCGGAAAATTCGCGTTAAAATCTCGTGAAAAGTGACTTGCAAATACAAGCTTAGTACGTGGCGAAGCTGCATTTAACTAAACCAGATGAAAAGGAAATCTCAGCATTTAGGGGATGTACTACTGCTTTAAAAACTGCTCTGAATTTATACGGTTGCTGAGCACGTGACACGAGGATACGTGTAATTAACGTTCATTCAAGTCACCTGAATTTTAATTAATCGGAGAATACTTTAATAAAATTTAACTGCCATTGTTCAACAAATTTAAACATAATACACCTAAATTCTAATTAATTCAACGGTAAAGAGAGATCCAAATTTACACTACAAAATGCGAAATCTAGCTCCCCTAGTGGTACCAATTCAGCGTCCTCCAATCATTAATCAAAAAATTAATATTTCTGATACTCTACACATTATAATCTCCTCTCATACATTCAAATTCCATTCCATTCATTAACCCTAGAACGACACTGTGACACGTTTAGAGTGTATCTGACACTCCGGGGTCGACCCCAAACTGAATTTGAATATTTCAAAATTCACTTAACGTTGCCGAAAAGTTTTCTGTATTTCACTTTCGTTTACAGTCTAATAATTTTTCACAGTACCTATATATGCTCTCCTAATATCAAACTTAAACGAATATAAATTAATAGGTATACGAAAATGTGTTTTTCGAACTTTTGAATGATTTGCACCACTATCAAAATTAATAGTATATCCTAATTTATGACTTCCAGTAACAAAAAATAATGAATTAATTTATGAACAAAAAACATACCCTATAGTGTCTCCCCGGGGTTAAAGAGGTGAACGATCGTGCGAACGTTCTGACCACGTGAGATTCCTGCAAATCGTAGAACACGAAGACCGCGTGTTCCCGAGTCAACGGGCTGTGTAACTGGAGTGACGACAAAAACCGTAATCCATGCGAACCGCTATCAAGATCTAACGTAAAATCAAACCCACCACCTGTGATCCGTATGGTAAGATATCCGACCGACGAGCAGGCCCGCCCAGGAGATTGAAGCACCGTGGAAATGCGGTTTCCACGAAAAGCAGAAGGTATCTGTGAGCCATTAGAAAGTACATACCGTGTCGCCGTGGAAAATGGGAGGAGCCGCGTTTATGGATACAACGGTGCGTAGGGTGAAAGGGGCTTAAGTGGTCTTTAAGTGGAAATTGATTTGCTTGCGTAAGAAGAGGAGACCGAGGTGAAGAATACGGTATCACCTTGCACGGTCAACGATCCGACGAATGGAACGCCTTATACGATCGACCATGATCTTCTCCTCCACCTTGTAGGGGGTGTACGACCATTAATGGCCGTTCATACGCCGCCTGGCACACGCATGGGCGTAGAACACGCGAGACAAGCGGCATCTATTCTCTATAAACAATAATCTGCTTCATCGAGGTGGACAGAAGTGTTCTTACAACTGTAGAGATGTTGACAGTTGATACACTTGCAAATGAGATTTAGAAATGATGAGAATGATTTTAGAGTATAGTTTTAAGTAGTGGAAATATGTAAAGAATTTTATTTATGGATTGGCTTATAATGTGAGACTTTGGGGAGTGTTTTATGGTGTCGCTGATTTTATTTGAGATACGGAGAAAGGAGGTAAAAATTATTCCTACGCCGTTGGGTGGACACGTAACGCGCAGCATGTGCGGGACGTTACTGATTGCTTTTTATAACGGGTTGTACGTGCTTTGAGATATAAACGATAAGATGGAGATACATATTTGGAAGCATTTATCTGTCAGTCACAGAAGACACGCTTCCACGTAAATTTGCATAAGAATGAAAAATAAAGTATTCGTGGAATTTGTTAATGTTCCACATAAAGTGGACGTATGAAATGTTTCTTATATTTTAATGATTGAAACGATGTTTCAGTTTATGGGTGTTTTAGAATTGTATTTGATAAATGTTTAATTCAACTTTAAAAATGGCAAGGCGTACCGCCATCAGGCTTTAAATCATTCTCACGAGGGGCGCCACGTGCAAGAATGTTCTTCTTACCAACCGCGTGTCGGTAAAAGCGAAAAAACACTTGTTCGTTTACCGACTGAAATTTACTGCGCTACTGAAGCAGTTACCATATAAGTAGAGCGCGATTTTTTAAACTATTTCGTGGAATTACATGCAAAAAGCTCAAGACTTCAGTGTATAATAAATATATGTCTGAAATGCAGCGCATTAAGTATTTTTAACAATTACACATACCGTTTCCATAAAATGAAATCATATAAAAGTAGTCGCACCCGAAGGTATGGTTTCTTATCAGTACAACTATGTAAGTTTTTGAAAATATTTTGAGTCGTTTTTGAAAGAGAAATAAAAGAAAAATATAGTCAAATTATTTCATAAAATAGAAATTTCTAATTATTACACTATTTCCACCATTTCTTTTTATATCTGTAGCTATAGTACCTATCTTTAGTGTAACTAATAATTCAACTTTTCTTTTCAATAAAGTATAAAGTATACTGAATAAACTACATTATAATCAACCTGTTAATTTGTTTTGCTAGAAAAATAAATTGACTCTATTTTCATATTTTACAATCTCCAAGTCAGTGGCTCTCTATTAGCGGCTTTATTGATTTTATTTGTTCGATAAATCATGTCAAAAGTATTCATCGCGAAGCAATAACTCGACTCACAATCGGATCGAGGATCGTCTTATGCGTTACATTATTAATAGTCATTGTTACGTACTCATCGCCTTGGCAGAAAGAAATTAACCGCAAGGTTACGAACACTGGAATGCCGTAGGCGCGAGCAGAACAACAGAATCGACTAATTACGCCAACAATTAAGCTAATTGCGAGAGGGGGCTGACACAGAAACGCCTTCGAACTTCTCCCGTTTCCTTCAATTTTATCTCACAATGTATTCAACAATTTTATGGATGCTTGAAACACTTTGAACACAAGATACTAATATCGAATCGCTTCATATAATCGAACCCCCAAAATTTTAATGCATTGAAAATAGTTAAAATTGTCCAAATTTTAAGTACCTATTGATACATTTTTTATGGAAGATCGCCTGTGACTTTAAAAAATTTCACCGCACTTACTGAAATTACCCAGATTGCTACCGAATGACCCAGCACTCAACTCAGTTCCACAAATCAACTTCAATATTCTCAAAATTGAAAGCTTTTAAGGTTTTCATCAGGAAAGTTTCTCACGACTCATGAATTATTCAAGTTTGAATAAAATTCGAAATGGCTCGAAACTGAATAACGTTTCGATTGAAAATTCCCAAGGGTGTGGATAGGAAGTTATTGCCCACTAAACGTTGGGACGAGAGAAAATACTCCTTGCTTCCACGAAGCTCAGTTTTCCAGGTTTTCCTGTGCATTTTCCCCGTTTTTACGGCCCCGTCGGGCAGAACGAAATCGTTGTGACACGGGAACAGAATTTACGAAAGTGGAGGTGGCCGAGGACGACACGTTTTTACTTTCGCCCTGGCCCGTTCCCACGACTCGCCATAAAACTTTAATTATTCACGGTGAACCTAAATTAGATTTTCCGTCAGCCTAGCCCGTGGATTTTCGGCGAGAGTGAGGTTTTGTTTTCTCGTTCAAACCGAGGCCCCGGCTCTGCCTTTTATGAAATTACAAACGTTTCCCCGGGATAGTCGCGTTTTAACAGCGTCGGGGCGAGAAGTGTCATTCGTTGATAAAGGGAGAAGGAATGAGAATTTGTGACCCTTCCACAGTGAAAAATGTTTATCACTGGATCAAAAAGCGTGAATGTATGTGGTGATGCATTCAGATCTGGGTAGTTTTGAATTTATTGTTTCAAATAGTCCTTGAAATAACACACTTATATCTAGGTATTTTTATTTTTGAAATACGATTGATTGCTTTGTATCTAGAGAGAATTTTGGACGAAATAATTACATAGGTACCTTAGAATGAAGCAATGAATTTTTCTACAATTCTTCGATTCTTGCTATTTCAAATAAATCAATATTCAATTAATTTTCAAATAAAACGCTGAAATTTTATTTCAACTCCTTAGTTATTTATCACATTTACCTACAATTTAAACTTTTCTCACTTTTGAAATCACCTACCTCGACAAGATTAAATCACTACTTACTTAGTGTGGTATTTGATAATTAATGTATGAATTTAAATACACAACCACCGATTCTAAGATACAATTCTCTTCAAACTGAACAAGTCTACACACCTTTCCCAACCAGACAATTAAAATAGCCACTAAAGTCGCGATGTTTTACAAAGCAGACAATAAGTGAAAGAACGTCTGACGACATTCTCCTAACAGATTAATTACAACCGCAATTTAAAAAGTGCGAAGCAAACTTCGTCAGGTTATCAATCACAGACAAAGAGTAATTTCTTTCGTGCCAGTTTGTATACCCCATTGTGCACGTTAAATTACCGTCACCTTGCTCAACAAGCTGCATTGTTCTTCGCTCGAATTGTCCTGCCCCTGTCATCGCGTAGGTTTCCAACGTAAAGTCTGCTTTTTCGCGTTCATACAAGCGTGATGATGTAATTTTCGAGCACCGAGACGAGCATTCGCGATCTACACTGGGTCTTGCGAGTGCGCAAGAATCGAGGAGCTGCGTGAATTTGCCGGCAACATTGAAAGATCGATAACAATAGCAGCCTGACAAAGTGTTAAAGTCACGCTGCATGCAAACTACTGTTCTCGGTCAACGAACTTATGAACTCTACGCGTGTTTCCTAGTTAACTAGATTCTGGATACGATGAAACTGGGATTCGACCTGTCTGTTGCTCGATGACAGGTGCTACTATCGATTATCAGTTCTTACGTGCCTGTTACCGTGCATAGCTGACAGATTAATTCACTGGGTACGAATATTCTGTTCGCGGGAAGTTCATTCTTTCTACTAATAAGTTAATTCTGGGTGGACTTGAGAAATAATTATTGAGAAAATATTAATAGTTGGTAACGATCTCCTTTTCATTTCGAAGTAAAGATTGCAGTTTTAGAGCAGATAGAATTATTATATTTAATGGGTTCAAGATAATAATTGAAAATAGAATAGATTTGTCTTGACTGGTCATTTATGCGTGGTAACGAACATATAAGAGCCATTGTTGATTAATTACAACCTGGTAAGATAATGAGTAACAGAAGTAATTTCTAAAATATTTCACAAGTGCAACTCACCCCTACGTTTTCGTGAATCATGTCGACTTTCTTTAAGTAAAGGCTTTCCTTTAGACTCACCTGAAAGAGAAAAATAATATCTATTAAATATATGCTACCATAAACACCCAAGAATATCAGACATATCCTTACTCAAACCCCTTGATAATACTTTCATAAAGACCTACTACAAGCTACAAAATCAGAAATTCTCATTACTAAATAACTGCCGCGAGTATCCCTGAGACAGCGAAATAAAATACGAACTCGTTTTCAAAGTAAACAATCATTGCCCCCCAAACAATACTTCCAATGCTTTCTAAAAAACTATCACTTAGAAAACTCGTGAAAACTGTGCACAGGATGCAATTCCCTCGGCGTGAAAACACGTCCACGCCATTTGAAAATATGAAGACACATGTCCGCAAAAGCTCGCGACGACAAGAAGGGGTCGTGACGGTCCCAACAGAGTCCCATTTCGCGGCAACTTTTTCACAGGGACAGCTTTTTCACCTAATTTAATGGATGTCTCTCCACCCAGACCATATCCGACGTCCACGCTCCAATTCTCGCGACGTTTTGCGAGCACGGCCAAGCAGGAGGGCATGGAACCGCTCGCCAACGGCACCGAGAGCTCACGAGGACGCTCGACGACGCGTCGACACTTTTGTCTAACTGTACTCGACGGGGAAGTACGCGGATTAATTGCGGTCTGATTAAGCACGCTGCGTGAGATCCGCGCGGACCATGTCTTCCCGTCCAGCTACCGAACACATGGGAAACTTCGCACGTGCGTTTCGCGGTTTTCCCGCCGGGTTCTTATGACGAGAATTTTTTAGGCATAAGTCAGGTGGTGAACTACATAATGAGGATTATGGACATTGGTATTGGTATCTTGGGATTGTTATTTGATGGATAGTAGGTTTTTTTTAAACGTCTTAGAAAAGTAATATATGTTGTGAAAAAATTAACAGATTTGTGAAACTTGAATAAATAAAGGAACCCAATATTCGATGTGTACCTTGTACACTATATCGTAAATATGTATTTTACAAAATGTGTTTTCTTTCCCCTTCAATTTTCACTTACAAGTATTACTTTTCAATAAAAAAAAACTGTACAAGTTAATTAGTAAACTCTTATTATGCAAATTGCCTTTTCCCCGAATATATTCAAATACTTTTAAATCATGCTTCAAAATTTCAAATCCTCTGACTAATAAAATTAACTTCAAAAACGAAATATGACCCAAACCTGAATTCCGAGCCCACCTATAATTGCAGCTGAATTTCGTCGGTGCCTAAATTTATAAATTAGTCCCCCACTCTTTACAGGGATGCATCGCGATATAAAAATACCGAGTCGAGGGAAGGAATGCGTGTGGTGGGGTTTATTAAAGGGGCGACAGTTTCCTAATAGAGTCACGAACGCGCGATCGAATTACGTTCTGATAGGAATTTCCAGTTCTGGAAGAGACGTGCAATTTTGCTCGCGAGTTAAACCCGATTGCTGTTTATCGAAGTACGAGGCGAGCACTGAATATGCTCGCGCACGGCAACCTCCACGCACGCCGCCTTCATATTCCGCTTTCGAAACGGGCATCGATTGCGAGTAACATGGAAAGAACTTTATGAACATAATCTATATGTAGATTACCGTGAACGAGATCGTAAAATTCGGAGTAGTCAATTATCAGCCAATTTCTGATATTTACGTACAATTTAATGTCACTCCCTGCCCAGGTATTCCTCCCGATAATTTGCTAACTGCGCTATTAGTTGCTATAGGAATGGTATTATCTCCCCTTTTATATCTTTTGCTCTTTTCCAAACGCCGCAAAAACGAATTCTGCTGAGGTAACGTGGAACAGTGTAAATATAGGAACGTAGAATTTATTCTTGCTAGAGGAATATTTATTATTACCTTGTTAGAGGATTAATTAGTGTTTAGATGATTTATGATATACAGATCTGTGCTGTTATATTTTATTAAATTTGCGAACTTTCGTAATAGTGAATACTACGAGTTCGTAGTGAGTACTCTCTTAGTAATAAGTAGTCTATTGAATGTAATAATGAAATATAGGAAAATCTGAGACAACTATCCATCAATTACCATGTTTTATAAGAGGATAAGCTTTCGACAAAGTTTTTATGGATCACTGAACCTTGTGACGACCATCGTTCCTCAAGGGACAAATGATAACGAGCTCCATCCAGGACGTCGATTTCGACAAGCTTTTGGATCATAACTCATCAATTACTTTCAGCCTTCAGAAACTGCTGGTTCCTGTTTATGATTGATTAGACGTCCAATTATGCCTTTTCTTACGGCGAAAGAAATTGCACGCGTGAAAGCCGCTTTCTTGAACTCTCAGGAAGACCTTTGTCATTTGGCCCATAGAGAAAATTTCAATTACAACCTCTAATAAGGCACCATTCGACTGGGATCATCACAATGGTTTTCAGTTGAGTTAACTTTTGATATCTGAATACTGTAATAGAATCCTTAATGTGATCAATAAATAATTAAACCCTTACCTAAGCTTAACGACTAGATACAGTTTAGCATGACTACCTTTAGCAATTACTTTTCCTTCGATTTTCTAAAGAAACTACTGTTTGTCTAATTACCTTTGGGAATAAAATATTCATATTTCCATGGATATAATACAGCAGTGGATTAAAAACTTCGAAAATAATTACTTTGTCTGCACGCAGAGGAAATAACGTTCACATTGATCGCAATATCTTTCTGAAATGCTGAATTTAAAAATAACCAATTCCATTTGCATCCACCAATACCATGTTCAACATTTACTAATATCCGATTACCTTAGCCGATATTAAATTACCAACACATTTCACATCTGAGTTGAAAGGAACGTACAAATGCGGACCGACAATTTTAATTATCCTCGGAAGGTAGACTCAATTTTAACACTGTGGACGCTATAAAAGGAAAGCTAATGAGACGTATAATTAAACGTTGGCTCACGCCTCAATCTTTCGACACTAAAAATACGCGAACGACCGTATGCGAATTTTCACTACTGAAATGCTGTCTGACGATCGGATGGCTCAGTTCCTTGACATTTCAGCGCGAATCTCTGGCTTTCACGAGCAATTCGAGACACGTGCTTCGCTTCCTGTTGTACCAGATATCCCATGCACAACACGTCCGTACAATCGCTCAATAATAACACGATTGCGCCGACGAAATCGGAGCGAAAAGGCCGACGGGAATCATCGTTGCCCAAGTTTCTATCAGAGACTGTGCACGAACGCTGCCTCCTAATTCGAGTCTACCCCAGAAAACTGCAGACATTCATGGTTTTATAGAAATAGCTGACGATCAGGGGCTAATACTCTAGGATTCCTATAGAGTTACCGTTTCTTGCATTCTAAACGCGGTACACGATTCGTATATTTCAAAGAGACTTCCCTTCCACGTCAATTTATTATTCTACGAATACTTTTGCTGTGATTATCGATAAGCTTCACTGAATAATATTGCCCGATGGATATCCGATGGCAGTAAATAATTTCTACTAGATGGGATCAGTAATGGATACGATGATACATCGAATACAGGGTAAATTGATAGGTAAAATATTCTGAGTATCAATTTTCAACTCTCCTACTTAATGCACTCATTTCTACAGAGTAGTCTTGCCAATCAGTGCTACTAGTGCAATCACAGGTATGTTCTCTGAAGTCACAATGAAATCCTTGAATTGTGATTAATTTTTATCCGCTGTCCATCATATTTTACAGTATCTAGTATAAAATATAAATCATAAAAATCTAATCATACACCAAAACATAGGTAATTAAATTCCCATTAAGAGGATGGAAATCCAAAATACCAGCGTATATACAGTCAACGAACAACCGACGAACTCCTGCATTTTCTAGCATCGAAAACGTGCCTACCAAAGAGTGCACACTGCCTAGATATTTCTGTCTGACGTGGTGTGCAAGAAATCAGGGCGCCTATTCGACAGGAGCACGAGTGATTCCAGGCTTTTCAGCGCAAACATACTTACGCCTACAGCGACCGATCAGCCGTTTTTCAGAACGCGCAACGTTATTTCCAGCCGCCTTGCACTTGACACAACCACGGCGAGGCACTGAAATTTCCGCGCGAAAACCAGCGAGCGAGCAAATCCAGAGCCGGCGCAGGCTGGCAGGAGGAGCCGGATCGATTCAATTAGCGTTATTACCGCGTAAAACAGAGGCGAGCCGATAAAAAGCCAGCGTCGAGCTGGTATTTCGACCTGGACGTTTGTGCAGCTTAATTCCCCTCGAGAATGGAAATGAATTTCTATGGCCACCGAGTTTATCTCGCTCGTCCTTCCCTGCTCCTTTTGCCCCGCTCCTTCAGACCGCGGGAAGGAGGACGAGCTGGACCCGCAGAGGAACTGGCGATCAGAAATGAACGAGAGAGAGTGGATCCTTGGATACAAGTTAATTGCCAGTTTGGCGGCTATTAAAGAGACTGCACAATTAGGGGATGAAAAATGCGCCTGCAAAAAGGGAGAACCACAACTCCGACAGTCGATGGATCAATAAAATTGGCCTGTGCAACGATCCTGTTACTCTCGGTACCATGATGATCGCGCTTTGTGCCCACGAGAACCTTTACAGATACTTCAGACGAACTTCAATCTGGCATTCTTCCTATTCTTCCGCCATTGCGCTTCGATTCTTCCCTGTTTTCTGAATGCTCACGAATACCAGCGAAGGATATTTACAGACTGGAAATGTGGGGGATTTTTTTCCAATTCCTGTGCATGGAATCGAGATTTTGGGTAAAAATTATTGCTTATATTCGCGGTGATATTTTTGCAGTTCTTAAGCTGATTTAGGGGATATTTTTGTAGTGACGAATTCGTTTCGTCCATTTTTACTTATGTTGCGGAAGTAATAGTAATAATTAATAAGTAACACGCGTAGTTTAATATTTAGGATGGGTTAAAATGGAATATTTAGTACAATTTGCAAATATTTTGGGGAAAATGATAGACCTGTGGCTTTAATTGAGGGTTGTTGTTTGGAGTATTCCTTTGTGTTTAGTTTTAAGTTACATATGCAGAAACAATAACTTTTTCATCCTCTTTGTACAGAGTAGTTTCCAACGATTTCCACTGTTAGCTTTGGCATTCTTCAAGGAAACAAATAAATGAGGCAAGTTGAGTAAGTACTTAATAATACACCAAGCTTCTTTTAAGTCGAATAACGAAGCGTAAACTTAGAACCTTCTTTAATGAGCTTAATGTCTTACTGTTTTAACTATCGATGAAGAAATTCTAAATGCGAAGCAAAAGGAAATCTATTTTTATTTTTCATGCTGTTGAAAATAGCCTTTTCAGTGAACTGATAATAATCTCGTCCATGGAATACTGTATTTTTACCTTGAAAGTAATGGAAAGATGATGGACTATGATTTTGCTGCTTTGTGCAGAATACAGAAAAGCTTTGATATTTAACATACCTAATGTTCAATAATTTAATACATATTTTAACATTTTTCTATTAATTTACGGAAGAATATGTTTGCAAGTGTTCACCACTTGCATTTACATGGCAATAAACAATATCATACTGTAGCAGCATTTAAATTAAACTTCTCTAATAAAATTTTCTACCTTACTTATAATTTATAATGAACCAGCTAATTTAAAATTCCCCGCTAAAAATTAGTAAACAATGCGCAAACAATTCGCAATCTCATTAAAATCAAATTCGCGACTGATATAAAATAATTACAATCAACAAAATTAAAATAACTACCCCCAATATCCATAATTAAATTAATCGAAAAATCCAATTCCCCATTGAAGATTACTCCAATTCAATTAATCCCCGAAACAAGACCCAATAATTACAAATTCCAATAAACCAATTTCAAATTAACAGTACATTACAAAACAAGCTCATCTAAAGTATCAACACGTAAAAATAATAAAATAAAAATTAAGTCACGAGCCAATATTCCCTGCCATTTATTTTCTACCATAATCAAGCTAAACTGAGTTCCTTATTGCATTGGTCTAAATACATATATAATCTATTTTGCAACATAAAAAATATACATACCACACCAGCAGGAATAAACTACGAAACCCCTTTTATAACTTCCCTCCCCACGCTGTCATCCCACGCTGCCATCTCTTTTACATTACAGCCTATAGATACTATTTTAAATCGACTTATTGCCCGATAAAAAAATGTGTAAACTAGATGAACGCATAGAAACAAAAAGAAATCAACGTACGCTTGTAACAATTTCCAATATCCTGCGGCACGTATCGGATTCTCATGTTGCTGACGCACCCTAATTACTAGTCGGCCAATAACCATGCAAGCCGCCCGTCCTTCAGCAATTATTAGATCATCCACGAATAAATCTATCGGATTGAAGAAGCCTCAAATCCGCTATTCCACAGGCTGTTGCATCGCTCCCCCGTGTTACACGTCGCTCTTTGTCCCGTTTCGCTCGTTTAATCATGGAAACGATGAAGTCACTACCTCATTGTCCTTCACACATCGTAGAACAGATTCGAGATGTTTTATTAATGGTCTGAAGCAATCGCAGTGACTTTTTACCTTCTCCAGAAAAATCCTGTTTCGCGTATAACGACAGGGGCGATAAAAAAAACTTTATACCGATCCTGAAATTTGAGCCAATGGAAAGATTCCTTGCCGATTACATCGGTAACTTATCTTAACACTCAGAGTGGTAAGTTCTGGGCGGATTCTAACCAATTCCAAATGAATATTGGAATTCGAAAACAGATCGATTCACTGCCCACATAAAAACCCCTCGGCAAACCGATTCCTCGATCTCAGATCAAAGCGAGCCACTCACTGAACACCTTTCCATCGACGTCGATCCCACAAATTACGTCAAGGTCCGTTCGACTAGGGAACAGAGTATCTGCTGGAGCGCAATGGCTGATTTACACCGAAATATGTCACTCGGGAGGAAGAATCGCCTGTTAGATTTCTCAGAAGGCGAACGCGTTCACTCGAGTACTTAGTCGATTCACATATTAACCGTTAATTAACCGTCCAAGGTCAATGGTGTCTTTCTTGCCCACTACTCAACGAGCCCACTAAAAGCGAACGCTCAGCCACCGAAGCACAAAGACTCAACGTTACTCTGAGAAGGGAGCAGGAGGATTACTTCGAACCCTTTGAAGTCCATCGGTGATAAAGTGGAGCACTCGCGGCCCGCGTAAAAAGTGCAACGTCTGGACGAGTTCCAGCGACAGTCCGGAGTCAATTAAATCGCCGTGCAGAGACACGGATCCATTCATGAGTGATGAAGTCGCGCACGCGGAAGAGGGGGGGGGGGGGGAGGCGCACGAAAGTCCTGGTTGACGGTAATTATCGTGCCGCGAAAAGATAAATAGTGGCACTGCGGGATCAGGGCGCTGGATCGATCCACGAGGGATCCTGTTCCCTGGCAGACGGCGAACACGATACAGTCGAGAGCCAACTGCAGCGTGCGGAGGCTGTGTATGAAAGTAAATATTAACGCGACCTCCCTCGGTTAAGCTTGCAGCCCGAGTCAGGGATCTTGTAAATACGCCTCACGTAGGCGCTCAGGAAAATGCGCAGGGTGGGACGCGAGGATCGTTAGAAAATGCTATTTTCCGATGGCACATTTCGGTGTTCGTGGAATTAGACGGTACGGCAGTGACGAGAGAAAGTAATTTCGAACTGTGAACGGTAACAAAAATAAGAAGGTTTCGTTGGAAAAAAATTACACTGCATTTACGGTAAGTATTAGGACACCTATTCTGGGTGGAACAATTGTGAGAAATGTTGCAATTTATTGGAGGACTCTAACAAATTTTACTAGTATTTGGTATTCCAAATTAAAACCAGAAATAAAAGCGGTGAACAGTATTCAATTTTTTTAGGAATTTAATATAGACGTCGTATAATTATTATTATAAATACGGTGGGTGTTCTAATACTTATGGACGGCAGTATATATCTTAAAATTTGTATCCATAAATTAGGGGTTACCAAAATAGGTTAGTGATAGTAATATAGTTCAAATTATTTATGTAGATGCGTAATAATGTGAGTTTTCAGTTTTTTTTACCACTAATAAATTTTTTTTAGAAATAATATCGAAACATCTGTAGCTTTCAGAGTAGGTGTGAAATATGGCACATATGATAATCCCAGATATTTTTGTTGAGAGATATTTCTGTGCCTCTTGAGTGATATTTTGTTATTTGTTTTTGACATTTTTTAAGCTAATGATTTAGTAAATTATTAACTAAGTTTTTTATTGAATGACAGAACTGACAAGTTTTGAGAAATATTTCTTTACTTATAGACAAGATGAATATTTCGCACCATCCAGGGCATCGTGTTTTAAAAAAACTTGCTACAAACACGCAAATTCTAGCAATCTTTTCGAACAAAATTTATGGAACCAGTATGTCATAACTGGTTTTGAAATTGAGGTTCAAACTTATATGAGCCTTTTTAAGGATCACAGAAATACATTATGCAATAAAATTAATAATTCGGAATCTGCAAAATTTATATTCATTCCACTGAATAGTCATATATAATTTATGACGTCTCAGTGCCTTCAAAATTCCTCCGTTTCAGATTAACATTTATCCCTCTCACTAACTCTGCTTAAGGTCACATTAGAAAGTACGTAATTTTCTCAATCTACTTACACAAAATAAATGTAGAGTTAAATCTACTCCATAATAAAATGTCTTTAGTGAAAATTTAAAATCAACTATACTTCTATCAAAAAATACTGCAAATCGGATTTCTTCGAAAAAGAAGTCCTCTGTCAAAAAGAATTTTAGTCCGAATTTTCGGTCTATTTCTGGAGGAAAATTACCCCCCGTTCGGCTGCACCAGACACTAAAACAGACCCTGCTGCCTGGAGGTGAATTTTTGGACGCCTCCACGATACTCCTGTGTCACCAGTCGTCTGGCGAAGTGGCACATAGAAATTATTTTCGGACGTTTGTTTCGTTAAAACCTTTAAGACACGCCTTCAAGATTTGTGGCCGCCAGACGTTCTGGTTCAACGGTGCAGTATATTCGCGTGAATTATTTGGGCAACGTAAATATTATTATTTTTCTCTGTTCCTTTGAGTGAAAATGTTATTTAGTAGCTTTCTTCAAACAGTAGATAGATGTCGAGTTTATTTTATTCGATGCAGGGGATGTTTTCGTTGGCGCAAAAAAATTGTATTTTCATGGCTTGTTATAACAACTTGTATGCTGCACCAATATTTTGATATTCTGTACAAATAATACCGAGTAAAAATTACTTTCAGCTTTACACTAAATGCATATACACTTTAAGTTTAATTACTTTTACGTAACATTATGTGAAAAATAGGAACAGTTTTCTATAGTGTGTCCCCATTCACAAAGCTATTATATTTAATTAATTGAAGCACTGAAATCGAACACCAGGGAATGTATTCTATTTTCTGCACACAAGTGTTCCATTGAATTATTTATCGACGCCGAGCTTCAAGCAACGTGGAAGTTATACTCAGGCTCTCGACGCTCTGAAACTTCATCTAGAAACGTGTCTGTAGCAACAGTGGCCAACTGCAGCTTGCTCTCTTTTTTTCTCACGAGAGATTTTCTTTTATGGGAAAGTGCAAGTGCAGTTTTAACGAGCGTAGGCATGTAACATTGCATACGTGTCACCTACGTGCCATGTAAATCTTGCGCTATCCTACGCACCGCGCTCAGAATCATCCAATCTCTGCCATAAAAAGGGGAGCAACAGAACTAGCGACAACTACAAACCTAGAAGTGGAGTTTAAATTGGTCACAGGTACGAGAGTAGTAGATTAAATTGCGATTTCAGAGAATTCTCTTCGAGGAACCTATTTCAAAGTAATTGTATAGTGCCTTGCTGCAAGAGAAAGGGAGCATTTGAATACCTCTATTGGATTCAAAGATACGGACAGTTGTGTAGGGTACATTATACGAATTCTTAAAAAAGAGGTATCTTCGATTCATCTTGTATGTTTGAGTGTAATTAAAGAAGCTTGGTTATTAGGGGTAAAAGTTTCTCGGCAAGTAGGATTGCGCAGGTATCGGAAGCTCAATTGTACACAAGTATGATTTGCCGTGCATAATCGTTCTAATCACATTTATGTCTGCACACCTCACACTTCTACGAATTTACTATTATATCGATAGCTTAAGGGGGAATTTTATTTTTTGAGCTAAATACATTGCAAAATTTAGGATTTCTTTTTAAGAAACTAGAGATTTGATTCATTTCTAATTTGGGGCATGTTTCTATGCATCTTTGAAGAAATTACAGTTTTCTTTAAATTAATTTTTAATAAGAAATATAGAAGGTATGCATGATCGACCATCGCGCCGCGAAAAATTCGTCGCCTGTTGGTAAACGGTCTAAAAATTAATATAAAAAAGCTGCAACTTCTTCAAAGATACATAAAAACATCGTTAAAATTTCAGATAAATCGAATCGCTAGTTTGTTCAGAAAGAATTCCCTGATTTTTATATGTTTCTAGCCCAAAAAATAGGATTCCCCTTAAACGCATAAATATTGTATGTCTACTTTTAGTGTTTTCGAGAAGAACAGTTTTAAAACTGCAAGGGCGTTTTATAATAAAATTTAAAAAATATATAATTCCACAATTTCACAAAAAGTAGACATACAATATTTATACAGTAACCCATCGATATATTCGTTTCATGGACGATGCCTACACCCCCGACCACCCTTTGAGACGAGACACCCAGTAGTTTAACAGTGAGCATTCAGAGCGTATCACACAAGATACATTACAAGTAATGAGAACACACAGAGTCACTAGCAACCACTACCTACGTCTGAATGGTACCATCAATTTGATAGCTGCCTCTTTTGTAAATGAAACAAAATTAATTGGCCTCTCAAGACTACGTCACCGACTTTGTGTCACAATAAAGAGGATCCATTTTTTAACGTCACGCTGGTGTACCCCTCTGTATGGGGTACAAACAGCGAATGTCGTCATATTTATACAAAAGAAACCAAAAAATAGAGCAATGAAGCAATTATAATATGATAGTAGAGACCTCTTCATTTTATTCTGTCTTAGTGTCTGGAGTATTCAGAACCATATACCTTCAACACACAGCTATGATCAACAGAAAATTCAAAAACACACGCAATTAACACTACCCGTCATTTACCCTGATTCTACGCAACATTCATATTAACAATTCCGCTCAATCAAACTCTAAACGTAGGCTCTCACAACGCAACGCTTCCTCAAAATATTCTCGAGGAGTGCACCGTCGATCGGAGTCACACCGAGGCCAAGGGTAATGTGAGTCAAATTGTCAAAATACTTATGTAGGGTAAGAGTAAAAACAGGGAATATCTATTTTATAACTTATTTATTACTTTGCTTGAGTATGCTGCCCTGTTCAAGTTTGAAACAATGTTAAAATAATGGAACACAATTATTATTTTCTTATTTATTTTTTTCTGATGTCTAATTAAGGTGTAAGCTTCATGTTATAAAGAATACAGATAAATTTATTGAACTTAGTTTCTTTACTGGTGGACTAAAGTATTAAAACTTAATTTTCTCGATAAAGCTGTTTTGTGACATTCCCTACTTTCCCCATATCCTTCATATATAAAAAAAATTGCATAGAAAAAATAAAATGAGCCGAGTCTAGGCGAGAGCCTACCTTCACACATTTTTCCCCTCCACCTGAACTTTCCTTTAACCACCACCGCACACCAAAAAGCAAATTACTCACTCCACAAGCTCACAGTGGACTGAAAAATCCAGAAAAATTCGCGCCACGGAAACACAGCCACCGCAGCCCACAGTGGCCAGCCAGCAATCGACTCCCCCGAAGGGGTTCGAAATATACTTCAATCAAGCTACCTGATTCGAGATCGTCGTGGTCAGCTCCGCGTAGACAGGAGTGAAAACTGCGCGACAGTCGTCGACCACCGGGCGAGGCGCCTTCCGTCGAGACGTTGTGCATCTTCTCGGTCGATTATTCTTTTGTTCGAAACGGGCCCTCTAACGAAGGTCCTCTCCTCGTCAAGTAGGGCCGAGATGGGGCGAGTGCGGTGGCATTTTTCGCGAGCTGCCCGCCCCTGGCTAATTAAGCCTTAATTAACGGCTAACTACGCGCGATCGTTAGGCACAGGTGCGTGGGCGCAGCTCACGGCCAACCTCCTCGTGCTCCCTTCTTTTCGCTCTAGTTCGCACCTGCAAAGAAAATCAAAACCGTCGAGCGACGCTGGTGGACGCGGCTTCGAGTGCAACGTTCTCCAAAATGGCGACACGGCGGGCGACTTTCCCGTGGCTTTTCGATATTTTGTGACTGCTTCAGTCACTTTTAATTGATAATTTTTTAATTCAATTTTGGAGTACGGTAAGGGAAGAAGAAGCTAGAATTTGTGAATGTTTCTTGTATTTGAAAATTGTAATGTATTTTTTTTAAGCTACTATAGAAACTCTGAAATTCTGAGGTGACAAGGAACTTTGTGTGTGTGTTGGAAATTTAAAGAATTTTGCTTATTTCTAATATCTAGATTTATTTTTCTCGTGTAGTCTATTATAGGATAATAATTATGATTAATTAATTATGTTCAGTTGATTATGTTCTCTGTGTAAACGGAAACCTACGATGTTTCTGATAATTAATTCTGTTACGCAGTTTTGTTTTTCTCGCTTAGTTATTTAAAGCCCCGCATTGTTATTTTGCAGCTAACGATGCAGCGTAGTGGGATTATATCTATTAGATTACTTTTAATGTCACTTCATGTCACTGATTGAAAACAAATTTTTCAATCTCCTCTTATAAATACTCTAAGATTTTCTGCAGAAATTCAGTTCACTTACAATTCCCATATTTCCTACGATCAAAATAAAAAACTACTCACTACCTCAAACTTTCATTAATACAAACTATGCGTAACATTAATCAAACTTGATCACAATTCAGAATTCCACATACAATTCTAAAAATCTATCACGATACCAACAATCTACTACGAATCACTGAAATACCCAGAACGGCTATCTTATTAACAACCATCAATCGCAACCGGAAAACCATCCCGTCCAAGATTAAAAATTCGACGTCAAAACTGCCCAGAGTCTCGGAGTTCGATCAATGGTCGTCCAGACAATCGAGCAAAACAAACACTGCGGTAATTATATAATACCAGTGTCTGTTAGTGGAATTAGACCGAGCCATTAATAAACGATCCATCAATCAGCGTTACGTAACCCTTCCATTGTAAACACTCTCCATCCGTCCCCCCCTTACGGTGACTAACACTTCTCCGCGATTCATTGGGGATTAATCAGCGTCGTAAAAAGGTCGTGTCTACATTTTCATTAGCGGTTATTACCGCACCTGTATATGGTTCACGTGGCCGCCGGTGAATCGAAAGTGCAACCGCGATGAAGGCTCCCCTTTACAGCCGCGTAATGGGGAATCGTGGATACTAAGCGAGGAGCTGGATTAGCTGCGAACAACAGTAGAATAAATCAACGTGACCGTACGGCCCACAATTTCTGGTCCATCTGGCAGTAACGTGTTGCACAATGAGGTGCATCGGGAGTGCAGCTCGCGTGATCGCGGTTGCATGCTACTAACCACGGCGATATGTAATAAAGGAATGTCTCGATAGCCTTCTTCAGACAGGCAACAATTGAAGATATGCCGTTTCCAGATAATAAAGTTTAACGTGCCGTTGCCCTATCAAGAATCGTCGGCTCAGTTCCTCTACGAACTCCTCACATCATAAATTCCATAGGTATACAAGGGAAACTACACTCCTATAGGTTATAAAAAAAAATGAAATTTGATTTCGGACCTGCTGTTGCATAGTTACACATTCGACCAGCTTGCGTGCAAAGGCCTCGAAGATTAATTAATATATTAAAATTTATGGATATGTTTCTATTTATTTTTTGTATAGTCTCTTAAAGCAGCATACTAAGGATAAGTAATAAAAATTTTCTATGAAAACTGTAAATTATTCCTGAAAAAATCTTAAAAATGGCTTACTCTTCAGTTCGTCACAATGGTGTTCCCCCCTTAAGTACCTAAGATAATTTCTCAAAAATGACTTTTCTAAAGGCCTCTCCTAAGACACCTCATTAAGCACATCACATGAATCTTTATCATCCCTCAGGAAATTAAGTTACATAGTCTAGAACTTTATTAAACGTAACAATCCCCTGGAACGATCATTTCCCAACGTCTTCCAATCGCCCATGAAGCCGAGGAATTGCATCCACGCCGCTTCGTGTACTCGCAATTATTTTGCAAGTATTAATCGCGCGCCAGCGCCCGTACGATTGGTCAAACCGACTTGGATATAATTTATGCTCGCCGGCATGTGTAGGCTCGCTCGCTTATGCACGCGTCGCGGCTCGTAGGTGTGCGTGGGCGTGGTGCACTTTTTAAATAGGCCGTCAGACTAGCTCGTAATTAAAGACCGAAAGGGAGAAAGATAAGTTTCGATTTCAGCTCTCGAGGCATCGCGGTATCTTCTGTTGCGGCGATGCGCGACCGGTTGCTCGATTCAACGCGCACAGTAATATTTTCAGCGTAAATTGGCACGGCAGCTCTGAGGAACAGCGTTCAAATAGAAAGCATTTTTGGCACTCCGAACGGAAAGCGTTTTCGACGTTGAGATAGTTCACAATTTGCTTTTCGGCGTCTCTTGGGAATATTCGAAGACAACATTTCCAAGAATCGAGAAAAGTTGGCTGTGGAGAGATTTGAAATATTATAGCAACTGCAGAATATTTTGAGGAAGAAAGTACTTAATTTGTAAAATCCTACTTTGGAAGTATTTTGGAGGAAAAATGAATAAGTCAAGAGTTAAAGCAAGCAGTTTTTAAATATTTCCAAATTTTAGAGCACAAGTTTTCAATGATAAAACAGTTTTTACTTTGAAATTTGATTCCACAGAAATTTCACACAGATGTTAATAAAACTATTCTTGAACTAAGAAATAATATACTTGAAAGATGAAAGTATTTTGTAAAGTGTTAAACTCACTTAAAGCACTCGCATAGCACACAAGTTTACATTGCCCTAGTAACAAACATTGCCCAAATAACACTCAAAACAACATGCTTCGTAGAATACACATATTGCAAAAATGTTCATCTGAATTTTTAATTTTTATCCATCTCATTACGTATTCTGCGCTCGATTTCGTATTTTTCTAGTTCTACTGCTTTGAATTACCTACTCGACTATCGATATTTATTGACAGCTTGATTGTCCACCAGCATCCCCGCGATTTATACCAAGAAATTCAGTCGCAGTGCGTAAAGGGACCCGATTACGAGCGACTTCGATATAATGCCGCAGTAATGATATTCCTTCTAACCACCTGTTGCTCGTAAACTTCGATTTCCATGAAGGGACCACGTGGCGCAGCAGGAAGGCGCGAGAAACACGAATCCCGCTCGCGAGAATCGGCGCTCGTTAATTTCACCGGGCTAATTAACGATCCGAATAATTTACGGCGAATGGAATATTAATTAGGTCCGAGATCACACTGGATCCCCGGGTGTTTTGTAAAAACGAAAGAAAAACGAGGAATCGTTTATCGCACTTATACGTCGCGAAATAAATCTTCTGGACGTCCCTTTCGGTTTCGATGCTCCTTTTCTGCGATACTTGTTTTGGCTATATTGGAGAGGGACTGGACGTGTTGGTGAAAATTATTTAATAATATTGGATGTAGAAGCTTTTATGAATGATCACGTAAGTTCATTTCAAAGTGTGATATTCTATGTAAGTATCACTTATCTAAATTATTAGTCCCATGTTTCGACTCAGAATTCGAAAGAGTAGATTATAAATAAATTTAAAAATTGAAAATGTGGTAGATAAGAGGAAAGAAGTAACCTAAGTAGTAGCAAATTTATAAATTACTCTACATTGAAAAATAGATATTTTTTAATTTTCTCATTTGTGGATATTACTAACGTCTGTAGATTAATTTTCACCGTGAAATAACCAATGGTAAGAGCCTTCGCGGTACACAATCCTA
The DNA here is from genome assembly GCA_963971345.1 of Andrena flavipes. Lineage (NCBI taxonomy): Eukaryota > Metazoa > Arthropoda > Insecta > Hymenoptera > Andrenidae > Andrena > Andrena flavipes. The sequence goes on from OZ020482.1 coordinate 48,160,830, forward strand.
CAGAATTCGCCGATTCATCTAACGAAACACCAGGTTCGTTCGATCACACGTTGTTAACTCCCTATAAATCTTATCGTGCACGTGAACTGTTATTACATTTACCAGAGCTTTTCGTGGTTTCCTCGACGATCGAAAACTGGTTCGTTAATCATTCTCCGGGAAACAAGAGCGCGGATCGTTAAGGGCACTCATCGGAACAGAGCAATTACATTGAGCCTGATGTCCGAGAGAAAGATTTACGACATCGAAACGGCGTGATTTTAAATCTACGATAACATTTACTGAGTTTTACTTCTGGAGTCGTTCGAGAGCCTCGTATAATTTTAATTTTATCATGTTCCAATTAGGTAAATTTATTTAATCTACGAGAAAAAATATATTCATAAATAAGGGTAGAAATGGAAATTAATTGATCGATGGATCGCGATAATCATTGCGATAGGAACGGCAGAACAATAAATCTAAATGTCATCAAAAAAATAATTTAATTTAAGAATTTATTTTAACACTCGAAAGTAGGTGATCTCCATTATTAATTTGATAAGGCGTACGTGATAATATTTTTGTGTCTCTACTTAGTTCCTCTGATTCTCAATATAATTTACATCCTGACGATGGAATTACTAATTAAGCAGCGCACGTGAAATTCTAAAGAAATTGAAAAATTAATAGGCTCATTTATGATCTTAGAAGTCCCTTATTAATAACAATGCAAACGTGACCACGATTTCACTGAAAGTCAAAAACTGGAGCATCGAACTTAGGATGCTTTCCACGCGTGTTTCCGAACCGTGCCGTTGCTTCCCGTCGATAGATCAACGTTAGATCGTCTGGATAGAAGAAGGCACCTGGATAAATTTCGTGGAACTAATTAACGCGGCGTGTTCGTTAGTCGTGGTAATTCAGAGCGGATCGACTCGAGCTAATTGCGATAATCGCTATCATTTACAGGATCTATGCAGTGTTGAGACCATGCCGTCACGCCTTAATTTTCGTCAACTTTACAAATATTTTTAACATTTAAAGCGTGATTGCACGTGGTCAGTAATCCTTACTTATTCTAAAGTTCCTGAGAACTGAAGAAATTTCAATACAATTTCTGGTCCATAAATGTAGCGTCGCATAATAAGCAATCGACCTTCGCATTAAAATGTGACCGTTCTATAATCTAAGCACCGTGTTCACAAATTAATTTGAACAGGCCACTCACATTCCCTCTCCTTCACTTCTGCCATTAATCCCCAAGATATCTCCAGCGACTGGTACAAAAGAAATCGCGCGCGTTACTCTTGCTCAACGAATGACAAGGCCTACGTCGCAATCTATGCCTTATCTCCCGATACCAGAGATAAATCGCGATGGCCACGGTACGAATATCCATCTGGGTATCGTGACTGATCGACCGATTTGCACCCAGCAGAGGAACTATATACTGGAAAAACACCAGTCCAGTCTGAACTCGGCTGAACGTGAAGCCGGCGGAACAGCGAAAGAGCAGATACATGATTTTACGATCGCTGCGAAGACCGGTGTTTCTCGTTGAACGACCGTGAATAACACGCTCCTGATTTCATCCTTGCACGGTAATCCTCGAACCCGTCGTACGTGAAACTGCCCCTCACGCATCGCAATAAATCGCCGTGGATTCGCAGCGCCGGTCGAAAAGCTGCCGCTGACAGCAGCGGAATAATAGTAAATATTAACACGTCGTGCTGGAGAAAATGACTGTCGATAATAATCAGAGCAGTATCCTTGGTCCAGGTGCGTCGAGTGATTCTACCGTCTGTCACTTGATCCCGAGATTTTATTATTTTTTCGCGACGTATCGTCGGGGTGCTTGACTTTTATTGCAGGGTGTTCAGAGAGAGAAGATTCTGCGAAGGCTGCCTTGAGTAATTAAATGATCACGTTTGTGGGGATTTGAAAGCTTGCGAAGTTTCAAGGATGAAAGGGAGACTACAGGTTTCGGGTAGGTAGTAGTGGTTTTAGAACTCCGATGGAACTTTTTGTGTAGGAGATTCTTGGAATTTCTTATTGGCCTGATAATACTTAATATACCTTAGTGTACTAATGTATATTAACTGTTATCAGTGAGTTGGGAAATGTAGATATAAATGGAGAAGTATTTTCGAGGGAAAAATAGAATTTTAATATTTTCACTCTATCAAAGAAATGGAATATTTCTGAAATTTTGCAGTATTCGAGTTTGCGCTTCAAGAAGTAATTAAGATGATCTACAACTACCAATGAAGCTATCCTTAAATTTCGAAAATTCTAGTACTGCTTCAGGTTTATAAAAAAAGATTGTAAGCAAGGTGAGAATTTAACTCTGAAATTAGTCTCGATGTCACTATAATATTTCTAATAAACGAGCTTGCTGTTTTACCAAGAATTTTAAACAAAAACAAAAAGTAACAATTTTTCGCGAATGTAACGAGCAGGGAAAGTTGCTTGGCCTTCCCCCTTTTAATCATGCCACAGTCTCGGCGATTTCTCGGCTTCGGTTCATCGTTAAAAGCCACTTCGTCCAGCGCCTCGTATCCTCTCTATTTTAAGCATCCCTATATCTTTTACGAAACGTCGGCGCGAATAGTCGTCCGCTGCGGAGCAGCCTTTAATCCTGGGGAGAATCTCAAATCCGGCCTTTGAACTCGAAATTCACCAGACTGCCGGTCTCCTGTGCGAGGACTTAACTCGGAATTAAACTATCCCATTTAATAATCTCCCATGGAAGAAAGCTTCCTCCCTCTGGACAGCGTTGAAGAATGTGCAGAATATATTACGTATTATTTAGAAGATCGCCAGGCCAACTATGGCGGCGAAACCACGAAGAGAATGGAGGATGAAGTTGTTGGAATATTATTAGGTTGTAACGCGATATGGAGTATGCGCATATAATAGATGTGATAAATCTGTGTATGATACTAGTATAGTAGTAGAGAGCGTAGTATAATATAATATTCTTCCATTAATACAGGTAACATCTTAGTGAACACCTCTTCTTCGTGTTATCTTTGAAGCAACAGAAATTGAATGGTATTGTTCACGGAATTAGATTACATTTACCTACCTCTTTGTTTAAGTAAATATTGACTCTTTTGTATTAATATGAAACAGAAATCTGTTATTCTTAAAGTCCCTTTTTTGGTAGTTTTTTTTTCAGATTTTTCTGAAAATTCCACTTGTGTGTGCATAAAGTGAGTTCAAAGTATTAATCCTTTTTTCCAGCTACTTTAAAATTGCTTTTTGTTTACTACATAGGAATTATACGACCATGTCAGGCGTAAATAACGCAAAGGAAATTAAAATACGCCCGCGGTTCGCAGCAAAAGCTTAATTTAAAAGGGCGATATTTTTCAACGAGGAAATTCTTTCGCCGAGGAGGGCCGCAAAGAACGAAGGTAGAAGTTGCAGAAAATTATGTGCAACTGGTATAAAGGAACGAGATTCTCGCATTCTAGGCGAGTAATTAATTCAAGGAAACGATCAAAGCTTGCATGGTGCACCATTTGCAGGCGAAATTCTGCGCGTTTCCGAGGAGCTGATGCTGCGGGCTTCAATATTTGCTGGGACATTCTCGGGATCTTTGGCAATAAACTTCACAGCTTGGTGCGCTTGTTTAATAAAAATCCTCGTGATTTCAGTGGCGTGTAAATAATATCTAAGGCGATTCTGCATAACACAGTATTTTAACCTACTTACGCCAAGAGAACTTCGTTAAATGGCATTTAACAATTAATAATATATAATACACCAACGAAGTGGATCGATCATGTGCCGTAATATGAGGGAGCATTATCAGATTGTCATAACATTTTGCCGTATAACATTAAAATCAAAATATTGCTTTAAATATCATATTATAACATTACATCTCCTGTTATTTTACTACAAGTATAAAAAGGCATAAAATTATTGTCCTTCTCCCTTTTTAATATATGATAATTAGCTGTTAATATAAAAATCATTAACAGCCAAAATTGTACTACACGGTGGTTATTTCTTTATGTTTTTATTTATTTCTATATTTATATATTTTGACGCCAACCAATTTTACCCCTCAATGCCAATGTTCCCCCATATTACGGTAACGAATTAATCTAGAAGGGGAAAAAGATAACACTGATAATTACCCCTCTTTTAAAAGTCTAAGGATATTTGTCATAGTTACTCCAAATCTGGAAAGAATTAGGTAACCGTTGTAAGAAATGAGGAATGTTGTTTCTACGAAATTTTTCCGAGGCTATTCCAAGTTTCACTCTATTCGTGTTTTCCTTCGCCCTACCAGGATATCCTCGTTTTTCTTCTACAAAAGTCAGATCCCAGTGGGGAAAACGTCTTGCGTAATAACACGAAGGAAGGACTGTGCGACACTTTCGGTGGAAACACGTCCACTCGCACGTAAAGCTCGTAAAGCTGATTTATCGAGGTCAACGCGAACTTATCGCGAGCCGCGCGCGAAGACAGAGCTTTTCCCCTTACCGCTGCAACTACACTCCGCGATTTATGTCCGCCGAAAACACAGTTGATGTGTTCGACAGATTTACGAGTTGGACCGAGCTCTGGTTGAAAAAGTCCAAAACACTTGGCCCTTGTAGCGAAACGTTTCTGTTTTGGAGTTTTTTGAGCTTTGGGAACAATTGAATTGGAGCACGAGACTTTGTGATGGATTCTGAGAGTGTTAAAGCACTTCGAATTTATGACTTAGGTAACGAATTGATTTGAGTATTGCTTTAACGTCTGATAAATTTGGACTATTAATAGATTTCTTGCTGGAAGACTCGGTTAGATCTTTAAGATCCATTTTGACTTAAAATGTTTAAGATTGAAATAGTAATTGAAGGCTGAATTGATTGAAAATTTACAGGCGAGGGGATTGAATACAATTAATTCGTTTAGCTAGAGCGAATCCGATGAATTCAATTTATCTAATCCGTGGCTTCTTCATTTCATTATGGGTTTAAAAATAACTCAACTGCACACAAATATTTTCGTGTGGTTCAATAATAATCAAAGGAAAGTTTGATTGAAATACTACCCAATGAAGATTCTTGGGCAATTTATTTCACCATTAAACCTATTTTAATTATAATCATTTTATAATTATAAAATTCATACAAGTATTGAGTCAACTCTAAGAACCGCCTAACTCAGAAGAAAATAACAATAATTCCCTTTCAACACCTAAGTATCTCAAGTACGAAAGAATGAAACACTTTCAAAAGAATCTTAAACACCTGCTCTTCAAAACCCTTAAATACCGTTTTTAAAAATTCAAAAACCCTTGAAAGCCTTGCAAAGGGTTGGCCAAATCACTCAAACATGGTAAACACACCTGATCAGAATACACTCGTCGATGAAGCGAATAATGAAGAAGAAAACGCGAATACCAAACTCAATTTCATTCAATTTCGAACAATACGATGTCCACTGCATAATGAGTTTCCAATGATTAACAGTCAATTAGACCCCGACACGGAAGTAACATTTCCTGTCAGGTATAGATTCGTCGGTGTACGCGCGAAAAATATGTTTCATCTTCATTGTGTGCTCGAACAACCGCAGCTGCGCGATTACACAACAATCGTACACGCATTATGTAAGGCCATAGATGCTGAAACAATCGTTGGAAAGTACACACTTCGGCAACAAAGGGACGCGAGCTCGCTTTGCAATTAAGCGGGCAACGCGAAATCCGTATAATGGAATTAACGCGGTTGGATAACATTTTCGCGGAACATTGGTTTTGCTCCACCTCAAAGCGTCGTTTCGCAAACTGGCGACTGGTAATGGCGACGCGGTGAAAAACCTGTGATTGTACATATTTTTATTTCGATTTCAAGGATACTTCACTGAGAACCCGAACAGAAACGATTATAAAAAGAATAACGTAGAATTACGAATACAAAATTAGGAGTTTTGAAATTACAATTAAGAATAGAATTTATTGTAGAATAAAATTATTATGAATGATTTCTATGGGTTCACGAGTTACACCCTAGCTGAACGTTTGAAAGCATAATGGTAATTTTGAGTTCCTCAGAAAATTTGGCAAGAAAGCACTGAATAGAATGCCAAAAAGTGAAAGTTACAAAACACAAAGGATCAGACATCATAACTGTTATATTTTTTCAAATAACTTATTCTGGATCTCTGCGAGGATTCCCTTTCGATTCATCGAAGGTGCAAGAAATTCCATTTCGCAACTTTAAGATTCCATCAGCTCGGAAATGCTCGAGAGCCACTGATTCGAATGCAGTAGGTATTACCTACTCCAAGTTCCTTTTCAAGTGAATTCAATTACACTGTCGCGATTGATAATCGTTCCTCTCGAACCGGTGTGCAGAATTTATTGAATTTTGCCTCCGAGTGGATTGTCGCTACCATTGCAACCTACCTACACCGAAATATTCGGATAGAGTCTCCTTTCCAAGGATCTCCATTCGCTATCGTTCGTTACGCTGCGTCCCTGGCTAATTAGTGGCTCAGCGTCCGTCGATTAACTTGATTACCGTTCCTGATAGTCCACGTACACGCTTCTGGTACACTTGCGATTTCGTGCTATCCCATTCACTCGCGTTACCTCTTCAGGTCTCAATGATCGCGCGGGTACCACATTTATACACTCGTTACGCACATTCAGGCCTGGATAAAGTAGCGCCTCGAGCGGCAAGCACTAAATAAATTGGCTAGGTGTACTTTCTTTCAGCCCATCGATGCGATTTGCAGAATTTACTCGGTCGTTGTATTTAATTAGTGACCGAGAGCAAACTGTTCCTTGCTTCGCTGCGGTGTTTGCATCTTAATTGTTACTTAAATAAAGAGAGGCGTGCAGGGAATAATTTAAATAAATTCCAGAAGCAGTAGAAGCTTCATTCTATTATTAGAAGAAACAGGTTTGAATTAAATGACAAATAAACTACTTAAGAATGCAAATATTCATAGGAAACAGCAGCATATTCACGAAATTCAAATATTCTCCAAAATCACATTTTATTCCCCTTCTTCTAAAATGCTGATTCATTAATTCCTAACATTAATTCGCGTAATTACTTCAGACACCCATGTGCACCTCATGCCCAGCGATTTACATTCCATACTTCGCCACACGCCATAATTTCCCCCCTAAAGTATGAACTTGCATTATTTATACTGCACCCAGTGCAAACTTCGCCCATTTATTCCCAACGCCACCCTCCCCAACAAATAACAACTTCAATGGACATTTCCATATTCATTCTACCCGCACTAAACCTTCGCACGGTGGCAGAACGCGTGGATATTTTATACACTACACGCCGAATAGAGCGTCCGACGATTAAATGATATCACGCCGAAAGGACATCCGCTCGGCTGCAGCGCGCTTCGCATCGTGCCTCCTCCTTGATCTTCGCTTCTAAGAATTAACCACGATTTGATTCCCCGCGGATCCTGGGGCGAATCAAAAGAGGCTGTGAAAAGTTCAACGACCCACGTCCCAGATATTGTCATAAAATCTCCACGTTACACACTTGATCACGTAGCGCACGGGGTGTGGGCGACCGATGAAAGGAAGACGCATAAAGAGAGGCGAGAGCGAGAGAGAGAGAGGGAGAGAGAGAGGGAGGGAGCAGGTTCTGCAACTTCTCTTTCTCGACCGTCCGCGCTGGCTAAATTGAATCAACCCCGTGAATGGAAGGGAAGTCGAAACGTTGTTCGGGCGAAATGAATGTTTGCAAAATATTTTACACGTGAATGGAATCTGGAACGACGCCGTCGGGGCGAGCAAAAAGTCCAGGTGAATTACGGGCACCCGGAATATGCACTTTATTCGCGTTTAATGAGAAGATATCAATGTTGGGACGAATATACGTCTAAGGCAGAGTGTCACCGAAGAGAAATGAACTTATGCGGATTTTAAGACTGCGTTTTCGAGTTATTTACACCAACGTGTTCCTTCTGGAAGGAATTTGGTTTTGTAGGGTGCTAATGTTTCTGTGGAGCACCTTGGAAATATAATTTTACAGTCGCAGAACGTTGAATGAGGCTAGGTCGATTGGGGAATCGAAGGGAATTGAATGAATAACGGAACATGGAAGTTTTTATTATTAATTACTACTAGGTGTCTGAAAATTAGTGTTAGTAATAGGGGTTTGTAGTAGGGGCGTGCAAATGTATGAAAGAAAAATACTGTAAGAAAAAGCACGCTGTTTAAGTGTAAGCCTTGGAAGATTTATGTTGAACAGATTTTTCAGAAATATTGGGGGTAGACGGCAAACTTCGAAATATAGGTCAAATTAGTCACAACTTTCAAACGATGTTTACGTTACTACGTCGAAGTATAGAAGCGAAAGAAAAAATGAGTAAAAACGCGAGCTAATCTAATCGTTGCATTACTTCATCGCCTTTGAATAGTCGAAATGTCAAGTGACGTCATGCAGCTAGTGCAATTTACTGGTTTACACGCTTTGAAAACGTTACAGAAATATCGTTTAAGTTTCGTACCACGAGAAATTTCGTAATTCTTCCATGTCGCTCGATGTTTGCTGAATTTTTGCATTTATGAGTGGAGAAAACCTGAATTTTCGATGATACAAATTTCCATGAAATTTTTAACTGTAATTGAATCAATTTTCAGCAGAAATTGCAATTGCAGATCAGTTGGCATTCATTACTTTTGAAGATTGATTTAATTGATCTTCGTGGACAAGTTTCCACTTCTAATTAGGGAAACGAATGTATTTTGAAAAGAAATAGCTACTTTCCTATTTTTTTAAACACTTCTGGATTAGAAATTTCACTCTTAAATCTCGAATATTCTCTTCACTTCTGCTTTCTTCGCATCTCGAAGTTTTCTCGAACGATATAAATCAAACTCGACCTATTTCTTCGCCTCTCGATTGTTTATACTGAGTGTTCCAGGAAAAACATCCACAAACTTCACGCGCGAATTCTGAGGTTAATTTTAAGTCAGAAATCTGATATTCACGCTGCTCTAAATCTATAGCTACAATTACTGAAACATAACCTGATCACACAATCCGAAAAATAATGCCCCATTTCTCACAATCTTTTATAAATCATTGACTTAAAATCAATCGTTAAAAAAAGTTTTGAAATTCCTCAGATGTCCTCCAAACCATTACACCAAAAACGAATTCTAGAATGCATTTTTCGTTGTCCCTCAAAGAAAGTATTTCCATTCTCCCCAAGATACTTTGTATTGCACAAACTCCGCTGCAGCAACCCAGGAAAATCTAATCAAACTTGGATGCTACGAAGCTCCCAGCCAAACATTGTCAACTCTTTCGAATGCATCTCCGCATTCGACTTTGAAACTCGTGAGAAACCTTTCCCGGATGCGCCTGGAAGTTCGAAGGGGCTCGATGTCGCATTCCTTTTCATTTGTTTTCGCCGATTCGACGGACTTTTTCGTGGCGCGGAAAATCCAATCGAGGCGACAGGGAACGGAGAACGACGAGAGGGACGGGAAGCGATTGAACTGGGTCAATTGCTCGAGACCGCGACTTCCTACACGTGGAACAGAGACGCGGAAAGGAAAAAGGACATAAAAGGAAGCGCGATTGAATAGCGCGGCAAAGTCGAGCTGGAAAAACCGTCCGCAGCTGAAAACAGCCCGGGCATATATGTATATGGCGAAATTAGTTTTCACGCCGTATGAGGAATGTGGAACACCGAGTCGAGTGATTCCGTATTACGCGAGGAAAGTTTATCGCCCGACGTGCTTATCGGTTTTCCACTTCTGAACTCGAGCAGATTTTTATGAAAAATCTGAGAAATATTACCCTCGTTTCTCAGTACGTATATTCTTGAGAGTTGTACAATTCTGAATATAAGGAGATACTTAGAGATTCCATTAAGCAATTTTTGTATATTATTCATGTATATTATTTTAATTGAATTTTCTTTGCGTTACCTATGTGAATTTTTTGTAACATATGTTCATTCCGGAAATTCACACCAACCAAAGTTGAGAGACTAAAGTGCACCATGAAAGAGACCTTTAAAAATTCCACGCGAGAAGGAATCTAAAAAATTTCCAACATTTTCACACCACTTTGTGCCGTAGCCTTTGCACGGTTTTCACTCGATTTGCCATTAAAGGGTTATAAATTCCACGGCAGTTCTGTCGAAGCTGACAAGCTCACTTTGTCAGGGAAGGCTGTTACACGGAGGCTCGAGGAAATATGGGAGCGTCCTTTAGACGAAAAATCTGCTTTCTGCAGCGCGATGAAAGCGGTATCTATTTCGCCGACGAGAACGGAAGGATACCCTTTTGTTAGGCGTTATCCACACCGGATGTTGCGTCGCTGCTACCTGCCTGAAAAGCCGCTTCCTGTGCTGCCCGATATTCCCTCTTCCCCTGCTTTCTTTCATCTTCCTTTGCCGCATTTTTATGTACAGAATATCTGATGCTACACGCGCGATAAAATATTCCCCCTCAATTAACCTCTCGCACAGGAAGATGCCACTTTCTCTGACAATTTCATTGTTTCGAAGAATTTTTTAATTTTCACGAAGTTAAAATTGTTCTACTTGATACACAGAATCGAAAAGTTATTTTGGAAAGTGTTTGGGGAAATATTTTTACTATAAGAGTTTCTAATTCTTGGAAAACATTGTTACTTGCTAGAACTTATATGGCCATTAACTTTTATGAATTAGTAGTATAAAATATATTACTAATACTGAGTAGAAAAGTAAGAAGACTTTGGGATAATTAATATCTTTATTTAGAGGAATATCTCGTGCAAAATTTCTAGAAGTTCTACAGAAAATATGATATTGCAAGGAACAAACAGACAGTGTTGCGTTCGTTTTACGAAGATTCTACTTTTATCCCTTTGTTTCGTTATCTCGTACAGTGTCACGAAGGTAGCTTACTACTCCAGGGGAATCCAGAATGTGTTAAAACCAGCTGGGAGTCGTTAGTGGAAAAATTCTACGCTCTAGTAAATTAAGAAACATTTAATTTAACTACATCCATGAGAGGAAATTCTGTTTCCTGTATGAAAAGCAGAAAAACTAGACTATTCTTCGTTTAAAACGTAAAAAGTATGAAACTTAATTAAAAAGGCAAAGAATTTTCGTTAATTCTTTCAACGGTAGATATTGGTCTAATCATGAACTCTTTATCACAAAAGGTTTTACTCAACTGTGATGAAACCACAGCTTCAATTAATCCTTCCCTCCAGATCACATATCATCACTCACTATATGTATTAAAAAAGCCCCTTTCATAAAACTACGACACCAAAAATGACCTTCCACAGTCGCAGAACAAAGCCCATCCACAAGTTCCCCCCAACGCCGACAAAACCCCTGTGAACAGCTTTATCTCATATAATGAGACTTTATCTCCTGATAGCCCATCAACGGGAACTAACTCGCTCCGCAAACCTGAATAACATTTTGCTCTTCCCCTTCCGAGGAACAAAGTTCTCGTGGCGGCTTTCGACTCTCAAGGTTCTCACTCGTGCTAGGAGGGTACCGTCCTCCCCATAAAAGACAGGGCAGCGTGTCGAAGGAGTTCCAACGGTGTCACGTCTTTCTTCTCCTAGCTTTCCAGGGACCGCGAGTTTATAACTGTCGGTTGCATGGTGAAACGCTTAAAGGAAAATATGGCACGGCCGGCCAAGAAGACGATGAAAAGAAGAAGACGAAGAAGAAGAAGCAACGCGACGGGGATACGAGCGGACCTGGATGTAATTCATGCTACAATTTACGCGCGGCCGCGATTTAAAAAGAATTACTTAATGCCCGGTTTTACGATCGCGGATACGGCCGCGTCGAACGAGCCCGACCATTTCAGGAATTTCACTTTATATCGCGGCTCTTTGCTGGGACGATTAAGGGGCCAGAAGCACGCTCTAATTGAAAACCTGGACGGGGGATGACTGAGTAGGCCGAATCGTCTTTAATGAAATTTGAATAACATTGTGCGGGGCTTGGTCTTCTCTGACCACTACTGGCGGGAGCCTCTGTCCCTTTTCGAGCCATTACTTTCATCGATTTTTACGCGTTTCGAGTAAATTACGGTGCACCGTAAAGAGGCTCGTATTATAGCCGTTGCAGTGGGCTATCAGTCAATCTGCAAAGTCCGTTCTGAAGATAGGCGCTTCGAGGATGAAGATCGAGAGAGATAAATTGTGAGAAGTGGATAAGGGAGATTTTGAGAATCTTAATTACATATTCATGTGATATCTGGTCATCATGACGATGGAAAAAATCAACGGAGCTTAATTTAGAATCTTATCTTCGCATTATATTGTCCTGAGATATTCATTAATTTATTCCACTCAATTCCTGTTTGTAGTTTCAACCCCATGGACATAGCTATCGGTTTTCTTTAGGTACAATACAACGAAATATCCACTAAATGGGGAATTTATGTCGTCGATATAACCACAATGGAATTCCATGAATACGAGGCTTCCTAAAGCCAAATTTTCGACAACGATTTCGCAAGTTCAGCCAGGTATAGGAAATTAGCGAGGATCAAGTCGAACGATGTATTATTCCGTGAAAACACGTTATGTCGATGGAAATTTTAAATCCAGCAACCCCGTAGACTGTGGCGATAGTAAGCTGCTTAAATCGGGAGAGCTTTCGCGAAACACCAGCGCTTTGCACCCCTCCTGCCGTCTTTTGCTTAATTTTCGCACGCGGAAACAAGGGAAGAGTTCGCGATGCAAATCCCTGTAAATGTATTGCGTGTATTTTAATATCCCGTCGAACGTCGAAGTCCGTTAATTCGAACCCCGAGTATCAGATGCTTTGAATATCGATGCTGGATAACAAATCCCTTTAACACCTCTCTTCGATATTATTATAACTCGATGTTGCAAGTGTACCTACCCCGAAAATCTGTTATAAAAATTAATTAAAATTTCGAGACTATAATCTTCCGTTCGTGGCATGAAGATTTCAATTCGCTCTTGTTCCACTTCCCTCAACTTCATATTTTTCCTTCAGTTTTTTTCCATTTTCCAAGACTTCCTCTTGTCTTTGCAACCAAAAGAATCATCATTGCACAGCTCAGTCCCAGTCAACGTTATCGTGCTACCTTATCAATGCCCCAGAAGAAAGGAGAGGCCGGAAGAGTACCTACGGTGTTTCGCTTGGAGACCCGCGAGGAGTCAGCAATTTTGAAAGCTTCGATTATTTCACCTACAAGTGCTTCGTTAGACGAACCACTTTCCCCCCATCAAACTCACCAACTTCTTAGCATAAATCTTCTCGAAATTAGTGACTCACGCGATCATAATCCCCGACACACGAACGATTATTCACCTATCGACCATGCCCCGAGAGCAGCTCGCCTCGCGTCAGACTTTGCGCGCAATTTTCAATAATTGCAAGCATGATTAATCGCGAGCTTCGAGAAAAGCTGGACGCACGACTCGCCGAGGAAACGGAGGATGATTGACGCGCTAATAACTCCGTCGTCCGCGTAATTGTTGCACAGGCTTCCTTTCCAACGTGCACTTGATAGCGAGAAGGATGCTGCGACGAGTTTCGCGGGGAAAATACCTGGAGGGTGCAATCTCACGTTTGGCCATCCACGACGTAGCAGTCCAGACGACTAACGACTAGGGCGTAATTGGTTGGTCGTTTGAACCGACCACGATAATGCGGGAACAAGTTTAATGGGGTAAGTGGAGCACGGATAGAGCTATTAACAATTAACGACTGGCTCTGTGTCATCGTCTACAGGCGATGTCCGCGGGTCAGTGATGTAACACCAGAAGAACTTTCACGAAGTTTCTGACCAGAAAAAGTAATAACAGTGGGACGGGTGATTCCGATGGAGTCACTGGCGTCGGCGTGTTTTCACGCCGAGGGTTGATTTTATGGAGAGAGGGGTATTTTATAGAGGAGTTTACTTTAAAAGTTATTAAGAAATTATTCAACCAATCCTAACCAATTTCACGTCAATCTGACTTTTACAAAATCTGCCCGGACTGTGCATATTCACTGATTAAATTTAATTGAAGGTACTAATTGTAAGAACCAATGTTAAGTCCCATGAAAGGTAATAAAATCACAAGTTTTCTTTGCTAAACTTTCAACATGACGAACGTCCCTTTATCTTCATCCATTCCAGGTTCACCAAGAACAATTAATTGCAATAGGCTAAAGCCACTGCTAATGAGACACGGATAGCCCTTTTGTAAGTGGCTGACCACGAGCAACGTGGATCTCCCCTCGGTGCAGAAAAGTGAAGCAAAGAAAGTATCTTGTAATACCACAATTATTTTAAATGGTCCACTTAGCCCGAGGCTCGTGACAATTAATATCCATCGAGAAACTTTAATCAACGCTCGTTCCATTTAAATTTATGCCTGGATGCGCTAAATGTGAAGGAGAGAAAGTTGTGCGACGATAAGCGGGTTTTCCAAGTGAACTATTTCTAGACGGAATTTTTAATATGGAGGAACGGTTTTCAAAGAACGTTGATTGGCATTTTCTCGGTCAGCCTGCGTCACGAATCGAAATTTCTCGCGTTCTTGAATCGACCTTACACCTGGACACGCAATAAATCGATGACGTCAAAAGAATTTCTTTGATGGCTTCTAACTCGCAGCGCTTAAGTAATAGATCCCTAAATATTGACGTATTTTCTCAACAGAAGTCTCAACTTTTTATTTGCATCATACAACGAAATTCGTAACAATTTCAGAACTTTCTAAACGAGATATTGTGCAGGGGCACAATGCTCGACTAACAATCCTTTGAGCATCAACGTTGCGATGAAACGACAAGCTAAGTTTTCATCTGTACGTGCAATAAATCGGGCAGCGTGCGAAAACTTTCTTAGAACTTTCCAGCAACCGTTTGAATACTGAAGTTCGTTGAAAAACTAGGGCAAGTTTGTGCTTTGGATGGAAAATAAATTCGAGAAACAATATTGAGAAGCTTCCACACTGATTATAATTCTGAAGTGTAATATTTTTTAAGAATTGTTTCAAATTGCAAATTTTATGGAAATTATCATTGTGAAGGATGCAAGGTTTCCTCCAGTTTGCAATAAATAAATGTTAACTTAGAATTTAAATTGAAGTCAGTCAAGTGGAAAATATTGCAGAAGAGATCGCGTAGCGAATAGGTTGATCTATCGTTAGCTTCTAGCTATTAATTAATGTTTCAATCAGTAATGAGAATCAAATATTCCCACACTAGGATATAATTCATAAAGTTAATAAGTGAAGCGGGAAGCTGTGAATCATTTAATAACCAGAAATTACGGCGCTACAAAGTGTTCCCAACGTCAAAAGCAGAAAATTGTAATCCTGCTAATTAAACTTCGAGATAACTGATTTTAGAGTTAATTGAATCGCAACCAGCTATCCATTACTAACTGTATTGAAATTAATGCACGCGATATCGACCTACACTATCGTTACCTCCATTTCAGTTACAAGATCTAAAGGTTCTGCATGGTGCTTCGTAATTCATGATTAAATCAATAATAGGAGTGATGTTATATTAATAAATAAAGTCAGAAATTTAGAATAATTTCCTTCATACGAGGCTTCGTTTTCGAAAAAAAAAAGAAGTTCTACTTTATTAACTTCTCAGCTGTTTCAAGAATTATATTCCGTGACTGTAAATTTTTATTGCTTTTGATTAAAATTAGTCTTTCAAAGTTGATACAAATAAACACGAAAGTATGGAAATTTATTACTTACAGACTTGGAAATCTACTTAATAAATATCCATTATTACCTACTGCTATGAAAATTTTCCTATCACGTAAATTTGAAAGTGACGCAATAAATGTTTCCAGACCAGTCTGCGATACGCGGTAGCAAACGTGTTAATCGTGCGCCAGTCGTATTATTTCCTCAAGAAAGGGCAAGGGGTGATCGCGAAAGGTCTGTGCAGAATCGCGGGGGTGGATAACTCGTTAGGGTCAGTCGGTGCCGTGTCGCTTGGAGAACGCTCGCAATTAGGAAATGCAAGATTTACCTGGTCCCTGTGTGGTAGCCTTGCCAGACTAGAGTTTCGGAGTCAAGGATCCTCGCCAGCGGCGCTTTACGTCACTGGACACTATTTTTCGCTTCCCTGAAGGCGCGCGGCCGCCTCGCGAGTGCTTCAGACGTTCCTCGTCCTCACAAAGCCGTTCCACAGATGAATGGAGCATGCTGCGAGGATCGTGTACGCAGAGTTAATGTTAATGTGCATTACGCGCCGTTCGAAGGACGCTCCTGCGACCGGAGTCGGTGACAAAAGGGTTCATTTACGCTCCTCACACCGAAACCAACCGCGAGAAACGCTCGTCGCCGTTTCAAAGAAACACACTGCCCCAGCGCTCGGAATATTCATGTGGGGAGTGGTACTCGTTTCATCGAACTAGTCAATCGCATTTAATATTGATTTGGGGATTCAATTTCATCGAATAGAAATAATCCAGTTCGACGTATTTGAATCCAGCCAGCTCGAGTTTTTTGTAATGTTTCATATCTTATGAAATTATGAAAGGATTGGGAACGGCAAAATTAAATTAGAAATATTGATATTTATAAAATTTTCATGAAAATTGTGAACACTCGAATTCTTAGAATGGTTAATATTCATGGAATAACTGAAAGATTTGAGCTTGTTGCTTTGGTCCAGATAAATCAAAGATAAATAATGCATTCAATTAATTTGTGATTAAATTACTTGAAAGAGTTGAGTACCTTCTTCTGAGTACTAGGGCAGATGTAACGACAAGGTTCTAGTTAGTACATTTGTATGTTTTTCTTCTTTAACGATAATTGTTGAAATGGCACTGTCTAATATAAAATTCATAATAATGGATCTAAAGGCATTAGTTACATGCAATCAATTGGAACAATCATCTAACGACCACAGTAATATTTGTATTCACAAACACACCATAACTTTAGAATGTAAATTAGAATTATTGGAAGAGAACGATTCTTCCACTACTGAAATATATATAACAAAGAAATGGATTTGTGAAATGAAATGTCTATTATTACACAAGGATAATAGTTATAAAAGAACTCCAACTACCTATTTCCCATTTGAAAATTCTTTTCCTCTCTGTATTTCGATAACCAAATTTTTACGCAATTTATCCAGCAACGCAGTCGAAAGACACAGCCCAGCAATTTCGAAAATGTCCAAATTCTATAATCCATTTTGTCCGGAAACAATTATTACACGAGTGAAACGAAACGAGCATAACGCAGACCATTGTATCAGACTTTCAAACAACGGAGCCGGCCCTGGGCAATTAACAAGCGTAGTCATTAGGTAAGCCTGAAAACGAATCTCATTCATGCCGTGTGAATTGCCACTGATTTTAATAACGACATTGGAGGGCCAATAACCAACCCCATTGAAAGTTGCTCGCGTATTTAGGAGAAAATACTGGGATATCGACACGTAATATTTTCCTCACAACATCCATAATAATCTCTTGCTCGGATAAATACAATTTATAACTACTGGGCGAGGAAGATAAATTCTTTATAGAAATTAAAAACTCAAGAATATGTTACAGTCTATTTTCGAGTAATACCATCGTCTACAAGAGTCGTAATGCAATTTATTATATTACTTTATGTGTAATATAATCCTTACAATTTTCCAAGTGATAACACAAAATAATTCCAGCCATACTTTAAACATCCGAAGTAGGTATCTCACGAAAGATTAAACTTGCCCCAAAAGTAATTTCTACCATATCCCTTCCACAATTCCCCCATAAGTCTCTGTCACCCAAAATTCCACACTAATAACCATGGAAAATTCACCTCGTAGAGCCACAGAAAACCAGAAAAAGGTCCAACTCCATTTATCTTCGTCTATACCTTCCCCAGCATCATGGACACGAGATAACCTTCCCACAGTTCCCTCCAGGTAATCGCTTTTCTACCTCCGCTATCTTTCCAATTTCGCCCTTCGATTTCCAACCCAAATAGCCATCGATAAGGCCGCAACTCCGCGTCCAATCAAACGAAACCAGACACTGCGAAATCTGTGGGCTTTCCCGCCGAAACGGACAAA
This sequence comes from Andrena flavipes, assembly GCA_963971345.1. Lineage (NCBI taxonomy): Eukaryota > Metazoa > Arthropoda > Insecta > Hymenoptera > Andrenidae > Andrena > Andrena flavipes. Next base: position 48,178,854 of record OZ020482.1, read on the forward strand.
CGACAGCAATGCAAAGTTCGTCCGGTTAAAAACCGTTCGACGTCGCACCTGCTGATGCGTGACTCGAATTCCGTGCGTCGAGGGATTCGCACCTGCTGCCTCGGTTCGTAAAGGTGCTGGCCCAAAAGGGGGACAGAGAAACGAGGGGAAAAATGGGGAAAAAGGTGGTGTCCACGAAATCCCAGGTGCCTGAATTGCTCGGCGTGTTTGATGCCCAAACTCGCTGCGCACTCGAGTTGCATATCGCGGGCGTGCAAAGAAAATCTTCTAAATCCATAAAACTAAGTTTTAAGAAAAGTCGAATAGTAAAGTAAACTATGAATTTTAGCAAAAATGGAATTAGTCGATTTTCTTTGTACAACCACGACATAAAAGGGGAGTGTATTTCAGTGCGCGCCCCGAGACAGTGGAAAATAAGAGTCGATGGACGTGCTGGGGCTGAATCGATCGTGATTCAGGAGGTCACGATGGGTGCGCAAAGAATTCGACGAATTGATCCTGTTGATTATAATCGCTACTGCGAAGCAAGCGGGCCTTTGACGGTGTGCGAGTGAAATCGTTTTGTTTCGAGTTCTTGGAATTGATGAGCGATTTCTGGCGGCAGTTGTGTCAACACTTGTATCAGTATTTGAGATATTCCAAAGTGATAGGCAGAATCTTATTCGTATAACGAATCAAATAGGTAGGTAGAGTAAAGAATAGTAAGCATTGTAGCTACATTTTGTAGAGTAATGAATATTTGTTGTTCGAATTAAAAATAGAAGGGTAGGTACTAGCATAAAAGGCTAAGATCTATTTTAAATGTTAAAAATGACTAAGATCTCCCAATTAATTGGTTAGATATATGAATAGTAACTGTAAATTGTCATTAGAATGTTTCCTGATATAAGTATAGAATTCATCGTTTTACAGAAGTTTGCCAGAGACTTTTCTATCTAACTGCACGTGCACGGATCGAATCAGCTGATGCGTTTATTCCCATCAGACAAATAGAAGACAATCCTACGAGTCGATCTTTCCTAACGTACCTTGTAATCAGATTCCCCGTGCGATTAATCACACGTCAGTGATACACAGTGGTAACTCGACTCTCAAAATCGAGCAATGATACTTTGCTATGCGAGACGAGGTTGTCCTTCTATTTCTGATCTGGACGACACAACGGGAAACCATTTGGATTGGAAGAAAAAGGGAGGGGAAATTCGAATTAGAACTAGAAAATCGAATTATGTGACAATGACAAATGATTTCTTGGTGAAATCAAATGGTAGCATTTGGAGATAGATATCGAAATATTTTATGTACTTTTATATCCTCCTTGGTATCTAAATTATTCTATGAATATTGGAATGTCAAAGCTAGTGAATCAATAAGAAAATTGTACATGGAAATTGCTTTTAAAATTTAAATTTAAAAACTATATATCAATCTAAATGTGTAATATATTCTTTATCATTTTGATAACTAATTTAAGCAGCTCTAATTAGGATTACTTCCAATTGTACAAGAAGCATTGTTGGAATGCTTTTTAGAATCCACCAAAACAAAGATAAGAACCAGATCTCCCTTCCTCATATTACCTTTCATCAAACTAAATAAATTTTAAAACAGATGAGGTAGTATTCATCTGTGGACTCACAGCTGCAAAACCCTCAGCATCAAAGCACCATTAACCAGTTGCCTTACGAGTTTTCTAAAGCTTGCAAGCGTTACAGTGAAATTAAATATAAGAAAAAAATGGACACGATAATTAATAATTTATGAATAATTCAAAATTCTATTAATTTGTATTACGATTGCATAAGAATTTTCAAACTGCTTCTTTTTTTATTGAATTTAGTTAAGTAACAACGTGTGTTCCAACAGAGGAGATATGATTTGCGCCATGAGTATAATTCGTTATAAGGCAAGGAATTATTATTTAAACCTGCTCAGTTCCTAAAGGGTCAAAGTACGATCGTGGAATATTTCCTTTATAACAGTCTGGTCCCGTTGTGCTCTAAATGGCGGAGGGGAATATTACGCTCTAAATAGCCAGTTGGCAGGAAAAAAACATCGATACATCCTAGGCTATGATAACAGCTTCGCTGTATGATAAATTATGTGTCGGATATATAGAGCAAAGTGCTCTGGAGAAACGGGATCCAGCACACGTGTAACAACAAAACCGACAGACAGACGCCTCCTTTGAGAAGACTAGGAAATACTTCCTTTCGCCAAACCGCCTGATCACTCTACGGTGCAAACAGGTGCGAGGTTGCGCGAGAGCGATATCCTTTTATCTGTCCTATAGCGATAAACTCCGTCCCTCTTCCTGAACCAGTTAATTTGTCCCTACCGGATGCACAGAGCGAGGGAGTTCTAAGATAGAATCGTGATTTTCGGAGTTATTGTTGCTTCGACAAAAGAATTCCCCTAACTATGAGAATTAAGAGAAAATAGACTAATTTGCATTGGTGTGAATGCGCTAAAGACTTCGAATTGAGGAAGTTGAAGACTTTGAATAGAAAAAGTTCAGGACTTTGAATAGAAAAAGTTGAAGACTCTGAATAGAAAAAGTTGAGGACATCGATTAGAGAAAGTTGAGGACTTTGAATAGAAAAAGTTGAGGACCATGAACAGAAAATGTTTGAAGACTTTAAACAGAAAAAGTTGAAGACTGTGTCAAAGAAATTGTTGCGTGGACTTTCATTCGAGTCGAAGGAATTATATTACTTTATAATAATTTATGCTTATGCTTATCCTAGACTAGAGAATTAAAAACTAATGCAGGAATTACTGTGTTAAATAATTATACGCGTTGTATTCATATGTATCTTTCAACACATTTGCTAATTAATTTAAAGAAGGAGATTCGATTTTTATTATACCCAGAATATGTAGTGTATTATACTTCCAAACCTTGCATGTTCTCATTATGGGTCACGCCAGCTGAATGGTATTTCGCGGCAACACGAAATGTTTACTGTTATCAGTTACGAGCGAGCCAAGTAACCTTGAAGGAAAATAGCCGTGGAAAAACTACTGCGGTTAAAATTATTACGTATTTAAACACCGCTGGTTTTAGAATATTCTGGCTTAAATAGTTTTGCCAGTTCGTAACTAACTGGTCCACTTTAATAACCACAATATTCTACTAATAACAACCATCATCTACTATCTCCTCCAACACTTAACCTTGTATTCTACCTCTACCACAAAATCGAAATTTTCACTTCTAAAATCATTAATACCTTCCAGTTTCTATCGACAACAAATCAATTGTCATTAACCCTTCCACAGTATACTCTCTTAAGCAATCCCCATTAAAAACACATAATACAAAACGTACCATCTTCGACCCCATCCTTTCACACGCTTCGCCACTTTGTACAACTACGAAAAGGTTAATGATACCGGCAAAGCATTTTCTAAAGTACCCCCCTAACAACGATGCATTCCCATTCGCTGACAATGGGATCAATATGCCCGACGGATAAAACCGTTAACGATCGATCGATCGATGGATCGACCGTTCGTGGCGAGGTGCCCCGGCAAGAAATCGCAAGATGGGAGTAAAAATCGATCGAGCCCCTAAAACAAGCGCGCCAAGACGATCTCGTTCGGTGACCAAATACGGGTAGGGGACGAAACGATAGAGAATAACAGGTTTTCACTTTCATACGCCGCGAGACGAAGCTCGGGCAGAAAATACTGTCTCGGCCTAATCCGGTGGTAGAAAAGATCGCCGTGGCAAAAAAACTGAGGCTTCTTTGCGGCATATACGAGGCTCGTGCAGCAATGCACGATTCTCCGGCTGCTAAATCGTCCACCTATCAATGGCGTCCATTACCAGGATCGCCTTTGGACTTCGCTTCCACGGTACAGAGCTAATGCTGCGTTTCCAATGAATTCTTCATTCACAGTGATGGTCGAAAGAAGGTTTAGAATGCTATTTGAAATTTTTTATTTTAACACTTTAACGGCCGTTGCCACGTATGGGTGATTTTACGATTTGGATATACTATTTACATTCCGGAAGCCTAAGAAATCAATTGGATTTCATATTTATCAGTGAGAAGGCTATGCTAGTCAAACAGTTCTATCCTATTTGTAACATCCTGTTTTGGTGGATTTTAAAAATCTATGGATAGTTGAGATATTTGAAAAAGATCTACAAGGGAAGTTTGTTGCAAAAATGTTTTGGACTGGCTTAGTAGCTTTTAAGTTCGTACTTATATAAATGGCCAACATTAAAATTAATGGTAAGCTTTAGTTTTGTGCTGATACCACTCAGATTGTGAGGAGTCCTGTTATTTTGTGACTCATAGAGGTATTTACCTACATTATAGTATTTTTGTTATCGTTTATATTTTAAAGTGCCTTCTGAACAATGCTGTAAACACAGTTTCGATTTTTATTGGCTAGGTACCGGAACGTTGTAAAATGATTCTTCTAGCAAGTGATTTTCTTTTAATGATGTTCTTTTCCTGGTGTTTCAATTGAAAAGTCCACATGTTACAATAAAAGGATACTTCTATGGATGGCAAATTTTATAGTGACAATTTTTTTAAATGGAAAAGTGTAGAGTACGATTTGCAGACCTGCGGTATGTTCTGTCTATGGAGATCATTTTTATTTTGTTTCCATGAAAATTTATTTCATTTGATATTGAACAGTGACATCCACAATCGCAACTGTTTGAATTTTTATCCTCGTTGTAACGGTTTTGTGTCAGAAATATTGACGAATATGTATACCTTTTTGCAGATTAAAAAATTCCTAGCGGCGTTTGCTTGCCCATTTATGGAAAAAATTCAAATACGATGTATGAGCAATTTCATGCTGGATGGTTGATTCCGTTAATTAACAAGAGAAAATCACGTAGAATCCATTTTCGTTCAAAATATGGATGACAGAAAGAGAATATTCCGAATTATTTGATTTTAGTATCAGAGATTAATATTTGTTTAACAGAATGCATCTATATATGCATTCATTCTATATATGCATCAACATTAAATTTACAACTAAACTGTTAAAAAGTAAATACAAACATAATACAGATTATTAAATGTGAATAATTTTAATTAGCTGAATAACGAAATTTTGATCAACGATGATCTGATACTTGATAATTACCAGATGAGAGCCATGGATTTTGAAAAATCATTACAAAATTTTAATATTAAACATTATTTAAAAATGAAGGCAAAATCAGAGAATATTCAATCAATACAAAATTGTAATATCAGGCGTTTAATATCACTTTAATTATTTAAACTGAATATTTCTTTTTACGAAAGATACACTCAATCATATTAAAAATAAATATTTAATACATATTCTAAACTAATTGAACACAAATGTTTAATATTACATATTTCGCATATTCTACTACGCATATATCGTTTCCCATAAATTTCCCACCATAATTCTTACAATAAACAAATTTGAAAACAGCCAAGCTAAATATCCACCATCGCGAAAACAAAATATCAAATACCTCACTAACAAACGAAACCCGAGTGAAAGATCTAAATTTGAATATTCCCGCCGCCATGTTGGTAAGCCCAAACAACGTACAGAAGCCGCCTCCTATTACACGATCTATTACCATTCCCCAGACACGCGAAGTCCATACAAAACCTAGAATCCTATCCCCAAAACAGTGGCGATTCAACGAGTCCTATCATCCACTCTTACATTCAAGCACAGGCCAAGCTAAAGCTTCGACCTTGGGCAATATTATGGTACACACCTAGAACCTTGTCGTTCCTCGAATCGAGGCGTTTGAAAAGCAGCGTCACGTAACGCGCGACAACACACGCCGGCGTATGGATCCGCGTACACGCGGGACGAAATTTTGCGGTTAACGAAACATGGAGACTTACATTTACTTCATGGAAGATCGCCGATCACGGGCCAGAGGGGTTCACGGGTAAATCGAGGCAGGCACGCGGCGAATCTCGAGGCCATCGTTCAGCATCTTCCCGTCAAAGGAGACGCGTACGCGCGCACACATTCGAATCCCTTTTGTCTGTTTCCTCCACAGGTACCGTCTGTCGCGTTCCCTCTGCCGTTCACCACGTACCTCCTTCCCTGTCTCGCGATCCGACCGCGCGCCAACAGGACTCGTCGATCACCGTGCAAACCGGCGCCCACGAAACCTAATCGACCCTATGATCGACGCTCTGATATCCGCGGTGCACGGACAGGAACCACGGCGTGCATTGCGAACGCGGAACAAGACGGAACCCGATTGTCACCGAGTCTCAACCGACTCCGGTCATGGAACCGCTCTTTTCCAACGCGCGCGGACGTATTACCGATTTCCTCTTCCTCTGCGCGCGACAATACCCGAACGTTGCTCGTCGTCGCGATGCACTTCCTCACTGACTCGGTACGCGGCACTCGTTTCACCCGCGACGATACACGGTTCAAGTGCGACGAGCACCGACACGGGTCACCGCGGTTGCTTCGTACCGTCACGCAGGAACACCGAAACTGGACTGCGCGAAGTCTCTGCCTCAGTGGACGTAGGAGGTGGAAAGTGGTTCGCGCCGCCGCCGTGACTGCCACCGCGGCGCTGGCCGCGCGGTGATGGTTCGCGATACAGATCAGCTGATTTCTGACGTATTTTCAGGGAACCGGAAGCGGGGCTAGCTTCTGAATAAATGCCAAGCGATCGTTTTATCTAGATTTTCGCTGATTACAGTTGGAGTAGGATTTTAAAGTAGCTGGGCCGATCGCGTGTTTGATTGATTAATTACGCGGAAGATCAAGGGTGATATTTCCACACTCATTTCGACCGATAACATTATCGAATGATATCGAAAGTTGTATCGACTTATGCTGTAAATAGATTTGCTCGTCGTTATATTTGCCTGAGTAATAAGAAGCTTTAAAACGACCCACAGACGATGTGATTTATCGTTCAACTAGTTGTACCTACGACGTGTTGAACAGACAGTTGCAACGACAGATCGTATTCATTTTTGCCCACGGACGTCATACTACAGATTCTACAACAGCGCTAGAAACGTTGCAACTGTTTTTCAAACGGTCGAAGCGACTTATGGTTATGATGTACATACAACTAAGAAGTTGTACGATAAATCGCATCGTCTGTGGGCCGTTTAATTAATTCCAAAGTACTAAAGAGAAATGATTTTTCTAAACATAATAATTTTTTAAGTAACGACTGCGTAATAACTCCTTTGGTTTAACGTGCATACTGCAATACGTCAAAATAACACATACGTACAAATAAAACACCACCATGGCGACTGAATTAAAAATCCTCCCTCATAAAAGATGACGGAAAGTAGCGCATCAGATAAATTGCCTCGAATAAAGTCTTGGCACGCGTCCGACCTCCTGCATGTACATACGTATCGTGCAGATTATCTGATCTTGACGTCCCCGACGATAATGTGCAGAATAAAACGATCGGCAAATTTACGCGCAGCGCCTCTGCTCTGATCCACGACCGCCCCCTTGTCCGAAATTATAACTTTATGATAGGGAAACGATGTCTGTGCCCCCGTTACACGAGGAAAGTCGAGTTGAAGCGAAACTCCGCGGGTTCAGGAAGGCAATCGTAACTTCTCGGGGACATAAAGTGGCGCGCGCCAAGTCGTCTGGTCGACGAGGCGCTCGCGAGGAGGAAAGCCAAAAAAACGAGAACAGCGGGACCGTTGGAAGAAGCGCGGACGTAACGAAGGGACGAGGAGGACTTGGGGGATCTTGGGAAGAAGAAACGGCACGAGCCCTCGCGTTTGCTTCTCAGCTGGAGGCTCCCCTGGACCCCATAGGTCGCCGGGGAAACTATCAGCCATGGAAATTTATATAAAACGAGACAAACGGTGACGTGAGAAAACACCATTCACTTTACGCAAAACATTTTAGTACATTGTGTAACGCGTTGGTGTAGGAGGATTAATTGACTTGTCAAATAATTAGTTAAAAATTTCAATTCTACATATATAGATAGTGTAAGTCCTTGTGTGTACTCCTAAGTAGTAGAAAGCACTGAAAGTGCCAAAATCAATTTTTTTTTCAGGAGAAAGGAAACACACTCCTGACTTTAAATTAGTTACGAAATTCGATTTGTTTCAGAATACAATAACTGAAATACATCACAGAATTCTCTATTTTTTGCATTAATATAGCCCAAATTTATGAAAAAAAGAATTGTATTTGTAGAAAATCTTGTATATACCAGCTCTTAATTGTAGGGAAAACTGAATGTGCTATTCATTTAAATTTACAAGTACTGTAAATGCCAATCTCGTTTACCTACCGCTTAATAGGCTTTTAGATATTTTTCTACACAAATGGCGTTGAACAGTACCATCTTTTAGCACTATTGGTAACTTATTTACACAGGAAAATTGCCTTAAAATAATATACTACAGTATTACCATTAGCACGTAGAACATTTTCTTATATTTTTTTTAAATTAGCCATCTACAGTGTTTTGTACAAGAACTCTTCAAATGTTTATTACAACTACTTAACACTGATACCTATTATTTATTTTACCACAAAAAAAGATATATGTTTAAAATTGCATGCTGATTCAACAAAGTGACCAATATTTCCTTTAAGACAATATTTTCTGGTAATCAGTTTCAACACTGAAATCATGGCATCTGGCCATCTCTCCCGAGATCAACCCATCGCAGGATAACAACCACCTCTCCAAGTATTCAAAACATCATTACACCGTCCCGATTATAACATTTAAAATGCAATTCCACGCGTGCAGTTCGTACCACGTTCGCAAGAAATATTCCCAACGAGGTCAAACGCGTTTAACCGCGCAGCGCACCGGGCATGCGATAAAACGCCAATTACAAAGCGAAAAATCAGAAGCCCCGCGCGACAGCTCGCCCCGATCTCGTTGCTATATCGGTGGATATAAAATTTTATGGCTTGTAAAAAATTCACTCGATTCCCGGGAGCCGGTGGTGCCCCACGAAATTCGAATAAAACCGAGCTGGCGGGCGTGGCGCGCGGAACGTATGGCCGTTCGCAGAAAAATCGCTTTCCTATTAATTAGAAGGGCAGAAATCGCGGCGAGGCGGTGCGTGGGAGAAAGGGCGATTTGTAAAGCCAGTAGGGTAAGGGAACTGGTCGCGGTTCGAATCCCGACTCGCCTGGGGTATCCGTAATTTTTATCGAGGGAAAAGCGTCCTCGGGGCCCGAGAGGGCGTCGTCCCTCTCTGACTGCCGCGGAAGACGTTAATCGTAGCAATTTCTTCCCCCTTGGCTCGCGTGCGAATCGCGCGAATGGCAGCTGCGAATATTTACATTTGCGTTAATTCGGCCTTCCTCCGTTCGCGCGGGCAAACAGAGAGGATGGCGCGCGCGCGCGCGGCGATGGCAAGCGGAGCAGACGCCATTTATCTCTTATATACCGCGGCCTGCACTTTACCTACCAACCGACTTAACGCCCCACCGTCTCCCTCTTGTCTCCTCCTTTTGCTCGTTTCCAGCCGTTTTCCGACAGTGCACCAGACGCGCCGCACGTGAGAGAGCACCGCGTTATGGTTATAGCGCGCATTATTTTTAGCGGCGGTCGCAATGGCTATCATAGTCCCCCGTTTCGTTGGCCGGGCATTAAAGAGGCCTGCACCACTGGCCAGACCCCTTCCGCGGTTTGCCATTCACGGAGGAATTTCGCTGCAAAAGGTCAAGATCAAAATCCGATGATTACACGGGGATGCCTCGGTTTAATCGATCCACGCATCTCTCCTCGGAATCGTCCGCGATAGAGGGCGATGTCCCAGGGGAAGGTTCAAGCCTTTCGAGGGGAGTATTACGCGGTGGTTGTAGCTCGATTATGGGTGCAGGCGATTGCGGCCTTTGAAGGTGGCTGTTACCTTTTTTTTTCTGGTGGCATTCGGGCTTGCGCAAAGACGAAAGCGAGAGTATTCTGTGGATAAATGTAATACAGACGGGGCATGAGACCTGCAGGTGGGAATGTAAGTGGTAAACAGAACCTGTGAGAAGGAAAGGGTTCTAGTTAGCGTGCGTTTGTAATGGTTTCTCAGATTCTCAGTTCCTCTTTGGATTGTAAATCAGTAACACCTTGCTGTGATTACACATAATGTACCTATGTGTCACTGTATAATGATTTCCTCGAAACCCATCGAACTTTAGTGTTGTTAAAATGAGCTTCGAGCCGTGAGCTTCAAGAGCTCGAGTCGCGGTTCAAACCCTAAAGGCGCGAACCCTTAAGGCTCCAACCATATAGCCGTGAGAGCTCGAGCCTTTAAAGGTCTAGTCTTCAAGCTCGAAGGCTCGAGTCGTATAAATTGTATGTAGTGAAAAGATGTGTTTAAGGACATTGAGTTAAATTCATTACTATTAAACACAAGAGCCTCCAGCTTCGAGGCTTGAGCCTCCAATTTCGAGGCTTGAACTTCGAGCTTCGAGAGCTCGAGCTTTATATGATATTAGCCCTAAAGGCCGAGTCTTTAAGGTTAAAGTTTAAAGCTTCGAAGACTCGAGCTTTATACAACACTAATCGACTTTCATCCGTACGAGGACAATGCAGCCAGGAGAAAAACAGCTTATAGAGCGATTTCCACATAGTTGGCGCTCTATTGCTTTCGGTACTTGTTCAGTTTAGAAAAGAAAGAGTCCCATCAGAGACTCGGCGTTGGGGGAATTGATAACGCGGCTAACCAGTACACAGAGAATCCGCAGATGTCTTAGAGTATCATCACTCCGAGATTCTCTTTTTCGCCTACAGATACAATGAGACATTTAAAACCGCGATATCCAGCGATACCTACAAATGCGTACAAAAATTGGACCTGCCTGTGACTCTAAAAAAAATCAGTATGGACATCAGTTTAAATTCCAATCCGTTCACATTTCGTTTCCCTCCGTTTTTCCTCGCTCCACACCCGAGCAAAACGAATCAGGCCACGGGCACCGATGTGCAAACGAAAACGCAAAAAACCGCGGGGCACAATACAACGGGTAAAAATCGTTTCGAAATCACACGCGCCGTAGTCTGTCTCTCCGCAAGAAGCCTGAGAAAAACTGTGGAACGGCGGCCAGATCGGTCGCTGCGCGATAAAGCGAAACGATACCGGCGGATCGCGCATCGATGCCGCTGATAAATGGCGCGGACCATGCAAGAAGAATCCTCGTCCCCAAGTTGTGCAATTTCTGAAGATTGCCCGTGCAATCTCCTCCGGCTGAAAACGCGCGGCAAGTGGCGAGGATAATGGGGGCTACATGCGAAAATATGTTTACTCCGTGACACCGTGCGCACCAACCTCCAACCCTCGGCTCGTCGAGAAATACTGACAAGGCGTACGTACAACTTCCATCTTACAGAGAAAGAGTTTTCCGCGAAATGGCAGCCAACTTCGACACGGGAGACACGCGGGGCTGTTCGACGTGCACAGTTTCGCCGGAGGGGGGGCTTTGCACGCTTTCCACGTCGCGCTTCTTGCACGCCAGCCCGGTTATTGTGCTTTTATTCTCGAAGGAGCAGGGCATAAAGGGAGACGACACAACAAAAACTTCTCGAACGCTTTCACGATCCGCCCGTTCTTTACGCTGTAACTGAATATCTCTTGGGCGGACGTGTTGGTTTACGTGAAACGGATCCTTGGGTACGAATGTGGCCTGCTGACAGTTAATGAAAATGGAGGACGCTGCTTTAGCGTTGGCTTTGAGCGATGAAATTGTCATGGACGATTAAATGAACTGTTTTATGAGAGGGTTTTGTAACCGCATATAGAATAATACCTATACCGAAATTCTGATGGCCAATTTAATGCAATCATATATTAATTAAAGAGGGAAGAATGTGTTATGTTATACTGGCGATATTATTATAAAATCAGGTGATTTATAAAGCTTCGGAATACGTGGAGATACAATTTTTCATACAGAAGGGAGAATGCAGAGGATGATATTTTCTCTCGCGTTAAAATAGCCAACCGCACGATGTAAACTGTTTACTTGCACATCCCATAATACCTATATATTTCGAAGATTGGTTGGGACTAAAAAAAGCAAGTTTACTCAAGGACAAGAGTTTATGTAAACTTTCCTTGTCGTTTATAAATAAAATCGATTCAGACAAATCGTCCTTGATTTTTATTAATACCCCCTGCATGTTTGAGACAAAGTTGTTGTCCTTGCCTTTACGACACGAATTTCGGTATCCCTTGGAATCCCTTTCCTTCTCCTTAAACATTTTTAGTCTCCGTTTTCTCCGATCATCGGAAGAGAAATGATGAATCATCCTGTTATAGGCGTAATTAATTTAATTAACGCGCTTCCCAATTACGACTGTGATGATACCGCGCAGAGAATTTCACACCGAATCTCATTAACAATGGTAAACAGAAACAGATGCAATTAACCGTGACTTCCTCTCCGCGATTAGACGACATTTTCTGCGGACTCAGCCGTTCGTTGTTACCGTAACGAGGTTCCTTATTATTCTACGCTAAGTGCTCTCTTCCTGCTGGTTCGCCATTGCTTCAACACTTGACCCGTTGACACCTACGAAATTACCTTCGCGTTTGATGCCTCCGCGAGCGGAATATAGATGAAACAAGGTGGAAACTCGATAGGGCAACGTGAGTTCGGTGTAAATGGAGCAACGTGAATAAAAGAGCGATGAAAATCGAGGCAAACGACCAGGCGATGCTAGACGCGAGAAGAAAATTCAACACCTCGATGCACTTGGGAGCCCTTTCCCATGAGATATTACTCTGGCTCACGACTGCTTTCGCGAATACTGCATCCTCTTTTCAGGTAAAAACATCGTTAAATATTGATGTGAATTCGAAAGGTCACATCCGTCGAGACATGCATTTTCTATAACCACTACATTATAGTGGACAGTTTCAGAATCATTGATAAATACCAAGAATTTCAGTTACAAAAATGAGGGGATCGGTGGAAAAGGGACACATGCAATAAGTATAGATTCTTTGCTTTTTGTTCCATCAAATTTCCTGAGAAAATTATTTTCCCTAAGACTTGTTTTCCTGTAAAATAGTATTAGGTATCGCATACCCGTTTTCCATTGGGTCCCTCAAATTGAACCTGATTTATCAGAAAATACATCTGTGAATTCAAATACCTTCAATTCCAAATGGATAAACACACTCGTTGTTCATCTACAAACATAAATCAGAAAAAGTGACCAATCCCAAAATCTTCACCACGAAAACCTCACTGCACTTAAAATTCCCCCTTCCCCCTGAATTGCCCTTCAAATCAAAGAATCTATAACACATTATAAGATATCCTACAAGGAACTTTCCATTAAGCTTCAGAAGACTTAATTCCCAAAAAATTTCCTTTCCAACTCTTTCCTACCGACGTACCCCAAATTTCCACTCGTTTCAAAGCGCTCTTCCGCTTTCAACGACACTCTTCGAGGGCCATGAGTGATTAATCGCGATCGTAACGCTTTCCAGGTGTCACAGGTCGTCGAGATAGATCCCTCTTGAGTTGGGCGGATCTTGCGACCAGGAGTAGCTCGGGGTGCCCCGTAATGTGTGCACGATGAAATATGCACGATTTACGTTTCCAAAATGCCTCTCGCCTGCGTGGCGACCTACATACACGCGTGGCGCGTGCACAGGCGCACGCCTGGCCCCGATGCACTTCTATGCGCCCGCATCAACGGAGGACAACACAGGACCACGTAACTTTGGCGCATTAACCTGGCTGCTGGCCATGCCGCGTCATAAATACGGGTTAACAATGCTCATCGGATCGCCGAGGCTGCTAGTGGCAATATCGTACGGGGGGACTCGGGCATCGCGAATCTCAGACGAATTCGCTGGGTGGTGGGACCGAGCGAGCGTCGCGACGCTGCTGGAAGCCACCCTGCATCGCAAATGGATGAAACTTGGCAGTTTGGCGGTTATTAGAGCGAGGGAAGCTTGTGTTGTGGCCAAGGGCGGTGCTTCGGGTGAAAATGTGTTAGGAGTGGAGGGTGTATTTTGTTCGATTTAGGCTTTATTTTAAAAGGGAAGGTACTGGCGATTCTTTGGGTTTACGGTGCTTATTAGCAAATACGTGGGAAATTATCAGAAGTGATCTTATGTGAGAAATGCATAAACTTCCATAAGGATTGAGAAAGACACGTCAATTTTCCGCGAAAATCTAATGAGAAGTAGATTATTTTTAGCAAACGATGCGAGGAATTTTTATGAAACTGGGGAGTGATGTAGTCGACGTGAAATTAGGGGAAGTCTAAGTCATCGTTTTGTTGGTTTTGAATTTTTTTTACAAAATTCAAGTCGTCAATGTTTAGTACTTTTTGTTCATTTTTGGGAGAACAAGATGTATCAACGAATGCTTTTTCGGTAATTATATTCAAGAAGACTCACCCTATCTGAATATATCTATGTTCAGAATAGGAACTCATTCTTGCAACATGAAAATTACAAAGTCTTGGTTATCCCCTGAAAATATGACTAAATTCTTTGTAGCCTTCTCTGCGAAATAATACTTTGCTTAAGATGGTCACCTTGCAGTTGATGTCACAATGAGCTGTTAAAAGCCGAGGTTGCTGCTAACACAAATGCAGGTTGCTGCTTCACGCGTGATGCACTACTATGCAACAGGGACTAATGAAGCTTCGTCACCTTGAATTTTGATGCCAACGTCTTTCAGGAAGTAATTCGTCACGTTAGAATTCTTAATTAGGTGTTTTCCACTGACACGTCACAGCACGTAATTGATAGAAACCGTAATGTATTTTCCTTGCTGAATGCAGCTTAGACGTTCGAAAAAAGAATCAACCAGACATGGCGAGACAAAATTAAATTGAAAAGATGGGACACGTTTCGTGTGGCCCTTCGCGGAACTAAGATCGAGCACGTTTGGCGAGATGAGGGGATCGAGGATGGGTATTTTTACGACGGCACGGATAATTTTAGCACCTGGAGAAAGGTGCTCGAAAAGATTCTTGCGAAAGCCTCGCAGGAACAGGGTGTGGATCGAGGACTCTCGTGTCGAGTAAGATATCTCAATTACCGTTTCATGGTTTATCTCTTACGCTCTGAAAATTAATAAAATGGCTCGCACTGAATTACATAAATTATAAACAAATGAAATGTTTGAACATACACTTGGTACAAGAATATTCCCTTGTGTTATTCTTCACCATAACTGCTTTACTTTCTTTTGATCCTTTCGCCAAGATGTTCGCAATTAATTGATAATAATTGCGAAAGGCTTTATAACATGTACTCGAAATATTACCATCGTATTATCACACCTTGATGTATCATATGTGTAATAATAGATGAATAAAGTTCCATTGTTTGAACCAGGCGTTACGTACAACCAAAAACTCCAGCACGTTTTCTAGTGAGTTTCGCTAACAACTCGACTCCGTCTCCGCGGGAGAACTGTAACTGTGGCTTAAGTTTGAAGTTGCTTCAATGAAATCGTCGTGACGCTTCCTCGGGGTCGATGCCAACTGCTAATTTCCATACGAGCAAAAGTTACACAACGAACGTAACGTTTCGCAGAACTTCGTCGTGCCACCCCCGTTCACGCGAAACTTAATAAAGCTAGAGCAGAAAGTGGGATACGGCTTCGCGAAGGAGTAAAATGTAGAAAATTAAGATCGTGTCAGAAACACAACCTGTCACTAAACTAAACATACACTTTGCCTCTCTTGGTAAATCTATCACTCGCAGAGTTTCTGTCGCAAGGAAAGTGGGAATATTGAAGACAGTAAAATATGTAAAAATAAAACACTGATGCGAATATAGCTGATCACCCATCTGAATGGTGTATGCATTCTGAGATAATAATCTGTGATAGTGTTTTGGAAAGAACATAATTAAATGTGTGTCCACTTAATACTTACTTAATGATTGTAATGCAAATTTGGAAGATTTATTAAGAATTCTTCCAATTTTATTAAGCTTAAACGTCGTAAATGATGTAAGTTAAAATTTTTAGTAGAAACAAAAAGCGCATGTCTGTTCATCCTGTCACTTACATCATTTACTTATCCGAACTCGAGCCTTTATCGCTATGGACTTTCAGCGTATACCACCTTTACAGATTTATAAGGAAATAAAAAGATTATAGCCGCGAAGATTGCTGGTACTTTCATCGTTTTCCCCACAGTAAAGTTGGCACTAACAATTTTAGCTCTATCTTGCGATAGCCCTAACAGTTAAAATAAATTATTCTATGTAATAAATATTACACAGTTGTAATAAATTATTCTTACCACTGAAACAATTATTGATTTTTTTTTTTTTGACATTGTTTACCATTTCAACTCTTCAATTAACAGACGATTTGGATTTATATTTTGACGTTCCTGGAAGGAATACGTGCAACGCGAATCGTTAACGCCATGAGTGTGGATCGAGGCATATCCCGCAGCTATCGACGCAGAAATTGCTCGCGATTCGGGGAGCTAACTACCGTGTGCGATTCAGATAGCACTTGAAATCTGGGGCAAGTTTAACGAGTCCTGCAAAAAGCGAAGTTACCCATTTCTCCCCGTAAAAGCCAGGTCGAGTGGCACTCGTGGCCGCCTTCGCATCGCCAGATCGACACGCCACTTCGCGCGCGCTAAACCGACTGCGCGGATCTCTTCACAAAACGAACAGACGTGTTTCGTTTCATTGGGCGTTTAAACGAAACGCTGGAATGAGGGCGAACCCATCGACAAACACGGAACCATTAGCAAAGCGGGAATTCTACTCCTGCATTCAATCGTTACCAGCGAGACAATCCACCCTGCTGAATAATTTCGCGCGTCTGCCATTAATCCCACTTTCTAACAAGGGTGAGTGCGCTAGTTTCCGGTAATTTTGCATACCTGCAGTTGGTCCACGCTATGTGTAATTATGTGTTAAAAGCGTGGGAAACGCTACTTATAATTCCGCGAGCAGATGGAGCTCCAAGTATCGTCTTGTCTTTGCTTTTTGGTAGCTAGATACTAATATTAGCAATGCCACTTTACAGTTGATACTTTTACTAAATATTTATTGGTAATTTTGATTTTTATATTTAAGTGCGTTGCAAGATATCGAGAGAAAGCTTGAGGCATTTAAGAATAAATGAAGAGAGCTAATTATAGATTAACGCTTTCAGGCTAATTGCAGGAAAAAAAACTGAAAGAGAATTATTTTAAAAATTCGGAGAATCCAGGAATCAAGTTTAACCCTAAAAGTTCCCCGTAAGAAAAGGAAAGAAGCGTCATAATAAGTACTTTGCTCCATCCGCCACTGAACAGTTGCAGATGCAGAAAGATGAAATCGTCTGGAAACGATACAGAAACGAAGGGGAATCGCGTGCATATGGGAAATTTGCTCGAAGGACGAGGGATCCTGGATTGCTTAATTATTCTGAATAGGAAAAAAAACAATAGAAACAGAACGTTGGTTAAGTTCGTGGGTCGAAAAAGGTACTGTGGCTTATTCGTTGCGTGCGGAGGGTGCGCGAGCGGAAATACGCTGGTCTGTTCGTTTGCTTCGGCAAACAGCAGCTGTGAGCGTAATCGCGGCCACATATGCGCCTATTTGAATAATTAAGCAATAGCCTTACGCAAATCAGTCGGACACAAATGGGTTCTAACCACCGCAGAAACTGATAGAATTGAATATCGTCGGCATGCAACGAGGATAGAAGCGATGGAAGGCAAAGTTTCGAAGTGAAGCAAAGAAACGCTTGCTAACTATTGCTGATCCAGGTGGTGGGAATACATACTCTGCTATGACACGCAACTTATTTCCATATTTCATTAAAAAGACAAAGTTGTAAGGGCTAGTAGAGCAAGATTTAAATTATTATAACGCACACGTAGAATTTAGCAACTTTCGAAAGAGCAAACAATAGATTTCTGCGAGGGACTTTTCACACGAGTGATATTTCAGACATTCTATCTTTTTTTTTAAACTAGAATGATCTATATCAAGTAAAAATCTCTGAAATAGTAATTATAAGCCGTAGAAGTGAATCGTGCGAAGAAGCCCTAACATCCCATTACAATTTAGTATCTAGCTGTGTGAACCAAAGTGCTAAAGCTACGATCTTGGTTCCACGCGTGCACCTTCATCCGGAACATCGTCGCGATCAACGTTTTTCTAATTAATACTAGAGCTCGGATTGTTTCCCAAGGCTAGCGCGTTCATAAATACGAGCCAAGCCGTCTGAACCCCCTGTGTTCATCGAGTCCTTTGGATCTACCCACGATTATCGAGGAAACGCACTGACGCGTTCTCGCGGAACAATCGCATTTATAATTAGCGCTAGCACCGGGCATCCTGTGCCCTGGTGTGAAGCAAAATGCGCAGTTAAATGGCGATCAGCATCGCGGCTGATCAATTGACTCAATCTTTACCTTCATCATACTCCTGCACCGTTATCTCTGGCAGGAAGCCTCTTGGCAAGGACCACGATTTTAACTCACCTGTAACAGAAAAGGGAAAAATATGGTTAGAGACACTATTAGCGTACAAATTAGACGACATATTTAAAACTGGAAAATTTTCGATTCAAAAAGACTGGTATAACTGCTTTCAAAGTTGATAAAAATCAAAGTTGAGTAATTTATTTTAACCAGCTGTAATATAAATAATTCCCATTATTACTGGGAATTAATGTATTCTGTATTAATTGATATCTAATCTTTGACAAGTTGCAACAGTTCTAAAACAAATGGTGATAATTTTCATGCTTTTGTTATTAATATCATGGCGAAATTTTGTGGAGACTGTCTCCTGTTTGGGTACTTGAGATAATCGTGCCGAAGCATCCGTTTCACAATCACTCGCCCTCCCATCCACGCTTATTCTCCCCTTGAATGAGTCGACAGCCGAAAGGGTGGGCTCCAAAATTAATGAAAGCGTTTCCATTGAGCCCGACTCGGGTCAAGTGTGCGATACAGTATCGAGTGACCGTCCAAGCGAGGGCAATCTGACCAATTAAACCAATTTCGACACCCCTCTGTATGCTTTCAGGTACAGGGTCGTACGAAAATCAAACTAGAGTACACTGGTCTGAAGGCTTGTTTCAAGTGCTGCGACTTCCTTACCGAGTCGCCGAATCGATGTTGCTTTTAGAGAGTATTTGTATTAACTTCCTGAAGGATTTGTTTGTTTTCTCCTTTTAAGTAGTTATTCTACTAATTATTATTTAGCTCATAATTAAGTACTGAAGTAGTAAGTAATCAACATAAATGGTCTCCATATTATTTTACAACTCCCATCACAATTTCTTCGTATTTTCAGTAGCAAAATTTTCAAATAATAATATACACTCTATTCAGTGAATATTCCTACTTTGTGCTTATTTACTTTGTATTAAATTGTCTACCACGCTCCATACTAATTTATTTGTATAATAAATAATTACTATCTCTGGTGTGTCAAATTAAAAAGACATTATAGCACCGCAATTTTAATAAATAAGTATCACCATTTCTAAAATTATCTTCCTTCAATTGGCAAACAAACACAGATCACTATCCTTAACCAGATTCATTGCATTTATTCAACCTCTCTGACAGAAATAAATACCACCTCCTGTCAGACACTGCAACAGTCGAGCAACTTCCACGATTTGCGCTGTTTGAAAGTTACAAACGATAATCGTTTGTGCTATTACTTGCTGTGTGAGTTACGAGTGCAAACGGCCGTGCAACGATGCATTTGGCGGGAAGGATGCAACGATGCAACGATGCCACGCTGATGCAGGATTACGCGAAACAATTAAGCCGCTTCGATGGCCCTGATCTTTATCAAGCTGATCGCATAATTCGCGGTTTTCGTCGTGAACAATTAATCAGCTGTCACCTCGATGCCCCGGACAAGAGAACATTGTAAATAATCTCGCGGCTGCTATCATTATTTCGTTAATTATTGGAATTCAATGCCTCTGGAGTTAATTGAGCCCTTATCTCTACGGAGCATCAGATAACGAGCAACTTAATTGCGCGCCTCGTCCTATGATAATATATACATACAATTAAGACAGCGTCTTAAAATACAAAACGGAAATCTTCTCTGCATTGAAGTTAATTAAACATCTCTAGACCCGACAAAACTACGATTTTGCGTTATGGTTCCGTCGATTCATTTAAATGTTAATCACTAAATTATCGCTGAAAAATGCAGGATAACAATGGGACCGATTCGACGTTGCGTCAGCATTTTCGTTGTTTGAAAAGATTAATTAACCTGCTGTCACTTCAAAACATGGGGGAGTACGTAATTGCTTTCGTCAGTATTTTACCAGCTGTTTGAAATTAATTAAAAATCGTCATGACATATAACCAGAGCAAAATTACCACATTTTCACTTGTTTTTTTAAAGCTTTTAAAAATACAGACTAGGTACTCTGAAAATAGCTGAAATTAAGCAAATAACAAATTGCATCAGCAGTAGACAACTACGAACATTTAATAAGCACCAAATGCAGAAAATTGATCAAACGATTTCTAAAAAAAAAATATGAGAATATCCAATACAACAATTCCTCCTAAACTGATTTCTTTGACTTTGCTTCCGAAAGAAGCTCTCTTTCTTCATATAATTGTATAATAATTCTTCCCATCGTTAAGTTCGATGATTTAAAATCTTTAAATGCCACTTCGCCAAGTGAAATATTTGAAGAGAGTTAAGTGGCTGGTGGGTTTTAATTAAGACCTGTCCTTTAAACGTCGAATGGGCAAGGCTGGCTGATGCACCAGTGGCTTCCATAAATCCCTATAGATAGCATCCCGCTGATGATACCCAGTATCACCCACGTGTAATTCAACGCTTATTTGCTAACACTGGCACCGAAGGAAAATGAGGTCGCCGTTAATTAATTCACCTTTGACTTTTGCCCGCCTGTCGCGCGCGATTCGTCGTTTCGCGTGGCGCGAAATTGATTCTGAATGTGGCACGCCGCAGGGCCATTGTTTGCGGCCCGTCCAAGTTGCTGTTTGTAAATCCCCGATCGATTCTGGATTCGGCGATGGACTTCGCGGCTTTATTCGTCGCGCTTCAATAATTGGAAATTGCCATCGTTCGATGGGACAATGAGAATCGTTGCAGCAGTTCATGACGTGAATTGGAGTAAAGTGGTTTATGCATACGTGCAATCGTTTTCACATGGTTTACTTGTGAATTTTTTTCTTTAATTTCTGAAGGGTCAAGTGCTGTGCAAATCCTACATGCAAGGGCAATTTATGAAATGTTTAACGATAAATTGACACGTATGTGAATATTTATTTGGAATCTTGTTGAGTCGAAGCTTTTCGATTTATTTCCTCCTGCTTAGATAGATTTTAAAAAATCTGATTTTCGGATTTATTTCCTCCTGCTTAGATAGATTTTAAAAAATCTGAATTTCGAAATGAATATTACAAATTACACATGCGTATTGTCACTGGAAACTTAATATAGGTATCAAGTATTCATCTCATGCGATCTATTCAGTACATAAAAGATATTTTAACTTGTTTCCACAAAACTGCCTGCGAAGGCCTTTGGCATCGATGCGAACAGAATTAATCATAGTGGAATGAAAATAGGTCGTACGCATGAGGAGCTCGAATCCTCGATTAAAAACTTCACAAAGTTAACGCAGAGAAGACGTCTCCAAAAATGAAAATGACTCCACTTTAGACTCCCCTATCTAAACTTGCAACCAAAATTAGTACCCATATACTCATATAAAAAACAAAAGATTTACACAATTTCTACTTTGTTCCTACACAGCATACTTCTACTAATTTCTTATTTAATAAAGTAAACCAAGAAATTGATCGTTACAGTGGAATACAAAAAAGAACCAACAGAGGGTGGAGTCATTATAAATTAAACTGAATATTGCAATAAATGTTGAAAGTTCATGGAAGGGGAAACCGAGAACTGTAATTTAGGACGTAAAACCTTAGTATTTTCTTGGTAGACCGGAAAAAGCAGCAGTTCAGGTGAGAAAAGCAATTATTTTTCTTCTAGTTTGGAAATTGGTATGCAGCTCAGTCATTGTTTCCCATTCTGGGACGGTTTCAACGCTCAACAGTGGCACTTTTGCGTAATCCGGTGAAAGCTGCACTCACTGCTCAGAGCCTCCTCCAATTTTCACGCGACTGGTCTACTTCCTTCACCCCACGTTTCACGCGCGATTTTTCTCGCAGATTGCATGTTCTACAAAGTTTACAATCGTTTGACAGGGGAATAGAAAATTAATCGCGCCGCGTTGCTGTATTTTAAATTGCACAACAAATCGACGAACAGTTAGCAGGCTATTAAGTCTTCACGCTTTCTTGGAGCATGGTACAAGTTTATTAGCGTACCACGAATAGATTCTCTTCTTTATTCACACTTTACAATGTTGCTTTTTAAATCCTTCCCATTACCATGCTCAGTTGTTTTATCATCATGTTTTGCTTGATACAGAGTTTAATTAATTTCAATAGTATTTAGGGAATATTTTATTTCTTTTTTAGTAACTTAGTTATTGTAGAATAATATATGAGGAACTAATTAGCGGGTTTTATGGTGTAATAGCACGTAGAAATTCTACAATTTGAACCCAAGTGATGATAATACTAAATACAAAAAGATGATAAACAGCAAACTAATGAAAATGACACGAAGTATCGATACGCACAAATTTGACTTGCGTCCTCATGCATATGCATTCCAGGAGATATGGAAATAGGTTGACGATAATTCCGAATGACATAGTTTCCTAAAAGAAACATCACCGAAAGCCACTCATTCACTAGGTCACGGGAAGTTTAAGAAGCAGCCTGATTTAGCATGCGAAAACTGTTTCGAAAACAGAGAGATACGTGAGGCAGTGTAGATACTTTAAATTAGGATACCAAATTTACGATCGCCTTCATTGCCAAAATTCTGAATCAACTTGGTGCATTCAAAGTTATTTTCATTTTAAAAAGTGTGCACCCAGATATGGAACTTATTCCACATTTGTTTTCCCTGAAGAATTAGCTCATTTTGCATTGTAACTTGCAAAATTTCTACTTACAGTGTACCATAAAACATTGCATGATACGTGATCGAGTCCACGTAAGCTAATGAAGATTCTTTAATTTCATTCACAACGATTGTTGAGCAACGTATCAACTTTCCACCCGCACCCCCTCCCTCCCATCCGACAACACCACGCATCAAAATCAAGTTGTCGGTAACCTAAATCGACGTAAGCCAGAAAAGTCTGTGGAAGAGCGATTTCCGTTCGCCGCAACGGTGAAATTCCACAAGGCCAAGCTTGTCCGGCGTCAGCGCCTGGAATTACTTCAAAATGGACCGGAATATGGGTCAGCGTTTACACACCACGGTGCTGGAATACGAATGCCGCAGTTCCACCGGGGGAAATTCTTTTTGCATCCCCCTTTCGAGTGCATCGAGGCTGGGTTACAGCGTCTTGCTTCCTGCAACCGTCGACCACGGATCGGGCCCGTATTGCGGTGGTTCCGTTGCACCAGTTTCCGCACCCTGCCCGCCAATCGCGGCGCGTAAAAATACCGCTGGCCGGCATCCAAACGCGCGCTCTTCTCGCGTAAACATTCGAAAAAGTGTGGCATGATGTTTCCTCCGCGTAACGGTCAAGGAACACGGGAAAATCGAGCAGCTTCGAGAATTCGACTCCCCTTGGCCTTCGTTTTTCTCTTCCCTTCATAAATCACCTATTCCAAGCGGAAACACTTCGAAAAATACGAGGATAAAATTAGGATGAGTCCGATGGAACGCTGAACAACTGATGGGAACGGAAGGGTTTCGCTTTGGTTTCACTTTTGAACGTTTTCGAAACGTGATGTAATGTAGGTCGCGGAGACGATGCCAAATATGGATCGCTGGAGATGCTGTTTTCTGGATGAGGAAATAGTCGTGGTTGTTTTTATCGTGTCTGTTGCTTTCCCCCGAGGATCGAGTTTTATTGGATTCGGAAGGAATAAGCGGGGTAGGGAAGAAGGGATTGGAAGGTTCTTTTGTGCAAAAAAGCTATTGCTTTTGGTGCATTTTTCATTTGGGGTGTTTCGATGCTTTTTGATATTTTTGTAGATGGAAATGGGACGTTTGAAATTGGGGATATTGATACAGGTACGCTGAATAATATTTTGACTAGTGACTATTTTTTTAAGAATGCAATCTCTTCCTTCGGGCTACAAATTATTAAATTTTACTTACTTTCAGATATTTAAGGAATGAAAATAATTATAGTTTTGCTAACCACCCATAAAAATTAATTTTAATATTTAATATGAAGTAGACTGAAAAAAGTAGAAAAGCTCATAATTATAATAACCCACTTACGCTCCACAGAAAGATGATTGGGATCGTGTTCACACAACAAAGACATATCAGGATTCATCGTGTGTCTCTTTTGGGACCCTCTCCTGGGGAGGGTGGAAAGTCTTCTTAGCAATGGCGCTACATAAACATTATAATCACTTCAACGCAATTCTCTTTACGCTGCAATAAGCGCAGAAGTCAAGCGAATTTGCAAAAGAATACTACCTTGCTCGAGCAAAAAAGGCAATGAATAAAAAGTCCCATACTGCAAAGCGATGCAAGCTACGAAAAATGTCTCCAATAATCCACAGAAGATGAAAAAATGCAGATATGTAAATGCAAGCCAATATTTACAACAGTCATCTTACCATTTAAAATATAAATTAACAAACTGATATACAAAATACGACAAAGTTAGGACTTTCGTCCTAACACGCAAGAATAAATTTTAAAATTAAAAAGAAAAAATATCGTAATATTAATGGCGAGATTGTAAAAATATTCCCTTCAAACTTTCTGCAAGCAAAGTGTCGAAGCGCATCTCCACTGAGAACCTCTGTCACTGTCGCAGATAAGAGTCACAAAACACGGAAACACGTCCGTAAGCCTATCTGCACCGCACTGTGTGCACCGCGGCTGCAACTACGTTTAGCTCGATCGTGTACGCACATGCACCACACGCGCATCACCCTCCATTCATTTCCACGGAACAATAATCGCTGCGCTCACTCCGATTGAATTCGCGCCCATTCTCATCGCATTACAGTTATTTCCATTTGCACCGCACAATGAGAAACAGTTTCGTCTGTGCATTGTAAGCAGTCGGTGTCTTTTGTTGAATCCGCGTGTCTGCGTTTAGAAAGCGCTTTCGGGAATACACAACCATTTATCTTTCATCTGGGCACGCCAAAGTTGGTCTAATCAGCGCGTACTAGTTACTACCGACAGTTAATGGTGATTTCGATTTCTCTTTTTAATAAGTCTCTTTTCAATCGTCGATTCAAAGTTGATGAGAATTCGCACGAAGTTTCGTGGGTAACTACTCTAATTTCAGGGTAATTTTTTGAATGTTTATGGGATTTTGTGGAATGACACGACTTAAAATTGGCTAATGAAATAGTAAATTGAAGATTGCGAAATTGTTGATTTTATAGGCTGAAGTGAAAACAGTTTATGGTCTGGATTCTTTTTTGCAGGATTTTAGACGTTTACCGTCAATGAAGATTACTATTTAAGTCACTTCTGTAGTTTCTGGAGGAAAGAGATTTTAAAGTTTCTAAATATAGAGGAAAAGTGGAAAAATGAGAAAAGTAGAGAAAATGCTTTCTAGAACTTCCTAAAAAATGTACAAATTCAATAAGTACAGTGCTTATAGCCAAATGTTTTTATATTAAAATAGTGGGATAATTTTCGAACAAGACATGAACAATTTTAAAATTGCTGACAAAACTTGCAGAATCGACTACAAAGCACATTCAGGTTATTTTCTGAGCCTACACATCAAACTTATATCCAGATTGCACGCACAAGCGCAGTTGCTATTATCTACTAGAAGCAGTTGGCAGGATTCCACGCGCAGGGCAGCACAATTATCGGTACTAAATTTCTCACGCAGAACGATCGAGTCATATCTCAGCTTCAACATGCTCGCCGACTTCGTTGCTTCGTTTCGATCATCGAACGCAGCTAAATATCGTAACTCCCCAAGACGAGGCCCCTTTCCCTCTTCTCCGAGGAGCTAACTCGAGATATTACATTTCCATACATTTATCTGACGCGCCAACTTCCCTCTACGATCCAGTTTCCGACTATTCCATTAACCTACGCCACTCGAAAACTCGAAGGCAGGTATCCCTGGGGAGATAGAGCTGAGATGGGGAGACAGAAGACGTCGCGATCGATGAAGGCTCATGAATCTCGCGATGGAACAGTCTTTTACCTTCTACATTTTACCTTTCACAGGGAAAACACTGGAGCCTTGTCAAAGTATGCCCAGTCTGACATCCACAGGATGACAGGAAAACAAAGAACAACTGGGAATTCAGGAAAATATGAAGAGGAGATGATTTTACATCACATTGGGAGAAGGCAACTTTAATAATTCTATGAATGCATAAATATTTACTGGGAACATCTAATTAATGACATACTTTTAGTTATTTAAATGACTCCAACATTTTTGTTAAGGGAAACAGTTTTTTGTGTGTTGGCCAGCGTGCACACATACCGTTTATCAGTGGTTTCAGTGTAATATTTGCTATTTGCTACAAATGGGCACGCGATATTTGCGGAGCTGCAATTTAAATAAATAATATGTAATAATATAAATATTTTGAAATTGTATTTCTCTAGTTTTAGAATAAAGACATTAGCTCGGCTTATCCCTATAGGCAAAATTAGGCAGTTGCCCAGGGCGTAAAGTTGACAAGAGTTACAAAATGGTCTTCTCGTATTTTAAACTCTTCAAAAAGAATCCCATTTAAAAACATTGTCGTAAATTAATATAAATTTAATAATGTTCTATACTCTACAAAAATAATGTTCTAGACTCTACAAAAATAATGATATACAACAATTGCGCCAATTATCACAATGACTATTTATACAAAGAAGAAATCACAATAGTACAATGAAAAAATGTATTAAATAATATCAAGCAGATATATTTTTATACACATAAATATTTTAATACGAATAAATCACATAAAAAAATAGAAGAAAATATACAATATAAAAAAATATATGAAATCAAAATGAGCTGCAAGTACATAAAGGTGCTTTCCAACTGCGCTTAAGATGACACAACTACATATCCACAGCTAAAATGGTGTATTCATACATTCCATTACTCATATCGCGGACATTTTAAATAATGTGAAGATAAAATGTAACATCTAGACATTTGCATAGATGTCCGCGGCCTGGAAGTCAAATACTTGGCGTGGCCAGGCAAGGTCAAGATGTCGATGAATAAGAATTATTGAAAACCGCAATAAAATGAATGTGTATTTATATTGTCAGAGTTTTAAATTGATAAATTATGTGAAAGCTTGTGAGAGGAAAGGTATCGGTGTCGATGAATGAACTTGCAATTAGTTTAAAACGCAATATAATGAAAATGTACTCATATTGTTTGCGTTTTAAATGGACAAATTATCTGAAAGCCTGCGAGGGGGAGGTATGGGTATTAATGATCTGAGAATACCTTGCCTGGCCACGCCAAGTATTTGACTTCCAGGCCGCGGACATCTATGCAAATGTCTAGATGTTACATTTTATCTTCACATTATTTAAAATGTCCGCGATATGAGTAATGGAATGTATGAATACACCATTTTAGCTGTGGATATGTAGTTGTGTCATCTTAAGCGCAGTTGGAAAGCACCTTTATGTACTTGCAGCTCATTTTGATTTCATATATTTTTTTATATTGTATATTTTCTTCTATTTTTTTATGTGATTTATTCGTATTAAAATATTTATGTGTATAAAAATATATCTGCTTGATATTATTTAATACATTTTTTCATTGTACTATTGTGATTTCTTCTTTGTATAAATAGTCATTGTGATAATTGGCGCAATTGTTGTATATCATTATTTTTGTAGAGTCTAGAACATTATTTTTGTAGAGTATAGAACATTATTAAATTTATATTAATTTACGACAATGTTTTTAAATGGGATTCTTTTTGAAGAGATTATATACTTGGCGCTCTTTTTTGTACCTTTTTGTAAAAAGGTAATTTTGTGGGGATTTCACACATTTTGTAGTGTTTATTGTTATTAATTTACGACAATTTTTTAAATGTCATTCTTTTTATGGGATTGTACATCGGTTCACTAACATGCTTATTTATTATCATTTTTTTGTAAGGAAAAAATATAAAGATTTTTAGCGCCTTTGGGCCATTGCCTTTTTTTAATTTGCACGTCATCGGCTTCAATCCAACTACTAGTCATTCCTTCTTCTTTACATATACTGGTGTAACTGGTCCAGCTATTACTACTTTGGATGTGGGAATAGTACATATATTAAATTTCCGTATTGCTTTGACTATTTTATCATCTGGTGATGAAAATACTACTAAACGAATAATAACTATATCTTTCGTCAATATTAATTCATTCTTAAACATAATATCTTTTCCTGTACACTGTTCACATGATCCGTTTTCTGATTCATACCAATGTGAAAATGTAACGTTTAATTAATCGTTAAGATTATAGCTTTTTTTTCAAATTGTTAATAGGTATTGAAACAACTAAATTATCAGAAGTAATTCTGTTTGTACAATCATAAGATTTACATCTAGTAGTAGAAGTTACTTGATGCTCTACCAATTGTCTTATACAATCATATTCTGTGCACAGGGTTATAAGAAATTCGAATACATCTCGTTTTACGTTTATTGAAAAATGTTCTCCTAAACTTTGCCGTGCTGTGTATGTACTTAAATTGCGCATTCCATTTTCATATCGATGCATTAATATCTTCAAAATATTTGTTGATTCATTACAATTAAACAATTGTTTTCTAGTGGCACTTAAATGCATTAAACATTGTAATGCTGCATTTGCATAACATGAAGCATTATCTGTATTTTGAAAACCATGTAAAACCCAAGAAACATTTTTTTGTAATAATTTTTTATTTGGCAATTTTCTTGGACATTATCAATTACTTTTGACAATATCCATGGAACATCGTTAACTTTTTAATAGCGTTTTTTTGAAATAGTAATTATGTTTGCGTCTGGTTTGTACAAGTGTTAAGTGTCAAATAAAGTGAGTTGTCCGAATTTGAGATGTCAGGAGTTTTTACACTAAATAGGAGACGGAATTATTGTCTCAATTAACAAGGCAAGTTGCCAAATTTATTTAATAGATTTTTTATGTAGAGTCGCAGACTTGGAAGTTGTCCGGAGAAGGTTAGACAGAGAAGCACCTTCTTTCGCATAAGTTTCTAGAAATTTGTACCATGCTGGTACAAAGTAATATATTGTAGTAAAAAATTGCATTGAATTTAAATTGCCAGATATTTGTATTTGTATACCAGCAATTTAGAGTTTCTATTTTATGTAAAGCTTATTATATTATAGTAGAAATGAAGGGGACGCACAGGACTTCGATAAAAATGAAGGAGACGCACAGGCTTAAATAGTAGAATTGAAGGGGACGCATAGGCTTGGATGGATAGAAATGAAGGGAATGCACAGGCGTTAAGGTTGTCCGGAGAAGATTAGATAGATAGACAGAGTATCTTGTTTCGCACAAGTTTCTGGAACTTTGTCAAATAAGGTAAATCGACAATTTAATTTATAATCGTGATACGGCACAATGTAGCCTGCCTATCGAGTAATGTTATAAGATAATGTTTATTCGGTTTAGAGTGGCGTTATCAATCGAAAGAAAACCCACTTCTTTTTTAATTATAAGATAAATTTTTTACTACAATATATTACTTTGTACCAGCATGGTACAAATTTCTAGAAACTTATGCGAAAGAAGGTGCTTCTATGTCGAACCTTCTCCGGACAACTTCCAAGTCTGCGACTCTACATAAAAAATCTATTAAATAAATTTGGCAACTTACCTTGTTAATTGAGACAATAATTCCGTCTCCTATTTAATGTAAAAACTCCTGACATCTCAAATTCGATCAACTCACTTTATTTGACACTTAGCACTTGATAGGTTATTTATCTGTCTAGCTGTCAGATTACAACAACTTGTTACGCGATTGGCCGAAACCCGCAACCAATGAACGACGTGCCTGAGGGACATTTCCTCACCCTTTCATACTCCCCTCTTGCCTAGAAGTGTAGGACGACGACGATGACCGGGACGATGCTGAATTTTAATAACATAAAATTCAGCAAATTGCAACTTTACATCGAAATATCTCAGCTCATAAAACCCGTAGGAACAAAACGAAGACACTTTTCTTATGTAAATCAAACCCAAGCTATCCATTAAGACCATTCAAAACCTAATCGGATCAGCCGTTATTGAGATTCGGAAATCTCAGGGTTCTTGATAGCGAGTCGTGGCGTAATAGATACACTCCGTGTTCGCGCTGCGCATATATATATATATTATATACTTGGCGCGAGACACTACCGTGTCTCTTGATGAAATATTACAAGTCTGCAAACACCGTTTCACTCTGGCTTGCGAAAATCTACGTAAACCTCATCCCGAGAGCAATGTGTCATCTGTACCCAACGAACCTTGCATTATCGTGGCCCCGATAACTCTGAAGCTTGCCCTATCCTACCCTTACTAATATTTTTCCAGCTGACCTTTAAAACTCCTAATACATTTTTCACTAACGCTGAGAATCTTCCAGTCCTGTTACTTATTCGCTGTAAAGTTCAGAACGTTCTAATAATAAACCTCTTATTTAAAACAAACTGACGGTTCGAACTTCCTTCGGTTCATTACAACCCTTATAAGAAGTAAACCCTCAGATCTGGAAATTTCTCAACTATATTACGTTATGTAGAGTAATAACGAACGTAGCAAGTCTTTCCAAAATGCCCTTTGAGTCGGTCGAATTTTTGTAAAGAGCTTAAGCTTGCCTCCTTCTCAAACTAAACATTCGGGGACTATTTGGCACTATCTTGGACGCTTTCTAGAAAATATCGACGTGAAAGCACGCGAAATACCTGCGCAGAGTATAACTCCCTCGGCGTGGAAACACGCCGACGCCACTCGGAAGAAGACGACAGTACAAGTGGATTCAATAAGGAAACGTAAACGATTTCGTAATCGAATTTGATTTATAGTTCGTGAAACGATGTATAATCGCCTGGTGGATGTGAGTCGGTCGAATGGCTGCTGGGAGAGGGGAAAAAAGAAAAGGGGCGAACAAAGGCGCGGCTGGTAATGAGGAAAGACCATCAACGACGTAACTACGATGCACTTCCTGCGAGGAGCGTATTCCTGCTGGCCGTACAAGGAGGTTGAGTCATACGACAACGTAGGAGGAGCAAGATGGACCTAGCCCACTGTCCGATAAGACGGTTCCTCCTCCGTTAGTGAAACGATGCGAGGCTGGACTCTTCCCCTCGTTAAATCGATGGCATTAACAACTCCATTGGGTAGAAATAATTTAATATCGTTAGAGGGCTATTACATCAGTGGCTTGACAAATTGAATATGTAGGAGCATGGGGGAGATATTGATGAAATTGATGAATTTACATTTTGCATGTAGTTTGCCTGGAAGATATTGAATCTTTCATGAAGCAGAGTTGAGGATTCGATAATATTCCGGTATTTACTACCGATTGTTTATCGAATGACTGAGAAGACATCAGCAATCAATTCGAATCTCTTGTAAAATTATCAATTTAATTATTCCTTAGAACATCTTTATATCAAACATCTCATGTCGCGTGTCGGTGAAAAGATAGCTAGATATTTGCAAGACATTATCATCGGTATTAAAGAAGCACATTGTTCTTTGAAACGAAGACAACGATGGCCCTAAAATCTCTAAATCTTCCAGTTCTGTTACCTTTTCGTCATCTACAAACAATGGGCATAATCTCCTTTCCGAGACAAATCAACAGCAGATTAATAATAAGTGTTCTATTCTTCCTATCAGCACCCCGAATGGCATAAAAATACTTCAGCGAGTGAAACACACCGCCGTCGACGGGGAAAGTTCGACGAACCGACTGTCTTCACTCCTTTCGCGATTATCTCCTCGCTCTTTTGGCGTCCGCAGCTCTTCCGTGAGCCAGACTTCCTTCTTGCAAACGACAGATGTCGAGCCGAGAATGAGCGGGCAGAGAGGCCTGGCAATCGTTCGACCGAAAGGGAAGTCGAAGACGCGGAAAGGAAGGAAGCGGAAGAAGAAACCTCAGCTGGAACAAAGCAGCCATTACTCTCGTCCCCCAGCTGACGGGATAAGTCATAAAATCGTTGATTATTATTGTGGCTCTCGCGACTGCCAAGCAGAATCGTTCCAGACAGAATTGAACGTCGGTGGAAAAGACTTACTCATGGGTGAGTGGAACTGGAAAGCAGTGCGAATCGAAGAGTTTTATGGAACGATGCGTATTGATTTCGTTTTCCTTACAGCAAGGAAGACACTTTGGCTACGTAGGAACTTTTTTTTTCACTTCAGAAGGTGTTTGCCGATTCTCCCATCGTTGGTGTAATTAGATCAAGCGAGCAGGCCAAACGTGTACGAGTCTAATCGAGTTCGAGGCGAACAAGCTACAGCATTGCAGTCGCAATTAAGCAAGAGTATATACCGGTGGTTAAATTATACACCGTGTAACCAAAGTACGGGCCCGTAAGATCGCGTTACAGCTGGCTAGCATTGTCTCCTTGAGTTACCATAGCACCAAGTATCGCAACTAGGATCGCCATTTTCTTCTCGTCCATCTCTCCTCGACTTTGCGCGAGGCATTCTGGAACTCGAGCTCGCCCCGAAACGATTAGCAGCTCCATGGAGAAAGAATAGTAGTTAAGTCAGACATATTTTGTTAATCAAAAATGGTTTATTGATTAATCAAACTGCTACTCAATTTTTAAGCTGACCGTAGTGGGATAGATGTGTTTGGAAGTACACCTTTGGTTAGGTGAAATATTGAAATATTGGGGGAAGTTTTTTAATATGATTCTAATTGAGAATTTTAATAATCTGGGAAGCTTCTGTGCAGTGAACACCTTATCTTCATATAAATTTTTGAAATCTTCAATGAATAATTAATGGAACTTCTATTCGATAGGTAAACCAAATCAAGCGAACCACAAACGAGAGTCCCAAGTTGGCTAAAAAAATGAAGTCCCAAATTCCACAGATAAACTTCAATGCACAAACAATTTTATACCATCAAACAGAAGATAGTTATCTCAGAATCACTTTCCTATACACTTGTTAGATCAATAATTAACGAATACTCGTGTGAAAGGAGCTGCGCACCACATTCGTTGACCCAAAAAATGAAACAATTTACACCTCACCAATCGCTGAGAATAGATCTTGCTTTTACGCGGAATCTATCATGAAAACGATCGGCAGAATCCACGAACAATGCGTATGTATCTCTCCCGCGAGCAGCCTGTATGAACGAGCACGAATCCCAGATGCCTGGCCCAGTTGGACAGCGGTTTCAAAGTTGAATCGCAGCCGACAGTGATTTTTAATTAAATGTACGGACGTTTCAATTAAAATCCCCCGGTGTCGGCGTTTCTCGCGGCGCTTTCACCCTCCAACCCCCTTGAACCGCCTTCTGTTCCATCATCTCTCGTCTCCGTTCAACGAGCACGCCCTTTGATTGCTGTTTCCCGCGTTCCCGATCCGTCCATCCTCCCGCGCGATGTTTCAGCAGATGTCGCCAGACCCCGAGCCACCCTTTCGCCATCCATCCACCCCGCGATTTCTTTCGCCGTGCGCGCAAAAACGACACCCGAGCATTACGCCGCGGAAACGCCGGGGACCAAGGGGAAATGAAAATTTTATGACGATTGGAAAATGGAACGGTTTTTTGGAGCAGGGAAGATTGAGTAGGGGTTTGTAATGTGTAAGTTGGAAGAGACGTTCAAGAGTTGTGAAAGAAAGGTTTTTGAGGATTTTTAGGGAAGTTGAAGGGGACATATTCCATGGATAGAGAATTAATAAGACATCTTAGTAAAATATCAGGAATATTTTACAGTGATTGGCAAATTAGGACATCTGTCGAGTAGGTTGTGGAAGGTGTTGTGTAGGTGTACGAAGAGATTAAGTTTAGAAGAGTTCGAGAAGGACCCTTTTTTGAGGGGAAGTAGAAACATAAGTTCTGTGAGCAGACGAGTGTCAATGACTCTTAGCAGATTAACTAATGGCTTACTAGATACTTCCGAGCGAATAGAGGGTTAAAATATTGAATTTGCAAGTTGTGTGACGAATCTCTCTTCAATTCCTCTGCTTCTCAAATAGCCCAGTGATCTTATTTGATTCTAACCTTCCCTTAGAATTTATTATGAAATGAAAGACTGTACACGAGGATTACAGGGTACGCGGAGTTGAACTGAGTGATGTCGAAGGCACAGACGAAACGAATAACAATAATATAATAATTCTGTATACATCACACTACCTCGTCATATGAAATACTGAACAGACACTCAAAATAAAGCACCACCAGTATAATAAGCACTTCCTTAACAAATCTCCCATGCTCCCCTGCCGACGTACCCTCGAAAGCGCTAATGAATGATCGAACAAGTCGGATGAAGAAGAAACACGCTGCAAGGAGACCGTTTTCATCGTGAAACAGAAAAATTCGTTCGCGAGAGGATCCCGATCGACTTCGTAAACATGTCACAGTGAGCTACGTTCGCGGGCAGAATCGTGCTGTTATTTCATCGCTAATGAGGATATCCACATCTTGTTTATGACGACGCTACACATGACTATAATATATCAACAGGCATGTCCAACGGCCACGCTAATTACCGCGATCGGCTCGCGCGCGCACGCACAGAATCGGCTTTCGGACGTGCAATTAAATTCTTCCTTCAACCACGTGGCACTTACGCGGGCCCATCTGTTCGCCAGCAATCTGTCTGGCACTCCGGCACTGGCTAACTAAGGGAGGGTACACTTTCGATTCGCGTTATTGTTGGATACTGTGATTTCCTGGAGGCGCAAGAAGATAGCGTGTGGAATCTTATCTGGACGTTTACTTTGAAGATCTTGGATATTTAACTGATATGTAAATAGTTTAGCGTATGTACCTACTATCGTTGACAATTTTATATTCCTTGGAATACTATCAGATTTGTTACAAATTGTCGGTTGTTGCAGTGTTTGCTTGAATACTCAGTGTTTTAATGTATTCGCTATTGGACAACTAACAGGAAGTTAGAATATGCTTTTAGTCGATAACGGTACGTGGCTCTTCACTGTAAAGTGAGGTGGAAGACGACGATGATGTCGAGTTACTATGGAAGAAGGATCAAAGGATGCTGGAAAAGAGAAAGTCTGGGATTTGGCGAATGAAATGTGGATTTGATTTATTACAAAATTCTAGTGGAACTTGTCAACATTCTGTTATCCAATTATGGCCACTAGAATTTCAGATAAAAATTCTTTTTGCCCCTTTTGGCCCTCTAGAAATCAAAGAACCAGAGAGAAATGGAATCATTATTTTGCGTTACAATTCCACTAGTTTCACGTTAAATCACCATGTGAAATAGTGCACGCGAAAATACTCACGCACACACTTGCAACACGCAGGCACACATAGGCGTAAAAATGTTCACGGTGTTTAATGACGCGAGACAAACAGGCTGTGGTTTCCATTTCCGCAAAAATACCGAGAACTCTGTAAATTACGCGTTTTGTGGCTCAGCTGTGCGATTATTAATAATCTAGTTGCTGGTGGCAATGGTCAGCAAAGCTTAAAAATGCAGGCAAGTTGGAAAGTTAAATAAATGAGGCTCTGGGTATGAAATGGGAAAAGCGTAGAGTATAGTAGAAGCGGGCTAGAAATGCTAATAAACATTAGAACCGTTAGAGATATGATTCTGAACGCATATGTTTCTGTTAACTTGGCCGATCGTACGGCTTCAAGCATTTATAATTTTTAAAACAGTTAGTGACGAAATTAACGTGTTCTTGTTCTAATTCGAGTGTGGATACTTTCTCGAGTTTATGAAAAATCTTTAGCTGCTTAAAAAATATTCTAATTATGTAGTATAACCGTTTATTATTTAGGTGCTAATATTACCGGTAGCACCAATCCATTTTTTTTTAAAATAATTGGAATATAGGAAGGTAGACTAGAGATATCATTCTATAGAATATTGTTAATGGCATTAATTGAAAAATTTAAGAAATTTCAGAACATAATTCCAAGCATTTTCGTTGAAAATGTAATTTTATCGAAGTAGGTACACAAGAATCTGTGTCAGCAAAAGCACATTCCTTTCGTAGATTATTATTTTACTATCCTTTAATGTACTTTTGCGGATAGCGATTGAAACTTAAGCTTGCAATCACCTCGATTATCTAAAATTTAACGACTGAAGGTGATAAATGTGAATTCAATATTTCCTCGTGGTCAGCAAAACGATGTGCCAACCAAACAGTTCCACGGAAACATGATTCACTTGGGTCTGTATCAACAAGAACGATTACCCTCCCACAGTAATTTCACTGGAGATTTGTTCAGATACAGGCAAACTTTGAAAAGCTCGATGAATTTGAATCAAAGCGGAACTCGAATAAATACGAGATAACGAAGTAAAACTTAGAACACGACCCTAGATTTTTTTAACAATGCGATCGAAACCTTAACGGTTCTGATGTCTAACTACATGATTTGTTACTTTAACCCTTCGTGTTTCACATTAAATCAACCCCAACATTACAATTTAATTACATCCATTTTAGTACCAGTTCTCCCAGAAATATAACAAATTATTTAACCACAAAACAGAATCCTTGTTTCAATATTTCAAAACTATTTCCATTCCAATCCCAATTCCAAAATCTCACAACCACCCCACTGAAGCACTCTGAAACCTATAACCCTCCACCCCAATTTTAATAAACAACAGTACACGAAGAGTTAAACTCCAAACCACCAATCACCCAATATGGAAAGCGTCCCGAAATCTTAGCCAGCAAAGAAACTCGAAAAACTGCACCCCATGACTTACAACCACTCCCCCCATCGCTCTCCTCCATGCCACTCAGGTCCAAGTGATTCCTCTTCTTACGGCGCACAATAGAATTCCACACTTTTTTCCGGCTCATCGTGAAGACACCAGCAATTACACCCTCGATTTATCTGTCACACCCCCGACACCGATAACCAAAGACGCCTCTGTCGCCGATATTTGCCTTCCGCGTATCGCGTGTCACGCCCCAAGAAACTGGGTTAATCGACTCTTCCTCCCGACGAACCATTCGTTACAACCACGTCGTTATCGAATAACAATTACCGTCCCCTATCGCACCACTCCTACGGCTCCTTCATTCCCAGCACACTTCCCCACAATCACACGGACTGTTCATCCCACAGTACCCAGCTTCCTAACAGAAGACGTCCATCCAGATCGTCCACTGACTCGGTACTTCGGATCGGACACCAAACGGAATAACGGTTACGGCAGGGATTGTCGTGGAATCGGCTCAACGAGTTTTTCGCTGCTCTCAGACGCAATTAGGCGATCGGCAGAGTCGCGGCAGGCCCATAATTAGCCCGTGGTTCGCCTTGGATGTCGTTCGATCCTCGACCAAGCCGCGCGAGAGAGAGCAAGTTCGTGGTTACACGCTCGAAGCAGCGAGTTCGCGCGCGAATGGACGAGCTGGCTGTCAGACGCGAAAAGCAATGGCCTAGCGCACTTGTCGAGCTTTATTCAGACAGATTTCCCGGGCGACGCGATCGTCGGTCACGTTCCACGGTGTGAACGCGCTTGTATCGGCCGACCGGAGCGAGCAGGAGGACGAGACGGCACTTTTATCGCACATCCGCTGGCGAGGAGTCTCGGCGACGAGGAGTTCACAACCTTCCACGCCAATCGGCTGCTGCGGAATCGGGGACACGGTGGGGAGAGGTCGCGGAAAATCGGCTGCTATGGGCTAGTGCTCGATTTTCACGCGACCTGGAAAATGGAGTAACTGGCTCCTTTCTTTTTCTTGGTGGGGGAACAGGGGGATGTGGTTCTGTGGGATTTTGAATTGCTTGGGGACTAACCTGAAGATGGGTTTATAAAATATTTATTTAAAATATAAATTTAAAAAGCCGATTGTAGATAGTAGAATTAATATGTAAAAAATAATTGATTATTTAATTCAGATGTAACAGTTTATTGTAAAACTAATCTTTATGACTTCATATTTCCTGAAGAAAAATACTAAATGAAATAAAGATTTATAATTTATATTTTGTAATGATTTTAGTTATTTGATTTTTTTTTATTTATTTCCTTTTGTTTAGATACAGTATATATTATTTTGTTATTTTTTTGTAATTTCCTTGGTATTGAAAAAACTGAACAATTTCAAAGTGAGGATAAATATTTCTTCACTGTTTTAATTATAAATTTTTTTGTTGTAAAATTCAAAAACCGATTCAACCGTTTTTAGGGGGAATAGTGAAATTCAAAAACCGATTTTTTCAAAAGTCGGTTCCTCTATAAACCCTAATGGAAATTTCGAATTCTGCGCAGTATGCATTTCTGTGTATTTCTATTCGATTATTAAAAAGTTTCCCTTTTGTCAAAGAGAAATCAATTCCGTTCGATCCGTCGATAACAAGTCCGTATAACACCAGACTTTCTACTCCCAAGTACAGGAACATTCACCCAATTAATTAACACATTCGTTGACCGTCGCGAAATTAATTTCCTGATTAAAAATCACCTCCAGTAAAAGACCAACACAAATACATAACGTCGATCACATTCCACGTCGGCACAGTAAAAGTAAGAAAGTCCGTCACTGGTTTCAGCCTCGACACGTCACTTTTCCCCCATTGAAGCTGCAAAGCGTGCAACTAGGGCCATTATAAACGACACACACCGCCTCGCCACTTATTAATGACAATCATAAATATTCAACCGATCTCGACTTTCACGCTAACAACGCCAGCTTCCGCTCCAACAGAGAAACTCGCGCGAGAAACACATGTTCCTGTCGTTTTCTTCTTTCGCGACTATCGGGGCTCGCGATTGTTCCCTGCCAATCGACGAACTGTCTTTGACGAGGTATCGCAGCAGAATACGCGTCCTTGGGATCCACGTCGCGATTAAACAGCCGGAGGATATGCGGTTGTCGGTGACGATAAGTGCCCCGCCTCGCAGGAAGTCGCTCTTCCAAAATAAACGAGCGGATTAAACTGAGCGTGAAGCGACGATTGCGAATTACTATCGTTTAGGCATCGCTCCGGCCTTTCGAATCGAACACGCTGCACCACCCACTTTCGAAACGCGCGGGTCCAGGGATCTGGAGCGAACGGCGTGTTGATCATTGAGCAACGGGAATCGGGTGACTTCAATCTCAAGTATATTTGGATAGGCAGAAGTGTCTCAAAACAGAGCACTGTTTTCTTCTTCGTAAATCCGATGATGAATGAAGTGCTGTGAGGTTTGGGGTTTCCTGATGAATGGAGGTCCGGTAAAGAGATTGCGATATGAAGGATCAGACGTCAGACAGTTCAGATTTAGTATGTTTAGTTTTGGGTAGGTTGTTTGTAGTTTAGTAGGAGAGACGGAGTGTGAAAGATAAAGTAGAATGTTGGTGTCTAGTGAGATGTGATAATGAGATGTGAAGATTTGTAAACTAGGGAAGTAATGGATGGACCAGTGATATATTAGGTCAGTGTCCTATAATAAGTACGACGTGGGTGTAAACGACCAGGCCACAATTCACTAACATTTGAACTATGATGCCAACTATGTGGTCTATGTGGTGACTATGTGAGTCAGGATATGAAGTATTCTGTTGC
Source organism: Andrena flavipes (assembly GCA_963971345.1). Lineage (NCBI taxonomy): Eukaryota > Metazoa > Arthropoda > Insecta > Hymenoptera > Andrenidae > Andrena > Andrena flavipes. The sequence continues at coordinate 48,218,583 of OZ020482.1, forward strand.
TGTTTCGAAATTGAGCACGAGAGATATAATTTTTATGCTTCTAGTGATTTGTAAATGACAGGTATCATGAATTTCGTGTTGCAAAAGGGAACAGCAGAGAAGGCGCAGATCGAAATAGGAATAAAGTAACTCGTGGCAGGGGAAAAACTAGTGATTCACGATACACCGCAGTAATGTATGTACATCCTGCACGAGGAAATTGCTGGACAACACCTTGGCCACTTTCTGTTTTCAAATTACACATTTGTGGAGCCCTTTTTTAAAGAAATAATCGGTCCACTATTGAATCATGTCTTTCAGGCTTTACAAATTGCAGTTCATTTAGTAAAACAAAAGAAAATAAGTGAATTGCAGACTTCCTTTAATCTACTACAATCTTCTTCCTCAAATACCAATACAAAAATCTATACGTGCACTTATACTTCCAACTTAACCAAAATTATTAATGCATAATTCACCGAGCTAAAAATCTCAACTTAAATTGCCACAATTTATCACAGTAATTTTGCACATTAAAGTTACGGCCTGATATCACTATAGATAGTATGATCTATCATATTTCGAAGTTTTATATTTATTAAGTGCAGTATCGAGGAAAAGATCTCTGCCAAATCGATGACCCAATACGCCAGAGTGCAAAGGGTTAAAAATCAATTATCCCAAACCTAATACAATACAAATTACAGTCCCAATTATCCATCGCATACAGAACCCTATTAACCAAACTGGAAATCATCAAAACGAGAAACTATTAGCTCTAAAGCAAAAGAGACAAAACATCCCCGAAACAGGTGCTTCTTAGACATAGGTACCTTTGTCAAAACTTCGGTATATCTCTTAATCAGCTCTACCTATCTTTTATAGTCTATTTACATCCACGTTTTAGTCACCCACGTGTATCTTCACGCCTACGTATATCGATAAGTGTTACAAGCACCCCCAACCGTTAAACTTTCCACACAAAGTCCCGCCAATCTAATTAATTCAGGCAAACGACGCCACTTCGCACGGATACATATGGCTCAGGGTCTTTTCCACGTAGCAGCAGTGGAGCAACGGTTGCCTCTACAATTAGCCAGCCTCGCTGGAAGCGTAACATCGCACCTGGCGAACAATAGGGAAATTAGGGTCGTGAGTGTAAAACGTGGCACAGTAAACGCGCCCCGCGAAGGACTTCATTCTTCCAACGTATCAAGAGCAAACTAGAAAGCACTTTCGTATGTTACTCCCTGTTACGCAAATGTGTTCTCGGCAATGAACGTTTTAAGAACACCATGTACACGCTAGCAACATTAGTGGACGTAATCCAAAACTGAATCTTTTCAGTACCACGAAAATAGAGCTTTGTAAGAATTATTCGATGCTAGAGTGAATGGAAAGTATGGATTATAAAATTGTAGGATTCTGAGTCGATTGCGTGACTTTTAAGAAGAGAAACTGAAGGGAGCGAAAGAGAAATGAGAAAGGAACTTGAGAAAATGTTTTCTGAGGTATGCAGGATGCAATTCAATTTAGATGGATTGTTGATTTGCTGCACATGTGAGAATCGTACGAGTCGTGGGTGATTAGTCTAGTTTTCTCTGGTTAATTAGAATAGTAGAAATACATAGTTGGTTTTACTACTCGATTAACAAGATTTAAGAATGTGATGGAATCTATGAAATCATTGCTAGTTCGTTGCAAAGCGAATAGAATACATGCGTTAAGTAAAAAAAAATAAATAAATTTTTAAGTGCCTTAAATCGAGCGGCTTTATCAATTTTGTAACTTTGGACATAAATATTTAAAATTGGTGATACACTGGGAAACTCAAATTCAAGGAATATTTTCTTTAAAAACAGAAAAAAAGTAGTTGCAGTAGAGGAATGTGGGGCTATTACTGGACTATGAAGAATCTCGTGTAATAAATCATACACGTAACGTTATCAGATAAATTCCAATGAGAAAGACTAAAGTGGGAGCTGATGTCGCGGTTAACCTTCATGGATACCGCAATAATGTTACATTGCGAACGTTAGGCATCAGGAATAATACAAAAATAGGCTCCAAGATCTCGATTTTTTCCAACAATTATGTAATTCCGCGTTCCGCGTCCGTGCCTCTTGTTTCTTTGTTTTCGATGTCGCTGCAAGGCACTTCCGGTTTACAGTTAGCTACGAGCCTTTAAATTCTGCGAGTATTAATCGAGTTTACAGTTGAAGTCATAATATATCAAACTTAATGAATTCAATTGTTTGAGAAACAAAAAAAATTGGACACCTTGAGTGCTTAAACAGCATTGCAGATTTTTAAATATCTACAAGCCTCTTAATATTTTTTCGAAGATCTTCGAAGAATATTACCACTTTCAGTAGTTTAAACCTACTGCTTACGATATTCCATTTTCTAGCACCCTTGCCTTCGAGCAATATTCAAAGGAGCCCAAAATTTTCAAAATCGTTTCAAGATCCTACCATACTAATGATAGCGATTTCAAAATTTTTTCAGATTTTTAAAACCTCTTATATGCGTCGACTATTCGGCACAATTCGAAACCTGAATTATACATCTTCAATGAGGTAATCCAGAACAAAGTTGAAAGCCATTTCAAGACGTTTTAATCCCATTGATAGTCCCCCAAGATTTACCCTTTCCTGCAGCAGCTTCTGCCTCGAAGTCATACGTAATAAGAGGATTCAAAATTTATGCATTTGCAATGTTTCACGGCGTTCTGTCGGCATCGCTCGCAGCCACATCCTTCCCAGTCTCCGCAGGTGATTCTGATCATTAGAGATTCAGAGAAGCGTTCTAGGCTCGCGGTCTTCTCTCGAATGCGTCACGTTCGAGTACGTGCCGCGAGCATGCGAATCGCGCGATTAGCTCACAAAGAAACACTTAATCACCCTTCTTCTTCCTCTCCTACTCTCCGCTTAACGGTTTTCGTTCGCGGTGCACGCGAGCCACGCGATTTTCTTCGAAAAATTCTGTATCGCCTATCCGTTCGAGCGTTTCCATTAATTGGTTTATAATCGCCTGAAATTAGGGGTCTGCTGGCGGATAGAGTCGTAGCACGGCCGCTTAAGTCACTCGCCGTGTGATATTACGTTTAGTTAATCGTCTGCTGGGTGAACAGGCAGCCACTACCCATCACATGAATTACCGGACCGGTATTTTTGTGGATTTAAATCATTCCATACAAATTACCTTCTGCAGATTACTCGCGTCTATAACTTGTGATGATTAAACAGTTATCGCTGTTAATATTCTGCTCACGCGTTGGCGAAGAAATGGTAATTCTTCTTCATCTATTTTTGCATTATATTCCAAATCTGAAGGCCCACATTTTTGCCAAAGAACGTGCAGAGAACTTGTTACTCGAATTAATCTCGATCTCGAAGAAAGAAAATCAAAAGTGTGCCACACTTTCTTCAGTTTTCGAATATTCTTCAATAAGAATTCTAACTCTTCTTACCACAAACTATTTTAGCAATCCTCCATCATGTGCAGCAGCAGAAAACGACTCACACTCGCACTCTCCTCTCGATTCCTCGGGAGAAATCATCTCCCTACCAGCGACACCGTAATTTATCGAGCAGTCCGTGCAAAATTCGCCAGCATCCTCTAAAAATGGAGCTCGATGGTATTCGATCATAAATCTTCGCGGAGGCTAAATTACAAAACAACGCAGGTCCCCATACAGCGCCAAACAGCGTTGCGTAACGGAGGAACGCTTTCGAAGGTTCGGCGTGGATATCTCGAAGATGTAGCAATCGTCGGGATTCATTCTTTAAGCATCTGTGTGCACTTCGCGTGGGTGGAAAACGCGCGTGCATTCACGCGTGACTGGTGGACGCGCCTCATCGTCGAGCGAGCGGTGACACGAGGGAATCTAACCGTACAAGCTAGGATGGCACTTCCGGCGAGGGCATGTCCGGTGCTTCAGACAATACTTGAACGATGATCGCATAAGGAAGGCCTTCCACCGATTCGCCATTGTCTTACTCGAGCGAAACTCGAGTTTCTGTTGCTCCAGCAAGTGGATTGGAGATGTTGCTGAAGACGGTGACATCGATCTTGTCGATTGTGTGCTGGTAAGATGAATTTAAGTAGGGAATTTGGACGCACGAGAATACCTACTAATTAACTTTGCAATCATGGTTTTACTTTTAAGAGTGATTGCTACTGTTTTAATGCGAATACTGTGATACCAATGGAGTAATTTTCTTGATAAATAGAGGAATGAGGATGCAGCATAACACGGAAAGCAATTCAATATTTCCTATACTCATATGACTTATAGCAGAATACAACAACAGCTACTGCAAAATAACAGCACCATCCACAACTTTATATATCATAAAAGAGAATTAAATTTCCCACCAAATCTTAACTAAACGTCAATGATCTAAAACACCCCACGCAAATAGTTACTAACAATGCACGAGACCTGATCCTATAAAGAAAGCCTTCGTTGATCTTAAAAAATTTCCATAAAGGAAGGTATGCAACTCGGCTGCAAGCGTTAAGCAAACAGCGTCTAAGTTTAACACACAAGCTGGCGAGTTGAAGCATACTTTTTTCAATTTGGATGACTGTAATCGACTTTCCGTGTTCTCCAGTCGATCACCGGAACGTACACACAGCCGCAACGAACCCGCGTTTATCCGGTCCCCGATCTCGACGCAGTATTACGTTCAAATTAATAATCCCCGTTGCGTCGCCTGATTGCCGTCACTCGGGAACGCGTCCGTTACACGCGTATTATTACGCGCCGCGTGCAATTTCAATAATAATTATAATAACGCTCGGTTGCACGTCACGAGACGAAAAAATCCGCTAGCAATAAAACATCCACCCCTCGCCAGCCTTGCTCGCTGTATCGCGAGTAACTCTCTTAGAGAGTTTAATGCTGAACTCTGGTTGAACACGTACGTGATAAAATGCGATGAAAATGCTATCATTTACTAAAATCAGTTACTCAAGTTTCAAAATGAAGTCTAAGTTACATACTTGTATTTTATTATCCCAAAAAGAACGATTATATGTTTTTGGAACATTTTACTATATAATATAAAAATTAATATTTTTACATTTGCTTTAAGTATTCTATCATACATTGCATCTTTTGTCAATGTGCTATAAGTGTGAAAATGCATAAAATGTTAAATGCCTGCCAATGTTCCCCTAGTTTACTGTAGTACACAGAAGAATTTTCTTTACAGTTGACGGAGCCCAATTGTCCTACGTGGTTTGGACGCGCGCGTGTGAACCTGATCTTCCGAGCCAGGGCGCAGATATAGGGTAAAGGGGAGGAAATAAGAGGGCCAAGGGTCGCCAAGAAAATGTCCTCAGGGGCGTAACATGATGGATGGTGGAAAACTGCTGACGCAAGAAGCGGATATTACCTTCGACATTAAAGTTCCTCGGGTTCCATGTCGCGTCTTTTACAACGACGGTATGCAGAAGTTTCACACAATATTTGCACTACTTTCTTTCCCTTCGTTCACTATCGCTCTGTTTTCTTATTTCATATTGTGCTGCGCTATTTTTGCTGGAAGATAGCTTCTATATAAATAAAGATACGCAAATTGACTTGGAATTTAAATATACCTGACTAATTTTTTAATAGATTTCACTCCAATTTCCCTTCTAATAGTAATCATAGTTGTTTCAAGTAATACTATTCGTAATCGTGTAAAGAAGTCCGCCAACTGTATACGATGTCAATGTGACTGTATCAATGACTAAATAAACAATTACAAATCTCTCTGAACAGAATCTGTCTAACACCTCATTTCTTAAATCCAATTATTTAACCATACTAGGGGTAGCTTATAGATCAAATAATCTATTCAAATTCAAAATTCCCTCCTTCACCAGTAGCAACTGTGGTATCCCCAGTCGCTATACGAGGAAACGATGTACCGACACTCGGTTTCCTAGCTCCCCCTGGAATGCATTTTCCGTGCTACAGAAGGTACACGTGCATCGGTAATACAGAAACTCTCAGGCTACCTGTTACCACAAGGCACGGCCCAAAATACGCACAGCTACGTGGATAATATCACTCGCGAGTCATAAAACAGACTCAACAATATAAGATCAAACACAGATTTTTCACAGAGCAAACAAACAATAATTCCATTCACCACAAAACTCTCCCACATAAATCTAATTTCTCTTGGACCCTCCAAAAAACATATTCCATAACTCGCCTACCCTCGATCATCCCCAAAGCACCCCCAACATCCGCTCCCCAATTTGCACGAGAGTTCAGCATCGCTGAGCGATAAGCGTCGCTTATTAAGAATTGAACAAGAACCTCGCTACGCCTGGGAGACCGTCTTTGTTGCCTACTGTTGACGTTCTTTAAACGGGGGGCGTACACCCTCGGGGAATCGCACCCCTAGAACAATGTCCGCTCGTTACGAACACAGCCGCGGGTATTTGTCAGCAGCGACGGCTGTTTCAGCGGCAATCGAGACAAAGCGCAATTAATAGCGGGTGGGCCCGATTCTCCGGGCATTACCCGCGAGATGAAGCATCGACGAGGAGCAACGATCGACGTGCCTGCGATTTTCCACGCCGACGAAACGGCCGCTTCCGTTGCTGTTGTCGTTGCGCACCCGCGAAACGGGGATACCCGTGCACACGCGGCCACTATCGGCGTGAACCATTAACCGAATCTTGCCAGAGAAAAGCATTGTGTCGATAATAACGCGCTTGATGCCGCGGCGCGGAGTTTCGCGGGGGAAGCTGAATGCATGGGCTTCAAGGAGACACTTTTGTGTCGACTGTCGAGTTCAAACTGAAACTGTAATTGTTTTTACGGCGAAGCATCTTTATGTTGCACGTGCCTATACACAGGTTTTTCGAGGTTTTTGTAAACTTTTTGGTTGTGTTACTATTGGTCGGTGCTTTGCAGATGCATAGACTTAGGAGTTGAAATCAAACATGTTGGGAAGTACTTGGCAGTTGCTTTGAGAAGTTACCGGCCGTCGAGGTTTTCGCGAAAACAGGCAAGAATTAGTACTTTTTTAGACTTTTTTTAATAAATGCGAAATTAGGAAAATGATGACTTAAACTCACTCTAATTTCACGCGGACTATATCATATTTCAGTTTCATCAAAATCACTCACTTTAAACGAGAGATGTGATCGATTTGTCGTGGAATAACAAAACTAAGAATTGCTAACTTCGATAGCTTATATATTTTCAAGAAACTTGGAATTAGAAAAATGATGACCTAATGATTAAGTTAAGTCTTAATCCTACGCCATGTTTGAATTTAAAAGTTATCCATAGTCTCCATTAAATATTTCCCTTAAAATTCACTGCAGACCCCCCAAAAATATTCATGAAAGAGCCTTTCATACGCATATTACGAAACTCTGAAACCCAGTTTGTCGCTGTAACGCCGACCGAATCGATACGATGGCAATGACCTTGTCAAACGATTTGCTGCGCGTGCGGATCTTCAAACAAGATTATTTTTCCCTGTATCGTAGTAAACAGACTCACCTATCGGAGACGCGGTGTTGGCTTCCCGAAGGCTGACTGTCTCTGGTTCAATCGCCGCTTCGTCTTCCTCGATCAATGGTGGAGGAGGTGCCAAAGGTCGCGATTCGTAGCCCCAGTGCTGCCGAAAAGCACGTGCGCCGCCGTCCAATCGAACACGTGGCAGTTCGACGAACATCGCGTCCCCCAGCTGCAAGCAAAATTGATAATAGTTTTAGTACGTGCCCCACGCGCGATAAAAAGAAACGTGGCCAGCAATTTGGAAGCAACAGTGGAGGATAATATTATCAAATGCTATGTATAAGTAGGAAAAAGACTGCTGAGTATTTTGTGTGGAATATTAAGAAAATAAAGATGAAATTGGAAGCCCGCTAGTGCCAAAGACGTAGATAGGTAGCAAAACAGAAATATTTAGAAATAGGAGAAATATTAAGAAATATTGGAAATATTTAGGGGACTTTAAAAACACTGAGAAATCCGCGGAAATTAAAATGTGTTCTCCAAGTGGAATCACAAGTTTCAGAAATTCATCTTCCAGTAAATCTACAACCCATTCCCCATGCCTGCCATTTTACACAAATTTCCACGAAACTCTGTACAAGTGCATCTCGCAAAGACTACAGATCTACCAACAGCACACTTCAACCACTAACGAATATCAAATGAAATCCCCTTCCCATTGTCAAACACACACGCCACTACATACATGAAAATCGTGAACACATGCTCATGTGGGAGCGACAGATAGAGTGCTAAGGCCATACAAACAACATTGCAATGAAATCAAACGCGTTTCAAGAGCAGCTTCTCCTATAATCTAGAAACCACAATGAACGAAGCAAGCACATCACACGAAAACGATCCCCAAGCACTTTCCCCGTCACGACACTCACGTAACACCGAATCACGTCCATTTGGACAGCGCAGGTTAGCCAGATGATCGCGTCTAATTAATCGTACCGCGGCCGCGGCCGATGTCATCGAATCGCAAGACCGGTTCCTCCGGATCGTCGCGATCCTAGGAGGGATCAACGAGAAAAAGGAGGCGCCGTTTCGCGGATCGCGGCCTCCCGCGAGACGCCGGACGGCCAACAGACTGGATCGTGTCTGCCGGTTTATCTTAAAATACCGCGGATTGACCTGACGACACGCTGACGTCACTAATTAGAACTCGTTGAACATGGTGTGCGGCATCGCCGCGCAATGGGGCCTCGTGAAATCCGAGGGACTGGGCATCATCGCTCCCTTTGTGGCCACCAGTCCGGCCTGTTTCTCGTGCGAGAGAAACGGAGCGAGCAGACGACGCGGAGGGAGGGGAGATATTATTAATTTTCATTTGTTTCGCGCGCCCGACTGCCCGCATCGTTCGCTATTATGCGCCAATTATCGCCCCTAACGAATTTCTGTCCGCAACACTCGCCGAACCGGACAGCTCGCGATTGGCCGGGCGAATATTCGCGACAGACCGTGGTCGTTTGCGTTTATGATCCGTGAGAGAGGGACGGATGATTCCAATCGTTCTGTGATTTCGGTGGTAGGCGTTTAATACTTATACCCGCGCCTTTTACTAGAGACTTATGCAAACTGCTGAGCAAACTCTTTTTAATCTCTTAATTATTCGTTGCTGTTTGGAAAGCATCAAAGCAACATATAGAAATCTTTCAATGGTACAGTAGGGTGGATGCTACTTTTCAACATCCGAATAGTTTTGCTCTTGCCCCCTATTATAGTCCCATTTCGTAACAAAATAATTTCTGAGAAAGTTTATTGCAATCGAACAACAGGAAAGGGTGTCGACCAGGCCTTAAAGTTTAGAATTCATCAATGGTATGGATTTAAATTATTTACCATTTTTGAGAAATTCTTTAAAGAAATATGACAACAAATTTCGAGACGTATAAAGAAGGTAGGTACAGTTCTATCGGTGGAAAATATGGAATAACTACAGTTTAATTGCTAAGTGCACGAAAAGTATCAGATCTGAATCGTGAAATTATCCTAAAATCACGTGTACCTACTGTTTCTAACTGTCCGTATTTAATTTCAATTTCGTGTCGTTGAAATCCCACTGGCTCCAAGCACCCCGCAGATTGCTCGATTTTCAGTACTGTTCCAGCGGGAATATACACAGGAAGGTCTCTATGAAAAGTTTATCTTATCTCCGTCTCCATTTGCATAGCAACTTTTCAGAACTGATGTAAATGTCGGATACCACAATTTCCGTCACGAGGAAGCTGCTCGAACCCACGGGAACGTCTAATAATTACGTTTCCCCGCCCACACTTTCATCCAGCCCTCGAATTATTCAAATCCAATCACCATCGAGTCCGAAGGTAAATGAAAAATTCATTAACGACGCGTTTATTTCGTTTCTCCCGCCCGTCTGTTCCAGCCGTCGCGCGTGCAGCGCGGGCAAAAATTCGATTCTTGCAAACTCGATTCTCGCCGTGACCAATAAAAGAAAGGGGCAACGGCGGGGCACCGCTGCGATCGATCGCGGTTAAACGAGCTGCGACTGCAGTCGCAGTCACCGCGTTAACTGCAATTACCAGGCTACCGCCAACGAATGCGTCCAATTACATGATCCCGTATTGGCCGCGGACATCACACGTGCAACAATCCACGGCAGCACCGCCAATTAGTATTTGCATTCTTCGCGGACGACTCCCGCACGAGAATACGTGACCCCGTTTTCCTTCGGGGTGCTCCATTAACGGAATTACGCCCGGCTGTAATTCCGCTTCTGCTCTCACGCGCCGCCCTTTCCTCGGCTTCCGTGCCCGGCTCCCACGTTCCTCGCAATTCCATCGAACTCCAAGGAAATCTCGACGAAATGGCCTCCATTGTCGGCGAAATCGCGGCGTAGTAGACCCCGAGGTGAATGATGGATCAAAAGAGCTCCTTTCATAGGTCATTCTGAGTGAAAACTGCTGATGTGCTTAGAAAGATGAACGGTGGTTCTGGTTTTCTTGACGCGCTCTTCATGAAATGATGACTTAACTCCCCACCCCTAATTTTAGATGGACTATGTCATATTGCAAGCTCATCAAAATCCCTGGTATCAAATGCGAGATATGATCGATTTCACGTGGAGGATTTTACTTTCAACGATTGAAATTTTCGATGGTCTGTATTTTTTAAATAAATTCGATAAAGGAGAAATGATAACTTAAACTCCCCCATAATTTCACATTTAACATATCGTATCTCAATTTCATTAGAATCCCTAAGGTCAGGTTCAAAAATATTCGATCGACAGTGTTGAATTATTATTAACCGCGACTGAAATATTATCATTTTACCAATCATTTTAGTCGTGGGTCTAAACACTTGCGCATCAGTTCCATTATCCACTGAACATTCACTGAGGGATTTTCCTCACAAAGTGTCCGCAGACAGAACGATACCATGGAACACCATGAGACACAAAGCATCATAGACGGCTGAACGGGCGAATTAGCTACGTGCATGGAAACGAAACAATGTGGCAGCGAAACGGAGCAGGCTTACGAGGCAGGACGTGAAAAGGATCTTGCAGGGGCGCAAGGACGAAGAACGGCTAAGACTCGTCGCGTACGAAATCGTATTACACGGGAACGTGGAGGGACAAAGGAGTGAGCGGCGTTGTCTAGCCGTCTGAGTAAATTCGGAGGAGCAACATCCTTCAGCAGCCAGCCGAAGAAACGACTGGCGGAAAGCAACGGGTCGGACGAAGACGAAGCCTCCTCGCTAATTCAATCCCTCCGATTTCACCCCTTCGCTTTCGTTACGCGTCCCCTTTCCGCGGCGTCGCGAGCCAAGGAAACAATTAGTCACGATTCACGGGGACCGTGAATTTGCTGATATCAAAGCGAGGACACTCGTTCCGCTCCTCGTCAAGGGAGAAGGAAAACTATTTGTGGAGCTTGTCGAAAGCATGGCTGAATTTTCTTAAACATGAGTTGTGCTTTATAATACGAACGGTGTGTCACAGTGAGCCTCGGGAATTAATTATAACGGGAATGAAAAGAAAACAGAAAATTAAAAGTTCTCAGTTTTAGATTCCAGTATCAGATTTACTAGTTAAGCATGAAATTGTAAACTTTTCTGAGCTGGAAAATTATTAATTAACTTATTAGCTATATTTCTTTGCTCGAGCTACTTCGGTGTAAAGGTTAAAAGTATTTATTTCAAGCTCGTGTAGCGTCAGTCTGAATGGAAATGAGGATGAAAAGGATGTGCATGATACAGAGGCGAATACATGACCACGGAAAACAATAAAGTGAGCTAAAGAAGACGACAGCGTATTAGAAAGACAGACACAACACTTGAAGACAGAAAGAGAACAAACCTTGGTATGAGACTTGAACATACAGGCGGTCCCGGCGAACAGCTGCGTCCAAGGAAAGATACAAATTTATTACTAATCGTGTTCCTTTATCGTGTGGAGAGTTCCAAAGGGATCTAAAGAATCGATGTGTAAAGTTCTAAAGATCCCTTTGAATGCGGTGATTTTCTTTGGTGAGCTACATGTGCGATTCTCGGAACCATTCTGGGACGAGCGTTTTTAAAAATCAATCTTTTGTAGTCAAATTGTTCCTTGATCGTGGTCAAAATCTTTGAGAATGGTTAATTACTACAAGCACTGATTACAAACATGATTCCCTATATATTTTGACTGGCATACCTGTTCTTTTTACGCAAAACATGCAACTTGGCAAAGACTGTATTCCAAGTCGCAATGAAAAAATTATGGAATCGCAATTATATTACCTATTGAAATAAATAGAAACATTAATATTTCTTCTAGAAAAAAAAAAGAATATTCTCTTTTATTTGTATCCTTGCATTATCCATCCCCATTTTACCCAATTTGAAATCATTATTTAACAATTACAACTATGACAATAAAGATCGTTTAAAAATACTCCGGCTACGTCTCTGAAACTAAATTTCCTTTGAGAATTTAACAAAACCAACTCCACTGACATAACACCTTAGATAACTCTACTATACCTATGTTCCTTCCACAATTCCTTTAGAATCTGATCTGTCAATCCTAAAACAGCAGTGCTCCGTTATTCTCGCCCACTGCACCGAGGCAGACGAGAGTTTTCCTATGAAACGTGCATGACTGGCAGCAAGGGCCCCGCTGCTCGTTACAACGCGCACGTACACGTGGTTTGCGGGGGAGACGCCGAGCATAATTAATTGGCCGCTGACGAGGATAATTAATGTCCCGAGACCATGGTTAAATTAATCGAGTGCTCCTCGAAGAGCGCGCGATATTACGATCGTCATTATTGCCACTATGCTCCGTGTCGTAATTTCAGCGATTTAGATGCGTTCCCTGGTCGCTCTTAATCGCGATTAATAGATCGGGCTTGACTATCGGTTCTCGAATCGATGCACAGGGACGAGCACGAGGAAGAAACCTTTCAGGTGAAGATGAAGAGGATCCCTTCGAGAAAAAGGGATATTGCTATAGATTTGTTGTTCAACCAAACCGTGTAAATTCGCCTTCACTCGAATGTTCAACTACTTGAACAGCTTGGTTGCACATTTCTGGAACATCGTTCTGTGGCTATATGGCGATTCCACATGGACCATATGTGAAGACTTCTGGCTCGAGTCGTTTCGCGAGACCCGCCAGTCTCGGTTTACTGGCCGCCTGGAATAAGACTTGCTTCCCGTCTGTTTCGAGTTTCAATCGTTTCGGCCCGATTCAAGCACCGTGGACGTGTCTCTGAAAGCAACGGGGCCACCTAATTCGATCCACACGATCGGCTAGCTTCGAACCGATTCGATCCGGTTACATCCGTAAATACACGTACGATCTTCCGACGATAATCGATCTGTCTGTAACGCAGCAATCGATTCGCGTCCCGGAAGTCCCGAGATGATAATGGAGCACGTATAAACCCTGCCCCTTCGTGCTCCACCACCCGTTATGCTCTCCGTGTGTCGGTGAATTGAGAAACTTCCGCTGCGAGGGCGGAATTTCACGGGAATGTAACAAGATCTCCTGGAAACTTTTTTCACACTTTCTGGAAGACATTTTAGGGTCCTCTGTGCATCCTTGTATAACAGAGTTAGGTAAATGTTCTATTTAATGGATCTTTGATGTCGTGTCAGCTGTTTGTAGCGCCAGTTCATTTGTCCAGTAGCTTCATTTGCGCGAGAAAAGTCAACACATTCAAGATTCGGTTTGTTATGAAATTGTAGGTGCGTGGGACATAGAAGGATAAGTGGAACTTGGAATATTTCAGCGAGACACTGGAACTGATGGGATTTTGAAAATTTTCAAAGTCCACTCTGCTTCAGAACCTTATTCAAATATACAAAGCTTCAATTCCTTGGTGAGGTATTCCTACTTAGTTGTCGACGTACTGTATTTTTTAAACAAATTCATACCCTGGTTAGTCGAAGTCTGAGTGACTGAAGATGCAGCTCAGATTCCCCTGACTTATTTTCAGTCTCAAAGAAGCGTAGAATTTTTTCTATCGCATAGTATAAAATGTTGCTCGTGCTTCATCGGTGAAAGAGTATCTAGCGTCAGGAGGGTATGCAGCAACTATTTTTAGCATCAATTCCATCGATATCTCCAGCAGTGTATTACATATTCATGCAAATTACGTCTCCTCCCAACGATTTGCAATCTTAAGTCGCGTACACACTTCTAACAACGTCTAGTCACGCGACCCCGTTCAACTTGGGCGCGACACTTTATATGGAAATCTGCAATCTCGTCGCGCGATATCAAAGGGTAACGCGGATGTCGCGGCGTATCGGGCCGCCATCATCCGCAGAATGTCGGTTTTTCTACAAAGCATCAAAGGAGGCTGAATGAAATTGCACGCCGCATGGACGTATGTATACTTCGAATCGATACCTCGACATCGAATAAAAACCGAGTACACGTTAACATGAGACACGGTGAACGAGCAGAAACAATCGAACACTGACAGACAACGGAATAATCCAGCCAATAATGAAACAATAATATCAATTCCGCCGAAAAAAGGCCGTTTCAATCACTCTTGCCTTCAAAATACGCTTCGTTGGGGGATAGAATTCCAATATCCTAGCATAATAAGGAATATTGCCAGGTAAACAGCTAGAGTGCTAGACAATGTGCGCCAAGTAAGCTAAATTAAATCCCTGCAAGCTGCTGTCGGTGATGAGATTATACTTGCAACGTATTCTAGAGAGTGAAGGCACAAAGGTGAATCTTCTTCGTTACTGTAAAAGTCGCAACCACTGGAAGATTGGAAAATGCATTATGCATCCTGTGGGCGCAAGAAATTCTAAACAAGTCTCGTTTTATTCCATTTCCTCTAACATCGATAATTAATCATCTCTTTCAGGATTTTAATATTCACTAACTTAATCCGAAGTTCGTTCGAGTGTATATACTGCCCGCAGACTGTTACTGCTGAAAAATTTCCCTATTTTAGAGGCAAGCGCGAGAAAAACTACAATACTTAGGGCACGGATATAATTAAATAACGCCTGATGTACCGGCTCAGCTTTTTATCGCGCGCTCCGAGGAAGCTCGACTGAAAGTTTCCTGATTTATTAGGAGTTATACATCAGAGGTAATTTCTTGTTTCTCAACGAGTGAATCACGGTATTGCTCGTTCTCTGTTCCGTCATGAGCAGCCGAGAAAGATTTATTAGCATGCCTCACATGCGAGCGCACCCGGCTTCGTTGCGAGAATCCTTCATGGAAAGTGGATCTGTCTCACTGTAATTTGCGTGCCACGTTTCCCCCACTGAACAATACTTCCACGATGGTGAAAACTGCCGAGGGAATTGGAAAAATACGAGAAACAGGAGCTATTCTTTAGGCTGTACCATGTTCCTCCAAGTTGGAACATGAAGTTGCTTAAATTATCTTTTCATTTCCACAAGTATACAGATACACAGTGTCGTCGTGAATCTAATATTTTCAAGACACATTTCCAACGCAGAGTGATTTTAAATTAATTCAGTATCACAGAGGAAATGTTCCTTCGCAATTTTTGTTCACCATTTGCATGAAATCTACTTCAAAGGCGGGTAAAAAAAATTTGAGTAAAAAAATGGATCTTTGGTGGGAGAGAACCTTCCTCGTTTACCCAGCGTCTGTTTTACTTGACCTCGGTTTGCACAAATACAGGTGGAAAAAATTTCCTCTACAGTCTACACGGTGAAGCTTTCAAAAAAATAAACTGCTCTCCAAGCGCAGAGGAACGGTCCAGCGGGAAACATTTCCGTGGCTATTTCATGCGTGGTTCAATTTCTGGGAACTACACCCACGACTCCAGCTAGACAACACCCTGTGAAACTGTAGTGTAACTGTAAACCGCAATTGCTCCCATGGTCGCGTTTCCAAAGGGAACCCTGGGTCGTGTGCTACATCTTGTTAATGTCCGGTCAGCGCGGAGGAGTATACGCCTCGTCTTGGCTATGTTACGTGAAATTCTTCGATAATGTACGAGTGTCACTCTAGTTCTTTTACGTGCTATATATTGTGACACATTAACGCGACCGTCAATCAGTAAACAAGGAGACATTGCAAGCTAAAAAATTCTCGACTTTCTTGCTTAACACTTTAGTTACTAAAGATTACAGTATAATAGCAAGATTAAATTCTACTCAAATTCCAGCTCCCTCAGCAAATTATAGAAAGAGAAACTCAGCTTTCCTCTTCACAAGTAAGTTAAGAAGAACATAAGTTCGTTAATAGCCAAAAGAAATTAAACGCATGCAAATTGGTATTTTCCATTTTGCATTTTCCAATCCTATCCTCCTTCAACTTTCATCTACTGAATATAGTTATGTTCTACAGATATATTTTCATTGTTCTACGATCCAATAGTCGTACAACTCTAATTTGAAGCGAGACATCCAATCCAGTACCGCCACACCTGACCAAATTCCTTGGAGTCGCGAGGCATTTGTCGAAACAAATTATGCCACGTTACTTGTCACAGAAATGATCTTTTAGAACAGGGAAATTCTCGTGCACCTGCAACCCGTAACTGTTATTGTCGATTGAAACAGCTCCATCGAGAGAATACATTCGTTGGCGCGAGCAAAGCGAAAATTACGGCCAGGAAAACGTTTTACGTGTTTACGGGGAGCTTTCGAACGCGGCGTGGACAGGTTCATTGAAAAGAGAGCTTTCGAGAGCGATACGGGATGACGGGGGTGGAGGCGCAGCATGAATTTCTAACGAGGGACCACTCGACGACTTCCTCGGGGAGACGGAGCAACTGGTGAATTTCTCGGCCGTGCTGTTTTCCAAATGAAGCCAATAACGACACGACTGTATCGAATTATACAATGAAGGTATAATTTTGATAAGGAATCCCGAGGATAAGGCTCCCTCTGCGCGTAAATTTCGCTTCATTCTCCGCGCCCCGAAGGTCAGCGAATTCGATGAATTAGCTTCTAGAGTATTTGAAATTGGGGATGCTGTGCTTCGATATAAAAATAATTGAAATTTATTGTTTCTGTATACATAGATTTTATTGGCAATAAATGCCTTCATGTATTCTCTGCCATTTCCTATAAACACTGCTATATAATCGAACGTGGTGAACAATGTGGGTGACTGATAAATTCTACCAATATTCCCTGAAAAGAACTCCTCTGGCTCCACTTCCGACACGTAGCTCTCAGTCGTTAAATAATCGAAATAGGGCACGATTAAATACACCACCTCTTTCAGCTGCCACGACAATGGCCGTGTTTCTATTCGACAGAACGTGCTCAACAGTGCCAAAACTGGGGCATCCTAGTTGAAAGGGTTAAGCAGCGCAGTAGTGAACGTCGCCGAGCGAACAATGAATTTCAATTTCACGTTGTTTACGAGCCCATCCCCGCCGGTTTCTTAATGCTCTTTGAGGGAACTCGGGTGAAGAATGGTTACCATTGGACGTTTACTGAAATCTGCGTGCGCCGAAAGTAGTCCGGTTAAAAGAAGCGCTTTCTTCGCGCTGCTGAATTCCCAACGGAGACGGTCTTTCACCGAGAAGAAGAACGGAACACGCTGTTGGACACTTCTTGCCTTTTGTCCGCGCGGATTCATTGGGACGACGCAGCGAGAAGAATAATTAACGGGACTCCGGGAAAAAGTAATTTATTTACTTCGCTCTTAATTTATTCGTGTCACGCAATTAAGAATTCTTTTCTTCCTTCAATCGTTTGTCTTTCCTGTTACACTAACAGGGGGAGGGGGGTTCGTTTATAATTCCGGAGAATATTAAACGTTACTTTGGTGCCCTTCAATAGATACAGTTGCAAAGAATTCTGTAGCAACGGAGACTGTGAAGAATTGAATTTCTTGGATTTCAAAGAAGTCGCGAAGTTCTAAGGATTGTCGCGGAAGTCATTTGCTCATGCTTATTTTGCTAGACTCTTTATATAACTTCAATACCAATGAGATATGTATATATTCTGAAGTCCAATAAATAGCACAACTTTCACTCTGCCAAAAAGAATCACAAAAACGCCAACCCCATTACTACCTACTTCGAATGCCACAGAAACATCGTTCACCATAAAACTCACTTTACCAAGCCCCACAAAAATTCAATTTCGTTTTTCTAAACACCCAAGGAGAACAGAGAATGAAAACCCGCGATCCTCTCAAAGCTAATGCAAGGGGGTATTAATGAACAAGCTTTCACAAATAATCGGCTTACATGAAAGCGTTATTTGCAAGCCTGATACCAGAGGGCATTCCCTCGCAGACAGCCGCAGACTGTTTCCATTTTGCAAGCCAACATCTGCCCTCTTTCCGCGCCGGTAAGGAGGAAGGAAAAAGCTTATCAAAGGAGATAATGGAGCCCTCCTTTCCATTGACTTGATAATGCGCAGCCTGTTTATTTTTACCCTTCCGCGCGTCAGTTGTCGACGAAGCAACCCCATGTAAATGCACCCCTTGCTCCCGCTATCCCCGCATAACTGCCGCCACCCCCTCGTCTTCCGTGCCACGCGAAATGCCATGACCTTTCGAACTCCCACAATCGCCCACGAGTTTGGCCGTTAAGCTTCAAGCTTCGTTCCGGCGCTATATTCAGCTGGGTGCACACGGCCGGCATTAACCCCTGCGAGATCGTTTCGCTGATGGAACGACCCTACGGGCCAAAACTGAATATATTGGACGGTGGCTAGTAAATTCTCTGATAGTTTGATTCGTGGGACCGCGATGCATTAGAATTTTATTGGTTCCAAGGAAGGTGTGCACAGGTTTATTCCGGGGGATGTTGGTGGTTTGTAAAACAGACGTCGGGGTTGTTCGGGAAGTAAGAATTTAAGAATCGTATGCACTCGATGTGATATGGAAATTCATAATTCATTAAAACTGCGTGGAGTCGGTGCACTTAGAGGAAATCTTAGAGAAATCAGAAAATGAACGGTATTGAAAGAGGTGGAAATGGGAGAGGAATATTAAAATTGAAGATCTCTACTACAATCTTGTGTGCATTATGGAAATTAACGGTGGATACCTGTGACTTCATCCAGAGCCAAGTATTTCCACAAATAAGGGACCAAGTTCGTGCGTCTCTATTCACCCTCTCGTGACGTGGCTGTAAGAAATTAGCTATATGTATACAAATTCATGCACACGACTATTCCCATGAATAATTCATGTCTACCCTCACATTTCCTTTCACTACCTGTCCTAGAATTATCTTGCAGTACGAGCAGACAATAAGTACAGTTTGCAACGTATCTCCTAAACAAACGGAGCGAACTTACACTTAGAAGTAATTCAAGATTCAAGGCAGAATCACGAAAGCTTGGAAAACTTCTCTTATTTTTTCATGCTTCCCATAAAAATTCAGACTCTATTTAAAAAATCGGAAATTATTTAGTATTTATGTGTACAAAAAAAAATAGAGCTCACGTTCAAAATCAAGATTCTCCATTCTATTTAAAAAGAGTCCTTTCATATTTTTATATTAATAAATTGAGTTTAATAAGATCCGTAAAGCTTCTCCTCCGCGGGGTAACAACCCTTGACTTCTATACGCGCTCGGATGAATTCATAACCGAGATGGGAACTTAAAATTGAAGAGCTCCTCCTCTGAGGATTATCCGCGGCTTCTTAGGTTATTAATCCAGGATATGACGAGAATGAATCTTCGATTATCCTTGATTTATACGTATACCACGTTTTTCTGAGATTTTTCTACGAAATTTCCTCCCTTGAAGATCTTACAGAATCATAAAATTTAAAGTTTCAGACTTCTGAGTTTAGGTAAGACTAACACTCGCCAATTTTTGAAACCCTTACCGGTGACGTGCAGTCTGCAAAACTCTTCAGTATTATTTTTCCTATATAAACATTCTTTTCATTCGAAAATTTCAGTATATTTTAAAAATAATGTCAAATTATTAAAGATGAGTCTGTGAGACTCCACGTCACCGTTTATGTAATAAAGTAGAACATCACTGGTTAACAGTTCAACCTCAAGTTTGATAAATATCATCCCTTTTCCTTTAAATTTATTTACAAACCTAAGTCTCCTGTCGAGACCCTTCTCCTATCTTTTCAATGTAAAAAGAAGTCAAGATATTAAATCAGTTTCTTGTCTATAGGATTTTTCTCGAGACCGTCCTCAACAAATAAAGGAAAGCGGTTTGCTGGCGAATTAAATTCGATAAACACTCGTCAACTCTTAATCGAGTTTCCTGTCCAGAGAATATTTCCAGCAAGCAATCACCACGAAATACTATTATACATATTATAATAAAATACAAAGTAGATACAAATATTTCAACCCCTTCCAAAATCAACATGCCTAAGTTTCCAGCATTCATGTCATATCTAATAAGCAGTCAAACACGTTACCACCTCTGTCCCCCAAGAACAGTAGGTAGAAAGGAAAATTGGTAGACACGCGAACACGTATCTTCAAGGTCCACAAACATTTACTCAACCCCCGTCGAGCCCAAGAAAATTCAGGAATCCGCCTAGTAGCCTCCTTCCACGCTTCTCAAGAGTGATTCGAGTGGCAAAAGGGGTTGAAAGGTTCGCGAAAAGGCAGAGCCGATTTATCCGCCCGGGGTAGCGTTCCTTCCTCCGAATCCTCGCAGGATTTCCTTCGCGACGAGACTCTGTGATCCTATCTCCAGCACCTCGAGCCACCGTGGAGGACGCGCAAGAGGGAGGGAAGAGGAAGGAAGAGCTTTACGCCTGTGTGTGGTGGCAGGAAATGCGTTCTACAGTCCGGGCCTTGCAAGCTCGCCTGTACCTTTCGAGAAAAAGGGGATATCGACTCGCAGGAAGGGGATAAGGGTCGACAGGGAAGCAGATGAACAGGCACTTTCGCCTCCTCGGCCAAGATAGACGAGGCTGGATCGACTGGCCTCGCCAAATCTCGAGCCTTGGATCGTCTGGCGGCAAGTAAGACACCTTGTTCTGGGAAAATACGTGCCCAATGGCTGAATGGAGGAAGCTGCTCCTTGGCCAGATGCTCTCCTTGGCCAACGAGTCCACTTTCAAATGGAATCTGTGCAGAGTGGTCGGTGGACCTTGAAACGAAATCTTAAAATTATTTTCGCGGTTCCTCTGAAGAATTCAAACTCACGTGTGTGCACTTTTTTAACATCGTACGAACGAATAAATTTCTGAGATAGAAGGAAAAGAAAACTTGCAGCATCAAGTCCACCTTCAACCACCAGGGCTACATACATGTAAACCAGTATGGCAGTGCCGAAATATAGTAGATCGAATCACGTTCGCCGAATCAGGGGACCAGGATCGCGGTTAAGCAATCTTTTTAAAAGCCAGGCCTCCGTTAAATAGCCGGTCAAAGATCCCAGCGATACCTCCTTAACCAGACACCAAAGAGGAGTCAGGGCCTCGGGTCCACGCAGATGCGAGAGTCGCAGATGAATCAAAGGGGGTCTACACGGGCAAAGACAGATAGGGAGCGAACTACGAGCAGCGCGCGGAAAGGGAGAAAGGGGGAAGCGAGACGGCTAGATTTAATCGCGCCTACCCTATTCCTCTCACGTCTTTAAAGGGAGGCGCCGGGAAGGGAGACGGGCCGGGAGGGGCAGGGGAAAGGGGATGCAATTTAATACAGAGGACCCATTCGTTCGCCCCCGGGGGAAGGACCCCGTGGAGGAGAGGTTGCATTTTTTACTCGCTTGCCGTTTGTCTTGTACGTGACGAGTATGAAAGCATCGAATCCAAAGAATCCAGAGGTGGAAAGGAAGCGTTGACGGTGCGGGGGGAATATCGCGCACTTGAACCAAGATATATGCATGCATCATTCTTTCCCCTGGAGCTTGGTAGTTCTCTTCAGGAGAACTTTTGAGAAATTTATAGAGTTCGTGTATTTTGGGGGAATATGTGAGGGGTAGCAGAGTTGGGAATACATAAGTTGCTCGAGATGTTGAACGAAAAATTCAGGAAATGTGTTAACCCTAGGCAGGTCGTGGCTGGGTCAGTTTAGACTCGTGCACGACTTTCTTTCTTTTTCTACCACTTGGGATAGGAGATGAATCAAATCGTAGCAAGAGGTATTTAGAATTCTAGAATCTACAGCAGTGCAACCTTAGATATTTATTTAATAAAAACAATTGGCGACTTGAGTCAGTCAATGAGTTAGCTTTTTTTTGAGAATGTGGGTCGAAATAGATATAGACTTTAAGATATAATATACTGTGGTGTTATAATTTTTTAGATATAATATACTGAAGCTTTCACTCTTTGGAGAAAATGTATCTCGTGTATGGTACTTGAGGTTATTTAATACTGACTATTGGTAAAATTCATGACCACTCTGTGGATTTATAGGGCTTAGTGTCTTACGCTATGGGTGTTCGTTTAGATAGTGTCTCATGTCCCCTGTTTTCAGCGATGAATTATGAGTAAACGTTCACACATGAGGACAAATAAGAATCCAGTATAGATTCTGTAATATCGTTAAGGAGGGCATTAATGATTTAATACCAGAATCACCTTCATTATTAATAATCCAGAGTCTAGACTCAAGTCCATAAAAGACAGATGATAAAATGGTAGACCTGCATATCCAAACATGAACTACAATTAAAAAAAGAAAGAAATAAGTAACACAATCTTCTTTTAGCCTCCTTTAACTCAAATTAAATAGCCCAGATTGCTTCTCTGATAAAAATAAGGAGGGTGTACAACCGTAACTCATTGTCAGTGCACCTGACAAGAAATAAACCGTGTAATCAGTTGAACCGAAGTTGCACAAGGTACCGTACCATTTGTTTGTGAATCCAAGTGGCAGAAAGGAGACACGGGTATCCAGGACTGTGCAAAAGAAGAGCGAAGCTAGCCTCTGAATATTCCCGACAAGTTACTGTACAGCAGTGAAAAATGGACAGCTCGAGGGCTTTGGGAGAGCAACGATTGGTCGAGGAAAGGAAGAAGCTGTCCTTGAGTGCATCGGGGGAGCCGTTATCCAGGGATGAAAGCGCAGGATGTGTACTCTCTCTCGCGGCACCCCGTGCATAATTTATCACCGGGGTGGATCAAATTCGGTGGCGCGTATCGAAGTGTCTGGGGCCACGATAAGTCGTAATAATTTACGGTCAAAAGTTCCCTGGCGAAAGTAATCCGCGAGGATTCCAACCCCGTCAGGTATTAAAGGTATTAACTTTCCTCCCTGTTATAATCGCTTTCGCGCGTTGCGCTCCAACTTTGGCCCGAGTTCGTTAACTTCTCTGTGCATGGAAGTTTGATGACTGATTGTGATAAACATCTTTACGTATTTTCGACAACTTTGGAAAATTATTAGGGTATTTTTTAATATACTGCTCTCTGAAGAAGAAATTGACGATGAAAGATAATCGATTGGTGGGAATTATGAAGTACAATTGCAGTTTATAAGAAACTTGGAACAATCGAATGCTAAGCGTAGTAATAAAATTGAGAATTTAATAACATTTGTTATTCTGTTAACGTCACTTGATGCCATTAAAATGGAAAATTGTAGATTATTCCCACAAGTTCTTGTGGATACTATATGAACAAATTCATGGACTCATTTTTTAAATTACACTAATTAAATAACGACTAATTCGACAGTGGTTCACTTTACATAGAAACCATTATTCGTTCAATCTTACAGGAATAGAAGCATGAGGAGTTACGTTTGATCTGCCTTCAGGAGCTTAGCCACTAATGGACCCAGGCAAGAAAATCCCTCTTATCCACGACGTTATCGAACCCCGTGAGCCGTAATGAAAGTAAAATCCCTAGGAATCACGAAGAAACCTCACAGTTGCCTCGCTTCAATACCACAAGCTTTTCATGCGTCTAGAAATCGACACTGTTTTCCTTTTCCCGCGGAAACAATGTCCCCCAGCTTCGCCTCTTATCATCTTAATGCACGCCGAGGGAAGTCCTTAGCATGCGCCAAGATAATGAAATTCCCATCGGACTCGAAAGGTCAACTTGCTTTCCAGGTGCTCAGATACTGCGGGGTCTCGTTCATCGATTACCATTAAATTCGTAATGCGTAAACTTGCCGCAAACAGCTTCGTTCGTATCTTAACCACGTGGTTTGTCGACCACTGTGCTTGCCAATGGAACATTATGAGTCGAAGGTGCGTTTAACCGAAGCATCTAACTATAATGGCAACTGATAAACCTGAAACTTATGCTTCGATGTAACTACTATACTATCTCACAGAAAATACGAAAATTAGAAACGAACAAAATGTGGCAAACACCGAAATTTAAAATTTTCTCAAAAACAAAGCCCTATTTACAGAAATTTTAGACTATCGACTTATATTTTCATTAGGAATCATTAAGTAAGTTGTCTTGCACGCCAACAATATTTAATCAGTTCTTCTTTAAAGATACATCCTCCATCATTTATTTTCCACTTCGCGCACAGCCCGATTATCAATCTTTTTAACCCCCGCCGAAGCTGGCCGTGTTCCGCGGCATTTCTCAAAAACAATACAGAGGATCATCATTATTTGTCAGCAACGCCTGTACTCAATACACGGTGTCTGTATCAAACGCGTGCCCGCTCCATTATTCGTCCACCATTGTTTGTCCCTTTGTCCACGTCTCAGTTTTTCCCCCGATTTCCCGAATGTCTCGCGCGTTCCCAGCAACCCCCGGCGCCCTCTACGCAACGGCTGAGCCCTTGTTATTACTAAATCAAGACCAGCGCCAGCCCTCTTTCAGCCTGTCCCGGCTCACGTCCTTTTCCTCCTTCCGTGTAATCACATTCGAGGGGTCTAGGAACACGAGACCCTTCGTTACTCGACGCTGAACCGCCCTCAAGGAATAGGGTTAACGGCCGTAGTGCTTTTTTTAACCCTCCCGGGCCTCTGAAACGGTTCCTCGCTTCTTCCGGATGGAATTTAGTCGGCAAGTAGAGGAAACCCGTGCACGATCAGCCGTACTGTTATTGCTGCGTACACACGCGCTGACTGGTTTTCGCGATCGAGACACGCGATTTTTCCTCGCGTTGCAGGTTTAATGACTGCAATTTTTGTAACATTATTGCATTGGTTTTTCTTCTTCTATGTGAATTCCTTTGTTTGGGGTGTAGAGGTAGTGTAGCAAAGTACTTTACAATATTCTGCTGAATATATAATTTCTATTCTATCCCAAGAATTAACATTTGACTTTCTCACTGTTTAATTACTTCTGACTCTGCAATGAATCTTCTTATTTTCCTAGTTTTACGGTACCTTCCTACTCCAAGCCAACATCAAACAAATTTAAATATAATACGGAAATTGAGGCGTTTATGTTTCAGTATCATTATTCATCCCCATAATTGCTGGCAAACGCATCGAATTATTACATCATCCCCCCGGGGAGCACAAACGAATCCCTTTGTTCCGCGGGACCATTTATCACTGGCCCTTCGATCAAAGCCAATCCCTAACTTAAAGATCCATCGGTGGACCGTTCCCTTTGCAGAGGAAACCTTTACTTTATCCCAGAAAAATTGGAGGAAAGGAATATTGTAGACGGACGACTGGTCTTCCGCTTGCGGATCCGTCATTGATACTATAATGAGGAAAATTTCTCTTTCACCGACGGGGAAAAAAGCCCTCGAGCCGACCTGGGATGGTTATTATGCACACAGAGGGTGTACGAATAAATTCAAGGAGTCCTCTCATGCGAAACACGAGTGGCGACGCGGGGTTTCCGCAGCCAGGTACCACAGATTTCGCAGACCGCCTTAAACATGTAATGGCTACCACTTACACGGGCCAAGTCGTGTAACTACCAAGGACTCGAATCCGCGGAACACGAGGGCTTTCAGAAATATAGCGTGCATTTCTCGGAGCCTTCGTAAGGACCCTGAGATCGAATGGAGAATTGGAAGTAATCATAAACATGTTCTAGGTCAACGTAATAACTGTTTCACCCCTATTAGTTCCTTAGTACCTTTGCTTTGTGAATTCAATGTGTTAGTAGGCGTAAATAACTGTTATAACAGTGGTATTCCACTTTATGGTACATGCACTAATATACCTATAGCATAATCGAATTTTTTCTATTATAAATACAATGAAGTATTTTATGCTAAAATATCACAGCGCACCATAAGAAAATGTGAAAGAAATTGCTTTTAAAAAAGTATAAAAACTTGTATAAAATTAAGTAAACTAGAAAATTGAAAATTTTATAGGTATCCAAATTTCTGTAGTTACTTTATTTCCTCTAGTTCTATGTAGCTCACAGCCCTTCGGTGTCTACAATGAAATTACTGACAATACTAGTCTACTTTGCCTAACAAAGAAGGCACCCAAGAAGTAGCTTTCAGGGAGAAATCGAAGAATAGGAAGAAGGGTCCACGGAGACTCTTTCACACCAGGGTAATTGCGTCCAAGGGACTCCACTAGTGGACTCTTAAAATTAGCTAATCCTGAAGGGGAGTTGCTTTCGAGCAATGTAATAAGTAGAATTCTCATTCTTGGTGCTTTCAGAGACGGAGAAAAAGAAGTGTAAGTCTGGGACACGACGCGCGACGTCGACTACACTTAAGGGATCTTACGAACGACCAAAATGGATACGGAACGGGAGATCTTCGCCGTTCTCGAGCTTCTACGTTCGTTCGTTTCACGGGCAACTATGCACGGCCCAGGAGAACCACGGTTTTACGAATAAAACAGCACGACGGAGAGGAAACTGCGGAATTAAACGTGTCAACGAACAGATATTTATAAAGACACCTAGGGGGGAAGAAAATTGCCTCGGAGTCTTGCATCGTTTTAATGAAACCCTCAGTTTGTCGAAATGAAATTTTCCAAATTTAATAGATTACACAACATTGAAATGAAAATACTTGAAATTTGGGGTACCTAGAGGATGAAGAACACTTTTTTATTTGTTCTCTATTCAAATTAGATAAGAGTGAGTGAATATACTACTGAACACTGTGAAACCTCTTTCGCACTGCCTGGAAGAAAATGATTCCCCAAATTATCCAAGTTTCGTATTCCTACGCAATTTTAGAGGTATCGCGTTTTTCCTCTTTTTAATATAAGGTGCGAGGTAGAGCAAAACTTTAAATATAAGAATTGTTCAGTTCTTTATGCTTTATCACACTGCCAAAGGAAAAATAAAGTTACATTTAAAAAAATGCGATAACTTTAATGGCTAATTTCATCCCTTCATTTCCCCACCCACCTTTTCTTCGAACATTTCCTTCTTAGATTCAAATCTACAAGTCCTTTCCTTCGAAATCAAATTTGTAGCCTACGAGTATCCACCTTCGCTTCTCAAACATGGCAGTCTAAAAAAACATCGGTGTTGCAGGCGCGCTGAAACTGCAGACCGTGCTTCGACGCTTCGCGTCTGAGTAAACACTTCATACATATTTGAGAAGTAGCCTTAGCAGGGAAAAAAAGAACGAATGCACCGGCGCAAGAAACTTTTTTCTTTAT
This sequence comes from Andrena flavipes, assembly GCA_963971345.1. Taxonomy (NCBI): domain Eukaryota; kingdom Metazoa; phylum Arthropoda; class Insecta; order Hymenoptera; family Andrenidae; genus Andrena; species Andrena flavipes. The sequence continues at coordinate 48,245,968 of OZ020482.1, forward strand.
ACCTACCCATGGGTAATATCGACTGTAAAAAAGATACCATCAACTTTTACCACCGTGCCGCGTAGCTTGCAGCGATCGTGGCGAAGATGCAAGGGGCTTCATAGTTCATAAACTGCTGGAAATACAAGGGCAAGGGACGAATAAAAACATACCGGAGGTAGAGCGGCAGCTGGGGCAAAAGTGGGAATGGAAGTCGCGGTAACTCCGTCGGAAAGTTATTAGTTAAGTAAGCTTTCAAGGGAAATCCTAGAGCGCCCGCCCCCCGAGACCATGGGGGGCACAGCTTCTGGCAAAAGTTCACGACGAAACTTCGATTGAGTTTCTTTTAGTCCCGATTCGCAGCGGACCGTGTTACATTCCGCGGAGTGCAATGATTCGCGATACACACGCTGCAATAACGTAAACGTTCGATGCCCAGCCGCCCCCTCGAGTGTACGAACGCGGAGCATCGACGATCGTGGTCTCTGGAAATGTATATTTTCGCGCCCGGAGGAATGTTTTTCTTCATTTCTGTGGAATCAAGGGGGTGGTAGCTGGAACAAGTCTGAGCAAAGTTCGGTGCTGTTTGAATTTAAGTTTGAAGAAGTTGAATTTGTGGAGACGAGCAGTCCTCTTCGAAGGAGCAAATGAATAGTCTAAATGAATTAGTTGCCCTGGTAGCGCAGTGGAGAAGGAAGATAATTATAATATACTTGGAGAAACAAATTCGAGACGCTTTATTAATACTAAATACCTCGTAAATAATTGATCATCTACGTTCAGAACTAACTATCATTTGTTCCTCTAACTGAAGCTTTTGAGCAAGATCTTGTCAAAAAATCTAAGTTACGCTTGAGGGGCCTTTCTGTTAGCGAACTCTTGGGGATTCGACCACAATCTCACCAGATATTCGCAGCAGCCGTAGTTTTGGTTAGAAGTCCAAAGTCTTGAAAGCGTTTGAGCACACACAAACGACAGAGTAGAGGGGTATAAACTTTCTAATCGAATTATAGGGTAGACGCCCCTTTGCCATTCCAACCGTACACGATCAAACAAGACAGACCCCTTTTGCAGCGCGCTTGCATTGTGCACGCGTGTAAACGCGATAAAACGCGGGATTCCTGTGAACGCGTAGAAACGCCGATACCCAACAACTTCAAGTTTACCCAGTTGGGCTTGTGTTTGCGCGTTAAATATAACTAGGCACCGCAATCACTACTGTTACAACGTCGTTTAGAAAATTAATTTGAAACGGAGTTTCTCCAACTGCGGTTCGCGGACTTCTGCGCGCTCGCGAATTCTGTGCAAGGAGTTTAGATTGAATTCAACGGAGCTCAAATGTAACGTGGATTTTCCTTCGCAAGAGTTGGTTGTTAGTGATGGGACTGATACCGTATCGAGACATATCTATACCGTTCTATAAATTTCGATCTACCTTCGATAAAATTGAAGGTATCAAAAAGAATCAATATTTCTTTCTCCACTAATTTGAAAATACCCACAACTTTCTATTCTTCTTATCTACAACTACGTTACACAAATGATAAAAAAATTCTTCTATTCACTTCTCAACCTTTCTAGACTCCCCAAATGCCCCCTTTCACTGCCCACCTAAAATTCGCAAACTAATCCCCCCAAGCGGAAAAACGCGACGAAAGTCTCGAACAACAAACAGATTTGCCACGAGCAAGGAGCGTTTCTCGAGTAACGGTGACGTGATCCTCTCCAATATCTCTTCTTACGACCTACACGCGTACGAGATGCGTCTTAATAAAAAGAGGGTTGCTAGCTAATCCAGCGGAATTGGGGGAGGCCTCCCTATCGGAGCCGAGGGTAAAGAGATAGAACGTGCACTCACAGCCATGTCCTCGCTCCTGTAAGCCGTGAGGGTCTGCTCGTCCTGCAGGAGGACGCAGTAACAAGGCTCCCAGCATGCCTCTCCAGCAGCCTCGCCAACGCAGCATTCGGCCTCTGCAAAAGAGAAAGATTTGTCCTGGGTGAGTAAGCTCGCGATCGGACGGCGGCCATTGTTACCTGGCCTGTCCTAGGAGGATGAGGCAGCGACAATAAGAATAATAGAGGAGGGTGGCGGGCGTCAATTATCCCCATGAAAGCGCGCAACAGGAAGCGCAACGCGATTTCTGCAGGGCCCCCCTGGGCAACGTTCGATAGCGATCGATAATTCTCGCGTGCTCCCGAGACGCTGAGATACGTCGCGCGAGGGTGCATCCGAGTTACGACTCATCGTCGCCGGGCAGGGGATTACTCTTAAGCCGGGTGCACGCTTCCCTGTGCGTGCAGATAGATTTCTTTGTAATGGTTTAGTTCGACGTCTGCTTTGAATGATAGGAAATGATGTAATAATGTGATGGTTAGTAGGTAGGTATGGTACAGTGAAATGTTGTATTGTTGTTACTAAATTTTTAGATTACATTTATGCTAAATGTAAGTTCTTGTTTGTTCGTTTAGGTAAAGAGTTTCCATGTAGAATCAATGTCTGACATCCTTGTTAGTTTTTCAGCGCAGCATCTCGAATCGTCAAATGGGGTAACTTTGACCACAAAACTAGATTTTAAAATAAATTTCTCTAGCATCTATCGTATAACAGGTATTACTCGCAAACAAAGTGCCTTGGGTAGCTTTAATTGCCTACATCAAGATGCAATTTGTCTGAGAATAATAACTGTTAATAATAATTTGCAAGTTGTGTTTTCTACCACCCCTTTGTAGATTAAAGTAGATTAAAAATACACAAGTAAAATTGCGAACTAAGTAATTCAGAGGACAAGTGCAGTGTAGCTAAATGAAGCTAACTATTGATCTAAGAGCCTCATTAAACAAGAAATTCCTTTGACGTTTAACAAATACACAGACAAAATGTATAAGAAAACGCGCTAATCGATATCAAATACAATCCCAGCGCGATTATCTCGCAATCTACGTGCACGTGTCAACGATTAGTGTCCCTATCCTCGGTGACATTACTCGACTCGTGGCACTTGGAACGATCAAGGGCTCGACCATGCACAGGGACCAAGGGGCGACCGTCGTCATCTGGAAAGCGTGCCCCCCACAGTCCACTAAATTAATTACCTAATTTCGAAATCGCCCAGACCTCTGGGCGACGCTACTCCTACGCAACTGGTAGCCATCACGCCTAATTTGCGCTAGCGCGATCTTAATGAAATTTATCAAGCTATTAATTACGAACTTCGCTTGGCGTTTCAAAAATTAATTGAAACCCCAAGCGACGACCGTGGGATAAAAGTTTCATCGGGTTCACTGAAAGGACGCCCACGCTCTGCAACAGCCACGAGAATTTAGTTAGTCTTTACGACGGGGATAATGGACGTTCGATAAATCATCCGACTAACCCACTATCCCACGAATCCTGACCGCCCGCCTACGTTTGATCGTTCCATCGGTGAAACGCTTGATTTGTCGGATGTTATGGTGGACTGGCCGTAACGAAAGATTACTTTTCTGCTGGGTAAAGAGAGAATAAAGTGGTTTTTTATAAGAAAACCTTCTGTAATAACGTTTCATTGGGGTATAAGAAGATAACAGAGTTGTAAGACGCTGTACCCACGATAAACGAACAGAGACGCTCATTAATCCCAAGGAAGATAACGTTGCTTGATGTCTATTTACTGTCCAATATTTCAGAAAGGTAGACTGAGGGATAGGTACTCTCCATGGAGGCATAAACATTTCACCGAGTCGAGTTTGGGATCCCTGCGCGAGTAGGGAACAGTTCGGATGGTTTTTAAATCTCCTTCCTGACAGCAGAAGAGCCTCGCGAAAGTTACAGCTACGAAATTACAAGGCACGTGCACAACGATCCCATTGTTCCCTATCCGTTGGCCGCTGGAAAAGTAATTTCGACGTCGAACGATTGCGTAACGCAAACACGTTTGGTGGTGACCCGAGTATGTTGCAGAACGTATTGCTACGTCGCGATTTCTAAATGTCGTGAAACGTTTTACAGGCGTGTTAAATTTGGAGAACCAGTTAAAAATGTGATATTAATATTTTTCGATCTACAGAGGAAACACACAATCAGAATAAACGCTTTTTAAATGAAATATATAAGAGGAACTCATGAGTAAATAAATCAACCTAATTCTCGGCATATTCAAAAAGGTCTCCAAATATTAAATCTACAGGTCACTCGATGGCTCTAAAATTTCTTTCTGTTCCAAATATCAGAATGGCAACAAATCTCCGGACTTACAACCAAATAAATCGAGTTCCAAATCCTCCAAGGGGCAATTCTCGTTCCTACAAAATTGGCGGATGGAACTGAAATGTATGATTTCCTACCAACGCTAATTTCCTCGTGAAAAAGTAACTTCCCTGCACATCGCCGGTGCAAGGGCTAAACAAATATCGATTCGACGTTCCAGACGCGGCAAAACTGTTTCTCCCACGGAGTGCTGGCGCACGAACGGCGGATTACAACCGCAGCCGCACGTGTGGTAGCATGGATGCGTAAGCGAACAGTGTGAAAGAAACACCCTCGAATCTGTGGGGCCGAGCAGAATTTCGCGACACCGAGCCACGACCTTGCTTGGCTTCAATGGAAACCTTGCCGCTAGAATCTGAGCAAATGAAGAATGTAGCATCCAAGGGATTAAGTCTTCAGCGAGTCACACTCGCGCGAAGAAGGGTGCGTTTCAACGTCTACCATTCAGGAATAAGTAAATAAGCCCCGCTTATTAAAGGTTAATGAAGTCAAAAAACTTCTCTTCAGCAAGGGAAAAGGAAGTTGAGGCTGTAGAAACTGCTGCGTCACAGATTAAAAACGTTCTGGGGTTTTCTTCGTGGTACGAAGAATATGTCTACGGATGGATCATTAAGTTGATGTGTGCTTTTAGCAGAGAACAGTCGTTGAGTCTACAGTAATTAGAGGAGTCTACGAATTTTTAGAATTGTGCAATTAGCAAGTACTTAAAAGTTTCTATTATATCCCAAGATAGATATCCTAGGAACTAAGGAAAAAGTTTTTAAGGAAATTCGAAATTTACTTACACGTGGAATCAACTCAAGAAAAGTCGAAACAATTCGTTTATCTATTTCGTATTTATCAGAAAGCTCTTCACAGCCTTCACTCACGTATTCCAAGCTCCATGCAACACTCCCCTTCGCAATTTGCATATATTAGAAACCAATTTGTGCCAAACTTTCTCACCATCCACCGAACTTTCTTCCCTGCGCCTGAACTTGGAACGCGACAAGAGCAAAGTTTCCTCCAAATGTATCACCGTTTCATTGCAGACTCACGATCCCCGAGGCGACGTAAATTTCGACCATCCCGTTACGTCGTATACCATCTCGCTATATTACACCTTCGATTCGGTGGATATTGAAAAATGTACCGCGTGCCTGGTTCAAAGGGGAATGAACGAGAAACTCTCGTGCTCCCCTCGAGATATAGGGGAACCTGGAGCACTTAAAGTTTAATAACACACAAAAATAACAGACACAAGCCTTTTAATTTTTGCCATATTTTATCGTGCACTTTTATTTTCTAAAATCCATGATAAAAAAGCTGTCACTTTAGGATGACATATAATTCTTTTACACCCTGTACATAACAATATTTCTTTGCCCCGATATCCTCTACCCCCAGCAGCATCGCGATTTATCGATCTAACCTATCGATAAATTTTCTTCCCCTTTCGACGACCAGTCTGCGTATCCCTAATGCGTTCTAAAGGCCAGCGATACGTATTATTTTTGCGTTTCCGCTCGCAGACTCGTTTTTAAGGGTTCTCCCCGTCTTAACCCACCTCCCCTCCCCTGTGCAACGCCTACAAACCTCTTCCTTATCGGTGAACATCCTTTTTACATTCCTCCCAACAACGAGTTACCGGCATCTTAAAGGGTCTAAGGCCGACATTTCCATTTTCCCGCTGAATACCATCGCCGCGTTTCGTTTTTACACCGAGTCCCCGTTATTCGCTTTCCTCGCCAGCGAAAGGTTTTAACGCGAGCTTCCCAGCGCGTTTAGAAACAGGGCTCCGCAGCTCGCATTCCCTTCTCCCCCTTTTTCTGTCTAAAAGTTGCTTCTATGAAACGCAAGGAGCAGGTACTGAATGACTTGGCGCGCGAATGAATGTCAGTTGGGAACAGGTAGGTATGTATTTGAAATTTCGTTGCCGTCGGGATGAAAGGTGGTTTTCGAAACGGGGTATTTTGAGGAAAATACGGAAAGAAAATTGAAATGTACGATGCCAGTTTGGTGGGATCTCTGATGGCCCCGAAGAGATCAATATTAGCGTAATTCGAAACTTCTCTTATCAGAACAATTTCATAAAAATGGAGATTCTGCTTCTCGAAATGGATCCTCACAATGGCGGAAATGTAAACACTGGTAAACCAGAGGGACGTGTACACCGCTAATGAAACTCAACCCCCGCATCAAACAAATGAAAACATTCATAGAACCTGACTGGTAAAAGCTTCCCCACTCGAAACAGCCTCCCTATTGTATCCAAAATATACGTTTCAATAAAAAAAGCATCCTCCCATATAACAGAGAAGCATGTACCAGAGCAAGAATAACAAACAGTGATTTTTACATGTCCGATACAAAATCCAAGTCATTCTTGCATCCCATTCACTTCTATATCCCAAGTATTTTCAACTACACTCTCCCAAAACTCTGTAACAGAATATTTACCCGGCCACGTGGCCCTGCTTTCCAGTTTCAGGCACGTCTCAACGAGTCTCCGTCTGAAATGATAATACTTCCCTCTTTTCGCGCGAACTCTCTTCTAGAGGCGCATATTTCTCAATATTGAAATCCACGTCCGCGTTCTTTTTTAGATGGGACGCTCAAAGGCGTCCCGCACCATCTCGAGCCCCCCACGATCGGCAAGCGCATCCCCCTGGGGTGGCACCACCACCCCGAAAGGTGCCTATCTTCATTTCACCCTTTCTTCGCGCGCACCGTCTTTGTGCGGCCACGATGGCCGACCATTCACCGAGAGTGGGGCATAGAAAAGTGCACGCGGTGCATCCATATGCATGGAACCGGCGGAGCAATGAAAGTACGGGGATATGCGCGGCAGACAATGCACAATGCTCACCGATATTGCTGAAGACGAGCGGGGGCCGCGCTCAAACGATCACGATGACGACTGCGGCGTAAGGTCTTTCGGATTCCTGGCCTTTCGCCAGCGTACTCCGAAGTTGCCCTGGTAATATTCGTCTGGGGTCCTTAATCCGCCCCAGAGCCTCTTCCTCAATCATCGACATACCGAAACATGGGCTGCAGGAAGCAGGAATCGAGGCTTCGAGTGGTCGAGAATCAATTTCACGCGGAGGATGTATAGGGGGAGGAATGGGGGTGGGGATTGTTCTGAATGAGATTGATGGAAATGATCGCTTATTGTGGATAATAATTGTGTGGCATGAGCTTGAACGTCGTGTTCGGTTCTAGCGCAATGTTATCTGGAATTTATTTGTGAAACTGTGGAGACTGAGAATAAAAGATTCTTGCGTGAAAGTAGAAATGTTAATACTAGGAAAATATTATTGCAAAATGTGTAGCTCACTATGTTGGGAAATCATTTTATGAAATTATGCGGACTACTTTTTGGAAGTAATACAATACTCTCCAATAATAAATATTTCCAGTATTGAATAATAATATTGTACTTGGATTCTTTGCGAACTGGATAATTGCAAAGGTTTCCATATTGTCTTCATTTTTGTGGAAAAATCTTGTAATTCACCAGCTGTCGTTTTGGACGTTTCACAAGCCATTTGAAGAGAGAAATGTAGTAGGTATACTTTTTAGCAATCATTTACTGGCCACTCCCAGAACTACTGGCAACAAGTTCAATCGTCCTTTAAAATTGATAATATAAAGGCAATTGAACATCGATACAACTTCCTCGACTGATCGCAGCACGCTTTTGTCGACAGTTTCCCGATTCAAGCTGCATCGTAGTAAACAGCAAACCGTCGTCTTAACAACTTCCCCCGGGTGTAATTAACGCGGAACAACTTTGAAAATGACCGAGCAGGTTCCATTCCCTTGGTTCCAGCGGGAGTATCGAAACACGGATGCTATAGCATCGCATTGCATTGTAGGAAAGTTTGAGACGGCACTTTTGAGGGCTCGTGGCAAGTTCCTCGAACTTATAGCTGGACTCGAAGGAGAAACTGTGCACGAAGGAAGAGGAAAAGAACGAAGATGTTTGCACGGGGTGGTGCACAGCTGAACAATCTCGAATTACTGATAAGGTAATCAATTTCTGTGCTGAAAGTATCGACCAATAGGAATAGCAAACGCATTTGATGACAAGGGTGAAAGTAATAACTGTGTTGTAACTACAATCAGTATATACTTGGAGAGTAAATGATTGTCAAACTGAGAAATAAGTCAAAGACTTAACAAAGCCGTGCAAATTATTACACACAGCTTGGTTTCCTGTAAGCAGCTTTCTTCGAGGTATCAAGAGCTTTTCCTCGCTGCACGTAGCGCACTACCAGGTTTCGTGTAACAGTGTAAAATGTGACGCTGCGTGGACCCGGGCAGTCATAAAGACGGAGAAATATTTCTACGCAGAGGCTACGAACCAGGGACCACAACGCGAAATATTATACAGTTCTGTATCGGTAAACGGTAATGGCTTTGGAATAGCGATTCGAGGCTGTCTGCAGACCGCTTTGCATACGAAAGTTATTGCTTTAAATCGACGTGCAATCCTCTGGAGCTGATATTTGGCTTTCCAAGCGCAGTGGAGATCGTTTAACGACACTTTCAGCGGATTTCGCGTGGAAGTGCTCGTGCGGTAGCTAATGCTTTATTACAAAAACACAATAAACAATTTTCAAAGTTCCTCTAACAATATTTGAACGAAATCGAGAGAACTAAATAACAGCTGAAGAGGATACAACTTATTTCATTCACTATTCCGTATATGAAAAATGTTTGTTGTAGAAGATTGTGTAGCAGAAAAATTTGAATGATAAAATTGTCGAATTTTGTAAGATGAATATTTCTGAATATCTCAACACTGCTTTCAAATATCTAAATATCAGAATGATATTTAAACGGAGGAAAGAGAAAAGGTAGAGCAGAAATGTATTCGAAACATTATACAACGTCACGTACGTTTCCATCTCAGACCCACGTACCATTTTCTTCTCGCAGAATTCGACTATTTCATTTCATTTTTATCTTCACACGTGAACGGTTCCGCGTAACACGCATAGCATTCCTACAGGAGTGTCAGACTGCTCGCAATAAATTCCAATTTGTTGCCTTTTTATTCCCGTCTCACGAAATCCAATACATTTCTGACGTTTTTGTAATACGAAGGTTAGACTGAACAATTGTATTTTCTCAAATGTATCGTCCAGTTCTTCTCATCTTCCATTTTCAAACATAAGTGCCCGCAATTTCTGTCTCGGTGATCGATGGAACTTGCGGGAACGTGAGATTGGTGATCAAATACGCCTCTGTTGCATTAATTTCCTAATATTATTAAGGTGGTAAAGAACTTGTGCACAGAAGGCAGCTAATCGAAAATTAATTTTGCAGTAGAAATAACAACAGCTAACACCCATCAGAAAACTACTCTTTAACAGTCGTTATCACAGTGTTACTTCACTATTCGACAGCAATTCAATAAAAAATCGAAATTCGAATACCAACAGTGTCCATAATAATTCGCTCGAATAAGCCATTGCAAATTCGAGCAATCTGTCCATAATCCCATCCAACTCGTAACTCTAGCCTAATCACACGAGGTTATTATTCCAATTATTCCAACCCCACATCACCCACCATAGCCAAAACTACTTTCCCCAAAAGTCTCCCCAAAAAATCCCCTATAAATCTGAAGAAGTGCAGAAAGACACAGAAAGGGCGCGAGCTGGAGAACAGGTGAGAGGTCCTTCGTCCCAGAGACAAACTGACCGCGACGAGTTTCCGTCGAAAGCGCAAAAGAGAGTGCAGAAACCGCGGAGAGGAGAGCAGAGTCGCGCGTGTTTCTTCCTGGCAGAGAGATTACTTCCTACGGTCCTCATTAGAAGCACCCTGGACGTGGATAGTTCATTACCAGCGATCTTATCAGCGACTCGCTCCTCTACGAGACTCCTTCTTTTTCTTCTTCTTCTTCTTCTTCTGCTCCGTCCACTCGTGGTTTTCTTCTTTCTCTGTTTCCCACGTACCTGCCGTTAATTAATAAGCACGATCTTCCTACGAAAGCACGTGCCAACGAGCCGATATGCCTCGATAATAACGGGAGCGGGCCAGAACGATCGACCGTTTATTTCGCGAACGCGATCCAGGATCGGATCGCAGCCTCTACCTGCCGTGGCCACGCTATTACGTAATTGGATAGAAACACCGGGCAACGAGAAACGTGTAACGAGGCGAGCCATTAATCCAGAAATCTCGTTACGCCGTCCAACACGGTCAATTATACCGATCAGCGTTTAGAACTGTTCCACGCATAAATTAACCGATGGGCCCTGTTGGCAGGGGGTAATGAAGATTTGGAACGTTCGTTGCTCCATTTTTTTTTTGCCTTTTTAGAAGGAGGTAAGAGATCCATGGCAGTGGGTGATTGTAGGTGATGGTACCGTGCTGGACTTCATCGTTGTGAAAAAAGTTGTGAACTATTTTTTAAACAAATTTCAGATCAGCAATACGAAGCCTTGAACTTTCCCTAACTTCACATGAACCACCACATACTAGAATTTCAAAAAATCCGTGGAAGGAAATGCCTAAAACATTCATTTTATTGTGAAATGGCGCAGGCATTATTTGCAATCTTCCACGAGCTATATTTTTTAAACAAATTCGAGACGATCAAAATGATAACTTAAACCCCCCCTAATTTCACATGTACCACATCATATTTCGATGTCACCGAAATCCCTCACGTCATAAGCAAACTACGATCAATTTGATGTGAAATTCCCCTACTCTAATGTACACAAGATAATTAATTCAAACAAAAGCACAAACTGTCGATTTCTCGAGTTCATTTCACTGTGCTGCACAAACTAGTAATAAAAATGTTTTTCCCCGCACGATAAAGAAAATCATTGACGCTTTCGTTTCCTATCAACTGCGATCTGGTTCAATGTTCTAGGTTAATCGCACATATCCGAGGCCCGCAGCATCTGTGTTTAATTAAGTCCAATACGAAGAGCTAGAGAAAGTAGTGCAACTGGCAAGTTCATACGAATCGATGCCACGTTATGTGCTGTACTTTAATGCCCCTCAACGGAACGCCATATGGTGGCGGACAGTAGCGCTACGGTTAAAAAACGGTAGGTGCACCGCGTCGTAATGCCTGCTCGTAATTTCGGTAAATTAGGCTTGCAATGAGTCGGTAGCCGGCGGAGCATGGAAATTACGAAACATGGAGAAGACAACTGTCAACGGTCCAGGTGGAACCGTAGAGAAATGAATTATTAATATGACTTTCCCTGAGCGAGGTAGCGCTGGAGTGCACGTTAATTTCACCGTCGCAACAAATAAACACGTCCTATCGTTTTTATATTAATCTCAACTTTACGTTCGACGATAATTTCGACACTTTACGAGTCGGAGCTTCTCCACTATTTTTAGTTGAAATAATTCCCCGTGTATTTCCGTAACAGAAATTCACCGTGGATTTTGCAGCTATGTATCGTTGTGCGTGATACGGGATATTGTTGGCACTTGGATCATCCATAAGTGTTAATGTCTCATAATGATGTGTGCAGACTTCTTAAATTATGGTGTTTGTGGTTTGCTGTTACTATGCAATAATAATGATCTAACCTTGAAGTACTTCAACTCAAAAAGAATCCCAAGTGCAAAATAATTGATACGACTTGTAAAATACTGAGAAAATTGCTAACGACGTAGAGGAGAAGCAATGTTTCGATTTTGCTACACGATAATTTGCTGGATTATATATTCTATATAAAAAAAAAACTGAGCAGAAAATAAGTCGAGGAAAATCAGAACACTCGATCTCTCTACAACTATCAATTTTGAAAATCGAAGAATAAATGTAACTATAAATATAAAAAGATACACTGCTTAACAACGCCCACAGGAAGAAGAATTTTACACTAAAAAGTCGAATGCAATTTCTAGACAAGCCAATTTCAAAAAACAACTGTAAAGAGTAGTCGAAATGAAAAAATTCTTATATAACTTGGTACAAAATAATAGTGATACTCCAATGAAAGTTAAAGTACGGTAAACACTGCGGTAAACTTGCAATCTTGATGAAAAACAATTCATTTTATACGCCTATGAGAATACTTACACGCTTGTCGAAAGTAACGCGATTGCTAAGTCAATTACCGATCAATCCGTTTACAAACTATATTTATCGAGCAGGCGCAAACCAGATATGGCGAGTGGATCTCAACCGTCTCGTTCTACGATAGGTAAATGGAATGGAAGCTCCCCGAGCTATGCATAAAGAAGTCTTATTCAAAAGGGCTCTTTTCTCGATCACCCATCTTTCCTCCCACCGTTCCCACTGTAAGCGACTCGATAACAACTCTCCTTACCTTAGCATCGTGGAAATTGACAAAGGAATACGGTGTATTCAACCTGTCCCGAGTCGATGAAGACCTTCGCGATGAAGCACGAAATAACGGCACAGAAACGTGTTTCCTTATTCGATAAAATTCAATATCGTAAACGACAGAGTTGTGGAGAATAATATTGCGGTTTGTTAGAATCATTGTGTTCATTTGGATATATAATTGAAGGAGTTGTAGATTTTGATTAGTAGTTGGAGAGTAATGGATTTCTTTGAGTAGGTAGATATTGATTTCTATTTTGCAGATAGTATATTACGTTGATGAGTCGATAATTTTTTGTTCTACTACTCGACTTTCTCAAGTTTTTGCAGTGCTCGGTTGGTTTTGCTATCGAATAGATGCATGATGCTCGGACAATTTATCTCTCGATTGAAGTAACTCACTTTCCCATTCGAACAGTTTTCTATTATCCTCGTAATTAAATTCCATTTCATGGTCCGTTAACGTAAAACAGAAACTACGCGACGGCCCACATGCACGAGGTTATCCCGAGAGAAAATTCCACTTCTACTTTTCTATGTCGCAAACCGACATCTAATTGTTACTTTCAATTGCCTCGTATTCTAGTTTCCATGCCACGAACCAACGTCCATTTGTCAGCTTCAACCGCCATTAACGCATAGACACTCTGCTGTTATTAAAATACCACACCAGTGTTTCTCAGATTTTGCATTTCAATGGCTTTTAATCAGGACTTCTTATGCCCCCCGCGGAGCAAATGCCAATGTACTTTATTTTGCAAAAGATTGATCGTATCTTTTCAATCAGAAATCCTTAAATTTGCAAAATAAAATTAGAGAAAATGTCTACTACCTCAAATTCCTACGTTAAAATTATTAAAATCTCATAACTCTACATTACACTACTCTCTTGCCTTGTACTAATTAAATAGTAATAACAAATGAAGAAGAAAGTAGTAAAAACTTCGATTGCGTCAAAGTTGTCAATTGGCTACACGATTTAAGAGACACTGTACTAAGAGAGGCAAAAACAATCGAGTCCAAGGCTCGTTAAATAATCGTGGTGGAATTCAATTAGGTCACAAGGTTGTCTGTCAATTCTTTTCTGCGGTATTGGAGAACAAGCGTGAGCAAGATATCGACTTTCGTGAATGCTCCAATTTCACAGAGACAATGGACTCCGATGACCCTGTAAATTCAGGGGGATTATAATCGGAGCCTTATTAAAAAGATTAATCGCTGCAAGTTCTCTCCGCATTCTGTTACGATAACTGGCCCGAAGAAAGAGAGAAGAGCTGCATTCTTTCAATTATAATACCAGCGAGTTTCCCAAGCGAAAGACTTTTCTTAACTCGTTCTACTCGGCACGCCGTAATACGATATCAGAAACTCTCGAAAGAACAGGCTGCTGAAGATTACAGGACCATCAGACTGTAATCGTATCTCACAACTAAATCAGAGGACAACAAACTCTACTAATTAAATCACTAGCCGAACTTAATTATTCATTCTGTCTGAACTAACCGCCACAAGTTACATCGCAGAATTCAACAAGAAAACTAATAAATTTGCCTTTTTATATCAACTAAATTCTCTGTATGTAGATTTACCATATTTTATTACCATTTTTGTAATGTGAAAACGAAGGCAATTTTAGGCAGAATTAAATGCAATTCGGACTTATAATGGAAAGAATTCTCGTAACAGCAACAATGAAAACTAATCTCATTCGATGTATTTATATTGTGCGTCTACCTTGTGGTATGCTGCAAAATAGGTTGCCAGGGACGTAATTGCACAGGAAGGAATCGCTCCTAGCGCGATGTTCATTTCAGCCACGCAACCAGGTTACGTAATAATTATTATACATCAAGATGGCAAAAAACCAGTTCCAGTACACATGTGCCAGGGGTTATTAATTTATGCGCGATTACTGGGCGTCGATTATAACTGGAAATCACAACTGAAATCCTAGGAACGCGAACGTTTCTGTTTTACTACCAATCGACACTGGTAGGAACGACCGAAACATCCCCGCCGTAAGCGAAACGTTAATCTTGGACAATTTCCTGGTTTTAATGGAGACCAGCCATGGGCGAACGGCGTTCATTTCGAATAATTAATTCTCAGCGTGACTTCATTCCGCTGGCTTCATCTTCGAGGTCCCCTCTGGATTATCCTAAAAACCGCTCCCCAATTCGCGTCCCTGGTTTCCCAAGAACGCTGGATTTCGTGTCTAACACGATAGCGCTGCCTTCTGACTAATCGTAAGTCAGTATTAAGCGAATGGTAAGTATTAAAAAGATGGAGGGGATTATCTTGATAAAACTTTGCTCCAACTCGCTCTTTAGCCTTTGGCGGAGTATTTGCAAGATCCATTAAGTGTACCACTTTTAATTTTGATGGAAGTTACGCGACTTATGATACGACACAGGATATTTTATTGTCTTATTTTTAGTGGAAATAATTATTTTCTCATGCCACACAAGAAGCATTTTCTTTACCCGTCAATAATTCTGTAATAATCAAACATTTATTTATATATAAATTTGGGCCAGTAAGTATGATTAGAATCGAATCGAAATGCAATTCATTTGAGTTACATCAAAGGGAAATGATACCCATGATTCTTGCACATGATCGCGCCTAATGGAACAGGGTGAACGACTCGGTCAAGTAAATGATTAAATAATTAAATGGAGAAATTAAACGAAATGGTATCTGGCTACGTGAAACGTGAACCGTGCAGCTGCAGCTGACACTTCCATTAGGAGAGTGTGTGTTCCCGTTGCACTTGCAACGACAATACATGACATTCGGATCCGAACCAGAGACACTCGAAACGAGAACAATGCGCATTAATCGAACAAGGATTTCGCTTATTTGTTACCCGCTTCATCTGTTTCGCGGGGTCAACGTGGAAAGGCGAGAATTATTTTCCTTGACCCGAGAATCGTTAAAATCCTGACAAACCTTCACCACCATTTTATTGTACATAATTAGCATTAAATTATGAGAAGTTACAACCCCCATATATATGAATATAAATTTCTCAACGATTTTTCGTGCCCCAAAGAAGATGGAATATATCTTCAATACCAAAATAAATTTGTTTCTCTGACCTACTGTAGCTAACTACGTTTCGCGTATCAAATAACGTCACGAAACCCAGCTACCGAATAATGAAAAGCAATAGCCGAACCTCTTCCGAAGCCGTTTCAAAAATATTCTGATCCCCTATGCAATTATCTACTGTGTGATGTTCTATATATATAGTATTGGATTTCCAGAGCCCCTAAATACCGCGATGCTTTTAAGATCTAAATTATTCGTACGTTCGACGTTGATTTCTCGTGTTATTAAAACTGAATTAGAACATAACGAAGACTCGAGGCACGCTGAATTGGAAAATTCAGGTCAACCCGAGTTTATTCCGAGCATTGTTAGATTGTGCATAATGGATATCGGATATCTGCCACCACGGAAAAGAGTAATAGGAGTTGTCGTTACTATTCCTACGCTCTGAAAATACAGTCTCGAAGTAGAAACTCAGATAAGTCGCACGGTCTCGTGATAATGTGTATCGGTATCGGTGAGCCGTTGCTCGACTTACGTGTCATTCGAACTCGTTCGAGATACATCCGAGAGCGTAATTCAAAATTAACGACCTGCGTTAAAAAATGTAATCGTCTAACGATATCTCACATTCATATTTCATGCCTGAACATCGACTTAAATCGAGGTTAATAGTGACGCCGTAGCTGGAATCACATAAAAAACGCCCTAAATTACCTGAAAGACACTAACCTAATCCGCGAAATTTAGCTACCTCGATATAACAATTAAAGAATAAATAAAACGGCCATTGAATAGCACGACTGCAAATTTTCTTACACGAGAATGAAATCAATTACAAATCTGATTACAATTTCCAAGCATCACTTCTCAGCCCATGTTTCTCAGAACATCCTAGGGTCGTTGAGACTCTAATTTAGATAAAAAGTAAATGACCACTTCTCCGAAGTACTGGAGCTTCGTAATTAAAGTTGAAGCGAAACTTAAAATGTATTCCTCCCCCTGCTTCCCAAGTCCCTCGAGGATTTCGAGTTTAAATTCAAGTTTACCAATTATCCCGCGGGCAGTCGACAATGGACAATTCATATCGGCTTGTTCCATTGGCGAAGACAAATCACGATCGCTCAACGACGCCGTTATAATTATCGCACTGACGTTTTTAATTACCCGCACGGCTGAGTTCGACGTCGACCCTTCCGTTCCACGCAAAGCTGGACTTATAACGAGGAACGCTTCATGTCGCGTCACAAACGAAGTTTCCCAACGCCATGATACAAGCCCGACTAATAGAGTTCGACCAGTCAATCGTACATTCTCGTTCCTTTCTCATTTGCCCACCCCCGGCCACCCCTCTCCCCCAATTTCGACCGCGAAGAACAATGGCCCTCGCCCACGAGACAATCTATAATAGAAGGGACACTCCACGCTCCCATTAATTAGAACGAAAAATGGATTTCAAGGCAAACAAACATCGAAAGGTTGCTTTCCATCGAAATTCATAACGAAACAGGAACGCTTCCGTTATTTTTAACGAAATATTGTGGCTTTCAGATATCTGTACTAATTATACATATAATTATGGTTCTGATAATGAAGAGTTGCAGAAATGTGGTTTTATTTTCACCTGCAACGGTGTCTCGTTAATTTTAGCGAAAGATAGATTATCTCTAATTAGATTGATAACCTTCTACGAGCGTGTATGATTTTCATATGATTTTCAACGAGCCAGAAAAATTGTAGACCTTATTTGCATAGGTATGTATCTTCTTTAAACTATTTGTAACTTCGGTATTTCCTTTAGACAACTCTATCCAACTGTGCTCGAATGTGATCTCCCGTATTCTTTCTTATCTCTTAGCACTCGGTTCATCACATTCCCTATCCCCATCTTAAATACCCACTGTTCGCGTAGCAAACACTAAACAGCTAAAGTAACGAAATTGAAACGAATGCTCTCACATTTTCCTCGGCAATCTACAACAGAACATTTCACGGCCAGCGCGAACAGGTTCCCAAGAAACCTTCTACTTCAAGTGAAAAGTAACTACTAAGAGAAGCGACTCGATTAGCCAGCAGCACTACTACGTCCAACTCTGACAGACGTGAAAATCAGCCTCGGGTCACCTACCCTCGTTTTTCCTTCCACAATCTGCTTCGATGCCCGCCGAGTGGCTGCGCACTCACGTAAACGATGAATCCTCGCAAGTGGGTAACGCGGCGAGAAAGGAGGACGAGACCGCGATGGAAAGGACGCGACTCATTTACCTACATCGATTTATTGCGACCGAGGAGATTATATCTGCGAGCAGCAACGTTTCTGCTGGAATTACATCCACGCTGAATCACGATTTAATTGGTCCCCACCGCGAATCGATCACCCCGCAACCCTTTTTTCTCTCTTTACCCCGTACCCTTCGCGAGGCCCTGTTCCCAGCAAGCGCGAGTTCCGTGCACAATCCCTTTTCCTTGCCGGTGAACGCGGCATGCGGTAGTGGAGTGATACGAATAACGCGTGAATTATCCGCTGGCTAATGCGAGGGAATTATCTTGTCACGCCGCTGCGCGGACACGCGGCATTTATAAGACCCTCGGATAGTTTTACGAAGGGCATGCTGATGCCTTCGTGATGGCGATTCAATCTCACGGAGTGCCGGGTCTGTTCTCTTGATGATTCTTGGTGGCGGGGTTGATGCCAAGAATGGTGACGTAGACGAGGAAGTGATAGAATTAATTTCGTACTTTGGGAAGGCAGAGATTGTGAGATAAGTGGAGGTATGGTACCCTCGGCTCAAACGGTTGTGGCCGTCGAGATTTGATAGTGGGATGGATTTACGTGGTTGCCCTTTTTGTTGCAAATATTTTTGCAGTATTTCGTGAACATGGTTTAAGTCACTGTCAAGCCACAGACTCCCGTCTAAGGCACATCATGAAAAGATTTCACTTGCTACGCATTTTACAAAACTTTCTCAGCAGAAGTGATCGCTGAGAAAGGCCTGACCGACTTAAAGGGGTATTTCTGAAGAGATTTCGTTGCACTGAGAACGTCCAGGACACATTTCTACTCCGAGAGAATATTTCAAGCCGGAAGCGTGGTGTGAGAAGAATAATCTTACAATATTTCCAAGTATCATACAATTCGATTTAGTCACAGGAACTCAGATTTAAGAATAACCTGCACATCTTTCACTTTATTTCTGATCTTTCTTCTTCTTTTCCTTGATATTTATTATTCTATTTATCAGTTCTCTACGTTACGCATCTTCACATTATCAAGGTATACCAAAATAATATTCTCTGAAAGCTTTGCGCCACTCAAAACGTTAAGCTTGAAAGAACAAGAACCTCCGCGCGAATCCTTGGGATTCATCAAGCGTATCCTCGATTCCCGCATCCAAAGGCAGGAATATCGTTCAATCTCGCTGCCCGAAAAGCCGCGATACCAGCGTCGTCATCGCGTGACGCCAAGATCCCGTGACCGTCCCATCCCTTATCTGGTCGATCCCATCTCCGAGATGCGTTTCGTGGGATGATATCCCCCCAGACGTGCCCACCCCGCTCGCCTGCGTTGCGCCCACGCGATCGGTCGCGCACGATGCGCGCGCGAGTCTTTGGCTTTTCATTTAACGCGGGAGATTAATTCGCGACGGTAAATCACTGGCCGGGGATATTCGTCTGCGCGCGTATCAGCCGCGGGCGGCATTGTATGTTAATGGCAATTGGCCCCGCGGGCCGAGGATAATGGTGCAAGTGCATCGAGAGCGCGGATGCAGGTGAGCTTGCACGCTCACGGTCGCCAGAGATGGCCTCTCTTAGCCGACGCTGGCGCCAGGATATCGCTTTAATCGTCTTTGTTACGCCGGGGCCAGACACGTGTTAGGCGAACGACGGCCGATTTGCACTCGCCGCGATGTTCTCGGTTAGGAGACTACGGCCGTGCCTGTGTTTCGGAGCTACGCTGCGATTAATGCAACCCGACAGTGCTTTGCACTGGTGCATCGGATAATTGGCTCTGCGGGGGCTCGTCATTTGGTACTTGCCGAGCACTAGGGTGATCGCCGTGTGCTTCTTAGAGAAAGTGTTTGGTGAGAAAGATAAGTAATGATGAGGGATAGAGAGAATTTACTTCGGGCATAATCTTTGCGACGTGAGAAAGTTCTTCGATCGAGGACTCGAACGTGTCACATGAATTACGAGAATAATAATATCCGCTACTACTTTACTTAAGGAGGAATTTTTTTCTTACATATTTTGAGTGTTTGATATGTCAAGAATGTTTTCCCACAATTTGGTACCGAAATTCGCAAAAATATCGAAGATGCGGACATTAGAAATGAAGTATGCTCGCGTGCTGCGGTACCGATGGAAACTTCAACTGCATTTTTCTCGAAACCAGGTTTTCGCACACGGTACCCACGATTACTCAAAAACTATTCATCCGATTTACTTCCGATTTTTCGTGGCTATGTGATAAACTATTACGCGGTTTTTGGCAGAACAAGTTTTTTATTTGATTCATAGATTCATTTTTATTGCATAAAAAGGCAAGATTTCGTGTGCAAAATTTGAACATTTCATTTAGAGTGCTGCCATTTCTTTGAACACACATGAATGAACGTAACCTTCGATTAAACACAAGATTCTTCCATACATCTCATTTACTGATCAGACACTCCGCACGCGATAAAATTAATTATCCCACGATACAGAAGATAAATCTAGTCATGAGTCCAGCCCCTCAAAGTACCCGAGAAAGAACCACCGCCGTCGCAGGGCGGTGAAATTTCATCGAGTCTCACGGTGAGGAACCTCGCGTCGCAGTCACCGCGATTCTTAATCCTCGCGGCATGGGCCGCGGTGAAAAATATCAGAGCTTACCGCAGTAATGGACCAGGATATGAAGAGTGCCGGCGTGAATCCGGGAGTCGCACCAGGAAGCAGCGTCGACCTGGGGCTCGAACAGAGAGAGATCGAGGCCCTCCATGTCGCTCTCGCCGCAGGAGTCGCTGAGAGGCTCGAAATTACCGGCGTTGGCCACTTCGTCCTCGTTCCCCATCTCCTCCGAAAGATTCTCGCCAGCACCGTTGCTGTTACCGCGGCATCGACTCGGTGTCAACGCCATTCCCCAAGGATCGTTCGGTTAGCCGCTCGGCACCAACGCACGCTGCTAACGAGCCCCAAGGACTTTTCCCGCGCGATCTTAGCCCCGGTCGCGGCTGCGACCCGCGAACGATCTTTCCGAACTTTTTAAACACTCTCCGAACGCTCACTGATTCATCGCCGCGCCTCCTGGCTGCATGTCGTCCACGCAGCTTTCGATGGGGGAAACTGAAAGCACATCGTTCCAACAGACTCGCACACGCGGCTCCGCCGAAAGCGTCGAAAGTATACCGAGGCATATCGAGAGGCTAGGTTTTCATGGCATAGTTGCCAGCCAGCTTTCAGCCGGCCGACTGGCTAAATTGCTTTCGTAAATTAGTCCTACGCCGTCGCGATCGCTGCTCTAATAACGCAGCGACGTGCGACGGAGACCTTTTTCCAATAAATCGTCCGTATCCATTGCGTTAATTAGACTCGGCGTGTAATTAGATCGCGTTAGAGGACGATTCAAAGGGGATCGATGGATACCACGAGGTCTTGGCGAGTTTAAAAATAACGCCGTTGGAGTGCTCCTGGAGAACCGTGGAAAGACCAGTCGAGTGGGTGAAAATTGCGCCCATGACACGCGAAAGACCAAGTGCACTCTCTGTGTCACGGCTCTGAAAGTGCGGCCCTCGCGTCTGAAACGCGAAGACCCTCTTTAATTAAGCGGGCTTGTAATTAATTGCCTGCTCTCTGTCCGTCCACCGCGCGACATGTCAACGGAACTTATGACCTATCCAACAACGCACGACCACACTACTTAAGCTGTGTGACCTAGAATGGCTCGACAATATTCAGGTGTTTCAGAAGCAGGAAATCAAACAAGAGAACAGAATCGATCATTTGTAGCCAGCAATTCTGAATCTTTGAATTTCTGAACTGTTCATTGATTCTTCAGAATACTTGTAGGCATGTCTGACAAATAAGATCGGGATCCTTCAGTTATATATGGCAAGTGACAACGCATCATATGGGATGAGTGTTAAAATAAAAGCTTTAATGGAAAAGATAAGGTGATACCTATCGAGAATTCTGAGATTCTCAGATTCGCAAATTCCTTGAAAGCATCCGATGAAGAGCTAACAGAGCAGAAGCCTAATATCTCTGATACAAGCAAAATCACTAGTGTAAATACGGAGCAAGATTGCATAAAGGAAATATAAAACACCGAAAGTAAAAGAAACAGAATTAAATCAGATTTTCGAGCGCATGCAAGCGCGCACACTTTCCAAACCTAATTCGACTCATCCACTCTGGCACGTTAATGATCACTTTTACGTATTAACGACCTCAAGAAGCGAAACAGTTCAAACCTAGTTTGTAATTCACGTTAGAGCGAAAGTAATTTTTTTCACCGTTCTATGCACCATGCCTGGAATTAGTGCGTGCAGTTTCTGCAGATGAATGCGGTGTTATGAATACACGCGTAGGCTGCCCGTAGTACGTGACTTTGGGTACAAGATGAGATGCATAGGCGAGGATGCATGTTATGACGTGGGCTGAGTACCTAGACCCTTGTCATCTCACTCGCCGCTGTTCTCATCTTGCCTACAGCGCTTCTTTGCTTTTTGTCTAACCTGGTACAGATTGCTAAAAAATACGTTTGTTTCGTCTTTTCTCAACACTCAAGATGACAAGATCTCTTGATTCTTTCTCATGGAGCCTACGTTTGTTTCAATGTAAAATTCCTAGTTCTACCTCATAGATTTCATTTTTATAACCCCAAGGTCCACAATTGACTGTACTTCACACGTCCATGTGAATAGCTTCATTTATTACCAGCTAATTCAGAATTACGTAAAATGAGTAAAAAAATTACGTAAAAAAGAAGCGTACGTCATTCTGAAATAGAAGGTGGTATCCTATTTCTCTATCATTCTCCTAAGTAGCATATATCTTAACAAAGGGGAGGAATTTTTCGCAATAGCGAAAGAGAATAAAACTTCCAATCTGGTAGCAAGTAAAATAAAATTTTATACAGTTATTCAATAAATTTGCAACGTTCTTCACAATCAATCCATACCTAATACTTATGAACGGCAGTGTAGGTACCTGTGTACACATATTTCTGCAGAAGCTTGGAGTAACAGAGCGCTGCTTTTTATTCCAGGCTGACGCCTTCATTTTTACGGGAAAGGGGCTGATGTATATTAATGTAACATGAACTGGCAAGTAGACATTAATTGCACGATGGCCGTGAACGAGATATATCGCGACGGCAGCGCAGCGTGCTCTTATGTCGATAAATTATTTACACGTATTTACACGGACCGCTTCCTGTGCCAGCCGAGCCCGCCGCCGCGGATGTAAAAGTGAAAAAACCAGTTTCATTGAAAAAGGATAACGGTGTACGAGGAACTCGCATACCGAAACGCCGGCTTGCGTCTTCACACGATGAAAATCTGTTACGAAATCGTGGTGCCGTCGCTCGTTTCGTTCGAGAATCTCAAAGACCGACTGAGTTTTATCAAACACGCGAGGGCATTCAATAATTCCTCGCGTCTCCAAACTCAACCTACCAGCGCAACGTTTCCATTAATCTGCTGCAACGACTGAAACCAGTCACGAAATCGACCTGCCCAACGGAAACAGAAACGAACGAAAGAGATGATCGATGAGCCCTTCCCTGAGCTTTTGATAAAAATTGCAGTGGGAATTCGAGGGTGCTGTGGTTGTATACCAAAAAGTACCATCAGAAATTTAAATCTGAAGTATACCTGTGTTGGTACCAGTTGCAATCATGATTTGCAGGAGCTCGCAATGTACAATTGCAAGGAGCGGATACTATACGTTGCCTTTGGAGAAACAAGGGGAAACTCGGCCAATTTCAATCAACTGCAGTTCGGCAGAGTCAACACATGTACATTACGTCGAACAATCAATTTCTGAATTTAGATCCTCTGTGGAGGTCGTTAATTGAGTGCTCCAATCGACATCCATACCTGATCGGAGGAATCAAGTGGCTATGGTAATCATAGGCTCCCTGTAATTATATCGAGAGGGTGAAAGGGGCGGACTAATAATTCCAACAACCTATGCAATTTAATGTTCTTCATCGTCGTTGATTCATCGTTGCGTTGGCGATAAATATATATATAAAGCGACAGTATGAATTACAGAGACAGTTTAAACCAACAATTCAAGCCACCAACTATTATTCAGGGTTTTCAATCCTCCACCAATTACTTGCCGCTAAGTGCTGCGAACTTAATACGATAAACATCCTATAATGAGAGATTCAATTCTCCTATTACCTTCATTCACTCTACATCTTGAGCGTGGTTCTGCCACATTACCCTGTGATAGACACAGTGAAATTCTAATGTCACAGCTTAGCTGGAGTATCTATAGAATCTGAAGATTTCTAGAAGAAAATTTCTAGAAGATTTCTAGAATATGGCGATTTCTAGAAGAAGAAGATTTATGGAAGCAGAAGATTTCTAGTAGAAGATTTCTAGAAGAAAAAGATTTCCGGAAGAAAAATATTTCTAGAAGAAGAAAATTTCTAGAAGATTTCAAGAGGAAGACAATTTCTAGTAGAAGATTCCTAAAAGAATAAGACTTCTAGATGAAGAAGAAGATTTCTAGAAGAAGATTTCTAGAAGAAACAGATTTCTAGAGGAAGATGATTTCTAGAAGCACAAACTTCGAGAAAGAAGATAAACCCAGCCGATCATTATCAAATCCAGTGAATCACACCGTTGCAATTGCGCGAGGCGAATCGATCAGCCAAATTTATTGGCGTCCGTGGCCGTGCGCGAAGATCAAGATCACGGTTCGCGGCGATCACGTCGAAGATCACGGCACGTGAACTGGTTTCGCGAATACCGAAAGAACGTGACGTGTGCGTGGTCGCGTGTACACGTGTGCAAAGACAGAATAAGAGAGAGGAAAGGGGGCGAGAAATGGGGAGGGAAAAGGAAAGCAGGGCCAGCGAAGAGGTCGTTCGCATCCGAGTTCGAAGTTGGCGGGCGAACCTGTAATCGTTCCGTGACTACGGAGTAGAATTCTTTGGCCCCTTTCTTTCTCCTCTCTCGCCCCTTTTTTTCCGCCGTGCGGTACACGATCGATAAAGAGTAACGGACGATCCTATGGGAAAGAGATTGCCGGCCAGCACGCACGGCCATTTCGCGGTCCGGCCGAACCGAAATTTCCAACACGCGGCCAGAAAAGGGATGTAATTTCGTATTTAGCGCGAGGGCATCGCGTTACCTTAATTTCATTTAACGAATCACCCGTCTGTGGGATCCGGCTCCTCGCATTCCCGCGATTAGTTGGCTGGTGATTCGGTCGTGCTCGTGGCAGAAAAATTCGTACGCGAACAGTCGGGTTTCGGTATGCAAATTAAGTCGAGCGGATGTGCTGGGAACTCGATGTCTGCGTGTCGTAATGGTAAGAATCTTGGAATTATTCATGGCGTCTGAAGAAAGGTTTCTGGTGGATGATTTGGGGCACGGGAGAAATGTAATCGCGTGCAATTAATGTTGAAAAAGATTGCATACGTTATTCGACAGTCGGGAGGACACGAGATATATAAATCTTTAACCCTAGAACACAAAGCCTCGCCTTTTTCACGACTGACAAAGCTTTTGGCAGGAGGACGACTACTTTCTGCGATGTTTGCAATAAACCAATTTGTAGGCAACATAGGGATAACGTGTACTAATTGTTCTAAATAATATGTTTGTATTAACCAAAGATAAAACTTGCAATATTGTTTTATAAAAATAAAAATCTGGAGAGACTTAGTAAATTGTTGATATTAAACTTAAGTCGGATATTGAATCTACTATCCCATAAATATTTCCAGAAGCTGATATCATTCCAAACTAACTCCGAATAACCGCATCAAATGCCAAAGTACGCGACACAGTGCCTAAATCCAACACGCTACTCGAAACGAATATTTCAATTCCTCCAGTACCGGGACAAATGGTTCAAAGCACCTACCGCGCTGCCCCAGGGTCGTTTCCAAAAAGGCCCCGCATACCACGAACAATTACCCGATTCAGCCTCGCCGTGGGCTCTTCCTCGTCGCGCCACCCACATCCATCACCGACAAGTGCGCTGAAAACGCTCATCGGCGCAATCATCGGCGGATCGCCCAGCAGGTGTTAGGCAAAGGACCACCGACCGCGCTGCCGCGGGAAGGAGTCGCCGGCCAAAGGGATCGGCTCGTAAAATCGCGGCGCTGGGAGAGAAGGGCGTGCAGTGGAGCCATGGTAAGAGTGCGGGTATACGAATACGAGTTGATGAACTTTGACATTTGGCGGAGGTCAGTCAGGGCTAAACGGACGTGTAGAGGGCCGACCTGGAGCCTCCGCGGAGGATCACGGGAGGATCTGTTCCGACTACCATGAGAATCTCGGCGGCGAGCCAGACAGAACAGAGGAAGAGAGAAAAGAGGGAGGACGAAGTGCCTACTTACGACAACCGCGATCCCTCGTAAACATCCAATGGAGGTCTCCTGGGAATCCGCGGCAGGAGCAAGGATACCAGGTGCACTCATCCTGATAACGACCCTGGGGCTACTCACCGGCCGAAGATCACATTCCCGCCATTTTTTCTCGCGGCAATGGCAGATTTACGAGCGCCGCGGGCCCTCGATTCAAATTCAGTATTAGGCGGCGTGATCTCAGTCGACGCCGCGATAAGAGGACGCACACGGTCCGAACACATTCGGGGAATGTTATTGGCCGACTTATCGGACCTTATACTCGCGCGTGGATCGCGTTCATCGGGGTAGTCGCTCGACTATTCGATGCATTTGAATAAATATCGCGGGCAATTACGATTACGAGTAACTTTACTGCGATCGGGAGCTGGGAATGGAAAGTGTTGGTAAGAAGCAGTACTGACGTCAGTGTTGTTGGTGCCATTTGTACCGTTAAGATTAGGAATATTGTTTCATTGATGGGGACTTTCTGTTACATCGGAAATCGTAGAACAGCTTTCTTTAATTGAACCTCCATTTTTAATAAAATCCAATTGAAAATGGAACCAATTCTTATTGTTAGTCCAGTATGTATGAAAAAATTTAATTCCACTCTTTTTCCCCTAACTTTTATATGAGGATTCACCCCACTTTGCTTATACCACGATTTCCGATTCACCCTGTATATATTTGAGTTAGAACAATGGTTGAGTAACGACAGAAGTAATGAGCTTGAATAAAAGTCCTGACACTGAACGATGCAATTAGTTCTTCGGCTAATGAAGACACGAAGGGTGTTAGCGGTTCCGTAATTCAAGCAAATAAACCGAAGGATGCACCTCTTCCCACTTAAGCAACTAATAGAACGGCATAAAATCATATCTCCCATAACGAAATAGAAAGCCTGCAGCAGGCCAGCTGAATCGCGGCGATAGTGCTAAAAATTCCTGACATAACCGCGGCGCAATAGACACGTAGCAGTAAAGCTGATCTCCCGAAGTACCATTTGCGCCGGGCGAAAGATAAGGCAGGGTTTTCATAGCCAGGAAGAAAACACGGAACAAGATCGAAGCGTTCCCCCAGCGTTACTTAATTGCATCGCTGCGATGGCCATCAGCGCCATAACGCTAATTTAAATTCGCCAGAACGTGCCCCGTAAAACGTGTTGCATCTGAATGTGTAAGTCGGTTATGCGTGCCCGTGCCCCGAGGAGAGCGCGAGTAACGGCGGCGAACGTTGCAGCGAGATGAAGCGGCGGCGAAACGGGGAGGTAGGACGAAACGAGAGAGGCGGATGAAAAGGAGAAACCAGAAACGAGATCGAATCAGCTGAGAGGGAAGCCGCCTTCTGGCGAGCTCGACAGAATGCCTTCTTAAATCAACGATACGAGGAAGATTTGTCAAAGGCAAGGCCGACGAAATCGACCAATTTGTGCTCCAAAGACGGCTACCGTTCGTCCCGTCCGCCCTTCGTGCCAAGAATCCTCCGAAACTGTCGTTCGTCATGCAAATTGAAATGCTCTTATTTCGTTCGCGATAACTCTGCTACCTCTCACGTGGAATTCCGAATCACTCTGACTGTTGGGCGGGATCTGTTAAGCTTAACCCCAGCAATTAGGTTCGTCAAGAAAAGATACTTTCAGCTAAGTGACACTAATCTTGGGCAACGGTAAAATATCGCTGTTAAATAATCCTAGCATCGAGTCAGATTTTTGGTGGTCACTCGAGCAATTTCGAATACATATTTGCCTGGTAAAGGCTCAGGAGTTGAAGAGCCACGGTGCAATTACCACGCAACTATGCCACACTCCAACACAAACCTTTCCCCGTTTGATGCGGGTCTGCTGCAAACTTTCTAACGACGTGCACGCAAACGGTTCAGCCGGCAGACCTGCCTCCCAAATAACTTAACGCTCTCTCAACGCGGCGGAGAATCGAGACTAAAGGGGAACAACGGGCAAGGTTCATCAGAACCAACCGCCAACTACCCAGCAGTCGTGTAATCTGTCCTCGGATGGCCGTAAGCGCGAGGCCGCAACAGAAACTTATCTCCCGCGGTGCGAATTTAAGGGCAGGCGTACGCGTCCTCTCCCCCTCCGACTATCTCGCTATGGTTCGAGGGACTTTCGCCGGAAATTCGCTAACCCGACAGATCAAACACCGCTGGCGAGGCAAGATTATACGCCGTAGAATCGAAAGTAGGGGAATAGCAAAGGCGCTCCCCTACCCCTCGTAGGAGCAAGTCGCCTCAATTTCGAGTCTTTCCACGAGTTTCCGCGAGAGGAGATCGCGTTTGCGAGGAGCCAGCTTATAAATTATTGATAACCCCACCAAAGGTTTTCCAGCCGCGGGTAAACGGCTCTCCAGCGACTTTCCTCTTTCTGTGGCCGTGCGAGGAGCACCTGGCACGCGGAAAGATGGAATTTGAAATCGTAACTCCGGCGACGCCGGATAGAAAGGGGCCCCTTCGCTAACGACCGATGCAATAACGGCTGAATAAAACCCTTAACAATCATAACGCGGGCCTGCGGCTTTCTTGCAACATCGATCTTCAGGCACGACCAGCGCCCGCAGGTTCAAGGGCTTATTACGATCTGTCTTACCTTGAAAACCCATTACGCGCAACTGAACTTTCTTTCCCCTTTTTTTTAGCGGTCGTAAACTTTCCTTACACCGCGACGATTTGCCACGCGAACACCGGCCACTCGCCATCACGGGGAAACTTTTTCGTAGGCGTGCAACTTATTCCACGGGCTTGTCGTTGGCGTGGTTATATTGGAGGGGATATTTCGACGAATTTTCTTGGTATCCAATTTGAAATTGAGGACCTTGCAGCATGAGGAGTGCAGCTGCATCTTTATCAATTTCCAGTAAATTAGAAAACTCAGTTTAAGTATAAAATTATTGATTTGACTTAACATTAGAAAGAGAACACTAATTGAAATATATATTTTCTCACATTTCTACAGTAGTAGTTATTGAGTTGATAAGTTTTTATTTCTATTTTTGGGGAAAAAATATAATATTCTATAAAAATATTAGTATTAATATTAAAGCAATAATTTTAAAGCAGTATCTTTCTAATTTACTCGAAATTGGTAAAAATAATGCTAGACCCCTCTTGCTGCAAAGTTCTCAATATCTTTTTCATGGGTATATGAAGCAGGTAATTGGTAGAAGTTTGGTAGGTAGTTTCCTATGGAAGCCATGAAACTAAATGGGAATTAAATCTTGAGAGGTGGATGTGTCGTCAGTTTTGCGTGATGGATGCCGAGTTTGTCTCGGTGCATAATGTAATGATCTTGTTATGAGCTAACAGTTGTAGTTTCTTAATGAAGTGGTGCTAATGAGTAATAAATAATACACAGCTGCAGATGAGTGTAGGAGGGTGGATCCAAAGGAACGTTCTATCTGCTGGACGAGGATGAATACAAGTGGTCTTGTTTAATTTGTATTTGTTAACTTGTTCACAAAGTTACTCTGAGTCAGCCTGCACTATAATTTTTTTATTCAATTTCCTATGCTCGAATAATTAAATGGAAACCGAGTTTTTCGGTAGGAAATCTGCGACTACATACGTGAACAATAAAATCAGATTGCTTTGATGTGAAATAAAATTTTAAACGTTAACGAAGCTGTTGATACAAATGGAAATAAATATTCAGAAAGCTGGGAACAGGACGAGTTTCGGAGCGAGTCAACAATCGGAACGAGTAATAATTGCGATGAAAAATATTTCAAAGTATAATACACGCTTTTGATTCCGTGTAAAATAAAAAAGTTGCGATAAAAATTTGTTATTTCGTAATTCCTTGTATAATTTTTATTTGCGACAACAATTTTAAAAAATTAAAAATTGAAAGTTTAAAATTTAAAAAATTAAAACGGTGAAAAAGTTAAGTGGATATCTGACAACCTACAATATTAATTATCACCATTTATTTGATCGTTTGAAGCATTTGTTGTTGAGAAGAAGTTTAAATTCTACAGCCAATGTGGAACACTCACAGATTATTAATTTAAAAGGAAAGAAGTGATTTTTATATGATATTCATCCACTTATACTACTTTGACAAAATGCGATATGATTAAACGTTATTTCCTTCAACTGAAAACTGTACTTCCAACCAGACTGGTGCTTCATTCGAACTGAAATTCAGAATTCAAAATAATCTATTCAACAACCAGCTATAATGAAAACTGGTTCGAGCGAGGTTGCTATGCCATGAATGTAAACACGTCGGAAATCGTTATATTGTTTACAACTGTATATGTATACAGACTTCCTATTTCTTGGAGAGGTCATTGAAACTTCTACATATGAAGAATATCGAAACGCTCGGGGCTATCAAACTATACAAATGAATGGGAACAGTTATGTAGAAGGAAGAATACCTACATATACGTAGAATAATCTTAGCTATTACTTATTGAAAAGGAATTTTCCAATTAACTCCGGCTGCAGAGTTGCAAACTCTTGAATCAAATGCATTTTGATTCAAATAAACATTTAAATAAGAATTGGGACCAATAAATCTTTTGTAAGTTCGCGAATAAAATGAATCCATTAACCCAGAGTATCCATTCAGTATCCATTAACGATAAATAACTTTTATTTGTAAAGAAAGGAAAAATTACAACCAAATTTTCCATAACGTTTAATTAAAATCGTTAAAAGCAATGCCAGTGGCCACCTACCGGCCAAGAGTTATTTTACTCAAAACAAATAAGGAATAAAATCTATAATAGGCGAGCCCCAATATAAACGAAAAGAAAATTCTATTCGTTACTAACAAACAAACGTTATTTCGAATAAATACATACGTATTCGTTAGTTACGAATAAACATCCAAGTTACAATAATTCTTCCTTTCGATTCATTGTTCAGCATGAAGTTCGCCCAATTCTCTACGTAAGCACGACTAATGCAGCTAACTTCATGTCCAACGATTAGCAAGCATATTTGAATATCCGCGTTTTCCCGCTTCTCCATTGCACGTTAAATTTCCGAGTCTCATAGACTCTCCTAACTCCTTTCCAAGTTACTTCAAACTCAATTACAACCACCGCCACTATTGACCAACATTCGCACACTAACTTCTCTTAATCGAATTGCAAATGTTAACTAATTGCAGTTCTAAATCGAAATAACAGTATTTACGATTCAGCCTGTTAACCTCTATCACGCAACGCCACTCGAAGTTAACCTACAATATCCCGCGATGTATTACGTACTAAATATCTTCACCATCAGTACGTGTATGTAATAATAACGCATTACAACGTCTAAATAATCCCAACATTTTCGTAAAACCTTCGATATGCCTCGGTAGAACAAACGACAAAATCTTTCAAAGAAAGTACAATGTGACGGTTACCTTCAATCAATCGTCATGGAGGAAACAGCCTTGCTCGACGTCCGAACTATTCCGAAAGAAACAGCTCCCGTGGTTGCCCCTGGCTTTTTTCTCTTTTGCTGTCGCGCGATCAAGATAAACGCCCGAAAAACTTGGGGCTCAAGGACTTTCGACCTCGAGTCAACGGACACGGAGGCATACCGACACGTCTCCCTGTTACTACGGGTCGAAATATCACGTCCAGGAAGCGAGGCAGGGATGATGGAGGCTCTTTCTCTCTGGCCCTTGGCAACGATCCACGAGAGATGCCAGATTATCCCGTTGAATCGCGAATCGTTCGGTCACGAAGCACCCAAACACTGTCACACAAACCGGGAGAAGCACACGGCGTCACTAGACCACGGGAACACGAGTCACTGTACCGCGACGTGACAACTTTCGTGCGCGACGCTTTGGATCGTCTGAAACAGCGACCGGTATGCAACGATCTCGGCGACAGGTCGGCGAACCTTTTGAATCGTTACATTTTCCCGCTGGTCGCGCCGTACGAAAGCACACGACCCACGCGCGATGCCGTCTCGCCGCGTACTGACAACGCGGGACAATGCTGGCGAGCCGAGGTCGGCCGAGCGTGCACGGAAACGGCCGAGAGTGGCGCAGGTATTACGAGCGTCGACCGATTGACGGCCCGCGGGGCTATTGATATTTCCATGCTTTTGCTAATCCCTTCTGTCGGCGGTCAAACCGACGGGAATTAAATATTTTCCGTTTACTAAGGGTACGGGACTTTGAAGAACGATCCCCTTTTCTAACCTTGTGAATAGAAATTTTCTTTTGGAATCCTACCTAGCCTGGGGCACGCGTCGATTCGGCGTTTGAAAATGGCTCCACAAAGGCGCATGGCGGATGACGCTGTTCACTTCAATAATGGATTTGAATTTTCTAAGCATTTCTGTGCTTTTATTTTGTCTTCGTGAAGAACAACAATAAATGAAAATGTAATTTTTAGAGATTATGTAGCTTGGCGATGTAGAATATCGAATTAAATATGAAAGGTTAAAGTGTACTGTGTAGCTATGTGCAGAGACGTTGCACAAATTGTCGCGATTTTTAAATTGTGCTGGATTCATTAATGCGTTTACAGTATTGGGTACCCTATTATTATTGTTGTTACTGGAACGAAGTTTGAGTAAATTATTCATTTCTTCATTATTCTGAACAGAGTAACGAGCTAAGGGAAGAAAATAATGTATGTTTTTTTATCCACTGCGGATTTCTCTTCTATCATAAGAAGCTCCTTAAGTATCATTATTCGTTGGCAGAAATAATGAATCTTCGCATATAATAAATACGTTTGAAACACGAATATCAGGAAGCAAATGGTGAAGGAGTTTATCGATAAATTGGTGGAAAAAATTTCTGTACAGCGTTAGGGTATAGAATTAGCAACAACGAATTTAAATGTTCAACACACACATTCCATGGATTATTTGTCATTAAACCGTAGGTGATATCTCTTGGCTGATCCCTCTTTCTCTCTGCTGTAGCATACGTCACTATGACAAATGGCGGTAGGCTTACTCGAGGTTAATGACAAACTTTCCTCGCCACATTCAGAGAGCACAGGCAGGAAATTTTATTTGCTCCAAAGTAATCTTCTCGGACAAGAAATAGGCAGAAAAGTGTCAATGTTAAGCTGTTTAAAACATCTATATCAGAATACAAAAGACTAAGCAATACTGGTTACAATAAATGCAGAACTTAGAAAAGGGAAAGTATACAGGAAATGAAATGATACATTAGCGAAAGCAATTTTCCGACTGCAAACACCATCAGTGAAAACGACAAAACCTATAAATAATTTATACATAACTCGTCGCCAATCAATTTAGAGATTTTCTCGCGTATAAATCACGAATCTCCGATTAATTTCATCTGTCCATCGTATCAAAGCATTTCATCGCATGGGAATTCTAAACCTGAAGTACGTAGACGCGGATGGAGTGATTTAAACCAGGACTAGAACTGCTTAAATGAATCTGAAAATACAGAGATCTCAATTCTAATCTAAACAGACAATAACTAATTTCTATCAAACGACTTTACTCAACCACGCTTCAAAAATCAAAATTCCCCAAATATTCCCTGAGAAAAACCTGTAAAACAATTTCTCATTTCCTTCCACAGATTCACATCCCTTCTCTCCCTTCAACGCCTAATCCAAAGCTGACCCTCGAAAGCTACTATGAAAATCCTCGAAACTCCCAAAATTCGTTGGATTCCGCGCACCCTGCCGTTGCCTGACCCTGTTCTTCGTCGAATTAGCACGTCCCTGCGGTGGATGCACCACCTCGTCCGTTACAATAGGGACAATCGAAGGATCCGTTCTATCCGCGGCAGTACGTAGGTGCTGTTAGCGTGTGCCCGATAGAGACGTCTGCGCGAGCCTATCGGCCACTCCTAACTTATACAGTTAGCGGGTAGCAGCCGATGCCTGTAAACCGGTCGTGAAAATAAAGCATTTGAAATTAGCCAGACGAGCGCGTTCCTCCCGTCCACGAAACGGCGGGGAGGGGATCGTGGGTGGGGGGTCCGAGGGGGGACTTTGAAGTCGAAAATAGCCAAAAATCCTTTGGCCCCGGGACGCGGAGCGTTTCCATCACGGTCGACGGGGCTAGGAAAAGTAACGGTGCTCGATCGTTGAACTTGCCGCGATGTGACGGCGGTGGCCATTAACAGAGAGCTAAAGAGAGTATGAGGATTCATTGTCAGCGCGGAGGAACGATCGTTCGTTCGACTTGGCTGGCTCGCGGAACGTCGCTCTATCACGCCGCCGGGAAACATAACGATGCGATAAGATACGCGAATTTATTGAAGTGTAAAGCCTGCAAATTATCAACCACCGTCGCCGCGGCCCCCGAACCCCCTCGCGCCGCGACGGCTTGAAGTTTTAACGGGTTTATCGCGATCCGAGGCACGGCAAGGAGGAATAAACCGGCGGAGGGTGGAAAAACCAGCTCGTGAAGATCGACGCGATATCCGGAGCGAGCGCACGCGTTATGTAATATGTAGAGTGCTCGCGACTCGCGACACGCAACACTCAACGAATAATTCAGATCGAGCGGAGCCTCGAGTATTTGAGCTAATTGAGGGCTCTGGCTGCACCCGATCGTCGATTTCCACGGGTCGATCGGACGATTGCTTCTCGACGAGCACAGAGATCGTTCGGCGGATAATGTTCCAGTGGAAAAGCGGAAGCACGGGTGGAAGGGAGCAATTTTCTCCTCCAGTTCCCTAGATAATGTTTCTGACAAGGGGGTTCGCGTGTTTTCTTTTAATCCGCCGTTGCGGGGTGCTCTACGATGAAGATTCAACTCTGATTTATTTACTTGTTTGTTATTCTTTGGATGGGGAGCCAGTAGTATGATGGAGGAGAAAGGTGATTGCACCAGAATGAAAAGGATGACGTAGCAGATGACACAAATTTATAAATAGAGAGTGGATGTATGCGTAGCAAGTAGCTCTGAAACGGCGATTAATAAGTAAGCGTAGGGTCGTACAGATAGTGCTCGGAGAAGAATAAGTTTAACTTATCGCGGCAAACATTAACATGCATATTGATGCGATTAATACGGTTGAAGTTGGACAGCTGGTAGATGGAGATTAATGAACTCTGGAATTTGGGGATAAAATATGCTAGTGTGTGGTATTTTATGTACAAAATAAGGATTCAGTCACTTGTATCATTTTTTATAGAAACTAGAATCTCAATTCTGATCCATGTTTCAATCCATTCTCCAATCAAATAAAATAAGAATTATTTTCTCAAACTTTTCAATTTTTCACGCGACTGGGTTGAAATAATCAGCTTTACACTACACTATCCAGCAAGCCAACCGCACAAAATCAAAGAAAACGATCGAAACGGGTGATAATCCTGACGACGCGCTACCTAATGTTAACGTCAGGATTAACGAGTAATGACTAATAATAACGTCCCATTGTTCCAGCGACACGATCGTATCATTCCGCGTTTAAAAGTGGCCATTCCGCTTTCTAATTCCAGCTAACCGGGCAGCTTTTACAAATTCTATTACCCGAGGATGTCGGAGGCAGCGCAGGGACGCGTCGCAGTTGGTGAAATTTACGACAGCCTGCCGTGATCTGGGATAATTCAGAGCGAACCTACGCGCGATCATATCCGCCGAGGAACATATTGTCGTAATAAGACACCTCTTCGCGCAATGCACCCCCCATTTATAACATATTCGCGTTAAATAAATGGTAACTGCAAATTACGGGAAGTAATCATATGTCGTTCGAAGCGACGAGCCCGGCAGATAGCAGCTCCAGCGGCTCGTCCTTGCGTTCAGCAAAGTCCTTTTTCATTTTTATAGCTTCCCTTGTCTATCTTTAACATCCGCGTCGTTGCTCTATTTTCCACGACTTTCCCCTCAATTTTTCCCAACCCGACTACTAATTTTGCTCTCAGCTATAAAAAAAAAGTAGCCTGTGCATAAGTAATCGCGAGATTCAGTTCACACGCTGCGGATAAATTTCCACGTCCAAGCTACTTCACGGGAAGAACACCGTGGTACGCTGGACTGTGATAAATCTCGCGCTTTTATGTGACAACGATCTAAATTTCACTGACTTGCGAGACGCTGGCCTACCTTAAAAGCACTGGGTCAGGCTCCGCGTGCGAACGGGGATACGTGACGCGCGTGATCGTTTTGCCATCGGGATGTTCCATTCACTAACAAGCCTGGCATGAAAAGCCGCAGAAAATACCGTATAAACAACTTTCTGCCGAGCGGATGCCTTCGAACAGTGTCATCGATAAGTGTGCCTGCTCGCTCTCTACATTCATATGCAGCCCGATTCTGTTTACAGGTGCTCCTTACGTGACATGATAGAGTAGGAAGATTCGAAAAAGGGTGGAAGAACTTAGGTGCGAGTAATGTTCATGAAAATAGAAAAATATTGAATCCATATTTGATTTAACCCTCCGTGGTCCCACCTTCGTATAATCAAAATATGGTCAAATGGGGTTCGCTGCATTCCAGTGTCATTTTTCAGTACCATTCTCGTATTTATGAATCTTTTAAATTTTGACGTAGTAACGAAAGCATTTATCACTTTCCAAGAAGATAAATAGACTCCATCAAACTAAAATCCTACGTCTATTTCAATAAACAGTACTCTATCATCAAGCCACAGTAATATCCTTCTACTCGCCCAAGAAAACCGTGTTCCTCCACTGTAACCCCTAAAACTTTCTACAAACACACAAGCAGAATGCACAGTAAAATGCCCCGAGCCTCTCAAAACAAATCACAGCTCCCAGCAAATTGAATGACCCACATTATTTCCGTCACGTGTATGTGGCACAAAGTTCGCGGGACGTCCAGCACGCGATATCGAGCCATCGACGGTGGCGTGTCCGCGAGAGAGCGAAAAATATCGACGCCTGGCAGGACAATGTAGAAACTTGGACAGGCTGAGAGTGCCCAGGTGTTACCCTTTCATTGGTTCTAGAGACGGCGAGAGGAAGGATCCTCGCGGAAGGAGGACAGGAGTCAACTTCGTTGATTCCCTCAAGGGTCCACAATTCATCCACGGAGTCCTGTGCCTTGGCCCAGCAAACGCTTACAGCATTCGTGCCCCGGAACAAACTCGAGGACGGATAATTCCGGGTTTACACCAAGGCTAACACGAACAAAAACATTGTTCACGAACGTTCTTCTCTGTTCTTTTCGTGTCCACACCGCCGCAAACAGAACAAAATATTCACATACGATTCATACGCTGAGTTTTGTTAATGTTTACGGCGGAGTGGACAAGACTAGAACAGACGAAAACGTTCGCGAACACTGTTTTTGTTTGTGTTCGCCTTGGTGTAAACCCGGCATAAGGAGGACGCGAAAATGGCTAGAAGGAGTGGATCAAAAGGAGAGGAAGGAGGCTGCGAGATGAACGGAATAAAGAAGAGGAGATCAGCACGGCTAGCATTCGAAATCGCTCGGCAGATTCGCGCGTTTCAATACATCTAACGGTGAACATCCGTGCGGAGAGCACTGAAGAAAGGGAGGAAGATGAAGGGGGACACGAGGATTGGCCTTCCTTCGTGGCGTTCGAGTCGTCGAAGCCTCCGCGCGGATTTATTATGTCCTTGCTCTCGGCTCCTCGTAACTGGTGTTTCCTCGTTTCCATGGCGGACAGAGGGAAACCATGCGCGTCGCGGAACCGTTCGACCGATTTTACATTCGTAGGAACGGGCACCGTGGCCGCGGGTAATTTATGACGAGCGTCGCCGCTTGTAAACGGCTCTTAAGGATGCCTAAACGTGCTGCGCGACTGATGTATGGAGAGACTGGCACCGGTGACTCGGCTACCGGATACGAGCGCGAGATCCTCTGCTGGCAGTCATCAAACGTGGACACTGACTTTCTCTTAATCCTTTAAGCGAAATTTGAACTGAATTTTATGATGGATACGGTACATTCGCCTGGTCTCACGCAAAGTTTGACAAGCAAAGAAAACTGTGTTTCCCAACCTTTTCTGAGTCGCGATCCCCTTTTGTAAAATTCAAATACATAACCTGCGACCCCCCTCCCCCCATTTCCTTCCTTTTATTTATGAAAAATTAATGTTACATCGTAAATAAAATATCGCAAGATAACCATATTAAAATAAATAAATTCTACGAATCGTCAACTAAAAATAACCATGGCGAACCCCCAGAAAACACTTCACGACCCACAGGGTTGGAATCACTGTTGT
The DNA here is from genome assembly GCA_963971345.1 of Andrena flavipes. Taxonomy (NCBI): domain Eukaryota; kingdom Metazoa; phylum Arthropoda; class Insecta; order Hymenoptera; family Andrenidae; genus Andrena; species Andrena flavipes. The sequence continues at coordinate 48,284,273 of OZ020482.1, forward strand.
AGGTACTCAAAATTCGGGACTTGTTTTAGGTACTTGAAGAATAATAAAGGGTTTCCCATCGATAATAATAATAAAAAAATAATATCCTTGAGATATTGTGATGCTAGTATTTCCGTTTGCAACTCCAAATATATAGATAAAATTGCTTTTTGATTTCATTTCTTTTGCTCCAACATACCCTGAGATATTGCTGTTCCATGGAACAGTATCTTCCACCGCGACGACGATCATTAATAAACGATGAAGCTACCTAGTATCGTGCGCGCCTGTGTTTCTGGTATTTCATCAAAGCTCAAGGGGGGATACGATATTTCGATATTGTGGGTGCCTAGAGCAGAGCACAGGGGGAGAAGCCTCGATGGAAACAGGGAGGGTCGTAAACTTCCTTTCGATATGAATTCTCGAGACGAAAGAAAGTAATCTGAAAATTCAATATAGCTCATAGAAGCGTGCAACGTCGGAGGAATACTTTGCAAAGACGATGGAATTCGGTGGCGCGTGCTCGCGATGCCAACGAAAGTGCATTAATTGCGGATGTAACTGACGGCGCGTTGCGATTCTAGCATTAGCCGCGTTTACACGGGCAGCGAAGCGAATAAGCGTGGAGTCTATGATTCTTTTACCTTCGACGTGTGTTATTACGTGTCTCTCTTTCACGAAACAATTCCCATTCCGTGGCGTAACTATCGGAGAAAATTTTCATTCACCTCTAATTAGAATGTCCTTCGGATATTACAATGGAGGGGCATTGGGAAAATGTGTAGGAAAGAAGCTACAAATATTCTTCCAGCGTCTAAGGAGAGAAATTTCATGCTAGCTCCTTGTATTTTATAATGATTATTAAAATTAGTTGCTTTCATTGAGAATTGCTAAACAATGCCGTGTGGACTGTGGGAAGTACAAGTATGAATGATACAGAAGTAGTGGCTATTTCAATTAAATGGGATCCCTACTTTGTAAACTGTAAGGATTACGTTGGGGTTAATTGTATTCTTTTATCAAATTTATTTAACCCCCAAGTGATAGGATGAACTCTCTTTTTGCTAGAACATTTGATACATCATTTATCTAAACAGTGTATACGAGATATCTTTTTCCAAAACTCTATACCATCATTTAGTAATAAGTAAAATTCACCCTTACCACTATCAAGACACAATTCTATCTAAACTACCCATTTTAAGAACCAAGTAAAACATATTTCAATATAATAAAACCTAAATTACACAGCTCTTATAATCTCAAGTCGTTCTAATTTAAAGTTTCAGCTCGCCAACATTTGCTCTGTAACTTCGTATGCAGATGGACGAGCCAGCTCAAACAAACCTGCTCGCGCCGACGGTCTAAAAACCCAACGACGGGGGTGAGCTGAATCAACGCTAATGATATATTCCGCGCTCGCGTGGATTGCCCCGTAAACTTTCTCCGTGTCTTTCTAATTGGCGCGAGGGCCCAATTACCAACGTACGCCTATCGCGTGCACCCTCGCGCCTTCGTAACGTGCAATCTCGCGTGTGATGCACAGGTGCATCAGCTGCAGGCCTCGTTCACCCAGGGAAGCCCTGGCGCGTTCACCAAGGTGGACCGCGACGCGTTGTAACGGAGGGGGCAAGGACGGTGGTAGAACTCTAGTCCAGTCGGCCTCGAAAACCTCTGTATACGCCGTTATTATTCCCGTCACCCGTTACTCCGCCAACGAATAAAAAGAAGAGCGTGCCGCGGAGTCAGTGGGTTTACGCCTCGCGCATATGGCAACCCAATGTTTCTCGGTCTGTCGACTTCTGGCCTCCTCTACTGCCAGACGCCATGATTTTTTATCAAGGATCACGCGAACCCCATAACACGATAGAGTGACGTGAAACGTCGAGTATGTGTCGAGATAAGCAATGGAAATTCTAAAAATTTAAAAAGGAAGTGCCTTCCTTGCTCTTTTTCTTCTGGGATATTTTGCTTTTGAAGGAACTATGCGACGTATTGGTTGAGTGTTTTAGTTCTATGCGATTGTCAGATGAGTATCATTGTGAATGTTACGGAATTTATTCCATTGCATGCAATCGATACGATTATTAGAATAGTGGTTACAGCAGGTCGAGAAAGTTGAATTGGCTTAAGTAATTTGAGCAAGTCTTAGAAACTTAATATCCTCGTGTGTTCTAGTAACTTGAAACAATTTCACTTCAAGTCTGGCTAGGAACAATGTGACGTAACTTGGAATTAACACTTTGGGAATGGGGGAAATTACTTTTGGTACTCGTGAATATAGTTATTTAACAAATCATTGAGATCGCCTGTGAATTATGTGTTAAAATAGCTGCGAGGGAGTTTTATTTTATCAGAGGTAACAAGTGAATTTACATATTGAACGTCATGTATTATTCCCTGATCGGTGGCTATGTAAAGAATTTAAAATGCAGCAGAGAATGTGAAGCAAACTGTGCAAAACCTCTATACACTCCGGTTTTCGAAACCGATGGTTTACGCGCACCACAAGCGTGCCTATGAAAAAATTAAAATTCCCCACATTCTTCACGTTTTATTAATTCCCTAACCCCGCGGCACCAACCCACCGTGCATATTAAACGGGCAATTTCTGTATCAATGAATCCACCGTTACGCGGAGAACGTGGAAAAATTTGCCGTCCAGCCACGTCCATTCAAACTTTCGACCGAACATTTCCCGTCTCCATCCTATGCCCACGGAAACCACTTAACGTTCCGTGGCCAGAATCCACAATTAGCATATATCGTTAATGAACATACTGTCGCGATTCGAGGGTATCACGGACACGCCTCAACTTTTAATCGGGAAAGTATCTTGGCAGTCCTTCTCTTTCAGCTCGTTGAATATTCATACGCGAGTGCAACCGGACAAATCAAATCTGTCGAATTTACAGCTATGAATATTTAATGAACAAACAATGCCCCGGCTATGCAATCAGACGACCACGGATCGATGGGCGTCTCCTTCTTTCCCGCGGCTGAATTTTCGAATTTTCTTCCCACCGACACGCATCAATCCTGACGCGGTGGAGGAGCATTATCGACCCTGTCGCGCTACCAACTGCGACAACGAGAGTTCCTCAGCCACATTCCCTGTTCCCAGCCCTTGAAAGGGGACAGAAGGGGTGAAAAAGTTGGTGCACGACGCGTCTTCCCCTCCACAGCTGGAATTTCGAAGTTTCTTCCCTGGATACGCATCAATCTCGATGCTGACGCTGCCATACGACCAACAGTGACGGCGAGGGCTTCTGAAGATTTGCAACGGTGCAGAGGGGGATGGAAAACTTGGTCCACGATACGTCTTCTTTTCTTTTGAGCTTTCTTCCCTGTAATCGCATCGATCTTGACGCGGTGAAGGAGGGTCACCGACCCCATCACGCGACTAAAAGTAACACTCTGAGTTCCTTAACCCTTGGAACGGAACAGAAGGGGATGAAAACTTGGTTCGCGATCCGTCTTCTTTTCAATAGGTGGGATTTTGAATTTTCTTCACTTCATACACGTAGATTTCGATGTGGTGAAGCTTTATTGATCTCATCACGCGGTATAAAAGTAACACTCCCAGTTCCACAGCCTTCGCAACGGTACAGAAGAGGGTGAAAAAGTTGGTTCACGATTCGTCTTCTTTTCAATAAGTGTGATCCTGAATTTTCTTCGCTTCATACACGTAGAACTCGGTGTGGTGGAGCTTTATCGACCCTCTTGCACGGCCAAAAGTAACACTCCGGGTTCCACATCCCTCGCAACGGTACAAAGGGGGACGAGAAAGTTGGCGCACGATGCGTTTCCTCTATCTTTAACCGTCCCCTGCCTAAGAACCCGCGGCCCTTTCGAACTTCTTTATCCGATGCGACGCACCCGCGGCATTCAATAATTCCTTCCTCGCGGGCGGCCCGTTCTGACGAAGGGGAAAAAAATGCAGAAACAGAACGGGGGTGAATAAAAACGGGGATGGTGGCTCGCAGACGGCGAGGAACTTCCGAAGGACTCGAGCGAGGGGAGAAGAGCTCCAAGGGACCAGAAAGAAACTCCGGAGAGGAACTTCTCAATTGCAATAGCGAATCGACTACCGTTCGCGTCGTTGGTAATAATTGTAACCACAATGGCGGACGGCTGATACCGCGGGACCTCGAGCATTATCGGGGAGGAGAGTCGAAACGTCGAAAGTTTCGATTTAACTGGGTATCGAAGCTGAGCCACTTGACATTCGCGAATCGACATGCGAACACCGTTTCCCAATATATATTTCGAAGTGGAGTTTTTCCAGGGAATCGTTAGGTTCTAATTGGTCGGCGAAGATACGCCGTTCTCGACCTCCAGATGGTAGCAACGAATATCGATAAGGTGTCTGTGATGCAAGCAAGCGTGCGTGAGATAAAGTATTAAATACGGTATCAGCTCGTTTAGATCTCTGAATATATAATAATAATTGTACAATAAGAACTTGCAATGGAAGACATACTTCCAAGGGCTTAGCGAAAAAGCACAGAAAGAAGCAATAAACTATTTGTTTGCCCGAAATTAAATTAATTTACTACAAAATAAAAATAAATTAAATTGTGAAGTAATTCCGGTAATTCCGGCAAAAGTAAACGTAGTAAAAAAAACTGAAGTTCTCTCAAAAATTCATAGCTTCTGCTATGCGCTATTCTATGCACTATTCCCACTCGAAGCTCACATTTCATTTCGCTTCTACGTCCACAAGTCCACTGAAACTGAAACAGCATCGAGGAAAAAGGCCCGGGGTGAATAATATCGTGGCAACCCGCTTAGAAAGTGCATTTTTAGCGTCTGGCGATCACCGATGATACGCGTAACACAAACGAGGGGGATGCAGGAGAAAGAATGACAAAAAGAAAGCTCGGGTGGCACTGGTCGTCGTAGATCAAGCCGAGTCTGCGTGGCATGCGTAAGCGGCTTTCGCCGACCGATTTAATCGGCGCTACAGGGACTTAATGTGGGTGGCAAGAAAAGCGTATGCGTATCGGTGCGCGTGTTTCTTGTTGTCCCCGCATACGAACGGGGATTTGCAAAACCCCGTGACACGTGACACCGGCGCGCAAAGAATGACGTTGGCAAAAAAAAAAAGCGGAGATAGAATAAAGGAATCCCACCGGGCGGCCTTGGATATCGAATTCGACCTGTCGATCGCTACCTTCTATCGTGGTATTACGTGCATGCACATTGCACTAGCGATGCAAGTGAAGTGCAATCGATACTGAGCCGCGCAGAGCGTTTCGATTTAGGGACATGTGCGACATGGGAAGCAGAGAGAAATTCTGTTTGTACTTATGTATGCCTGGATTTTTAACAGTATGCTAAGAATTAGAATAAGGTTTTGGAAGATATTGAATTTGTTGTAACTGTTTCCCGATAGAAAAGTGAAATTTATATATTTATTTATTTACGGGACGAAGTAAAAGGATAAAATAATTTCTAATTCTCCTTACTACCGTGCAAATGTTTCTGTGTAAAACGAAAAATCGTTCAGGGGATTGTATTTAAAAATGGCGGTACTTGAGCGCATTGCCACTCGGCGACACAACGAGTGGTTAATGGAAAAAAGGTGGAACAAAGGAGCTGGAAATTATTTTATAAAAGCGCTGCATTCATCCCTCGGATGAGTTTTAATTTCGCGCCGGGTAACCGTGAGCACTTTCTTTTTTATTTTCGTGGGGAAACAGCTAACTCGTTAGCTTTTTTAATACCGCTATCCCCCACAAACTATTGTGCTTTTAAATTATTCATCTCGCGAAGACAACGCAATTCTTTTGTAATTGGCTTCTGTTAATCAATCCATTCTTTTTTATCGGTAGTGCGCGCTATAATCGTCGATAAGAAACTTCTTCTACTTTATCGGCTATAATGCCAGGAAGACGTGTGTACCTTCATCGCCAGGTGTCGTACTTCATCAATGAAATGTTATCACGCTTACCACGCTTATCACACGCTTATCTGCAGCACACACGAGACTTAAAGCAAACCTAGCATCTTATGGGAATTTCTTGATTGAAAGAGGCGAACTGAAATTTCGCCTTGATGAAAATTCAATGGTTTTCTCGCGCACTCCATGTTAATATTAAAATCAAATACTGAAACCAGAAAAACCAGAAAATCTGCAATATTCTTACACTACGCCTGCTCCACATCACAGGTTACAATTCACACTTCACAATCTATATCTCACACTTCACATCACATTTTTCGCAAATATAGCAAAGTTGCAAACGGAAGTCCAGCACCCCGCGAAAATGCAGTATAGTTGCAAATTAGAAACTAGGTTCCTCGCGAAGAAAACGGTTTGTTCGGAGGATATATTTTCTTACAAAAATTTTCTTTACAAAAATTTAATTTTTTTTAGCGATTTAGAATTCTTATCACTCAATAAATTTGTAAGAACATACATAAAATCTTGTTGTCGCCGTTTGACCAATATTTTTTTCGACTACTTAATAAACGTCGATCGGGAATGTTAGTCGACTCGTTTTCGTATTTCCCAAATCGACTAGTCTCGTCGGTGCTCAACACGGTGAGCCAGAAACAATCGGTGCACGATAAAATTTTTTTCGTGCATTCGACGAGGAGGAAACGGCATCCGTTTTCCATTTTTTTCCCGTCGGCCCTCGATAGGATTTCACGGCGTCGCTCAAAGCGGCTGCCGGGGTTTTTGAATCGATGAATAAAAATCGCGAAGCGATGCATGACGACAAAACAGAAAAAGAATATTATCCGTCTACACGCGGATGAGCGCATAAAATAATAAATCGACCAAAGACCAGCCACCTACGAAACACAGTTTTCGAGCAATTGTTAACTACTGGGTGAAACAGTCCTGGAAACTTGGGTTTTTGGCCAAAATTATTTTCAAACTAAAGACGAACAGCGTTTACGGTATTTGGATTACAATTGAAAGAGCAATGCTAATTAATTACTAGGGGCTGATGTAGAAATTTGGTAATTTTAACTACTTATATTCAATAGTAATAATAATGATGATAATTTTGGGTAGCATTATCATTTTTCATTTATGAACTGCACGTAGGAGATAATATTGCAACGATATCGATTGTGTCATTACGGTTAACTATTCGTACTCTTTCCGCATCAGCCGATTTAATGTTCGTTATTGAATATTTCATTCGACGTCGATATGAATTGGAAAATCAGAAGAATTGGATTTTCATGGCTTTGAGGCTGATCGGCGATCAGAGCTGCGTAAAATGCGCATTTCAAGGAGTTAGAACTGAATATTTCAACAAACACGTTTCAACCTTCCATCTCACGATAAACTGTTATTTATAGGTACTACTATAAATGCTAATGATTAGTAAATATTCTATACTTGGGGGAGCATTTTTGTTGACGTACTCCGTAATATCTTTAGAATGAAACCGAGAATCCACGTGGAAGCAGAGCTCAATTATTCTATACTACGTCTGGTTGTCGAATATAACATAAAAAAACAGCGCAGTTTGGCTCAGCTTTTAGTGGAAACGGTTCCATAAGGATGTATCGAAGCTAATTTTTTAGCTTTTAGGTGGATTCCCAGCTTAAGGCTAAAGGACTTGAATTTCAGCACGGTAATACATATATTGCAAGCAACTGTTTTCTAAGGTACTTAATGCTCATTTACGATTCAAACTACGTTCCCCCCTTTACACGATAAGCTGATTTCTCGATGTTAGACTTGATCGTAAACTTGAAACGCATTTACGGAGCGTGCACGATACTCGAAGAACAGACGAGTTAGATGGAATGTCCGCAGGGCATCCTCCTCTGACAGTAAATACGAAGGGTGGAAAAGATCGCAGAAGGGTGGGTGAAAACGTGAGGCTGCCAAGGAAGCTTATTTTCGTGGATTTGAGCTTTATCGATCCACTATTAGCCCCAGAATATGGGCTGGCCTTATTAAAATCCCACTACTGGGATTAAACATCTACATCCTCCGTGAGAAACATTATGTAACAACATATAGCGTGTACCTCTTGAGATATTTAGAGAACTTTTATAACCATTTTTACGGATGTTCCCAAGTGACTTTAAGGGATAAAAATGGTAACCATCGTTCGATTTTTGGCTGAGGTACTCCAACTTTTAGTCTAATTATTAAGCTATCGGAATAAGTGAAATTTGAAATATTTTTAGAGATAATGTAACAGATACAATTTGAGGCATTTCAGTAAGATAAAAGTAAGTACATGGAATCTTTTACCCAAGTCTTCGAACAAATAGAGTTTATAATATAAGAATACATAAAACTCGAAATCTTTTAACGCCTCCATTGCAATTACAAATCTCTTCCACCTCCATGAAAGAAAAGAGGGGTGTTTTATTTTTCTCGGCAATGTATCCCCAGGTGAACAGTACTGTCAAGACGACCAGCAACTAGATACCACAAAAATAACGTTCAAAATATTGAACCACAATTTTCTGACACCTTTCTGCTCCAGATATCTTCCCCAGACGAAAGGCGGACTGTGTCATCATAGATAAGAGACACGAAAGCTGCGACAAACTATTGCATCGCGAAAAATGGCACGTACAAACGATCAAAGGGTTCCTTATAAGAATTATTGACATACGGCAAAGTGTGCGGTAGCTGTCCTGCGGAATACCGAACGCAAACGATACGAACTTCGCGGTTCAGCCCGAGTGTACATTAAAAACACTGTGGGCACTCGTATTTTACTAGCATTCTGCGTTTTATCGCTTCCTGCTTCGAGGAGCGCGTGAAAGACGGCGAAACGTGGCAGAGATTTGTAGAGGAAGGCTCGCAATTGGGGTCATAGCTTTCACAGTCCTACACCCTCCATTTTCATGAGATCGACAACCGGAAGCTCGGTCTACAAAATTTGAATTCTATACACCTCGATATGTGTGTTGAGAAGTAAACGTTTTAAAAATTTCTATGTCTACATACTTCGATCTGCACTGTTCCTAGGAAAACTTGTCATTTTTATACTCGAAGAGAACTACTGGTACAATGAACTTCTCTAACACTCCACTCATAAATGGCGCAAGTTTTTGAAAAATGTCTTAACATTTGCGCAGTACTTCTGGCGCTTTCCAGGAAATATGAATGCGAAAACACGCTGACGCCACTGAAAGCGTAAACTAATAGAAAAATAGAATATCAAGGGATTGCAAGTTGCATTATGTATATGTAATCTTCTTAAACAGCTTCAGCACTGAGTCAGCGTCTTGAGAACATGCATCCAGGGAATAGTATCCCTTGAAAGAATTCCCAATTTTTCTCAGATTTTTCTAGAAACCACAATACACTTTGACCGCCACTCTACTCTGTCTTGTGTCCCCAGAAAACTCACAATCAACCAGAATGCGGGTAAATGTGATCGAGCGACCGAAACTACCACTGGGCGGATACAGGCGAGCATCGAAGGAATCGTGGGTGGAGGTGAGGAAGAAAAGAAGCTGGACAAGAAGAGAAGGGCTAGAGAATCCTCGCTTTATCGAATCGCGCCGCTTCATCGGCTCGAGCGCCGCGTTTGATGCTCGCCTCGATGAGAATCGAAGTTAATGGAAGAGAGGCCGACGGTACAGGCGCACACCACCTACGCGGAGACACCTATCCGTGCACACAGGCCCCGTGACGCTTTTAATCACGAGGGACAACGACGATGAAAAATCCAGGTCGTCGCAGGGGTGGGATTCTATGGAGGACGGGGGAGCGCGCTAGGGCCGCTGGAATCCCCTAGCCAGCAGGCCGTGGGTATTAAAATGTCAGCTTGCACTTGCCCACAGCCTAACCTATCGGATGCTGATGATACCGTCGACATATGATAATGGGGAGCACGCTCGTGGGGTGGATGCCTACCCTAGCCAAGACCCAATCCCTCCCGAGCACGCTTCACCCTCCGACGCTGCGCCCCCTGACACCAAGGAATGCTCTAGAAAGCTGGCCGCGGCGCAACAGGGATCAACATGGGAGAAAAGGATTGCTTAAGCAAGACTATGGGGTATTTTCGACGTGGATATTGCCGAGGGGTTGCTGCGGGGGTACCTGAGCCGATGATTGGAAAGATGATCTACCTTCAGTGGTCTCTTACTTTATATATATATTTTTTTGTTCTTTGTTTCGTATTGCTTGGTTGGAGTGTTGGTTTTGGTTTTTATAAAGGCTCTGTTCTAAGTTTCGGAAACACAGGGTGCACCTGAGAATTTAAATGGGGTGCAGTTTCTGAGAGAAGAATTTTCTTCGAGGAATATTACGATATGCAACGTTGATAATATGCAATATCAATAATGAAATTTATTTAATGGATTTAAAAAACTGACACCAATATTTCAAGGAATATATAGCTGTAGTAATATAAAAAGACTGTTTGAACTTTTTTTTGCCACGCTGAAACGAGTATTTCCAGAGGGATCCATCGATTACTACTGAAACCGCTTTACATGAATATTGTCCACGTGATTAAATATTGTTTGCACGAGTAATTGTGCATCCTGTTTGCAAAGGGATTTTGTAACGATATTGTACATCGAATGCTGTTACGAACAAACAGAAAGAATATATTTTACTCGTAGGTATATTCATTGTTATAGATTTTTACAATTCGACATGCAACTCATGTGGAATCTCTGTTCTTTTATTTTAGATCTCACTAATTTTGTGCTTCGATGTGAAGCGATTAACTTCACTCTGGCAAAGCACATATTTCATGAACTGTACAAGCAGAGGAAGTTGCATTCGCGATGAGGAAATTCTAGAAGCTCCGGCGTTATTAAAAAAGATCTCGTTACTCGACGTTTCGCTTGAGATGGCCCCTTGGATCATACGATCTTAGCAAGCGCGACGAGGATTCCTCAATTTTGATGGGGTGCTTTCATTTGAAACTGGAAACATTCCAAGGTAGCGCTCACCCTTCGCAATGCGGACGTGACGTTTATTTACGAACTTCTTAAGCCCTCCAGCACTGATCGCTCCTCCCGAGGCAACGGTGAATTACGTCTAAATTTAACCACCCCCGCACACTCAGTCATTTGTTCCCATTTTGCTAGTAGCCATTAATTACGGCTAACGTTACTGCAACTCGGAGTAAATTATGAGTATGCAAATTGTAAGCCTACTGAGTGCATCGGTCTGTTAATGAACCAGAATATCTTAACAATGTTTCTTATTTCTAACCATGCATTTGACACTGTTCCACTGAAGATGAATAATTTGAAGAAAATCTGATAGATCAAGGTACGAGGTTTTCATTTCATAAAGTTTCCTTGGATAGAATTTGTAAAACTTAAATAAAAAATAAAGCGTCCTCGGTAGAAAGAGTAATTTTCATTTCATTTCTGAATAATTTTATCTAATCTCACGAATCAATTTGAAGTGGAAAGTACCTTTGAAATCAGTTACTCGTTAAGAGAACAAGAATCAAGCTTGCGTGAAGATCCATACATAAAATTGTAGAAAATTAGTTTCAAAAGGAAGGAAAGAAGGAATTCTATATTGCGGATGAAAGCCATCATTGCATTTTCTTTGGAGAATATTCAGAGCAAATCTATTAGGTCAAGCAGAAAATGAAGCTATCGATGAAAATCTACTAACGTCTGAAACTAATTAAATCCTCAATGGGATTCAGTGGTTCCTCAACATTCAAGGGACCAATCTTAACGATTGTCTGGGAGCCACAAATGTAATTAACGAAGCATCAATTTCGTATTATATCAATTCTAATAGTAGCCGTGAAAGACAGGTTATTGTAGTCTGTCCTTGTGTTATATATATACATGTATGTACACATACGCATATGTACGATAAAACGTTCAATAGGTTGAGTGAACAAACGATATTGGACCACAGGTACAGCAGCGCTCGTTAGAATAGCTATCAACGCCGTAAATGGCAACTTTTTATTTCACATTTCTACAACTGACCCTGATTTCTCGTGGAACGTATTTTCATTAGTCAAAGCTTCTGTTCGCGTACAGAAGCTCTTGTGGATTCATTCCAAAACGTTTATTCCACATTTTCGAATTATTCTTACTGCACTTATTTCCATTAAGAAAATCAATCTCAAATCTATACAATTTTATTATCAGATAAATCTGATTACCCCATAAATCGTAATTCTATTTAAGTATTTACGATCGGCTGTTCGGTGGTCAATACAACCACGCGAAGGGCCGCAATGATCCATAGATCGACCGCACAAAGCCAGACCTCTGGCAGCAGTAATCGCGTGGCTTGGAACAGCCGGTTGGAAACGAAGGAGGCAAGTGGAAAGGTTCAGCGATCCACTTTTTAATCGGGGCCAACGATTTTCCGGATGTGACGCAAGGATGAACGAGCGGTATCAGTCCAGGAGCAACGTCACCAGCGACAAAGTCAGCAACGCGGTGGTTTCTGTGCCGACATCCCTTTTAGCCTTAGCTGCCGGCTATACATAAACTATAGAGAGGCCTGTGCAGAGTGGCGAGGGGGCGGCGAGGGGACGAGGGGGGCGACAACCCCGCGTGTCTCGACTACGAACGGTGGGGGAGGGGGGCTCTCGCTCGTTCGGGCATGAAAATTCTGCACCCCTCGTTGCACAGAATCATCCCCCATCGATCGACCTATTCCGCTCTCGTTTCTCTGCGGTCGAAGTGGGAGGGCGAAAAAATGAGGGGGGAGGAAAGAATATATAACGACGTCGATTCGCGATGCAGACCGGTGCGTAAACAATTTAATATTCACGCGGGAAGAAGACTCGCGAAGGAGATCCGCGACGGTTCCGGGGATTAATGAAACGTGTTTTAATTCGCGACACGTTCGCACCGCGGGTATTTCGGAAGGAGCTTGTGACGATAAGACGTTCCGGGAGCGATAAAATGCAGGGGGACGTTAGAATTTGTGCTTTTCTGGAGAACTACGATTTTGTAACTAGTTTCTTGAGAAGCACTGGTTGGTTAGATTTACAGGAGAGCTAGTTATCCGTGGGGGTAGGAAAGGATTATGTAGTACTGTAGTGTTTCATGACTCTTTTGTGTGAAGTATTATTTTATGCTCCCCTTTGGCGGCGAACTTCACATAAAAAATTTCACATAATTTTATTCTTTATGCATAAATGTGTTTTAACAGTGTTTTAAAACACATTTTACTCGTAATAGTATAAGCCAAGACATGAAAAGGATGCGAAGGATTCGCTAACGATCGATAGAGAACCATTTAGTAATTCGAACGGTCATAAATTTTAAGGGGGACAGTTTTGTGAACAATGGCGGAACAATTCTGCAACAAAGTGCAGACGATGCTTTTGGGGACTGGCTACGCGAAAACTCTTGTAATGGCGGCGTAGGCGACAGCACCGGGGTACAACACGCATTCCAGCCATCGCATGATGCATTGCACACCCTCCAGTTGTTAGAAACTACCCCTCAACCATCCCTCCGGCGAGTCTGACCATTGGTACCGTAGTCGGGAAAATTTCGCCGGGCCAGAGATTTGCGAGCATCTGAATCACATTAACTAATGGCTAATTGCAGAAATTTCGCAGCCATAAGGGACTCCGGTCTGTAATCTGACGTGCACTTACCTCTTCCTCAGCTATTAGCATTGCCTTTCTCTGCAATTTACCATTCAAATGATAAAATCAATAATTCTCCTCCGTTCCTAGGCAACTAAAGCGCCCAGAGACAAAAGAAATGTAACAGACGTGGAAATCATTCTAAAATGTTTGATGCAACTAAAACGCACCAACACTCGCAGAGTAGGTACCCACCTACATCCATTACGCCATTTCCAATATCGATATTTCGCACACACTCTCGAGAAATATTCCACTTTTTCCCTCTATTAGCCCGTACACGAAATGGCATTTTTTCCTCTCATTTATTTCTCGCGCAGCGTCCTCTTACTTGAAATAATTGATATTCGCTCTGTTGGCATTGAAAAGAGAGAGTGTACCGCCGGCGTTGGCGCGGCGCGAGGGTAGACACCCCAAAAATCTCGTTGGAACAAAACATTCTGAAGGGCAAATGATATATAGCGCGCACCCCGATTACTCGTTTCGCTTAATGCGCCTAACCCTGGGGGCGAGAAAATTCCCCGCCGCGGGGGGCAGGGGCGGAGAACAGTCCTAGGATCGCATGAGCGTCAGGGTTGCATCCGCCACGGATCCCTGAAAAAAGGGTGCTTTCCATTTGCATGCGTATCGCGCGACACGTTGACATTGATTGAACATTTCCCGCCGTGCGTGAAATAACAACGGGAACGCCTGCTTTCTAGCTGGTTCTACTGAAAGTAAACGATTCCACGAATTTCTAGAAATTGCACGCACTTCTGGAGAACCGTAGAATGTTCTTGCTGCAGGCAAGTAAACGAGCGACTGCATTTCGAGGTTTTTGCCAGGTCGAATTAAGGCTTCGTTAGTTTAATTTATCTGGAAAATTGAGGGGAAAGTGCGTGCAAATGGAATTAGTGCGTGCACGAAACACTATGCAAGAACAGTTTAAAAGAAATACATACGTACTCTGATTTCTGAGCTGGAAAATGAGCGAGAGCTGATAACGGTGGAATCTTTTATTGATGGTTGCAGGTGTTTGAGTAGGAAAATATTTAAATGAATGTCAAGTGTTGTCTAAATTATAAAGACACCTTTGTTGGATAAATTATTATGATTTCGGATTATGGTAGCGAAGAATCAAAAATTGTTGCAAACTGCATAAAACTTTGCTGTCCACAATCAGTGGAAGCAGTGATACTAAAGTGCACATAATTGATGGCTTCTCATCTGCATTCATATTTCTATGACGCATTTTGGGAAAAGCTGCCGAATCAATAAATGCCGATGTGTACAGGAAACAAGCATTGGAAAACGTTTCATCAGCGTGCACTCTTCACGGAGATTTTTCGATACATTTTCGAAAAGTGGAGAATGATTCTCGTCGACGGTGAAATCATTGTCAGGCATGTGTACACGATGATCCATGCAATTATTCGGTAAATGGGAAAGGGCGATGCACACGCAAATGTCCCGTGGGGACGTCTGGCACGCCATGCAATGAAGATTTATTCGTTTCCAATGTAACTGTGTGGACTACCCAGCTCTGACACGCCAGTAAATTATTAGGTTGATGCATATGACGCGTCGTTTTTATTCAATCGAAATATGAAGGCATGTCACTTCATTGAAACTTCATGTGTTCTGTAGAAATTATTTTCTATTTATTGGAATCATTATCCAATTTCTATGAAAATTCAATAGTTCCGGTGGTTGGAGATCTCTTCGAACGTTGCTTTCAAGATTCTACATTTTGGACGAATCTATTTCAATAAAAAGATATAGCAATCTAGAATCTAAATAGATAGGTACTTAACTTGTTAGAATTTCATATTCAGATTTACTAAACTCTACTTAAATCCCAACGATAGACCGACATCATTTTGACACAAAGAAATGAAAAATAAGGAAAATCGAAACCACTCGCGGGAAAGATTACGAATCACCATAATAAATAGAAATTGACTTGACTCCTGTTTTCCTCAAAATCCCTCCTTCCCTCAATTATTTAAGAGCAAAAATTTGACGAATAAAAATCATATCAAATAGTGAGATCGCGTGAACTTAAAGTAAGCAAGGGAAAAGATTCATAGCATGCAAAAGCACGCGCAAAGACCCGGGAAAATGTACGCAGATGGCGAGAATGGCAAGGGGCCAAGGAGATGAATACAAATACCGTTCAAAAATGTTTCGACTAACAACGAGGAAGGATCCCTGTCCTGCTGCCGTGGCAGAAAGGGAAATGCATTGGCAGAACAAAGGCGTCGCGAGAAAATAATAATTAAAAGGCAACGGACAAAAAGTCTCGGTGGGAAAAAGTTTTCCCCAAGTTTCTCTCGCTGCTTCACCTGTCCGTTGTTCGCGAAGTAAGCGCTCGCGGCGACCAAATCTTTTTTATCGTCTTCTTTTAATATACCGCCGCTCCGTTTCGTTTGCAGGGCCGCCATTTCCCTCGTTCCTCTCGAATTAAGAACCCGAAGGGGGGCTGGAGATTCGAACACGGCCGAAGCAGGACCGATAAAAGGCCGAAAACGGAGATCTATAGAACGTGAGAAAAATACGACCACCACGGGGAGGAAAGCTCGATCCTCTGATTTTTTTCGCGCCGCGAGTTCTTGGAAGCAACTTTCGCCGATCCTCATTTGCTTGGGAACTTGGCTCCGTTCTTTTTTCGTGGAAAGGGAAATTTTCTGTAGTGATAGATCTTTGTGAACCATAAATTTAGTCGACTTTAGTGTTTTATGAAAATGCAATAAATTCTGACACAGATTTAGTATCTTGTATGCCTACTGATCTTGGAATAAATGGTAAGACTAAGCTTCTGATAGCATCATACCAGAGGGATAGTGGATACTTGTTATTTACCTAGTAAAACAGATTTGGGCATTATTCGAATGCTTCGAGGATAATATTTGTTTCAGGAAACGAAGCAATTTTTGTGGAATTATTTTTGAGGAGAGAAAGTGTCCTCGTAAAACGCAAGGACTCGCAAGGGTGTCCTGTATTTTGTCCATCTCATCTGGCAGGCACTTAGTATGTCAGCCCTTGCCTATAAACCTGGGGCTCTTGTAAAGTGACGGAAACAAGGCTATGAACAGGACGAAGATTCCCAGGAAGTAAGGACCACTGCCAGATGGCCTGCCACCCCGGTCCACGTAGTCACCAATTTGCACTTTCTCTTTCCTCCAAATTTCAAACACCCATAGATCCCCTCAGGGTCGGCTGCACCCGGGTCCCGGGTATGTACAGGGGTCCCAGAAAAAGAATGAAAGAAATTTTTCTGTGTTAGGGAATCCAATTGTGAACGAAAAGTTTTTCGCCAATTAAAATTACACTAATTTTATAAACCGACTAGAATTTCACGTTCTAAACACAGGACTGGCAATACTGCAGACATACCGCAATTGTGGTTGCAGAAATATTATTTCGTGAGAAGATATTATGCTACTGGAGGCCCCAAAATATTTCTTGCATACGGGCCCCTTTATAGATAAGGCCGGACCTGGATACCCTTCCAATGTCACCCAAACTCTCCATCTTCAAACCCTCCACTAGTGACGATTCCTTATTTTCACCACCATTAGAGATTCCATTCTTGAGGGGGGATGCTCGATAGTTTTCCTCTACCGATCAGTGCAGTGCCAAATCAGAACTCGTAGAAGAAACATCAGAACTCAGACACAACTCGTATCACATTGGAGAGCTCAGTCACATCTCAGTAGAGAATACAATTACAACTGAATCATAGAGAACTCAGTACACTGTTGAATATAACTCATTCGGAATAACGTAGAACTCATTCAAGTTCTGTAGACAAAATCGATTAGTTGGAGAAATACGAACATCTTCACTTACAAGATTAATATTATACATCTTAATAAAAATATACTGTAAGTGTTATAGTTGCAAAGTGCAGTGCTCTCATTTACTTAAACCACACAGTCCAGTCGCGAATGACGAGAATCCTAAGTAGAGAAGGAACGGACCATGGCAAAATCCATAAAACAATAAAATAGCTGCTTCGCAGCTAGAGACGTTTTCCTTCGGCGTTCGGTCAGGAAACCTTCCCACCATCTCTATTTCGGCACTTTCTCTTTTCCATTCATGTCTGGCCACTGCAGGACAGGACAGTTAGCGACGAGACACCAGCCAGTACACTTCGGGGCTGTCTATTTTATAACGCTGAGTATTCAGCGAAAATATATTGAATTGTTTCCATATCTCTGATTCTACTTAGTGAACTCTTGTGATCCATCGCAAGAGAGTGACAGTGTGTTGTGGTCATGCAATCTTCAAACAGGCGACCATCTGCCACAACACATATTATTTATAAATTTACATTTTCAGATACATTTATATTGACATCTCTTGTTTGTACTTAAATTCACGTAGTTTCGACTCGTAAGCGTAAAACGATTGGTATAACGATGCCAACTTAAAAATGTAAATATAATAATAAAAATAAGAAAAAATATCATAAACAAATAGTCTTAAACCGAATTGTAGTAGTTATCATGGCAAGCAAAAGAAATATTCTCAACTCCTCCGGTATGGTCTAGTGGCTAGGATACCTGGCTTTCACCCAGGAGGCTCGGGTTCGATTCCCGGTACCGGAAATTTTTTTTTTTTTATTTCACTATTCAAATTGTTTATTCAATAAACAACAGCTAAACATCGTTTTATAACTTTTTAATTAAATATTACCCAACTAAATTTATATTAATATTCCAACAAAAATACATAGAATTTGACCGACCGAGTCGTATGATAAATCCAGTGAAATATTTTTATCTAAAACAAATTTACGTCACTGTCACCTATTTTCAATTATAATAAACTGATATTTGTATTTATCGAAACAGTTGCCTTGGAAACTATGCAACCGAACAACGAACTTTATTGTACTTTTTTTACTGATTTGTTCACAGAGTTATGTGCCACTCCGCCTTCCTTTCACCGACAAAAAGACTGGTTTCCTCATCCAATCATTACAAATAGCAACGGCACTTAAACTGAAAAATAACTAAAAATTACTGAAACCATGCATAACCAAAGCGAATCATTACTCATTAATACCACACGATGGAACGATGTTTCCGCAGATTATACAGCGTTTTCCCGTTTATAAGCGACGAACAGCATCCGCCAGTGCGCGTATTCCGCAATCGCGCCGAGCGTTTCGTGCAACCGACGATGGCTTAATCATCCCCGTTGCCTCGTTTATCCGGTCGTTACACAATCGTATTATGCCCGTCGATAATCATTCATCGGTCAACAGCCAGCGGGGCAGAAAAGACGCGAATTTGCACGCGCAGTTAGTCGAAACGGCAGGGAACAGCCAATGCTGCCCGATGCATGCGATTAGCTTAGTGCTCAGTCCATCCTCCGTCGTTTTGTCCACCTCCGCTATCTTATCGCTTG
This sequence comes from Andrena flavipes, assembly GCA_963971345.1. Taxonomy (NCBI): domain Eukaryota; kingdom Metazoa; phylum Arthropoda; class Insecta; order Hymenoptera; family Andrenidae; genus Andrena; species Andrena flavipes. The sequence continues at coordinate 48,303,193 of OZ020482.1, forward strand.
CGTTCATAGGATATCTGGGCTATCGATCTGCGCCGGTGTCCGCTTTTGTTACCCCCGACGGGGTTGCAACACGGACACAACGCCAATTCAGGTGTCGATCTCATCTTAACCCGATTTCAATGGAACCAAACAGCACGCTCGCGTGTATTGAATCACCCCATTCTAACCACGTAACTCATTAACAGCTGCATCCAAATGGTTTGTCGCTGATACGACATCTCGAGTAACGAGGTAATCACCTGTAGAAGTGATTCAATTTTCATTGGTGTGGTTTAGCGGCGTTGTGGGATTTCGATCATCCTCTGAATCTCACTATTTAGTGTTAGACGTTCGTACAGAGAACGTTAGCCTTTAATTTACAATTCGTGTAGACACGAATTCTGTATTTTATGGAATAATTATGTAAATTCATTTGGTGAATACTGTATCACTCATTGTTTTCCTTCTTTTATACAACTTTTCAAATAACCCCTATTAGAAAAATTCGTCAACACCGAAGCAATCTTCTTTTAAAGTATATGGGTACTGTCTTCAACGAGAAGTTAACAAATATTGTTTCCATCATTAGTATTTTAAATTTCGAGGCATAGAAATCACTGTCAATTTAGCATCTTCAAGTAGCTTGCCAAGATGTGCATTATGCCGATCTGTGGACAAGTCTAATAATCAGACTGTCGGCTCGTTGTGACAGCAACCGAACGAGCGAAATCGATTAAGCGGTTGACCTGGAAGCGATTTCGAGTACGCGAAAGGTAACAGGTAATAGGTCTAGAAATCTATTGGTCGAGGTGCTTGGCTTAATGAGGCGTGAATCGTGTTAGTCTACGAAAGCGGCGAAAGAAACGGTTAAAAGTCTCTCTGTCGACGTGCAAGTGAATGGCTCAATTTCCAGAGGCTGGGCTCCCGGTCGACATGGAAAAAATTCGTAAATGAATGTAGCGTATGAGTGGAAACGCACGTTCCATGTCCCCTATGTCTTCGTACCTACGAAATAGATATATTGGCTCTGCATTTTTGAATGGCGGAGTCTGTGACAGTCGAATCAGTTATGAGCACCTGAATATTTAACGGACTGAAACTGATACTTTGAAATCGGAGGACAATACATCTTTGTGAGCTGACACTTTCAGAACGCGTTCACTTTACAGTGATTTCTTCTATTTTTAGATCCTTCTCTCCTAGTTGATTAAATTGCACAGACTGAGTAATCAAAATTAAAACTTGAAGTTTCACTTAGAATAATGACCACCCTACACCGCCCCAAATAATTTACTTGGCAGTAGAATTAGACGCTCCTACACCTTCAAGCACAAAGATATTCACCTGTCCCCTTTCTCGCGACCCTCTCTCGACACAAATTTCAAATGCCCCCATCGATCGATGCCTCGAGTACCTAACTAGCCAAATTTAGAATCTAGAATCTCCCATTAGTCTCCTGCTTTCCTACCTGCGCATCGCACCCGACTTTCCCAATAGTTAATTAAGAAAAGGCGCAGGAGTAATAAAAGGATCCACTGAAGCGAGCCGGTCGATCAAAGTACGTGGGGTGGATCGATCATTAATCAGCGCCTAATGACGCCAATATCTTCTTAATATCGCAGCTCGTGACTGCCGATCATTCCCACAATGACAATGATTCACGGTCCGAGGCAGGCCGCGATTTCATCGATACCACTGGCGATCCCACGATCCAGGCTCGCGTGCGCCTCCAGGATGGGAAGGATCCTTGAATGCTATCGATCCATGGCCCCAGAGGCACGAGATATCGCTGAAATTCATTTAATTAACTCGACACGCGGCGACGGATGCGTGTGTGGTTGGCAGCCGTACGTGCCAATTGCGTAACGACGTGTCGCCAGAGAAGTTCGAATATCGGGTATCGAAAGGTATCGAAATCCGATCGAATCGCATTCCTGCACACTACACGCAGGATATCGCCTGCCAGGGAATCACTTCGGCCGTGATTCTTTTCAGATTCTACTCCTTTCCTCACCACCCTTCGTTCCTGGCTTCTCCCCCTCTGCCACTGCCTTTCACATTTTTCTCGGTTCCGCTTGATCGGGATCGACGAAAGGGAAGGTGAAAGTTTTGTTATCTCCCGCTCTTCCGGTATCTCGAAAGGGATTGTTATGTAAACTGGTTGATGTATAATGGGAAGGAATCAGAGTTCCTAGACTGGTCAGTAGAATTAAGAATCAGGCTTCTAGCAACCAACCCTTGGACAGTGGATAATTTCATCAGATAATGAATCAGAAAGGTGTATTTTCACCGATAATTCCATTCATACTTATTTTAATAAAATAAGCTTTATGTTAAGCTTTGAAGATTGATCTTGTCCTGATCTAAAATTCTTATAGTTTCAAGAAGTAATACTAATGATAATCACCCTATATTTTTCAGGCGAGGATTAAGTCTGAAGTTCTCTTTCTTAAAAATACCTTTGGACACGCTAAGTAGTTGAATAATCTTTTAAATAAATCCATATGCAATAAATAATGAACCGCGTTCATTTGTAACAACTATTTTTTTTTCATGACATGTCCCTGTATTCAATACAAATTAAAATTCCTTTAATATTCATTTTTGAAAAGAATAGTGAAGAATTCATCCACTTAAGCAGTGTGTAAGACTTTATCCAAATCGGTAATACCTCGAACACTTCCTTTTTAGATTCAGGGACCGTGCTTGTCGAGTAACAAACTGTGGTTCACGATATCCTGCGCCTCGGAGTGACTCTCGGGAAGAAATTCGTAATGGACACCGTGAGAAACGCAGGACGGTTCTACGGGCAGGTACGCACAGCTGAGCGTGTCGAGGGCAGGAAGTCCAATGTTGAGACACCCGGTACGTAACGTCACTCCACACCCACTCGCATCGCGGGCTTAGACAGATCACTCGGCCGCGAATTCCCTGGAGCGTGACCTCTCACGCGCACCATACGCGTAAATCAGTCATCCAGATGCGATATTTTATGATAATCATTCCTCGGTACTGGGTGGTTATATGAAATTTACCATTTCGAGTGCTACGAACGACGAAGTAGGTACTCCAAGTCAACGAAGACGGGGATGAAGGCGAGGTTTCTTACTTGGAACGATAATAATGAATGTTGCCATTTTTCTGGGCCTCAGATGCAGAATATGCTACAATTTTTTAATTTGTCTTTAGATGTTACAACGAGGAAGGGTTCCGCGTGTTTCATCTCTAATTCCTACCGCTTTGTTTGAAAAACTTTAAGACAAAAGTGTCTGTCGCTATGTGCGCCATATTAGACCCAAGGAGGCATTCCTTTGTTTCAGTGGCGCACTCAGGATTTAATCTTGAGGGGAGCCGAGTTGAACGGATAAAAATATATTTAATTCCAATTCAATAAAAGTCATTAGGTGATTATAAAAAATTATTTTAAGGATAATATCCACTTTTCTTTTCTTTTTACTAAGCTCTTGAATTACTTCAGTCGTGGTTACATTAATCTCTTTTTTCTTTTTCTTTAGAGGGTACCATTGTGCCTTGACCCTCCCTATTTCTCTGCTTTGTATAATACCGTACATCTGTAAATTGCTCAGTGCCTCCACCTAATACTTCACACACAGCAACAAATACCCACGTGAGTACTGATATCCTAGAACAGGCGATCTAACCTTGAACGATCCTTTCTGAAGCACAATTAGTCCTTCCCCAAGTCTATTCTATCTCTGCAACTGGTGCCCAATGATGCACACATTCTTCCTTATCAATCGCAAGTATGTGCCACGCAGTTCCATCGAAAACGAAGATACACAGAAGGGTGAAACAGAAGAAGAACGGACCAACGACGACAGTAGAATCAGACCCCGCGAAGTTAGACAGAGTCGACAGCCAAGCGGAGGAAGCAAATCGATCCTGGGAAGGGAAACGGTAAAATAAAAAATTCCCCTGGAACTTTGTCGGCGCGAGTCATCGGGGGTTGCAATTAAAAGTGGAAATCTCACAGGCTTTCGGCCCAGTCGTACAATTAATTTTTCCCCAGCTTCGACGGCGCTCGGTTAGATTTTATTTAATTACACCCCTCTTTTCGCTACTTCGTCACTACTCACGGCCCCTTGGCGCCCCCTGGAGACGAGGACGAGTCCTCCTGCTCCTTCTGCCACCGGGACAAAACCGTGGAATTAAGGACGCGCGTTTTCATTAGCGTCCCCTTTAGTGGACCAGTGATTAAAGGATTGCTTTCGTTTTGCGGTTTCATTTTTATTCATGTCCTCGATGTCTCCCCACCCGACATTGATTCGCCGCGTTAAACGTTCGTTATCGAGCTCGAGGAACGCTGAACGCGAAACGCGACACGCGTGCTTCAGTATTCATGAATGAATGCCGTTTTCGAATAACAGATGTATGATGGGGCAACAGAACCCACAGAATGAGAAAGCAAGTCTTAATAAACACTTTCCAACGAACTTAAAATGTTAACGTTAAAACAAAAAAGTTAAATATACATTTGTCCACGGATACGAGAAACACTCGAATCCTGATACTGGTCGAAATATGATAAATAAGAACCCAGATCCATTCCAGAATCTCATTTCCATTAAAGAAAATCAGCGCAGCAATTCTTCAAAGGCTACAAAACACTCAAACAACGAGACTGAAGCTAATACTTAACCCACTTCGAATCACTTTACTCCTACCACAACCACGCGCTTCAATCACCATCCCACCAACCACCCCCGTTCAATAATAATTATCAACTGACCCGGCGGCGTGCATATTCTCGAAGTGGTCTATAAATGATTTCGATCCCATCCGTTCTCCTTGAGCGAGCGCCGCGCTTCCGGGCCAAGAATAGTGAATCAGGATCGTCGATACGTGGGTGCCACGTTGTGCTCGCTTACAGAGAACGATGGGGCATAAATGGGGCGTCGGTAACGAGCCCGGCGTCGGCGATGACTGTCGACGTTCCGCCTCCTTGAATTTGAAAAGGCGACGACACGATAGCGCCATGGACGCGTTCGCACCTTCTCCGCGTTGCTTTTCTACCGCGGAACACGGGGCACGCTCGGGGGCCGAGATCTGAACAATGCGAACGCGTTGCTCTCCGCGCGTGTGCGCGCTGGCACGAGCGTTTTCATGAATGGACCCGGGAAAGTGCTAGGGAACTTGGATCGCTCGCGGATCATTAAGAACGCGAGTGTATTTAAATGATCCATTACAAGGAGAAAAACAGCCGAGAATTTTCTGTAACGAAACTGTTCCCTCGCGTCTCGATGAATCCCCCATTGCACTTACGAGCACGCTAAGTAGTTTAGTGCGAAGGGTTATCGATTTAATTGCTCGCTCATTAAAGTGTAACGCGACGATAAAGCGTGTTTTAAAATTGTGCGTTCGTTAGTTTGATGGTTACGCGCGTACTGTGGTGAGATGCTTGGGAAATGGATGATGATGCAGACCATTTTGTTACGATAGTAGGGGGCGATCGAGATTGTAAGTTTCGTGGGAACTGTGCAGTGTATTGTAATTGGAGAGAATTTACTATGTGGAGGATAGGTGCATTGGAGGATTGTGCTTTTATATATTCAGACTTATATTGAAAAGAAAAGAAATTTTTGGGGCAACGCGTGTCTAAATTATTATTGAAATGTTTTGGGAATGTGTACTGTTAGGCGTAGATACCTTTGTATATAGGAAAGGGGTGTTCATCGATTATTTTCAATTCATACAGCAATTTTAAAAACACCAATGTTTCTATGAATAAAACTACTTTCGGCTGAATTCTCTAAAAATAGTTAATTCAGAAACAACACTTGTTCTCACCACTTTGCACACATCGCCATATTTCACTACCATATTTATTTCGAAAGAATAATTTTCTGAAATTGTATACACTGCTGATCGTAGGTATTAGGACACCTGTTGTATTTGCACAAAATGTGATATGTGATGCAGATTGAATACTCTTCACTGCTTTTATTTTGTGATTTTCATTTAAAACACCAAATGAAGTAAAATTTGCTGGACTTCTTCAATAAATTTGTAACGCTTTCCACAATTGCTTACTTTAAACACAATAGGTGTCCTAATATTTATGAACACCAGTTACTGTAATCGCCTATTAATGAATCGGCAATCGCACATAGACCCTAAGTCTTACTGGAATATTGCTCCGTAGCCACTGCTAAGTGCAATTCGGTCGCATTTGCACACAAACCCGCTTTATCTTGTTTTCCACGGCGTTTTGGCGGCATAATACCAAAGCCCAGATAGTTCACACGGGGAAACGATAAGGGTTTCCGTAAACAGTTGGCCAAAGAACGTGGCCGACTTTGTGGTCGAGTTGTGCGGGAATATGCGACTGAAACCACGAGAGATACATTCCTGACATATTCCCATGGGATATCGGATTGTGCGAAACGAGATCTACTCGAAAGACGTAGGTGGAAGTACCGATCGACCTTTGGGCGAGTGTGAGTGCATGGGTGCACGAATGCACTTGCACACACATGCACCCATGTGCAGTTTGAACCGCTGCACCGCTTCTGCAAACCGAATGGTATTCTCGAACATCGACGAACGTGAGAAAGTTTATTGTGTGGAGACACGGTACGGTGAAATCTGCGCGAGCAAGAAAATGTGAAATCTGAACAACTGAAAATTATTATTGCCGTTTGTGGTGCATGATATCTGATGTCTCTATTTGGGCAGCTAAAACACTTAAGTAGTGACTATTTAGAAACTGAGTAGGTACACTGGAAGTTTCTATTGTGCGATCCGACAATTGAAGAAGTGGGGGTGTATGATAGTTTGAAGCAATAAAAGAGGTGTGGAGATGGAAAAGAAAATTAATTCTTCTGTTTGTATTAGATATTAGAGAACTCTAGTTGATTTAGAAATTGGGGTTCACTGTAAGTGTTTATTCTGTGATAAAGGATTTGGTAAAAGAAGTGTAATAATTTTTTTTAGTCTAACAATTTGAAGAAATAAGGGAGGAATTCCTTTTTCTGTTTATAACAGGTATTAGAGAGCACCTGTGAGGAACCATGTAGCTATCCTTTTTATTTCATTTTACATGGTGGTTCGCTGGACTTCTCGTATCATCGAATCGGTAATCCATGTTATATTATTCTCCTACGATGCAACGCTATGACTGGCTTATTTATAACTGCATCAATCGCAGCTGAGTCACTGCAGTTAATTTGACAGAGATCGGCGTTGCATTCAGATTTCGTGAAAAAATCCCTATGCATTGTGCCTAATGCTCCGCAATTACGATAAGAATTCTCACGTGACATGCGAGTCCTTTCAATACCGCTAGGAGAAAGAGAACCACCTATGATGGGGATGAATAAAATCCCTGCAGCATCGGGAAATGCTTTCAAACTATTTCCCCTGAAACCTCAGTGTTGCTATTATTTTGTCGACATCGGTTTGTCGAACACAGAACTGGCTTCAGGACAGATTAAAGTAAATGTCAATTCATGGAAAACCGGTAGTTTTCGAGGATATTGATATAGATCAGAAGTAAAGACTTTTTCTCGAATAAATAAAACTAAGAAAAGGAAAAGAAGACAGAAATGTGAATTAAATCTTGACATTCCCAATCGCAAATCTCAAGTCGTTGAAATCCTATAGAAAAATAAAATAAAACATAAAACGACGACACACTAAAATCAGAACAGGAAAACCATAAGCTCTGACTACCCGAAATTAGTTTAATCTTTGAGAGATTTAACTCTCTGGATCAGAGTCGACCATCATGACCAACCTTAATTAATTAACTTTGAATTTTAATTCAACATATTTCGAACCAACGCGATCCAGTTCTGAGCTGGCTGGCCTCTCAGTCCCTCGAGAAGGATTACTGGTTGTGTGTCGCGAATCGTTCGCCAGAGTTCATTAGTAAATTAAATGTTAAGCGCGATTAAAGATAATGAACGGCGAAACACATTTCTCCGGGATGGAGGGGCTGTGGAGCAGAGGGTGCATCTGCAATTCGAATGCTTGTGGTTGCGTCTCGTTACATACCTGGTAATAGGGATGCATACCCTATGCACTAATATGCACGGATCTACTGGGAAACTGCATCCCAAAACACGCTTACGTGGATAATTAATTATCCCCCCGATCGGCCGATAATGAGAGCGATGGTAATTGGAATTGACACACGGATCAGCCACAATGGACTTACCTGCAACAGAAAGAAAATTAAGTAATTAGTCCGGATCGTATCCACTATCCCTTGATACTGCGTCGATACATTACCAAATTGATATTAATGAAAATTCGTTTTGATTGGACGTAATGTGACAATGCAGGGGAATATCGTTAACAAAGGTTGATTTATAAACAAATTTTTAAGCAAAATGTATTTCAGTTATTAAATGAAATTTGGACACATCATTTTTCTATCTTTGTAATATATAAATGGAGGATATAATTAATTCCTCAATAATATAGCTATAATATTATAAAAACCATAAAATATTCCAATAATAATTCTCCCCTTTTCAAAAATTTCAGTACCTTAAATATCCCGACCTATATTCACTAAAAGACACATCGACATCCAAATAATTCCAAATTACAGCTCCCGGCTCAAAGCATACACGCATTTCCATTTACTAAATCATTAGTAATAATTAATTCCTGCTACCCAAGCGCGTCATACATTTCATTTTCCAGCGACTCTCGATTCTTCCATCGAAACCCCATCCACTTCTCCCCCGTGTCCCTTCGTTAACGTTTACATAGACGCCGTCAGCAAATGATTCTTATTAAACAACGCTAACTGGCCATCGCGGTCCATTAGTATAATGACGACAATATTGCTTTCACAACATCGAGACGGTCAGCCTCGTACGCTCTGACCGCGCCAGCGTCAGCCAGCGACGACAACCCCCTGCCCCCGTCCCCCAAGAGGGGGAGAGAATGGTAATTAGGCGGTAATTACCATCGACAAATATTGCGGTGGATTAATTGGATTAATTAGAGCTGACCGACTGCGACACGTCTGTCACGGGGGAGGGTGCCTTTTCTTTGCAACGGGGTTTGTTCGTCGGAAAGCGCGCGACATAATACCATTCTAGGCATGCGAAACGGCGAATGCTCGAGCGGCAAACGCCAATTAGGTGGCAGTGCATCGTAATTAATCGTCGCCACTGCGAATAATAACTCAGGCGAACTTAGAACGTCGCTCGTATGCGGTCTAGAAATTCCCACCAGTCGTTCCGGCGTTGAAAAATTCAGCTCGCCCCAGTTCCTCCATCGATTTGCCCGAAAAACGTACACCGGCTGCCTGAAATACTCCCTACACTGATACTGTTCGCCGGCGCGGGAACCGCCGCAGGAAATATTCAGTCGGAAGCTCGGAAAATGTCAACTTCTGCTCGATACGCAGAGGAAATTGCAATAAGAAGCACGTTAGCTCCCGAGCGAAAATCGATGCGCGTGGAAAAAGATTTCGGGTTGTAAATGGAAAAGATAAAGAGATAATAATATCTTGTGAGGAAAAGGAAAAGGAAAAGCCACGTTTCCTTTTCCGCCCACGATATTGTCTTTCCAAAAGTCCATGTTTTCTATTTTTCATTATTTTAGTCTTGTGGAGAATAAAAATCGTATTTTCTCAAAATTTAGTTTGGCGAAATTAGAGGATTTCCACTGTGTAAGTAAAAGTCTATTAATAATAATAATTTCGGTGTATTGAATCATTACTATTTGTCACACATGCAACTTATTTTCTGAGCATTTATTTAAATATCGTTTAAGTACGTGCAAGTGATTTTTAGATTTTTAGACCACTTTATTTTTATACTGGTTCCTTAAGATCAGCGCTTTTCGGCGGCTGATAGAAGACTTTTTCATCGTGTAACGAAATCTCTACTAATCTACGACGAAATTACATAACTGGCCGGGAAATTGGCCAGACGAACGTGGAAAATCGAGTCGATTTCCGCTGTCTCGTTTCCCGTAATTTCTTCTAAGTCTCCCGCGACGAATTACCGGGGCAAAGGAGGTAAATAAGTTCGTCCAGCCGTGGAACGCAAGCGTCCATGAAATTGATTTTCTATTTGTCTCAACAGCGTCGTTCCCTGAGATACGTGCACTCTTTTCGTCTGGCCCCGAACTCCTGTGTCGCACAGGATGTGGGAGAAATCACGACGTGAGGTGGAGCTGGATAACTTTAAACTCGAAAATATTCGCGAGAAATTTAGAAACAAAGACAAGGCGTATTTAAGGAAAATTACAAGAGATCTGGGTGATTTCTTGGACAAAAATATCAAAGCAAATTTAAAAAATATAGAAATTTCAACCAGACACTATTAGGACTCACAACCAATATTTAGAACTCGTACCCCCTTTACAAAGATAGTGCCAGCTTAGAGAAGATCACAAATGTTCTCTAAAGGACCTTAAGTCCTTTTCCTACAAGGCACTCCTCTGACTCAAAATTGGTATTTCGAACTCATTCTCCGTGCAAGAGCAGTGACAGTTTGAAAAAGATCACAGAAGACAAAATACGTAAATATATATCAAACACTCTAAAGGACCTTAGGCCCTTTTCACACGGGACGCTTCCATAGCTGACACCGTATTTCAAACATTCCTACTAACAAAAAAATAAGGCAAATATGAATATGCCGTGGATATCATTCGCCAGCTGCAAATCCGTCCCGCGTGAAAGGGGCTCAAATGTGCAGGTGGATAGAAACAAATGCACCAATGACGCTTGCCAACTCCAAGAGATCCTCTGCGCCATTTACGGGGCACAGGCGAGGGGAATGATGAATACAGGGGATTCTAGCCGCGCATAACGTGGATTTACGCTGTCCTCGTGTCCTCGTACAGTAACCGATACCGCGGCCGCTTCCAAGAATCATTGATTTCCGCGAATATTCGGGCCGGTTACCCGAAACTGATGAAAACACGGCCGAGATCCACTGCAGCGGAGATATTTAGAGATTCGTCGGCTAATGGAAAGTTATGCCCCTATAAAGTCGGCCTGGCAACGATCCAGAATTCCGCTAACCGACTGATTTAACGAATGCAGAGCGTTGTGCTTCTTCCACGTAGCAAGACTCCCAGGCGAGGCGTAATTGTTCCGAATTAAAGTTTGGAAACAGTTCAACTTGAACGCGCTCGTTGTGTCGCCAGGCTGGCTGTGTTTATTCTCCTGTGTCGCATCCGACGAAACATGGGGATTTTAAACGGAGGTCTGAACGTGCTGCTTCGAGTTTGGATGGTAGCATTGCGTACGACATTACGTTGTTTAATTTTAATTGAAGAGAAATATTGGAGGGGATGAAGGGAAAGTCTCCTCGGCTTCGCTTGAGAGAAGTGTAAGTTACTAAGGACGATCGTCTTAATTTTGAAAGAAAGTGTAAGAGTTTTTGAAATTTTTTTATTCAGAACTTATTATTCTTTGCTATAGGTAGTCTTTTATGATAAAGGATACGTTGAGACTTTTTGGTAGCTGTATGCTTCCACGTGTGTATTATCAGTGTAATTATTCGGTATGAATTTGGAACACATAAAATATTGCTGTCCCATTACACCAGCTACAGAATGTTCCGATTAATCAACCCAGACTATAAATTGAAAGTTCCATTATTCAGGCCTGCTCCAATGATTCATACATCTGAATTCCCAAATTTGCAGCGTTTCATCACTTATTTACAATTCCTCAGGTAATATCTTTCTCGTCGTTGGAGAATATTTTCCCATTAATATTTGCGAAACGTCATTCATCCAATACGCTCGTTCTGGTTAAACATACGTTATCTTCGCAGCTTGTACCTCCATTACCAAGTTTTGCGAATCAACATTTACGCTTTTTTACTTTAAATGTAAATGAAATTAGCCTTGGCACATGTTTCGAAATGCAATAATTACAGAGTTTCATTTTTTACAATTGTGAATTAGAATATTATCTACACTCCATTGAATGTGCTTGAAACAATACTAACTGGAATTTCTACAAAAATGAAAATTCTAAATCCTTCGATGACCAGAACAGGTCAAGTAAGAGAGTACTACTAGATAGAAGATATCACGAACTGATAAATGGAGAGCTATAATTACAAATCTGATATTGTCCAGCGATATTGATTCGATGCTTCCAACATTTATATCACAGATCTCTGTTACTCGGAACCGTCTACAGATATATCTAAAGAAATTAACAATGGAGCAGAGGTTCCGTGAGCAACGATCAGAAGTTCCACGAAAAGAAGAACGGACAGGTAAGAAAGATGAGTGGGAGCATTGCACGCACAGACTATAAGAAACATCGTTCCCGAACAATTCCTTTTTCCTGACGTCCGAAGAACTCTAAAGAATTCTAAGTTCGCGAGAGAACTTTTACAAAACCATATAAACAACTTTGACACCTAATAACTTCAAATCAAATTAATAATATTCTACAACACATCGCGAAGAGTGATAAATCAAAATTTCTTTCCCCTTACGTCATATTTAAATCTACAGTCTACCATCGTCGATTGCTTACCAAACTCCAATCACGAATCGATCAAAACCGTCACGGCTACGATACCTACTATTACATCCTACGCGATTGTGCGAGCACCTTGTACAAACGTCTCTCCGAGCACGAATCATCCATGGTAGCAACGGATCGCGCGATTAATGTCGAGATTTATGTCGAGAGTCGGCCGATTAAGATCGGCCCGTGTGAAAAGACGCTCGCGACGCTGGAATTACATTGACACGATCGTTCCATGCGAGTCGTAAAAATTCCAATTCCCGTTACGAAACACGCTGTTCCCGCGAGCACAATACGGCCGTTGGGCAACGCGAGATACTAATCGGTATTAAGAGAATAACGCGATTAATCTTGATAACGGGGCGAAAGACCGCGGCGAACAGTTTCATCAGGTGCTTGGGACCACCCACGTGCAAGCAAGGGTGTGATCAACATGTTTGCGCTCGTAACGCTTGATTCGGGCAACAGGCGTGATGGGCGGAAAAAATGTATAATGGAGGCGTCTCGTGCTGTTCCTCTTGGATTTATGAAAGAAAATGTTATCAGGGATCAGGTTTCTGGTCTACGAGGCTCCGATGCGCTCGTAGAGATACCGAGCTGCGGCGGGTATTTGGAATTTAATGAAAAGATTGTAAAACGAATTGAACTTTGTATCGAGAAGGGTGAACTGCAAATTATAAATGGAAAATTTTGTGAATTTTAAAATGGTCCGAGCGAATTAATTATTGGGGCATAGACGCAAGTTTCTGAAGAGGCTTTATTAGTTTATTTCGTTTATAATTCGGTTTATGATTCTGATGGCAGGAAAAGAGTATTGAAAAGAGAATAATGAGATGAAAACCACGAAATAATAATTTTCTATATTTTTCCAGAACTTCCAGGTCTGATGCATACTTATTTCAGAGCAACATTTTGTTTCTTCTATATTTTTTATTACGTACATAATAAACGAACTTCTTAATTACTTTTTATGTTTTTACTAGACCAATTTAACATTACCGCGCGTTTCATATGTGTACCGTTACGTTTTATATGCAAAAAATATTGGTATATGTCGTTAGTTTCGTATCCTTGCGTTTGGTTCCAAACTTATTGCCAGAGGTTACAACCTTTGGCATATATTTAAAGGATCTGTATGAAGCATTTAAAAGAATTGGCAAAGAATAATGAAGTCGTGGCCTCCATAGTCACCTGACCTTAACCTAAGCGAGGAATTGTGGGATAAAGTGGGTAGAAAAATGAGAAGGTTCGAATTAATCAGAAGGACATCGCTATTAGATACTCCAGGCGACCATACAATATAAAAACAAAAGATTATTTCTTTATCAGACTGTTAGTCATTTCATACTATTAAATCCTCCCCCAACAACTTTGCCAAGTGTCCAGTGACTTATAAGCCTTTATTTACGATTTTATGTACAGTACATAGAGTCTCCACAATCTGAACACTGGATCATCTCGCCATATACTTGCAATCAGTTCACACTAATTTCCAGGCATGGACCTACCCTCTAAGCAATTAACTGTCACATTTATCAAATACCTCGTTCCCCATTGCAATGGTTCTCAGGGACAGATGCCCAACCCTGACCAAGTGGAAGGAGCAACCGTTTCATTTCCAACGACAAACGTAATCAAATTCACGTTTATCGAATTAATCACGCCTGCCTACCGCGAGCGTCTCAAGGAGGTAAACGTTTGTGAGCTCGAGTCGCGTTGCTTTCGTTCGTTCTAGCTGCTCCTTTTGGTCCTTCAATAAATCATTTTTCAACGCGGAGTTTTCCGTGGCGGATGAAGAAAAAGAGGAGAAGGAAGGAGACGCGTAAAGGTGGAAGAACCGATCTTCACAGGATTTTCAGGGCATATTTTTCCTGCAGTTTCAAGCTCAGGGCCGCGCGATAATGACCGCGCTGCTTAGATGGCCTCTACTCGGAAACAGAGGCGCGAAATGACACCCTCAGCTCTCTCATGGCTTCACTTACATCTTTCGCATTTACCCGCGCAACCAACACCTTTTCTGCCATTTCTTTTCAATTTCCGCGGCCTCGGGCACTCCGGCCAAACGCTCCTTTTGTTTCTGCCGCGGGAACGACGCGTTCGGGGAAAAGAACCAACGAATTGTTTCCTAAAACCGCTGGGTGAGAAGCTGACTGCTCTACTTCGAGGGAATCATTTCGCGAGGGATTCATGGTAGAATTCTATTCTTGTACCTACTGGTTCTAGCGGGACAGAATTATATCGTTGTTGAGACTTTAATGGGTTTGGTTGAATAGGAGGTTCGGGAAGACTCGAGTACTTCTTCAAGGAAGTTGTGGGGAATTTAAATTGTAGCATATGATTTAATAAAACAAATAAAACTGAAAATTGTCAATGATATATTTTGAGGCGAAATCCTCCACATCTTTACTCGACAGTTAAAACTACCAAATGCAAAATAAATGTGTCAATCACTTAATTATCTCTCCCAAGTCACGCGTCACTTGCTCATCTCCCTAAAATTCGAGAATCATTATAATTTCTACTTGCCGCAGCCAAGGTTGACATTCTCGCGCATCGCAAAGCCTGCCATGTCGGGCGACCCGAGTGTTCTCCTTCACCTCTGACAGTCGCCTCAAGGATTCATCGTCATACACCTAACGATGATTCACAAATCCCCTGAGGTTTATGCGCGTGGGCTGCGACGCGACATGAGTCAGCCGCGAGTCTCGAAAATCCGAACGCGCCCTCGAGCTACGTGTCGTTAGAAAGTGAACAGGTGTCAACGTGCAAATGCAGCACGCAGGCAGCCTCCTAAGAATGCACCTTGACGTGGCGCCGCGTGAAAGTAAACCTAAATGCCAATACTCTTACGATCGATAACAAACACGTTCACCTATCTCGCGATCGGCGAGCGTGAAACTTATTTATTGGAAATGGCCAGTTGATTAATGACGTTTCACGTCTGGATTCTTTCATCCCCGTGCTCCAAATTAAGATGTCTTCGCGAGGCAACACGATCGAGAACGAGGGATCGCGGACAGAGATCGATAAGGACCGCGTTCACTCGCAAACTCTCCCCAGTTCTGCATATACTTAATTAAATTAACCTCCGATGAATGGTATTGAAAAAGGCATTGCATCGAAATGAAATATCGATCGTATCACGAGGCTCTAGGTACATACGCTTGGGAATGACGGCGTTACTCCTGCTCAAAGCGAGGACGTTTACCTTTCTTGTAAAGCGAGACTCACTTGTCACTGCGTTTTAATTATAAAATTATTTACTGCTACACGTCCAAGTGTAAAAGAAGCGTAAGAGGATTCGTTTAAGCGTGACTCACAAGAACCCACTCGAACGACCGATATCGTGCAACCAATTAGCGCCTCGATTCGTAAACACCAACGACGCTTTCGCAACGGCTCTTTAGAGACGTTTTTGCTGGCGAAAAACTCGCGAAGGTCGTGATGCTAAATTCTGTATGTTAGGTAACCGCGCCACGAGCGGGCACAATTTCTCCGCTGAAAATGCGAAAGTAACTGTGCAAGGTTTATCGCGAAGCAGCGAAAGATAAAGACGCCCCGAGTCCTGTAAATCACGTCGCGAAGAAACTGCGATCGCGATCTCCCGCTAGCCGAGATTTCGCCACAGGCGCGATCGCGAGCTCCACGAGCCTACGTGTTTTCGTTTAATTGCGAATAATCGATGTCGCTCAAGTTTCTCGTAATTTACGGTAATTTCGATTTGGGAGCAGTTAAGCAGGGCCATGCCAATCAACAAACTCGTAAAAATGAACTGACTCCGCGAAGTTTAAGACTCGTACGTTGATTTGCAGAAGCCTGTGAAGAAAATTTTAATTGAATCGCGCTTTTCGAAAAGATGTCAATACTTGTTTACATTCAGTTTTATTTTACTCAAGTCGATGATTTACTGTTATTAATGAAACCTTCTATTTTGTTTGACATTTAAATATTTGAAGCTGGGTTTTCGGTCCCTTAAATTGAAAAAATTTTGCTCATTTACATCCAATTGCCCCCTCACCTCGCAAATGGCGAAATTTCTTGTTCTCCCGGCAACGATCGACATAAAAACGATACCCAGCGACAACGACCTGCACGTGCACGCCGCGGCGACGTTTACGACACGAGATATCGTCGCAGCTCATCTCATTATTCACGTGGATCGCGCCTAATTTACGCTTAACCAGTAAAATGCCCGACGTTACGCAACCGCGGCTTGTTACGCTCGTGGAACTGAAACGGCGAAACCGCGAATTTGCTCGTCGACGATGGAGAGCAGACACGAGGGGAAGAAAGTGGAAATGAAAGGAACAAAACGGTCGAATCGGAGTCTAGTTCTCACGGTTTAGGTCCGCTCGGCACACGCACGATGCGAGTTACGAGTTGGTCTCGGCTAAAGCCGCTATCTGCTTGAATTATCGCCGTAAGTTGAACAGAACTTTCCGTTTCAGAGCAGCGCAAATGGCTATTCGTAGCTTCTTATCTAAGAAGATTGTAGGTATTGAAATGTTTTGTAATGGTCATTAGAGTCGTGACACATGGAATGTCTCGATTTCGAGTGCAATGAGAACGCTGTGGGCCTTTTAGCAAATTTGGTCTAAGTGTTCGCTCTATGAATTGACCTAATTTCGTCAAGATAACGAAATTAGACTAAATTCAAGCCACAAATACTCAACTAATTAGAGCACTCAGTATAATTAGAGCACCTGAAGCAAAGGATCCTTTTATCGCACAACTTCTTGCTTCTCAATTTCTGTGAATTCACAAGTAGGTATCATATCGTTACAGGAATACAATTGCTTATCTTGCGTCTGAGATTAATGCCACCAGAAAAAGTTATTCCTAAAACGCTGTAAATGCTTGGGAGTGTGTAGAAATATTTCTATTGCCATTTCCTTGATTAAGCTTTCACTAATCTCCTGCCATTCACTGACTTACTACTTCTACAACCTTGTACACTGCATAAAATTGAAAGTATTTCCTGTATTTCATTCCCTTCGACGCTACACAGAACATACATTCATTTTCTAAACGACACCATTCGGATAATCAACTTTTAATTAAACGATGCTCAGATAATCGAAGCCCAAGATTCTTCCAACTAATTTCATACACAATTTTCTGTAATCCCCCATTGAAGAATATTCACTATCCAAGTACGATGTAAAGAACGAGGGGGGCTCCATCACGATATCCCGCGTAATCGCATCGGAATGAAGTCACTGGTCCTCGAAATTATACGATGAACCAGGAGGCACATAAATTAGACTGTGAAATTATTTCGCGTACAAAGACCGACAGGTAAATCGTCAGAAAACGCGAAAGCGGTACGAGCATTCACAGGTACTCGAGCGTTCGACCAGCGGGCAACTAATTACGCGAGCACTTCGTTAAAGCTCCCCGCGAACCACCCGTTGTTTGATGCCCGTCTTGCAGCAATAAACGACCGAGGAGACAAACGCATAAAGACGAAAGTGCACCGATTTTTCGGTGGTTTCACATCGCCGACAAAAAATACGAAAAGGGGAGACATTTGACGAGTTACTCACCGAAACGAATTGGGTATTCGATGAGAAATAAAAAAAAAAGGCTCAGTGATCGGTGGATATCGAGAGACGGGCGACAGTATGAAAATAAATTCCTGATCTCTTTGTGAGGGTAGCTTGGGGAATTTCACGGTATAGCTAGGACAGCCTTTGGCTGAATTTTTCCTTCGAAAGATCCTCGGGGCGAATATTTTATTTATGAGGAGGGGACACTTCAAAGGGAAGTTCACGTTATGAGATACATTACGCGCATTCTTCCCGTTTCGAAATGGTGAGTGCTGTACCAACAGTCGCCGTGTATAGTGCCAGTTTTAGTTTAGTTTGTTGATCTTCTCCTGCAAAATTCCCCATATAAATCCGTCTGTATTATTCGCACACGGAGTATATAACTATCTACACTGGAAAAGGTACATCAAATACTTCCCCATTAATTTTCTTTACAATAGCCTTTTCTCATAAAGGCCGCATAAATTTAAACAGAGTTTGGAAATGTGACTCGAAGTGCATTCGAAAGTTATGAAGCAGTACGTACCTGAAATTCAACAAGATCTATGCGTACTTGCACAAAGAATGAAATAATCCTCCAATTTATCAAACAAACACCTTTATTCAGGGTGAAGTTAAAACCTTTAGAGGCTCTGCTAAGCACTTGAAAGATTTTGAGCCCTTCTTATACAGAGTGATCACTCCAACGCGATAATTCAACTAAAAAGTGTTTGTAAAAAAGTTAGATTTCAAAATTCCGAAAATTTATTTGGTGCACTAAGCACGTGCGTATTTTGCTTTTTGGTTAATCCAACACTGCCTAATTTCGCCTGCAGTGCAGCCTGTTTCTCCATTAAATTCATAAATCGATAGATTCGTTTCCAAACATCGATGTTACAACAAACGCACAGTCACTAATGTTGAAACTGAACGGAAAAGAAATAGCAGGCATATTCGCCTTAAGAAATCATCGTCTGCGTCTAGCCAGCGATTGGCCTTATCTATCCTATCTGTGCACATTAATAACGAGCCGTCTGATGGACAATGGCCGCGGCTGGAAATGATCGAAGACCCTACCTGCTACCGTAATAATGGGTTGGAAATGGTTAGTAGCTCCAGAGGCGTCATGACCATGCGCACGCTAGCAAACGCCGCATTTCCAGCGTTGGTGGAGGGTATGTTAACAATGGGCTCATTAAGACCGTTTACACGGCCACTGTAAAACTGCACGTTGCACGCAATTTGCGACGAAATGTAAATTTATTCCGCGGGAAATGCTACGTCACTAACAGGGGACACTATCGCGCCGAATTGTTTCTCCTTCAAATACGTTTTTAAGCGCAAAAGTCAAAGAGACACGCAATTTTTTCATTTTTGCCTAATCTCAATTTTAGGGGTGAGGCAGCCCCTCAAAGTTCGAAAATCGGCATTTTCTGAATGAAGTGTTCTGGCACTATAAATGCCAAATATCTAACAGATTACTTACGTCGATCAAAATTGATTTTCTGTTATAAGTCGCGAACTGTAAGATATAGAAAAATGTTTTCAGACAAAAGTTACTTCTTTTAATTAGAACTGGTAACATTTGGTAACTTAGAGTTCTTACAGTTCGCGAGTTTCTTAATTCTTTACTTCCTGTGTACACAATTTAGATCAATCATTACTCGTGAAGCTAGGAATCCAATTTCACTTCATATTCACTACCAATAAAAGTGTGCCACTCAAAAATCTCCATTCCATGTACAAGATGAAATTGTACAAACTTTTAAGACTCAACGAATTACTGGGAAGATGGAAAAATCCTCTATGAGTGTGAGTTTACTTCGAGATACGTTCAATGCGGGATACATATTGTATTGGAGCAGAAGATTGCCGCGTGCAACTGCTGCGTCTATGTAGAAAGCACTTCGTTAATGGTATTAAATCGAGATGAGAAAAATCACTTTCGTAACGACGTCAGCGCCAAGTGTTACAAAGGACTATCACCGACGCGACGGGAGGCACCAGAAGCGTGCTGAACGTCGGCGCGGACTGGATTTTTGCCTAATCGCGCGAGCAATTTGCGCAACGCTATTGTGAGTGGATAAGAACGGTCCGTCAGACACGACGGCCGTGCTCGCCGCCATTTTCTTGATTACGTCGGATTTCCTGCTCGGCTCATAATGCCGAAAGGACTGACCCGATTTACACCGACTCGCGAGAAAGTATAGTTGGCCGTACACCCGAACAGGCTGTCCTTGGATTACGACTCGTTAGATCTAGAGAACACGATTGACGCACAATTAATTGCATAACCGGCAGACTCTTGGGAAACGAGGAACCCGTGGAGACAATCAAGTCGCTGGGAAGCAATTTGCGCCTGTCACTGTCGAAAAATGTTTATGCACGATCAACTTAATGTTTAACACGTTCAATGCCACGCCGCTCTTCCGGCGTTCTTCATTCACTCGTATTCATTCAGAAAGACTGTTTGTGCGAACACATTATGCGTGTAGTCTATTTTTTTTATTGGAATTTATTACGGATGAAGTAATCCTAGATATCAAGAAGCAAAGGCGAGATAGTGGCTTTCAGAGTTAGTTATTCTTCTCAATTTATGTGAGAAATAATGCATTTAACTCTCTACATCAACGTTTCCCAGTTGAAGTTCCGCGAGACTAACAAGGAGATAAAAATGCGTCGGCCTCCGATTGCTTTGGTTTTTAGATATGATTTAGAGGACCGAAAAATAAGAAATTTCTACGTATTTTTTTTTAGAAAAGTGACTGGCGACAAGAAGTGACGAACGAACGATGAAATCTTACGTGTATCTATATAATCTTATTAATTGCAGAATTTGTCGATAATAGGTAGTGCCTAATTCTGGGAATCAAAGGAAATATGGTAACCGAGCGCCAGCGAATATTAGTTAATAATTTGACCAAGGTATTTTTGCTTCTTATGTTTCAGAGTTGAATTAATTAGAGTTGTAATGTGGCTAATAATTCTGTAAACGGGAGGAGAGTAAATTATTTTGTTTTCAAATTACCATGCAAGTTTCATGAATATTACATTTACCGGTCGTATGAAAACAAACTGTTCCACTAATACATATACGAATTCCCGAGTTTCATCGTACAAAATTTCATTTTGAAACGCGACGGGGAATTTCGATCTCAACGCTGCCATTTTCATTGGCTCGTCGACAAGCCAGTTTTCCAGCCGCGACAGGTGAATTCGCGAGGGAACCCGCCGCGAAATTGATTTTCGAGAATGCATCGTTTGAAGAGTTGCCAGAACACACGCGTCGATATTCTTCGCTCCTTTTCTGGCGTTCCCATCGGTCGCGAATTCTGCGACACGACACGCGAACTACGTAAGCGGTGGTAAAGGGAGAAACAATAAATACGCATTTCTGCATCAAATTGGAAAAAGCAGAAAAGTATGCGCAGAGAAAAAGTCTGATAATTTCCAGCAATACTGAAGTATTGAAACGAACAATGAACTTTAAATATAAATATAAATTATACGAAATTTGAGGAATGAGACGAGGTGACAATTGACTACGATGGAAGAATGAAGGAAACTGAATTTATGTTAAAGAAATTAATTTTCCCATAGCAATCATTGTTTCTAATGATATGAAAATTAAAAAGGAAATCTCAACTGAATGAAATGAACAACACGTGGTTAATAATAAATCCCCATTCCTAAGAATTCATCGAGTCTTTTCACCAATAATACATCACGGAAAATTTAAAAGTAATAAACAAGTAAAGTACATAGTTACATACAATACCTACTGCAAATATTTATTGCACTGAACAAGTGGAAATACATGTTTCCAGTACTGTACTTCACATTAATTTTAGGTACTATTAAAATTCACCCACTTATGGTAATTTCCAATACCCACTACACAGAATTTCAAAAGGCCATCTAATCCACTCACAAATAATCTACGTATATTACATCGGCAATCGAGTCATACTTTTCCCCGCGTCCAAGCTTCCAACAAGTAGGAAGCCTGCTGAACACCAGCTAAACGCAACATCGTATCATCATAATATACCCCTGCGCGGCAGAAATTGTCTTATAAAACAGCATCGCTGGAAGCGGAGAAGCTTTTATGGTCATGTGGGAGGTGTACACGCGCCAGACAGTCTCGATGCACAGAGGGCTGCGTATTCTAAGAGCCCCCTTGCCCATGGTACAGACCACCGCGGCTAACTGGCATGCATGTGAATGAGTCCCGATTATTCGAGAGGATGAGTAACGTCGGCTGTTTTGTATGCAAAACGATGCCCCGTGCGTTAAACGACGCCAGGCGCCGCGCATTACCGCCTTGCCACCACAAGATGCTCGGAAAAACAATCATCTGTCCTACGAATATAGTTATTCAAACGAGGTACACGCCTTTTAGATCCGTATATCTTCATACATACAACTGGACGAAGTATGTACCAGCAAATTAACAAAAGGCCCCTTTGTTTGGCAAGCCCCATCCGAGCAATTGTTTTTACAAGAAAATTTTTGTTTAAAGGGAACATCGAGCTTGATTTGTTTCCAAAGTAAACATTTGAAGCTCTCGAAGAATACTTTAAATGCTTTGCGAAAGAATATCGCCGTGAACACATGTCAGTCACAGTGTTGAACTCTCATTATTACCTTCTGGGTGTATAAATGCATTGCGAAGAGTTGTAATTGAAACCGAGTGGAGGAAATTGAGAGGATTCTTGCAGCGGTAGATGGTATACGAGGTAACGATTAAAAGGAATAGAGGAAACGAGCGTTGAAATGTTTCTATGGTCAACGATCTCGTATTTCCGTTACTCGTGTAAATCGGACAGAATGGAAGGCGTTAATGAGATCTGGATGTCCCTTCGCTGGCCACTTGACGGGCGAACTTAATGGATTCTCGGTTAAGAGGTTCAAAGAATCAAAGAGTTCAACGGCCGATAGACTGTATGTTTCTCGCATACGGATCAGATTAAACTGCATTCGATTCAGGGAGAGTTCCACAGCATTTTCATTTTTACTATCAACAATTCTGCAATAGAAGAACCGAGAATTGGATTCTCTACATTGAATGTTGAGAATTTATGGGAATTATTATCGTGCTACGTTTGAAAGTAAAACAGTGACATTTTAATAGAATACTCGCCAGAAAGAAATCGCCGCGCAATCTCATTATTTTCTTTTGCATCGGGACAGCAGTAAATCAGTTGCCATATATAAAGATTATTTTTAGCGCCCTCTTTTAATACTGCCGCGGTTGCTGTGTCCCATCGGAAATATTATAAATATCAGTGGGCCGTTTACTAGGAGCAAGGAAAGCCAACGACCACGTCGCGAAGAGACCACCTTGCTGGCTACCGAGAACAGTATCGAGCGAGGATGAAAAAGGCCGACAGACTTATGGCGGACCCCCGTGAAAACCAAGATAATCCATCGAGTGATTCAGCCACGGGCTCGAAAAGAAACCGCCTTGTTCTACCTGCAATTGCTG
Source organism: Andrena flavipes (assembly GCA_963971345.1). Lineage (NCBI taxonomy): Eukaryota > Metazoa > Arthropoda > Insecta > Hymenoptera > Andrenidae > Andrena > Andrena flavipes. The sequence continues at coordinate 48,326,678 of OZ020482.1, forward strand.
CGGTCGGATTCGCCTGAAACTGATAGACTGTCGGGAATGTCGGTTGACAAAGATAATATCACTATTCTAATCCCTTTATTGGAAGGTAACAAGGAACACCTTCTGTGTGGAATTTTTCATCCATCCTTTGTGTCACAGAAATATTGAGGACCATTATCAGCTGAAGGACTCGAATTTTGGATGATTAAATTTCCTGAGAATTCCAAGTGGAAATAGTTACGTGAATTCTTACATTTTTGGGAATAATATAGACGTCAATTTAAGTTTGGAAGAAAAGATTGAACAGATTCGAATCGGAGCAAATTTTACGTTATGATTTTTACAAATTCTTTGACGTTGATACGCAGTGTTTCACCGTCTGGGTTTTTTTTTTTTAAAAGAGAATTTTCTTACCGCACGCCAAAATCGCGTGACATTAATTTGGATAATTGCATTTGCACTGGGTTGTCGGTAAACTCTGGTAGAAGCTAATTAGTACGTGGCCTCTAATTTGTAGCTTGATACACGGCCCATCTAAATCACTGAAACAGGAATAGTCGTCCAACTGATAATTGGCAAAAAAGGGAGCAAGCCTGCGGAGAAAGGGAAGGGTGGGAAGGATGGTTTACGACCATTCCAGGGTAATGTCTCTTAATTAATCGAACCTATATAATTTCTTGTTCCAAGTTCACTCCTTGAAACCGAAATTGGAGTGCTCTACATTGAAAATAAATTTCTCTACCTCATACTTGTCCAAAGAAATTCATAAACTTTTAAATGTACAATGTTTTCTTGCTTCTTATATACTTTTTAATAGCTTATCAAATTCAGTGCAATAAGCACACTTTTAATTTTTAATTGAGCCAGAATATAGATTTCTAGAAGAAATAACTTTGCACGAGTAAAGAACTTGAGGTTTACGAAACAGTGAACAAGCAAAGGGTGCAGATGATCACTTCTTGATCGTGCAATTCGATTGTCTCTGCACTTTTACTCAACTGAACTCGTGGAGGAGCAAAAATAAACGCAATGGTTGTCTTAAAATGATTTCTCAGGTACTCGACGACGAACAAAGAGGCGTGCTGGAAAAATGTTGGAAAATCTCCGTTAGTCGCAGACTGGAGAAGGAGCTGTTTCAAAGAAACCTTTTTCTATTTCTACCTCTCCGTCTATGGCCCTTGACGTTATCTATCTCCCTTTTTCTTCCCGCCTTCATCGTCCTAGCACTTTTCCGAGCTTTTGTTTCGAGGCAAAGCTGGCGATAACGACCGCGTCTGGTTAAGCCCGAGGAACGGCTCGAAACGGACGACCCCGGTAAATAAAATTACGCCATTTACCAGGGCAACGTTTTCAATATAATCGCCTCTCGGGCCTATTCGTCTTCATCGATTTATCTACCCATCTTTCGGTACCTTCTGTTTCGCGCGCTTTAATATCTTCGCGAAGAGGCGAGAGAGATCGATGCACCGTTCTCAGAGAAAAACTACGCTCCGGGGGAAAGAAGTATCTAAGTACGTATTCTCTGCAATATAATGGGTGTTCCACAGAAAACTATTTCTTAAGCGGAATTAGAACCTTCAGATAAAAATAACGACGGGCTTTTAATTAAGCAACTCAATTAATATCAGTTGAATTCTAAAGATAACGTACCAATTAACTTGTACGAAGCAAAACAGCTCTGATATGATTTCGTATTTTCTATCTTGTATAATTTAAGGAACTATTGGAATATGGGAATATGTATATTTAATGGAAATGCAATATTTCATCAGTTGAATGATGTTGAAAAGCGTACGAACGCAGCAGGTTCTAAACTCCCACCGGTTCCAAAACGCTCGTTCCACGATGCCGCGTAATCTGGGGAATAAAAAGGCGCGAGGCAATGCAATTCAACAGGCCGAAAGGATCCAGCGCGTTTGCTGCGAACAAGAAATCTGCTAGCAAACGAGCGACGCGAAGCTTACGCAAACGGTAATCACGGTAAAGTGAATCACTCGCCCCTCGCGACTTTAAAACGTTAAGACGAGTACAAGGTTACGCCGGCATTATCCTCCGCGGCGATCTTTCCAAGTTCATTAACGCGTCCTACGCGGCTTGGAGCGAGTCAACCGAGTATATTTAACGTAGGCAAACCAGACGGGCAGGAGACCAACGTTCTCATCTATGCAACTCACCAAAAAGGATCCCTAACGTGCAGTGTGTACACCGCACACCACAGACCAGACATGGGCAAAACTTTATTCGGTTGACGAACGACGAATACGAATAACGAGTGAACTTCTATTCGCCACAAATGGAGATTTGGATTTTGTAATATAACTTTGCAACGATGTGGGATGGAACGAAACTTTAAATATAATAATTTTTCTGTTTTTTATATGCTGTTACACTACTGAAAGAAATATAAAGTTAACGGATTATTGTTTAAAAATATAGTTGCCAGATTATTGTCTCATTCGATTTCGATACACTGTATGAGTATAGGTATTTGATAACAAAGATATATATATGTGAGTGAATTCAAGAAGGGACAATTTTAATGTGTGGGTGTTTTGAGTTAATGTTAATGTAAAGTTTTTGCAAAATTTCTAACGCCAATTAGTTAAAAGTGACTCAATTTTCACGTTGGCCCTTCTTGAACTCACCCACAGAATATAACGATGTTATTTCGGCAGCTAAGAAGAAGAAAGAACCGTCTACTCTGCGGTGTCCTATTCGTGCACCCCTCAAACTGAATGAGATATGATATATATCCCTTACGACCCTAAGCGAGTCGAGGCTACTTGTTTTCACAACTTTTTTCTTCCCAACGTCGTTGCCCTGGCGCTTGAAACTTGTGTACCTTCATACCTGGTTGATCTGACCCACTTCCCTATTTTCCTTCCACTAGCTCCAATTGCGCGGTCAGCGAATTCGCGAGCCAAAGAAACAGGGTAGGACGTCGAACTAGCTGCGCGTTACAGGAAACGCGCCTCGGGAGAGAGACGTGGGAAAAAGCGTGGAGAAAAACACCAGAGCCTAACTTGGGGTTGTAGGCACCGAGTATTCCATATTTCATTCATGTTCAGTTGACTCTATTCATGCATTTAGATATGGGTGAAGTGGAACAGTGTATATTCCCATAAATCACTGAACACTTGCTCGTTTTAAGCAAACTGATGAAAGTTTCCAAAGTGGTTTTATTATTTTATGCCAAAGACTTACATCAAGCGCTGAAAAGAATTATAAATCACCTTAACCCAATCGAGAAGTTGTGTGATAAAGTGGATAGAAAAACGAGAAAAATATGATCAAAATTAAAGAAGTTGTGGAAAAAATTAGAAGAAGTTTGGAAAGAAATTGATTCAGAACTTCAACGGGTTAATGAAGCTATACATAGGTACTGCCCAGTAAAGAAATTACGATAACAGCAAAACTAATTTGTAACCATACAATGTATATACCATATTTTAATCGTGAATTATAAAACCACAGTACCTGTAAGTCTTGTTAAACAAACCTACACTGCCCGGTAATATAATGGTTTTTAATTCCACGGTGCATAATTAACACAGAAATAAAATGCATAGAAACTAATAATTCAGCATTGCTACCTACGCAAATCGAATTAAATGTCGCGAAGGAAGGTTTGGAATTTAACCAACTGTTAGACGCGTGTCTCCACTGGATCGAGCGAACTGAAAGGATCTGCAATAATACCACCGGAGTGCAACTGACAAACCAGACGTCGTCACAGTGCTCTTACTAGATACTCGCTGATGTACAACCCTCAACACGAACGCAATCATAAATCGCATCTACGAGTTGCGGTGCATCGCGATGGAAAAGCACGGCGCAGGAATGACTGCTACAGCTCGCTGACATCCAACGAAAATCACGAGCTCGCGGGAACATCGTACTGGCTCGAGCGATGTTAATTTAATAGTCGAGAAGTCAAAGCGCCACGCTGCTCCGTATCCCCAAGAGACGAGGGACCGAGGCAGCCTTCTTTATGCCACGCTTTGCGAAATTCACGCGGCAGAAAATTTCCAGAACACACGAGGGAGAAGATCGATGGGAACAGGAAATTAATGGCGTGCTCGAAAACGGAAACTGGGAGGCAGTCGGGAAACGAAAGAGAGTTATGAAAAAGATAGAACGATGGGGGAGAGAAAGCTGTTTGGGCTCCAAACACTTCGACCGGAGTCGACGCATTTTCACGCCGAGGGATTTGCATCCTCTGCACGGGTTTGAAGTGAAGGGGTATTTTAAAATGCAGGTGATTGAAATGATCACTAAATAGCAACGGAATTAAGGCACAACTATTTCAAATTGTTCCATATCTAATGCGAATATACACCCCCCTTCAGAAGTTTTAGGACAGTCGCTATTTTGAAAAAAAAATCATGCTCGAGCTAATTTCGATTATTTCATTAGTTACCCTATTCGAAAGGATAACTAATGAAGCATAATTCCACTCCATCCCCCTTCCTGATTCCTTACGGTCAATTTTCCCGAAGCCGTTTCGATTCCTTCTCCCGATAATCCATCATTTCAAACGGTCTGGAGACGAGTCAAAAATGAAAAGTACGCAGAATAAAGCAGGAAGCAGAGGATCGTTACTATCCACTGTGGAATATCAAGTGCAGCTAACGTAATTACGAACGTTGAATGTGCTATTGCGTAACGAAAGCGCAGCGTGCGCAGACCGTTTGACGAAGAAGGTAATTAGCGCTACGGAAAAAGCATCTAGCGGCGCGTTTCCTGTCGTTACTTCACTCTTTTTCGACGAAGAATTATCTCGACAATTTTACGTGCCTCGTGCCACTCGAATAGAAATGCTATATCAGACGTAGACTTTGTTACTGGATACATCGTCCCTTCCAGCGATTTACCTTTTTATCTTCGAATACCCCACGCGCGAACTGACGATACGCTCGAAGGAAAGGATCCTAATTATCGCAGGAATTCCTGCCTTATCTCTCGTCCCGAGCAGCCGCCGTTCTTCAGGAAACTCCAGCAGCCATTATTCTCGCGGAATGCAAATCCGATACAAACTGCCGTGCAGTTTCTCCACCCTCGTACCCTTCTTAATCCTTGCCCGAGAAGTCTCTGCAGGACCAAGGGATGGGTGAACGGAACTATGCCCGCGGTTAGCGAAGAAGTTCGTCAACTAATTGTAAGTAGCTCGTCGTCGAGATCTGAGGGAAGATTAACATCGCGACTTGGAGGCAAGAAGTGGAAAATAAGGCTGGATGAAGCTGCCGGTTTATGAAGTTTAATCAAGTGCAGGGATTTTTTTAACCATTTTGGGCTTGGGTAGTGATGAGTAAGTGAGAAAATATCGTGCTGAGATATTGTGGCAAGTTTGACAGTTACTGAGCGATACCAAAATTGTACTTTTTCACCCTCCAATTTAATACTTCATCTGTTAGATGCTTTTGGAAAGCTTCACAAATATATCTTGCAAGTAGAATTAGAGATTTCCCGGACTGACGAATTTTCCCATTTTTGTAATGCGAAAATTATTGCAGTCCCAAGTTGAAGTCAAGTGTTTGGACTCATTTTCATCAGCAAAATTGTGCCAATTCATTAAAAACATTCACATTGAGACAAAACCAAAATTGTAAAAATTTCCCTTTTCTTACGCCAGAGTTGTGGCTCGTTGGCAATTTCTAAACACGGAGGCCAGGTGACCTGCAGGGTCGTTCGCTCGAGTCGATTTCAAGGAGTGGTGGGGATAACTAGTGCGCAATTAAGCGGTTCGTTTGGGACGTGCAACTAACGAATCGCTGTTCTATACGCGGAACGATATTTTTAGCAATTACTACAGGAGACATTTCTGCGCGGGGCTGATAGAAAAATTACATGGGTTTAATATAAAATGTATATTAACATGGCAATAAAAGGAACAGTAATGCATACATCTAAATACTAAATTGTACAATTATAAGAACTCGGTAAACATTATCCTTCCTAACTCCAAATGCTTTCAAACAATTCCATTCATTCCTGGAAAAACTCTGACTCCCACACGTACAGCATAACAATACAAAAATGAGCAAAAGTAATAATATTCGATTGAACTACATACTACTGTTTTTATCACGTAATATACAAGGTGTCCCATTTCAGATTAACTCTCTCTCCCAAAACATTTTTTGGGAGAGAGTATCTAATAGCTCCCTTATCAATCCTTATCGCCATCACTTCTATTCAAAATAGTCGGTGAGGAACTCTACGTGTTCCTTGATATACTCTGGTTCCTTTCTGGCCCATTTCATCAGATTATCAAACGTCTTCTTCATCTTCTCTTCGTCGACCTGCGCCGGCGGCTTCATTATGTTGGACACTTCTTTCTTCTGCTCCTCCTCGTCGTAGAAGCCAGTCTCCTCCTGCGCGCACTTGGCCAGAAACTCGTTGACGCTTTCTTCGGACACTGGCTCCCTGGTGATCGCGCCAATGATGTCCTGCATGCTGAGCTCCAGCGGGTCCGGCTCCTCCTTCGCGAAAGTGTCATCCACCTTCTGCTGAATAATATTCTTCCACGCGTTCCGCACGTTCGAAACGCTTATTTCGCACCAGGCTTGGAACAACAGATCCATGCAATCCTTCAGATCATAATCGAAATAGAATTCTCGTACCCCGCCGGTGTAAGTGATCACCCGGTGCAGCATCTTCGACCGATAGGACGTTTTAATCTTCCCAGTCACCCATTGCTCCATGGGTGCCAATATGGAGGCGATGCTCGGTATCAAGAACACTATATCGAAGTCATCATCCTGCTTGCAGTTCTCGGGTACCTCTAGCGTGTAAACGCGACACTTCTCCACGAGAAGAATCACTTTCCCAGAGACGCCATTGTCCTCCTGGTACTTCTTCACGGCTGGCTTGAAGTTGTTCCGGTACCAGTCCGAAAACGTGAGCTGATCCAACCAGGCACGCGGTTGGGACTTGAAAATCGCAGGCAGGCGATCCGTGCAGTGCTTCAGCTCCTTTGGATTCTTGATCTTATGGATGAACAGGGGCATAAGTTTGTGGCTGCCTGTCGCGTTGACGCACAGCACGACGCTGCCCCTGTCCGTCTTCATCGGCTTTGCATCGGCCCTCATAGGTATGCCTTTCCACGCGAGCCCGGTTTCGCTCAAATTATACACGTTCTCCAGATTAATTTCCTCTTTCTTCAGTCTTCGGTTAAAGTCACTGACGAACTGCTGAGCAGCCACGGCATCAGGGTCCTCTGGTTCTTCACGGGTGCTCGAGTAAAAGATGCCATGGCGGTTCTTGAATCGCCACAGCCAGCCTTTGCTCGCCTTGAAGGTGGATGGTCCACCGAGTTCTTTGTTTAACTCCGTCGCTTTCTCCAACATTCTCATGTTGGTGACCCACTCGCCGAGCCCTCTTCTTTCATTGTACCAGGCGATTAGGAGCTTGTCCACCTCCGGGTTCGCCGATTGCCGTAAGCTTTTCCGTCTCCTCATGCCGGCTCCCTGCTCCGCGAGCTCCCGTAATGTTCCCGCGTTTTTTCGCAAGCGTCGAATGGTAGCGGCATGGACATTGTACTCGGCGGTTAGTCTGTTGATCGATGCCCCACTCTCCAGTCGTTTCACGATCTTGAACCGCTGCTCTATGGAGAGCAGAAGCTTCCTTTTCCTACCGCGGACGCTTGCCATATTGAAGCGGTGGAATACGTGCCAAACGACGCTTTACGTCTCAGAGACTCGTTAATCTCACGTCGTGCTCCCTCTCGTGCGTGCCTGGTACTGCAGCGCCTCTATGGACGCTAGCGTGCCACACCTCGATAGTCGCTCGTCGACTCGTCGCTTTTCCCCACCATTTGGGAGAACTGGTCGCTGCGAGCGACCCCTTGGAATGCTCGTGTCGGCGGCCATTCCACGAACCAGCCACGCGCGCGATTCGATGAGTCATTTGGCAACGAAAAATGCCATTTTTATACTTATCCTCCCAGCTCTGGGGGAGTGGTATTTAATGAATTAGCGGAATTCTCCCGGTGAAAATGACACCAAACACGACGATGCTAGTGAGAGAAAATTCTGAAGGATGCACCTGAGGACTACAAGGGTGGACAGGCTGCGATAGATGGTAGCAAAAAACCGACGACGGGTTACAAATTTAGGCGCTGTGAAAGTGGACAAACATAGGGGACTTTATCCCAGTCTTTTTGTTGGATGATTCCAGAGTCTCTGGAGGGGTAGAGATCGATTTTAAATAGAATACACATCTTTTCTAAAAGAAGCGTCTTGACTGGGATATTTTAGATTGTGAAATAGAGGTATAGTTACTGGAAGTATTATATTTTCGTCATAATTCTTATATAAAAATAAAAATAAATAATCGAACATGGAAAATACATATGAGAACTCATTGTGTTTTTCCTTCTTTCAAACCTCCACCATTTCCAATTTCCTCATGCATATTGATTGACGTACAAAGAACTTGAATTCAAAGACTTAACGTTTAAGTAAATATATAAAACAATTTCATAAATTTTGTGCTTTCTGCAAATTTCCTTTATGAAGAAACGTTTACCGAACAGAATCAATTACCGAATGTTCCATTAGTGCGCTGCATAATTAAGCGGCAATATCCCAACGCACGCCAAGTAGAATTTATTTAACACCGCAATGCTGTGCACGTTAAGTCGCAACAGTTTGGGAAATGATATCGAGCTGATGAAATAATTGATTGAACAATGAGCAAACGATCGGTAAAGCCCAGCACGTAGGAATAATTTCCATTCGACGAAAGAGCCACGAAGTCTAAATTCACGAATGGAGATTACACTCGAGCCTGGTCGATGGCTAATGGGAGATTATGCTAGGCAGTTTGGTTAATGGAAAGCACCCTACGTTACTGTACGATTACGACTTAACGTCCTCGGCTGAATCAGACGAATATTTCAAACGAGCTACTGCTGGCACAGCAACTGATCAATCTGATGGCAAGCAGACAGCAATAGTTACTTTTAGAGATGCAAATTTATTACCAAAAGCATATGATATATATATAAAATTAATCAAAGTATGCTACAAAACTCCTCATTACTAAATACAACCCTCTCATACAAATTACAAATAAAAGAAAGAATATTCCATCTGTATAGAAGTCAAATACAGAAAAGTAAAATTAATCAAACTCTATATTCATCTAAAAAAGAAAAGAAGTGATAGATATTATTTCACTTCTACAAGTCCAAAAGATAAATAATTTCTAACCAACTATTCTGCATACAAATATGTACCTACACCGATATTGTATTAGATTCATGCATGTGAAATTGCGAATGGCGGATAATATAAAAGTTCCTTTGTTTATGGTTGAGGATATAATAACAAATGTTAACCCTAGCCAACGAGACTCAAAAAATAAAATAAATCAAATAGTTAAAGAGCAGAAAATATTTATATATTTCTTCCTAAATTATTCTAACTTCTTTTGCAGCCACGTGCCACATATGCCCCTCATTATAAGCGTCAATTTTCCTCGTACGTGTCACGACAATCGGTAATATTCTATAGAAAAAAAATCCCTTATGATGCAAGAGGACCTTTTTTCCTAAAAAGAAAAAAGAAAAGTCCGCTTCTCGGTTGTTAAGCGCGGCGAAAACCTTTCAGGAGCTGATGGAAAATCCATCGAGTAGTGAATGGCGAGCGGAAGATGAAGGGTGGGCATCGAGGGTGAAGGGCTGCATTCCGCGTAGATGCGTTCGGTGGGTGCCAGCAATCGATACCAACCCCCCTGTATGGTTCTGGACCGTTCCGAATCAATCCCCTTGAGGGTTACACCGCCTTCGTTTCGTTTTCAGCGCTTGTCCCCCTGTATCTCCATACTGGCATTCAGGATACGTCCACTAACTACCCTCTTTTTCCCCTTGCGAGGAAAAAAGGGGTGCGACCGCGTCCCACCACTGCCACGCGTTTCGCACCACCGTATTGTAATAACGCAGCAATAATTCCAGACCGTGGGTGGAAAATTTGTATTTTTTAAGTATTTTATCTGGTTCCAACCTTGCATTCAGCGTGAAGTGAGCGATGAAATTTGACGGATGTGGTAAAATATTCGTGGAGTGTGTGACTGGTATTATTATTATCATTGTTTGTGAATGGAATACCGAGTGAGAAGATTAATATGGTGTGTATATTTTTAGATTGAATGGTAAAGTTGACTGTGTTGTGTCATGTGAAATTAAGTGGCTACGAGTTCTTTTTATTGGGCCTGGAACACGCGTTGGAATTTAAAAAAATTCCATTTGGTTGTTATATAATTGTGAAATACCTGTTGTGCCGCTAATAATGAGGGGCTAGTAAGCCGTATTCTCTTTATAACAATGGCGAGAGAAATGGTGACGATGGAAGTCCTGACAAAAGAGGGGACGGTTTTAATATTGCACACGACGACAAATTGCACCCTCGTTATTTGGGGTGGCATGGCGTGCGTCTCGCCTGGAACTACGCTCGAACTTTGTCTGGGTACTCAACGAAGCCTTCTCTGAAACGTATTTCCGCGTTTGCTGCTCTATGTTAGCTTTATTAAGTAAGCATAAGTTTGCGCAAAGCAAGACGGACATTTCCATCGGTGATAACTTAATCTGTGTATCTTCGCGACACTTCTCTGTGCATTCTCAACAGAAAACTGAACGACGCTTTGTTGTCCTCGTGTCCTCAGAAATAGTATTCGTAATTTCAATATTTTGCAAAGACTAAATTATGTTGACTAGAATATTTATTACGGGGAATTTAACCACGTAACTTGAAACTCATGTGGATTAGGCAAGTTTACAATATTTTATATGTTTATAAAAAGAGTTATATACAGTCGGGGACAGAAGTATGACGTATAGGTACATTATTTCGTCAATAATAAAGTCGGGGCTCTATGTCGGCCATTCAAACAATTTAATATTGGAATCCTCAAAAAAATTCCAACTTCTCATGGCAGTGTGTTTGGAATCATTATCCCGTTGGAAACCAAAGCCTTCGTTGAGACCCATTTTTAATACTGCCTCTTATAAATTCTCATTTAGTATATCAATATACTTATCTGCATTCGTGATTCCATCAATTTAAGCTAACGTATCAAACCCATGCCAAGAAATGCACCCCCACATTATCAATGATCCGTTGCCAAATTCTATCCCCGACGTCCAAGCACAAACCATTTGAAAAACCCTTCAATCCAATCAAATCCCAAAGAAAACGAATCCCTAGCAAAACGAAGTTGCGCCAAGAAGCCAACGCGCTCCAATTCACCAACCGATTCGCGTACATCTTCTCATCGCCCCTGAACAGAGAAGCTGTCGTTTCAATAGGCCACGCGCACAATAAGGGGCCACGTGCTATCAGCGAGATGTAAGACGCGAACCACGCTTTCCTCGTGATGCTCGTAGACCCGTAACCCGCGTGCAAGTCCACCGATACGCGTGGTCGATGAATGGGATCGTTGGAATGAAGAGGAAGCGTGGAAACGGGAAGAAAAACGAGAGCAAGAGAAACAAGGGAAAACTGGCAGGTGTATATGTACATACACGTGTGTCTGCATTAACACGTGAGGCACAGAGAGACGCGGAGAGATACAGAGAGATGCAGAGAGGGAGGGAGGGCCGAAGGGGGCCTACGTGTTCGGGACAATGTCACACAGGTTGCATACAATGTGGGCACCGGTGGAGTCGCACGAGGGATTATTCGGCAGCGCGTAGGGTGCATACGATCTCCGAAGGGAGGGGAGGCCAGATAATTAGAGCTGGGGGGTGGAAAAGGGGAGATGAAGCGGTTCGTGGTGTAGAGACACGCGTTTCCTAGCGAATCCTGTGCATTGACCCCGCGCCACTGTCGTCAGACTGCCACAGACACATCGGGGTTAATTATGGGCACCGGGGCTGCGTAATCTTCCTTCGTGATAAAGGTCAGCAACACTGAGGAAGAAACTGGCGAGGAGTATTTTTTTTCAGTCGCGGTTGGATTAAATGGCGGGAGTACCTTTTGTGTTGGTAGAGATAAAGGTCGAAGGAAGGTGGTCCTTTTGTGAAATGTTTAGTGCTGGGGTTGATAATGTGAGAAATGTCTGTTCCTTGGTTGCTTAGGTTGAATTGAAGTTGGTTGTATTTTGTTAGGAGAAAAGACTGTTAATTAACCAATGGATTTCGAGACCTTCAATATTGGAATTTGTAAGGGTGTAGATTGATGGATGCTGTGGGTTTAAGAGGGTGCTTTTCGTGGAAAAAAAATAGTGCAATTAACTACTGTGGGCTGGATATTAATCTTATATAGAAAACACTCTGAAGATGCGAGTCCACCTTCAGAGATGAGATTTTACATAAGACTTTTCTATCATGTGACAAAAATCTCAGCAATAATTAAATGTACGTTATTGGAAATAGTCGCGAGAGATGAGATTTTTGAAAATATATCATGAAACTTGTCTCACGAGAATCAAATTTCATGCAACTAATGACAAATCAATTAAAATTCTATCTGAACCCAGGCAAATTTTGAAAATAATATTTCAAAAGCAATACAAATAATTGAAACATGTTTCGTGAACTTAATTATAATCGTTCCAAGTAGATTGATCCTGTAATTCAGTTTTCACTGTACAGCCGTTGCTACATTTGTGGAAATTATCTCCCACCATGTTTAACCATGATCCAATGAACGTTTAAAATGAAATTCCTCAGCGAAAGGAATCGACAGGGGCAAAAGCGTGGAAAAAGTCACAGTGTCGAGCACGCGGAAAAAAGATACCTGGCCAGCCGTGCAATTTTAATAAGCACCGCGCATAATGAACCTAATATAATTATGGGACGTTCATTACGGTATAATGAAACCATTAGAGTTCGCTTAGCAGCATCGTCATCTTTGCACGTAGGCGCTCCACCTCTAAAGATGTCTTTTTGCGAGAACGCCGTGCCCCATTTTCGCTCTATCAATTTACCATCCAACATGAAGATTCAATATTTCAGAAATAAAAAATAAATGTGTACAATTAACTCACTCAGGTCCGATATCTTACTATATATATACAAGCAGAATATGCAGAATAATTATAATTAATTGAATAATATTTCAATTGAAAAATCATTGAAAGCATTGTTCATCACATATCCAACAAAACTCTCGGTTTGATATTATAAAGATTTTTTATATCACCAGCATGCTATCACATATTAAATTTCCCGCCGCACGTAGTAGTACACCAGTGCAGCCAAGAGATGGCAAATTCCCCTCGATATTTCTCGCAAGTAAATAGCACTAGGTGAAACTTAAAGAGGCCGAGAGAGGCATTGGAAAATCGTGCCTTAAACTAATGAGTAAGGAAAATATAGAGCTTTGGTAACGCTTAGCTATGCTAAACTAAATAAGCGACCATATTTTTGAAGGGGCACAGGTCGTCCCAGGGCGGTGCGAACTACTTTTTCGCGCAGCCGGGTGAAGCGATCTACCTCGTGATTACTATCTAAACGAAATTTAAAATAATTATTTGTTAGGAAAAAATAATGTATCGACCTCTCTCATGATTACAAGTTACGTAAAACTAAAAATATCCATAATATACTGCGGAAGGAAAGAATATTATATCCAATTATCTACATCGTTGATTATAATATGCAAAATTCAAAATATTTTCCTTCTACTGAATGGAATTTAAGCGAAATTAAAAATTCTTTTCTATGCTAAACCAACCACCTACTTTCGCTGCAAGGACGCCACTTTAGGTCACGAAAATGAGACTCATTAAGGATGCTGTAATGAAGTACATACTACATATTTGTCTTGAGTGTATATATAATCGTATACTCCCATAGCCGCTATTTTTATCGCGTGATCGCACGCTTTCGTAATACGGCGAATAATTTTCGTGTCTCGGATTCCATGTTATCTTGTTACATATGACTCACGCAACTCACAACGGTACCACGCCTCGCTAATCTAAATAAAAACATTCTGGGTGGCAGAACAACTGTTCTTTACACACATTATCGCCAGTCTCCATGCAAAATATATTACACCATCGATGAGAGCGATGAAGTCATAGCAGCAGACTCACCCACAATTCGTTGGATTCTTTCACGAGTATTTGTACGGTTATTCCTCGATGAAGCATCGATAAATTGATGTAATGGAAAATGTTCAAGATAATTACTATATCCACTTTTACTTTTCCTTGAGGAAACACTTTATTTGCAAGAAATAAATATTTATAAAGGGACCTGAAGTAAAAGAAACTATAACTGATAAAAATCGTATGAAAGGATTTTTTTTCCAAGGGTTAGGTCGAAACCGATGACTTTTAGAAACGTGCACGTTCTTGATACGCAACTATAGGGGCTGGCCGTGCTTTTATCTCGAGTAGGCGTTTCATATGCCTTCTCACGTTTGCAAGCTACGACAGAACAGCTGTAATACGCGCAGGAGCTTTGTAACGCAACTCGTAAGCTCCATTACGGGCGTAGATATGCGTTTGTCAGGGAAATGCCCCTCAAGAGGCCACACTCGGTACTTTTTCTCAGCCCCTGCCCTCGCTTCGAAGTTCAATATTATGTATTTTAGTCGCACACTTTCTGAGATCTTTGATATTGACGACGTGTAACACTCTTGGCAAATTTGTGTCTTATGATATATGGAGATGAAAGTTCTACATACAATGGTCTCACGATACAGAAATTTAGAATTTGGATTAGTAAATGTGGAACTACCAATAAGTTTCCTTCCATTGTGACAATTTTAGTGAAAGCATAAATATTTTGCGGTTTTAATAGATTTGCTGTTTTTACGAATTACAATTATGAAGCTCTGTCAGCTTAATCAAAAGACAAAACAGATGTGATGTGACGTTAAGAAAACTGATTCACTGAAATTACTAGATGGGATAACAGTGATACGAAATACCAAGTGCAGATGCTTCAGTTTCATTGGTATAGTAGTAATACATTCTCCACTTATGCCAGACTATACCACTTTTATGTTTCACTCAATTTTTCAAAGAGAGAATAAGACAATGCTCAACGTCCCATTCAACGCCATAGTGGCGCAATGTTTTAATGATCTTTTCGCGTGCGACTATAGACGAGTGGTCTGCGAGAATAACTTTCGATCTCACACTTTATTGCCCTCCCACCGCTGCGAGTCGAACAATTTGAATCTCCATTAATTACCAACGACGAAAGCAAACGTGGACCAATTATGACCGAATATTCTCTTTTATATGTGGTTTTTAATTGTATTTAATATGAATCGTTTTATCGATCACGAAGGGAGCCTACCTAGAGCGGTGCACTTTTATTAACCGAAAGGCCCGTGCTTACGACAGGGATTCACAGAGAAACAGTTGGCAAGATTTATGCGCCCCTATCTGGACAAGTATTTGGCACGATCTATAATAATATCATGCGTGTAATCTCGATCTCCCTGATGGCTCCCAGGTTTCAAGCGTTATCGTCGCACGCTGTAGACTCAGTTCGTGATCATCTGCTATCATCCCCTGAAATTCGAGGGTGACTTCGCTCGCGTGAGGGCTCTAAGTGCCATCGAATAGGCAGACGCTCCCGGGTTGGACAGATAATGGCTGTGACCAACAAATACAGCGCGTTTGTCGCTTGAACAAACTACTACTCGATTTACAGAAGAATTCTGCTGACTTGTGAGAGAAAGTCTACACCAAAGTTCGCACGATTTAATAATAAACCTGAAGACTTTTTGATGACTCTAATATTTGAAATAAACTAAACTAATTTGAAGGGAACTAAAGCAAAAGTGCATCATTTATCTATGGATCTACCTCCTTCGCCAAATTCCAATTCGTTCTCGAATCCCATCGTTGAACCTATAATTAGCTATCTAATATAAAATTGATCACGTCCAGTCCAATGCAATATTCGAAGTAAACTAAATAAATTAGTTTGAAGCAAACTAAAGCAAAGTGAGAAATTCTTCTATACATCCCACCGATTAACCCATAATGACAGCGTCGCTACAAAGTACAACGGGGATGGGGTTCTCAGTGATATTCCCCAGCACCTGTGCCGCGGGAAAGTTAATTTCGACCTATCAGTGTCGGCGAGAACACAACGCGCAACGTAGCAGATAGCGTTATCGCCGGGTTCATGAACACACCGCAGTTGAACGCAAATCCGTGGAAATGATTTTAGCCTGGGGCACCGAAAGTGCAACTGCAGCAGCCACGAGTGCAATCTTTCCGGTGGTAGGTTGCCACTCCGCCAGAATATGTGGCCCCATGCCGCAGACTCTTTCGCATCCATTATGCATGTGGATACGTATGGCAGTTGCGGGGGTCGAGCTTAGAAGGGTGTTTCGAGATCACTGATTGGACGGGATCAGACTTTCCTCGTTACGTATGCACAATGGAATCGAAAGACCGAGAGGACCGAGAGCTGACTGGACGTTTCGCGGAAACGCGGGAAAATGAAGCTCGCTCTCGATGGATACACCGCGTGGCCGAGGCAAATAATTCATCCAGCGAACATTCCATTGTCCCTCGACAATGGAGAACTCGGGGGACAGAATGGCATTCCATAACAGTCTGTGTCGTGGTTAAAGCATCGCGAATTCTCTTCAATTCGTTTACACGCTATCTAACTTCTTAGTCGTCAAGATTTCGAGAACTCGCCGTGACCCCTTAACCATTGTGTGGCCCAGAACTTTTAACAAGCAAACGTTCCTAAACTGGAAATTTAGATTTTATTGAAACTTTGTGTGAATGTAGACCATATTAAAGTACACAAGGAGCATTTTTTCTGCGAAAATTCTCTCTAAAGGGATGAAATCAACTACTAAAAGAAAAATAAAGTTGTATTAAAAAAAAATGTAATATTCTAACGGTGCGAGATGGAACAAAACTTTAAATATAAAAATTGTTCAGGTTCTTATGCTGTATCACACTACCAAAAGAAAAATAAAGGTATAATTAAAAAAAATGTGATAACTTTAAGGGTTGATTTCACCCGTTCGGTGTAAATTTCCGCAAAAAAAATTCTCCTCGAATACTCCATCATGGTTTACATTCACACGAGGTTTCCTTGTAAATTAAAATACTAACAACACAACACGTTACGCCAGAAATGACATAAAATTGCAAAGCGTTGAATATTTCACAAATCGAAAGACAACACAAAATCGTGATCCCTAAGTAGTTGCACACTTGTCATAAAACGAACCAAAGTGGTGTACATTTGTAAAGTATTGATACTTTGCGACATTTTAAGCTCGATGCAACGGGATATGCACATACCATCAAAACGAACGGAAACTACTCCCGTTAGAGACCGTCGCCCGAGTAAAATCTCTTAAAAGCCGCGGTGCGCGGCACGCGATTATCTTGTTTGCAGCGTGGAGGCACCACTTCGGGTGGTAATCTCACAATTACTGCCATCAGGAATCGGCCACGAAACCGAGCAATTAGGCTTGCCAATCCGCGGAGGGTGAAACACCGTTCGTGCTGGCATGCGAACGAAAGAATCGTTGCACGCGTGCCCGCGACGATTGGATAAGTGCATTCCTGTACGGTGTCCCTGTGAATAACGGCCGAAGCACTTTCACATTATCGTACGAACGGTGCGCGCCTCGATGTCCTTTAGACGCATTTACACAATTGCTGCAGAAAATTCCACCGCATTAAACGCACCACGGGACGGCCGCTATTGTGGGGCTTTTTAAACGTCGCGCGGATTATGGGAGGCGAAACGAGCAGCAGATTTGTTAACCACCCTCGATAGCACCACCATGGCGCCACCATTTTCCTTTTCCCCCGTTTCCTTCACCTGATCCTGCTTGAATGTACGATTGAAATTAAGTGAAGGTTTCAGGCTATCGCTCTGTGTAGATTTGCTCGATACGCGATCGTTTTTCTATTCACTTGTGTGCTATAGTTGGCTGGGGGTGCGTTTAATTGCGGTGGGGTAATAATTAATGTGAAAACCTTGCCCCTTTTCTGGACTTTCATATGTTTTTGCAGAATCTGTTGCATATATTCTGTATTTTGTGTCTGTGAATAAAAATTATTCCGAATCAAGTGGTCTTAAACAGACAGTCGTATTTACAGAAAAAGGATAGCGTATCGAAGAAGATACTTCACGAGTAACGAGAGTAGTTATAACGAAAATTCTTACACGAGAGCGTATGAAGCTCATGTCTTATTCAAACATCCACGATGAACGTGGCTGCAGGTCCAACATCCCATCATGAAAGTTTAACATTTTAATTAATAGATGAGTTTCCTCTTGCATCATGCTGCGGACGTGTAAATTACGAGGCGAGGTTCGGTATTTCCTGAAAGCTCGGGGCGCGATTTGTATCAAACGTGCGAACAAATCCTTCGATGGGAGTAACTATGAGAAACGCGATTAACGCATGAATTATTTATCTCGGTCATGATTAACGAGCAATAACAGCCGTGAGTTTATATCGTGGAAATAGTGAATTTACTTTCTGCACGGTAATTAACGAACTCTAATATGGCGTCTTGCAATTACGGCGTCCTTGAAGGGTACGAGTCGAGCACAATCCTCTTTCAAATCTCACAATCTTTACACTCAATATATTATTTCCTATCGCCTGTTTTATTTATTCCCTGTACTTTTTTTTATACTCCACGCTTACTTATACGAATGTCCCTTTCACTCTACGCCTGTTCCATCCATTCTCTATTGCTCAAGTCACTTCAAGGGGCAATAGAGGAAATGGTCACACAGTGAGAGAAAATTAGAACTTACGATCAGCTTTCGGGTCACTGTGGTTTCGTCGCACTCTAGGGGTCTATTGGAATTACAATGGACACGAGTCGTTGACCGAGAAACCGGTGTAATTCTCTGTAGAAATTAATAGGATCTTCATGCTTAATTATGCTAGATATTTTTCGATATATTGGTACTAAGTTCTGTACCACGTTTCCTTGAGGAACCTTGCAATAGATTATTAGTTAATCCTTTAGCACAGAGAATGAATTGGTCTCGACATACATTAGTAGTGTTACTTTTCAAGAAATTAAATGGCAAGTCTTTGATTTAAATAGGAAAAGGTGTACCTCCTATTATTCATGCACTAAGAATGATTCTCGAGTATCAATTGCATTGTTTCCAAAGGAATTTATGCAAAGCTTATTAAAGAAATAGGTGTAATTTGTAGGAATCGTAGTATTACTTGGTTTAATAGTACGACGTGAGTGAAATTCGTCTTTAGAAGCGGAAAACATTACTTAGACGCATGTAATACTTTACTGAGTAACAGAGCATATCCATATCGTAAACTATAGCACTGTAATAAAGTGCTGCAATTATTATATTGCATCATTCTCTCTGTAATCCGGAATTACGAGTTTCTAGAGGCAAGGGTTTATTATTTAATGCGCAATCGAGGTATCGATGGTGTTCGTGAAGTCATTCCCGTGCATACGATCGTTATTTGATCAAGTACACTCGTGTGCACTATCAAAGTAGTTACCGACAATTGCCTGCAATCATCAAATGCAGTGAATAGTAAAACTTTATAATCTGTAGAATTACTAAAAGATTTCAATTATCAGGGAACCGAGATTTTTGTGTTCCAGAGCCAAATTTCGACAGATTCAAATAGAATACCACCAAGAAACTCAGAGTGTGAAAAGATGAAGGAAAACTGTGGTCATAGAGCAGACCTTGAAGAGTCTAATACTTAAATACTGGCGAATAATTCCTCCAAATGGAAATACCAGAATCTTCCAAATGGACCAACCCTATACGGTAGATTTGCTCGCGAAATACCTGCAGGATCTCTGTAAAATGGGAAAGAACCCTTCCGTGTTTCAATGTTTCCATCACGCCCTAATCGTGGTATACGAGTCCCAGTAGGAGAGGAGAGCGTGTGACTTCACCACCGAAATAACAACCCCTGCAGCGTCAACCAGTCAGGCTTTCGTTCCTAGCCACGCGGTGGAAAGAGGCTCTGGCCCCCATACTACATACACATACACAGCTACCGCGCTTTCGCTGCAGGTTGGCCTACCCCCATAGAATTTCTGCCGCGCGCCAGAGACCTTGTATACGATCCACGTGTCGAACAGCAAACGAATGGCCCTCGACGCGTGGTCGAATTAGCCGCGTTACAACGGACAGCAGTTTGTACGACGGATATTTGCGTGCTTTATCGAGCATCCACTTTCGGGCGAGTCGCGACAAAAACGACGCGATGAACGTTAAATGGCCTCGCAATGTTGCGCGTATTTCCAACTGTCAGGCAATTTTTGACACGTGCCCGTTTATTATTCTCGAAACGTTGGATATGTCGCGAGTGATTGCAGATGACTACTCTGGCTATTACAGATTTGTCTCGAAAGAAGGTAAGAGTGAGTCCTTTCGGCTTGTCTTTATTGCCTTATCGCGTAGAACAGCGTTTCCCAATTCAAGTTTATCGCGGAACCCTTCCAGACTCGCTAAAATCAGAAATGAGTAAAAATTTTATTTAAATCAAATTTCGAATAACGAATAAATTAATTCGTCATTCGTGCAACACTTGACGATTTATTTTTTTAACTTTTATTCGTAATTCGAAATTTTATTTAAGTAAAACTTTTGCCCATCTCTAGCTAGAATTTTACGAAACCTCCAATCTTGACAATTTTTTTCTAATAAATAAACGCCGCACCGATTCCAATTTTGCAGTCAGGTGTAAGTTTCTCTTTGAATAATTTACATATATCTTAATATTTAAATTTTATTAGAAGATTACTTTTCGCGGAATCCCAGGGTTCCACGGAACAGCAATTGCGAAACTCTAGTGTAGAACGAGAGACTGACAATGAGTACTCCTGTGGCTCATACATAGTCTGTTTCATTTGCCGCGGTAGGAATAGAAGAAGTGGGGGAATAGCGCTCACCCTAGTTCGAGGCACTACTGTATTACACCTTTAAGATTTACATTCGAAAGGATTGCAGACAACGATAGTAGTTTGAAATTAATGTTTTTGGGGAAGAATCGTGCAGAGTCAAAGAAACGCAACTATTTTACGAGCCACGATGAGCTCGCTAAACCTGTGCTTTCTTAATGAAAACGTAAGCACAAGGAAATGCAAAGTCACCAGGGAACTCGAGGTACCTATGTAAATTAATACGTTTGGATGCAATTTTGCTTTGTGACACAAAGTCCTGACGTGCAAGGCGCTACGATAAGGAGGGAAGTTTGGTGCTCTAACAACCGCCCGTCAAAGCTCTCCTTTGTCATTGGCTCGTCCGCGGAAACGTAACCGCGCTCCCTCGGCGTTCACCTACCCTCCATTTAGATTATTAACACAACCACGTGCACGAGGAGTCGCTGAAAGGGTCGCTGACGAAACAACCCGCGGCGTTCGCGAAATTAAATGAACCTGCAAACGATGGCTCGGTCGAAATCATTTTAACACCTTCCACCAGCGGAAACGAGGATCGATAACGATGTGGCCTCTATGGCACCGGGATTCTACGACTACGAGCGTTCAAATACGGCAAGCGAAACTCGCCCCCATCAGGTACGGGTGTCCCGACGAGGGAGGAATACATGGAATCCGTCGTACGAGACTTAACATTCGGGATTCGTGTGAACTACGATCTTTGAACAAGGTTCTGTGTAGGAGTCAAAAGTTTTGATATATTGGAGATGACAGACTTGCGCTGCAATGCTGCGATTCTGTGGATAATTTTACGTGGGTTAGTAGAGGAGTTATTGTTTCAGAGAATTCATGGAGCATGATAAAATAGATGAGGATGAAGACGATATTTCTCTGATAGGCGGGTAAACGAGTACACGTCAAAGTTAAAACTTTCGTTTTTATGAATCGAAGTTAAAAATTAAAGTTTCTTTCATCAAATATGTTTCCAACTTTTGCGTAAAAAATTAACTATATTTGAAAAATATATACTTATAATTAAATTTATGCTGTAATAATACTAAATTTATAATATTAAATATTAAAATTATAAAAATTAAACTTTAATTTTCAATTAAAATCTACATAAATTATATTACATTTTGAATCCTCCAATTCAATTTTAATATAATCTATCAAATTAATTCAGTTTCTCTTGCAAAATTAACAATTCTAACTTGGACTCATTTGTCCGCCCACCAGAGATTTGAAATGAGGAATATGTATAATCATAAATTTCTATTACTTGACGTGGCGATAATATCTCTAAAATTTAATCAGAAGAGGATGGAAAAGATTGCTTCTTCTGTTAAAAAAGAGTAACCCGGCAATTGCACTCTAAACAAATTGTAGTTCCAATATTTCCAACAACCATGTTCACTAGGTACTACACTGTAACGTTTCAATTGCTTTCCAGGTGAAATCTATTTCATGCCGTAGGTATCGATCGCTTTCGCTGGAAATAACAATCCTCGAGTAGTCCCTCTCTGTTTCCCATCGATTGCACGAGTAATGTGTATTTCCCGAAATGAAAAAAGTATATCATTACCACGACCACGTTTTACGAACTTTCCCCGTTATTTACTATATATTCGCTATTGAAGAAAGCGCCGTATTTCTTCATCCGCGGGTGAAACCGAAACACGGTCAAGCACGGAGTGCTATAGCCCGCCTTAATCGGGAATGCGTGTGAATGAAGTGTTGCAGTGGCTTACGGGGCAACTGTAAGCTCAGTGAACGACGGGTCAATAGATAGGTGCAACTGCAGACACACAGTGCCGGAAACGTGCTCGCTGTGCATGACATGCATCACAGATAAGAGACACGCAACGACGACCGCGTTCGTGCGTGAGTCTACGGACCGTTAAAAGTGCAGTACTGTTCGAATTTATACTGAGAAAAGGCAACAAAGCCCACCCTTTCTTCCTACCTGTAAATCTTCACACGAGTCACTGCACAATAAATTCCATTGCCACCTTCGCCCCACAGCTATAAAAATCGACTTGATAGTAACAACTCATCGAGCTACTTTCAATCTTCACCTATCGAATGATTTGTAATTAGGATTTGCGGGTGGAACGAACCCACCTATTGTTAGAGACACGTTTCGGAAAAAGTTTGTTCATGTTCATGGAAGAAAGAAACGCAGCAACGCACTCGCGTGGTATGCAACATTTTCCACGGCTGGTTGGAAACAACGATGGTATCTCTTTGACGTGTGCACTGCCCCTCCCACGAACTCGTCGAATGAAATTCCATTCTGACGAGCACCACACCAGCTACAGGGTTACATTTTCAGGAAAATCATGCTAGGACTAAGTCTTTGCCCGAGGTCAATAGAAAAGGTGGGTTGATTTGACCCTCTTCTATCGTTTTGTGAGACACTGGTGCATCGCGTTAGGTGTGCACTTTCGGGATAAATTTTTACTATTTTTCGTTCTTGCTCCTTTTGGAGTGCATAGGACTCGGAACTGCAAATTATTTTGCAGAGGGATTCTGTGCATATTTAATTGGAGCACTGTTTTTTACAGAGAAGATTATAAATTCAGAGTTTTATAATCTATCTGAGACTAATTAGAAACAAAAGTATCAATTATCCTTCAATTGAGAACGATTTGAATTTGGGTAGGCGAAATTAGGCGCCCTTACCCTACATTTACAACTTCCCAATACCAAAAACACAAAATACCCTGTTTTCCCCCAAAACAGACACCCTATACCTTAAAAATACAGCAAAGAGTAACGGAAATTAGTGCCAGAATAAAAGGAAACCCTTCAACAATGTTCAGACATCCCTTCAGGTGCACAGCGCATCAAGCACGAGACAATGCAACCCCATCCTCGCAAACCCAAGTAAAAATCAGTGAACGTGAACATTCCGTTTCCCTACCGGATCCACCCGATCGATGTCTCATTGGGACTGCAAGTTGCTATTTAAATTCTGGCTAACCGCTATCGTACCTCGAGGAGCTCGGGATTCCGAAAGTGGCTCTCTTCGGGCAAGCGGAGAAGAGAGATCGGCCCTCCTCGCATCCGTTCAGAGAAGCGTTTAATTGCGAATTGCCGTCTAGGCCCTTAATGGACCGTCCACACCGTGAACAATGGTCGCCGACGGATGAACAGAGAGGAGGAGAACGACGGGGAAGATACTCTTGCGTGCACAGAGGAAGGCTAGGTCTGATGTTGTGTCGTAAGGCAGAAACGGTTCGAGAGTGGCCACGTGCATGGACGAATTACCCGCAGCGAGTAAGAAACAATTGGGGCGAAAGTGGCATTGGTAACGAGCGAGAAATTGGACGCTACAACGTGGTTCATTAATTGCTAACTTTTCCAGCAGATTGGATTAGGCTTGGCTTTCAGCGAAAGATACGGTGGAATTTTGATTGATTTCGAAAGTGGCTTGGTGAGATTTTTTAATTGGCTGGTTAGGAGGTATTTGAAGTTATTTGTCGTTTGATTCGTGGATCGTAAGACTCGAACGCCTCGAAGCGTGGACGACGCTTTCAGCGCGACGCACATCGTCGGTAGCTAACTCCGAGTAATCGATCGGAACATTCAATACGAAATTTATCCGTGTCCAATGGTTATCGGGCTGGCGATCGATTAAACGTCAGCGTGAACAGCAATCATAAATGCCCAGTCGACTGATGACAATTCGATTAAATGTTTAATGCTGTCGCGAACCATCTGCTACATTACCGCAATCAACGCACGAATTCGTGGATACTTTGTTCCGTTCTGCTGGGGTAAGAGAATTTGCATCATGATATTTGGAATTTCGCACAGTTGCGATTTATTATAAAAATGAGCGCGGGGGTAAGCGTATTAATTCTGAAAATCGAGTATCTGCATTTACAAGAATGAATCGAATTTCAGGAAGGCGAGGAAGAATGCATACTTTGATTCTGTATAATCTGAAATTCATAATACCATATCCCCGTGTGTCTTTGAGATAACATATCACTTTATCTATCCGCGCAGAACTTTCATATTCACCCGTTCCAACATCCGAATCACAAACTTTTGTCTTACAATAAAATATCAATGAACTGAAATTAAAATGTACCTGTTAATTCACATGCAATCATTGGTATGCTCTAATTATAAGTTCCTAAAAATTTCGGGTATGGAGGGTTTAAAACGAAACTGCAACAGAACCGACAAGCGAACAAGGCCTCAGCCAGACATGAAAATTCACTTGCCCGAGCCACCAATCAACGTTAACAAAACGACCACTCATTCCCCCCGAAAAGGTAAGTCCATCATCAAATATGATGCGGTGCCCGCGTTCAGATAACCGCGGCGTTTCATCCATCGATCGAGCCGCAGCTTCCCCCTGATAGCAGTAACTCGCGATTTATCATCCCGGGTTGGAATTTCTGGAACACGTAACGGTGCAGAGTCGTCGCGGGGCACGCGTGCACGCAATAAGGCGTCGACGACACGTAATCGACCAACGAAGCTTTAATAAACGCTCGCGACGACAGGGTATCGCGGCTCCTACGCGAAACACGCGCAGAGGGGCGGGAGGGGGGGGGCTGCTTTATCAACGACATAATTATGCCGTAACTCCCGGCGGCGAGGGAGTCTCGGATTGGATAGACTTGCCAAGATATTCGAAGTTTCATTAGCCCCTAATCAAGCTGCCGCGCCGCCATGCTGGCCTATAGTTCTCTGCGGGGCTGCGCTTCAGCCGGCAACCATGAATTTTGCATTTTAGTGATAACGGTGATAATGAAGACTGTGCCATCATCCTCGATCCTACCTCCCTCTACGGCTGCCTGAAGACTCGTCACGAGTAACATCGAATAAGGTGTAGGTACCTGGCCACTGTTGCTCGGGGGAAATTATCGTTCCTTCGAGTTGGAATCGAGTGAAGAGGCTTCCACCGGAGAGGAAGGAGCGCATCAAAATGGAAAATAAAAAATTCCTCTCTGTTCGCGTGGAATTTATTGGGAACCTCTCGATGAAGGACCAAATCCCCATTTCCTTATCACTTTCGCGCAGGAGTTAGAGTTTCTCATTTCCGACTTGGGATCGATGGGTCGATGGGCGAACATACCTACGAATGGGAGAATGAATTTACCTGCTTTCGATGTACTACCGTGCGAATGGATGTGAAATTTGTAAGAGCGTATTAAACATTTTTTATAGCGATCAACGACTGCGTTTCTTTCACCCCGTTTCATTTTATATTAGAAAGTGTGTTGAAACACAAAAAGCACAGAGTTCGTCGCGAAAATACACGATCCTGGTAGGCTATCTGTTTCCACGGTAGGTACGGTAAATCTTCTCTACTTCTTCCCTCGTTTCCTCCATCCCCTTACACGAACAAAAACCAACCAATTTCCGAAAAGTACGGCCAATCCCCGGACGAACGAAAATCTTTAGCAAACGTTTCCGAAGCTGATCTACGAGAGATCGAAATTAAATCCAGGACACTGGCGGAGTGAAATTAAATCGCCTTCTGGAACACGCGGCCCAGAATCTATACGTCTAATGTGATTCTACTGCCATCTGGGAACAATCGATTCTACCGAGTGGAATTTTAATTAACGAAACGAATATCCACGGTGCTAATTATCGCGGCCCCCTTTTCGGGTGCCGCGTGCAACTCCTGTGACCAATTAATCGTTCCATCGACGCTGCGACCGCACAACGTAATCCAGTTAATTGATATTGCGTCGATACCGCGAAACGTAATAGAACCACGTGTACTCGATACGTTTCAATTATCCCTTTTGTATCGGATATTTTAATAAATGAAATCGAACTGGCTCGATACCCCGATACCCTTTTACCGCTCGTCGTTCACCGAATTACAAGAGTGATTCTTGTAGAAGCCCGGGTCGATGTTAAAGCAGCATTTTTCACGGTGCTTTAATCCCGCCACGTTCCCATCTCGTTCCTCGAATTATTCCACCGTCATTGATCGAGCCGTGGCGCAGCAAAGGGAGAGGAAGAAACCGAAGGGACCGTTTCTTCCACGAGTTGCGAAAGTTTCTCGATTCACCGTCGATCCCGCGGTTCACTGACTTTTCAAATTACTCCCCCGCCTGGTCGCTATCGTGTGACAATCATGGGATAATAACTGTGCCCGGTATCGACGATAAATTTGCATTCCATCGATCCGAGGGGAAGGAAGAGTTTATACTGTGCCAACGGTGGGCTGAATTTTTGCATCTGGAATGAATGCATTTGATATAACGGAAAGTGTGGTGTAATTATTTAAATAGAATTTGTACATGGTTTCGAGTGCAGTGGAACGGGTTCGTGGAGGACGCGTCGTATTTTTCAGGGCTGTAAAAAGCACGAGAGTTTAAAATCGAGGTTTTAGGAAGCTGAATACGCAACCAGGTGAAATTCAAATTACACCCTACAATTCTCTGCTTCTGTCGGTGATTTAATGCTTGATACGTATTTCTGCAATTCGTGCACGAAAATACTTTTTGAGGATTTTAATAATTGGTTTTCTACATAAACCACACGTGAAAGCTGGGGGAGGCGCCTACACGTCGACAATTGTGTGCAATTCGCAAACGACCAGCTTCTACTACGCCCGACAGAGGATTGGACGGAAGAAGGGCGTCTAATTTCAGAAGTATATCGTGCAACTACAGATCCAAAAATAAATGTAGGCACATCCGAAAGGAAGTGTGCTGAAGCTGAAATGCGTCAGACATCGGTACGATGCATTTATTCTTAACCCCGGTGGAAGCGTTCTCCAGTTAAGAGGATCGACCGTTCGATTGCAAAAGTTACCGAGGAAACTCGAGCCGAGTGATAGAGAGAGCCAAGAGAGAGAGAGAGAGAGAGAGAGAGAGAGAGAGAGAGAGAGAGAGAGAGAGAGAGAGAGAGAGAGAGAGAGAGAGAAACGGAACGTCTCGTCACACGTGCTCCGTTGATTCTGTTTTTCGTGACGCCACTGGCAACCCTGGGAATGAAAGTACAACGTGTGTCGTAGGAGGACGAGATTTCCTTCATAGGAAATGTCAGCTTCGTTTCCCAAGCTATCCAATAAAAACTTGGGCAGTCCTATAACTGTGGAAGAAACTCCATCGAAAAATCCATCAAGACGGAAGCCATTTCCTAAACACATTTTCCAGGTATACTTTTCTACTTGCTCTATCCAATGATCATTTCTTATAAAACACAGACCGTGGTGTCGCAAATATGGAACAACTTTCTTATATTCCAATTTACGACATTAATTGTATAATTGATAGAATTACTCTCTCAGCAAAATCTTGTACCTTCCAATTAATTCTTATTTTCCCTAATTCGACCTTATTCGAGGGAAGAATGTAATTAAGCAGTTATCGTTACAGAAATTGTCATCGAGCCATGCAACGACTTGAAAGATGATCGATTCTCAGAAGGTCAACGACCTTTCCCGTCAGGGGAACGAATCTTTAGAAAATAACACGACTTAATATGCCATTTGTTGCGCAACACGGGGCGTTAATGAGAAACGTAACAGTGCTCGTGCTTCATAACTACTTGAAGGGATCGTGGGAAGTGGTCTGACAATGATATTGAAAGCAAATCAGCGAGTAAGGAGGGGGGGGGGGGGGGGGGGCGAGTGAGGTCCGCCGTGCAATTAGAAACCGCGAGACGCGCCGGGCATTATCGCGGGCTAATTAATCGCCCGTTTATTCCAGTATTGTTCGCGTTTCACGAGACGATCCTATCTGCTCTTATTTAATACAAGTTACTCGTTCCTCGGGGTTTCCACTCTACAAAGAGATTAAAAGGCCCGATTTACAAACAATACCGCGGATTCCCGTCGAACCGCTCGGAAGCTCGGAGGAGGAAAGGTGGATGCAACAACGTGATATTTCAATAAAGTCGTTGTGCACCTTTTCTTGCCGCTCCGCGCAAACGTAGATCTCGGGGCGACTTGCTCGTTAATTGCTAGCGGCGCAATTATCGAAGATCCAGCAAGAGATAACACCGAGCCGTGCGGGCGATTAGGTCAATGCACCACTAAACGATCCAGACGGCTCCAGCCTCAGGTGAATCCAGATTACGATTACTCGAGCACCGACGATTGGTGGAATTACTGCTGTCGAGGGCAATATTCTGTGGCGAATCACTTGCTAAGGTAAATGTCCCAATTTCTACTCGTTTAATAGGTTATTCGTCATAAAGAAAGTGTAAAAAATTTAATTCTTTAATAATAAATCAACCAAGTCGAAAACTATTTAAAAAAGATATTTCAAGATTGTAATTAAATACAATGCTCCAAATGTCCGTATTTCTGCTCACAAAAAATAGCGATGTACGTATTTCTACTCACCATTTGTACCACATTCTGCTCACATAATATAAACAGATAGTACAAAATGATGATACACAAAAAATAAAATGCCTTCGAATAGAAGTAAAGGTTACAGCGTACATTGAATTGTGAGGTTATGTTACTAAAATTTTGGTGAGTAGAAATGCGGACATGACGGTGATTCACTTAACCTGTTCACCTGTTTTCTACTTAAAAAAAATTAAAAATAGTAAAAAAATCTAAATTTAGTATATTTTCAACCTCAACGGTCTTAATAAGGAACTTGGTTTTACAAATCTTTCATTCACCTTTACACTTTTAAAACTGAAAATCCAACTCATTTTTCCTTTCCTTTAAACTTTTTTATATCCCTCTCAGTCACTCTATTATGTTCTCCTTTGCTGTCCCTTAAGAAGATCTATATTAAATCTTTAACTGTTACCCTTTCTTTGCAAATAATCACACCTCTCGAGAGCATACCACCACCTTGTATTCCCCCTTTCACTCCAAACTTCTTTGGCAAAATTCTAGGTTCTTCTACCAACAATTTCATAACTATTATAGCTCCACGTGCGCGTAACCTGTTCCCTGCATCGTCGTAAAGCAGCCATGAAAGGGAAACTTGTAACTTCAAATACGCAACGCGTCTTGATTCGTTGCTTAGAAATTGGCCCGTTGGCGTGTCGATTAATTGCACATTCACGTGTGCATCCAGCCAGCTGCAGCCGAGAGATTTAGTTACACTCGGAAGGTCGCGCCGCGGGGGCGAGAACTTTGCTAGTGGAACGACGAGCGCGTAAAGAACAGAAGCGAATTTATTATGCCCAAGGGCGAAGCTGCTCTCGAACTTTCTCGAGAAAATAATGTACGACGCGAGGGCCACGGGAAAGCTGGGTAAAGAACGATAGATAATTCGATAAGATAATGCCACGTCGGCACGGGCCATCGGGATCTCTTTATGACTGAGCCGCGAAACGGAGGAGACTTTGCTGGAGAGTAACTCCAGAGTGAAGATATACAACGAAGGAAGACTGCGGGATCGTAAATGTTTGACGCGGTAATAGGGAGGCACGTGGGTGCGCACGCGTTTATGTCTCTCTCGGCTACAGCGCATCATCGGGTCATTTATTTTTTCACGTTGCCCTTACGACGAATAAATCCTGGCGAATGTACTGCGTTCTGAATACACCGCGGGCAATAAATTAGAAGTAGGGTGAGACTGACGCGTCGGCGATGAGATATTCTGTGGCGAAAAGGGAAACCGGGTTTGGGTGCTGTACTCTTCAGTAGTAATCGCGACTGTTTGGATTTCTTTTATTGGTGGCGTTATTTATGCTATCTGATAAAGTGATTTGGTGAATTATCTGACAAGGAAATGTTCGCAGCCCAAAAATTCTGATTCTGATGAAGCACGCAAAGAACAACATTTTTTCTGTCGGAATTCACTCTGAAGGGGTGAAATCAGCCTTTAAAGTTATCACATTTTTCTTCTTTTTTTTTAATATGACGGAGGAAGCATAACACTACTTAGGAAGATACTAATAGTTGTATCCTAGAAACTTGGAATATTTCTTTCTTCCAAGGTATAACAGCACCAAATCTACCATTAAATAACACCTTCTAGCTACTTTTCCTGATAGTTCGCCACTTTTATACATCACCCAAAGTTGCACATAGCCTAACAATACAGCACCCAAATCCCCAAGCAATGAATTCTATAAGATTCGATATTTTGAAGACACAAGCAAGAAAATTGGTCATTTTCGTGTAGCCCTTCCAGTCGAAGGTCGAAGTGCTCCTCACGCCCTTTCTCGACGAAAGCCAGCATGCTCGGGAACAGAAAATGGTTCATGATTGAAAGATCCAGCCCGCGTCCGAACAAGCAGAAACAGCTCGAACCAGTCTATCGATATCGTGAGAATATACTTCAAATTATCGCCTCGCGCCGCCTGAAAAGGTGGTTGCCTCGTCAGAGTCAACGTCAGTCAATGGATGTTGCGCAACCCGGATCAAACAGTACCCTTAAATGGTGGAAACCGATGCTTTCGAGATTTACGATCGATTCAGGCGCAGAACATAACCGAGGGTTCACAGGCGAAAGTAATGATCCGACGTAATGGTGCCGCGCGCTCGTGAACCCGTTTATGAAGTGTAGGTGCAGCGTGGCCGGCACGTGTACGACGGCAACGTTTCCACGCGTGTTGGTCCACGATGCCAATACAAGATTAACAGTGCGATAAATTGTCCGCGGGAATAGAAGCAATCGCGATTTATCGCGGACGGGACCGAAGGTGGGTGAAACGCTGGCATTACGGTAACCAACTTTGATATCGATCCATCTTCGCCAATAATAGGTGAAAAGGAAGAGCAAGTTTGCGTCATGTACGGCACAGATGGAAAATGTGAAAAAGGGGGGGAGGGGTAATTGTAAGGGTGTATGGAGGAAACTGGAGGAGCAAAGCGTACTCGGTTATTTGGGGTAATTGGAATGAAATACTTTTAGCAGAGCAGTTCAAATTGATACAGCTCGATACAGTCAATTCGAGGTTGTTTAATTCTACCTGCGGTAGAAATGTATAAAATAACTTTAAAAAAGTATAAAAATTACGCCAAGTACACGAAATCAAATAAATCAGAGATCAGTTCCTTTTACAAGGATCAGTTTCTCTTCAAGCACATGTTAACGCCTATATTCAGAGATTAAAGACGTAAAATGCATGTTACAGCAAAAGATCGATACGAATGAAATTATTACAAACAGCACTACATACCGATTTTCTTATAGTTCTCGAGCAAATCATTGATGATTTTCACAACAATGCATATTTGTAAAAACACGATTATAACTTGGTTATAACTTGACTGTAAGCTGTCAAAATTTGGAGGAGATTACATAGTGAAGATAGCGATTGACAAACGAAACATGAGTTAGTTTCTGTTGGCTGAAGGTGTGCGTGTAACGCGTATACGTATTATGTTGACAAAAATTTTGACTGGAGAAGAAGAATCAGAACAAAAATTTCTTTACCGTTTCCGACTGATCCATGAGACGATATTACGATATCTTTGTCATGCGAGGACCGATTTTATTGAAATTGGTCTTATTCGAAAGCTGATATGCAGTTTACATAAGAAAAATGCCTTTAAATTTAGAAAATATTGTAGGCGTGATGAGATATTAATGAAATAAGTTTCAGGTTAGGCTGGAATAGCCGCGCGAGGAGTAAATGATAGCGATAGCGACAGTCGACATATATACAGGGTGTCTTTCATGTACTTGGCGTCGAGACGCTACCGCGTCTCTAGATAGAAAATAAAGTGAGATCACAAAGGAAAGATACGTCGTATTCTCCAAATTTTGTGCCAAGCTTCTGGGGTGTAGGCCAAACCGAGCTGTCAGCGTAGGAATACACACATCAAAATAGGTGTGCGTTAGCTACTAAAAAATTCAGGAGCTTTATTGGTCAGAACATTGATATTTTTTCCATAACTTCATCTCGTATTGGTCTACGCCAGCGATGCCCCGATGGGCGGCCCGAGGTAACGAGCATTCATTGCGTTTTCCAAAACTCGCGTGGAAGGGGGTGCTCGAAACCAATGACGTTGCGGGCATGTCACGCATGTCACGCATCTTCTATTTTCGTCTTCTACTGCGCATGCCCAATTTTTCGCATATTAAAATATGTGAATATGAATACATATTGATGTATACAGAAGCGTTATTGAAATGTTGACAAATTAGTCCCATGCTATTGGTTGTGATCCAATATGAAGAATCTTGGGAAGCGATAGATATACAAGACCAAACGAAGACTTTTAACGACCCTTTTAACAAATTCGCATACGTAAATTTGAGTATACTTTCATTTGAAGATATTTAATAACATTTATACATAGAGAGTGGGCCACAAAAGTATTCGGATACGCTTTACAACAGAATAACTTTTATAAAATTGGTCCAATATTAGATCCATACGTGAATATACATATATTTCTATGTATAATTTGTTAATATTTATATACTACTACTATTATAAATTTAAACCGAAGTATTATTATTGCATACGAAAATTTGAACTCATATTTAAAATTAATAAAAGTACAGAGATTGGAATTATAATACTCAATACTTTTCTTTTAAAAATTCCCCAAAATGTGCCTTATTTTCGGAGTGTCAAACTTAGGAAATCCCTGCGGCAGCCTGTGAGGCTCCGCTCCCACTACTCCAGCCGCTCCCCACTCCGTTGCCGGACTCGCTTCTACCTGAATGAGCTCGAATCTGAGCTCGCGCCCGGAATTGGGGGTCCTGTACATGCCTGTAGTAAAGGATGCCGAATGCTTAAGCATTTGCTTAATTTTAAGACACGTTTATGAATACCGCCCCTAATGTCCTTACATCATGGTAAAATGCGATGAATGCTCGTTATCTCGGGCCGCCCATCGGGGTATCGCTGGTCTACGCATAACTTCGTAACGCACACAACTATTACGCTAAGAACAAATAAAAGCCAAACGGCTAGGTTGAAGCGGAGCCGAGCAGCCCCGTTACCCCATCATACCGTGCGAGGGCCACACAACTCCAACTGACAAATCCACGATCGTCAGATGGTGGTGAATATATTTTATCAGTTACATTACCTTGAATTATTGTTTATTGTCACTTTTACGTTCTTGTCACGGTTTGTAATCCCATGAGCAAAATTATTGTAATATACTAACGGAAGTACAGTCACGTGTTTAATTCAATAAAACGTGCACTTCATCTACTGTCTTCATCGAGTATTAACTTCACCCCCGAGAATAACAGTGTTGCAAGTCAGCAATACGTAGTGCCTTCCATTGAGAAATGAAAACTTGAAGGATGCCACTTGATCAAAGAAGAAGAAGAGTCAATTTTCCAAATTACTTGCCTGACACGATTCTCATTTCTAGAAACTCACTCAACCCCACCATCAGTTATCCAATCATCATTCCAAACTATCGTCGAAGGGTTAACCCTCCATAACGCCGTGTAACTTTACGGTAACATATAAGATCTGTGCTTTATATTGCAGATGCTAATGCACAAAACTTCCATATTCAACTATTCTATCAAAAGAATCACAAACCTTTATATTGCAATAAGATGTTTATATAATGAAACTGAAATGTACCTGTTAATTTATATGCAATCTTTAATATCTATTATGTAATGTTGTAAAATATTAAATTACCTTAAAAATAAAATAACAGATATTGACGTTTCGATTGCACGAAATCATATGAAATACTGTATAAAATTACATGATAGGGTTTATATCGAGAAAAAAAAACACTCTTCCCGTTCCCCCTATGGAAGACTTATTGCATTCGCTGAGTTGTGAATATAAATGTTCCAACGTGTGGTACGCGAAAAATATCATTGCTGTATGACTGATCAAACACGGATGATTGACATTTTATGATACGAGACATATTAAAAATTGACGGGAGACCGAACCACATTTATCCTGGAACGGTTCAAAGCATTTAATATTCTGATAAACAGATATAACGGTGCATCGAACCATCTGCAAAGCTGGAAAATGCGTTCACGGATGAAATGTCAATTAATTCGCCTGGTAAAAACCAATATCGTAGGGCGACATCACCGTCGAAATGTTTCTCTCTAAAAGGGATTTCGTTCCAATAAATTCTACCTATGAATTACATGGAGATCAGTTCCACTCTGACCGTTGACTAGGACGGACGTATTGATGATGACTGCTTGTATTTATATTTTTGTTTTGACCATGACTGTTTAATGTGGTGCAAGTGAAAATATAAGTAATCGCGAGTGAGTGACAGTTCTAATAGCTGCGTGCAAACGACAGAATATAAGCCCCATCGACGTATTCCAGACTGGCTGGTGCTCCAGGAAATAACTGACTACAACATTCGTGATGGGACACCGGGAGAACCGATTGTTACGAAAAGGCGCAAGAAATGAAGACCATCTCGGCTCGAGACCTCGGGGAGACTTCCCGCTGTCTAGTGATGTACGTGGAGGACCCCGTCACCTTCTGAGTGTCCCTGGATAAATACGCGGAGGCAGCAAAGACCGTCTTACGCGAACTGAACACCTATATGGCGTCCAGACAACAGCTATATCTGCCAACAATGGACAGCTTCAGGCCAGGACGACCCGTGACTATAAAGTTTGCCAGGAAGGGGTGGCTTCGTGGCGAAGTCATCAAGGTGAATGGAACCACCTGCACCATCTTCCTTGGCGACTACGGAATAACCATGGACTGCCCTGTGACGGAATTGCGGTCTCTGCCACCCCGGTTCCATGCCCTTCCCTGGCAGACAGTACGGGTTCACCTGAAAGGCGTAAAACTACGATCCTGCCGACCGCTCCAGAGGACGACGCAAATAGCAGAGGTCGTCATGACGAGAAGGAAGGGCCTCCTCGCCAACATCCAGCCGACACCAACCGGCCTCACAGCAACGCTGACGCCCGACCGGCTACCCGGACAACCATCCTGGACCTCATCGAGCACTGGCTGCAGATCGGCTACGTGGTGCCCAGCGACAGTTGAATCACAGACGAGGTATAGTAGACCTATCAAGCAATGTATTTTTGTGTCGTCGGTTTGGGGGGTCCTAGGACCCCCTTACCATTTTAGTGTCGCATGCAACGTTACTAGAATTAAGCACGAGTAAAACTAGGTTGTTTTGTTTCTGTTAGAGTAACAATTTAAAAATCGTCTTATGAACATATTCCGTTCAACGGAAGAGAAAGGAGGAATAAAAAAAAACGATATCACATTCGTCTTTTAACCTTGCTGTCGTATTCCGGTTTATTTAACGCAAAACAAATTTCACTCCCTTGCAACAACGTAATTTGTAAAAACAGGACTTTAAAGTTTTTTAAGAGCACCTGTTGCTGAACCCCACCCATGTATCATGTGTTTCCGCATACATTAATGATGGTCTATACGATATAACACAGACATATAATAATAAAAATAATAATAATAATAATATCCTTCTACTGTACTATATTATTTAAAAGGATCATATCGAACCCGTACACACCGATTTTGCTGCAATTTTGCAAGTCTGTAGAGTAGCCAAAAATATTCGATACATATTTTTTTAAAAAGGAATTCATTCTCCTCCATAGCTATTAGAACAATTGAGGGCTCGGATACAATAAGGGGACTAGCGCTCGAAAATACGAAAAAGTATTGTCCAAACGCTAAGAAATATTGGAAAGTTAAATGTTGTTAAACTGTATTTTAAAAAATATAATGTTATAAAGCTCGTCAAGACACAAATTTTTTCTATTTACAATTTTTTTTATCGGATCATTAGTATTCGAGATAAAAATTATAAACAAAAAAAATTTCTTCGACCAAAAGCATTATTTCGTTAAACATAAATTGCGATAACTTGAGTAAATATTAACGGATCGTTATGAGACTTGAAACATAAAACTCAGAAAACTCTAGCGAAGCCGTAAAATGTATGCACAAAACCCTTATGTTAGAAAATGTAATAATATTTAATTAGTAATGCTGGACATAACCCATGTCTTTCAACGTTCGCCGTTAAAAAGTATCGAGGAAATTTTGAGGTACATATAATTTGCAGCGACAAAGTTTTTTCTTAATATACAAGGAAGTTTTTCACCAATTTTCACACTGATTAATAAATAATTGTACAAGATATGACGATATATATAAATCTCGTGCGCAACCATCAGTCAACCGCCACGTATAATGCACTATTTAGCAGTTTTAGCACTCGCGTTGACAGTTGGCGCCGGGCGAGAATTATATATATCTTCATATCTTGTACAATTATTTATTAATCAATGTGAAAATTGGTGAAAAACTTCCTTGTATATTAAGAAAAAACTTTGCCGCTGCAAGTTATATGTACCTTAAAATTGCCTCGATACTTTTTAACGGCGAACGTTGAAAAACATGGGTTATGTCCAGTGTTACTTTTTAATTAAAAATTATTACGTTTTTTAACATAAGGGTTTTGTGCATACATTTTATGGCTTCGTTAGAGTTTTCTGAGTTTTATGTTTCAAATCTCATAACGATCCGTTAATATTCATTCGAGTTATCGCAATTTATGTTTAAAGAAATAATGATTTTGGTCGAAGAAATTTTTTTTGTTTATAATTTTTATCTCGAATACTAATGATTCGATAAAAATACCGTAAATAGAAAAAATATGTGCCGTGACGAGCTTTACAAGACTATATTTTTTAGAATACAGTTTAACAACATTTAATTTTCCAATTTTTCTTAGCGAATGGACAACACTTTTTCGCATTTTCGGGCGCTAGTCCCCTTATTGCATCCGAACCCTCAATTGTTGGCTATGATCTATTTGTCAAAATTTATACGAAATAACTTCATACTTTTTCTCTATTGCCTGTCAAATAAGTGCGACACATAATATACTAGAAACCTTGAAACAAAACTCACATGGAATAGTGCACAAACATAAAAAGTAATACAGAGACCGCTATCCAATTATGTTTGCAAAAGTGCAGCGAATCAGCAGATTAAGAACGAATCGATTAATCAAAATGAAATTAATGATGATCTCTATCATCGATAAAGTGAAACATAAAGCAAACAGGAAGAGTCAGCCATTCCAGCAAACGGAAGCATATTCTCCAGGCATTCGCACAGTGCGTGCGCGGAAAAATGAATCTAATCACCGTCGCGTGGACAAAGCGGGGCCCACGAGCAAGCGTAATGCCGGCCGGCCGGGGGAACGTCGGCGGAAATACGGCGGCTGAAGACAGAGGAAGAAACGTCAACGGTGTACGATTCTTAACGAACTGTTACCCGCGAGCCAGGGGGCAATTTCTGCCGTGATATTGTTACAAGACCGGCAGAGAACCGGTGTACACGTAATTATTATGCAGCGCATTATGCCGGAACTGGTATTATTTTTCCATCGCGTCCCAATGAAAGTCTTCCCGCGAGTGTGGGACCAGCATGACCTGATGGGCGTGCATCATCATATCATGACTCTAATCTTCAACCTGTATCGCGATACGATGCATCACCTACTCGACTTTTATACTACATAGTCATCGCATGGGTAATTATGTTTGTGCTATATTATACAGGATGTCCCGTAACCGGTAGCACATTCGACCGGATTGGCGATAATTCCAAGTCGAAAATATTGAATAAATTTTTTGACATCGTCCTTTTTTCCGAGAAAATTTCTACTGAATTTTAGCCGAGGACACGTGCACCAAAGTTCAGTTTTAGGGACCTCAGGGGCACACTTCTTGTCAACGCTCTACGAGCGGAAACTCACGGTAAGGGAGGAATACACATGTAAATAGGTATTTCGATGCACATGTGCCTGGCAGGAAATTAAAGTCAATTTTCTAGAAAACTAAGCGAGTCATGAGAAAATTTTATAAATCTTATAAACCCTAAATTCATGTGGAGTGACTACCTCTGGACTTGTATCACCGGTTACGGGATACCCTGTATATTCAGGAGACTTGCGCGAGGCTTTTCTGTTGAAGTAACTTGAAAATTCTCTATGAAGTTTGCGTTGTATGGAGGAGTAAAGTGTCGAGAGTGGACATCGCAGTGGTTCACTTTTGAAAATGCAGAAGTTAATTAGTATGGGCGGTGTGACGAGGGATCTGGAGAACACTTTCGCCGTTGGGGGCGTCAAACTTTCTTCGCGGCAGATTGAAAGTGTAAGGTGGTGATTAATTCAATAGATGAAGCCGTAGAGAATATGAAAATGTATTTAGTAAATTTATGTTTTGGATTAGTTAGCCTGATTACCTTTCTACATTTTGGTGGAGAATGTTTGGAACAGTTTTACAATAACCACCGTTTCTATGGTAATTTTATACTTGGCGAAGACAAAGGGCTTAAACTTCGTTCTATGTCAATTCGATAATTCCACCTGGTACCGCTAACATCGACAGTAAATACAGACGTATTATTGCGTGTACACAATCCGAGATAACAGTGGCGTGTGTGTATTAAATTCGTTGCCGTTTGCTCGCCAATTAACGATTGCCATTGTACCAGTGTGCGAGCTTCATCCCTGCCCGTAATTTCAATTACGCCGGGCATCGCTTGTTTGATGGCCTTTGCAGGATCCAGAAGCTATCCAGAGAAAGATTAAACAATTTAACCTATCGTCGACCTAAACCCGGACTTTTTCGCTGATTAAGCGTGGACACTTTGTCGAATGCAAATACGATGCCCGAACGTATTACGAGATCATTCTCGGGTATAATTCGAACTGAATTGAATTGTTCGTAGTAAACAGATATGGTGAATTTAGTATTTAATTATCTATTCCTTGAATTGTCGACTTTGCATGATAATACTAGGTAATACTTTATTAAAAAGATTACAAATGAAAAATTTTTCTTTCGAAAATACTTTCATGTATAACTATACGAAAAATTGTTCCAGGGGAAACAAGTACATACAGATCTTCCACTTGCTTCTACTTGAATTTATAATAATCAATATGTACATCACAAACATTTCAAATTTCTACTCTTTAAGTACAATTTAAAAACAACTTTCAAGACTACCCTATGAATCTTCCACTCAATACCCATGTGTATGTTGTCCCAGTTTTACAATGAAAATTTATCGCGTTTGTTAGCCCAAGGGAAACTTTGATAGAGTAAGACAATTGACGTCGATAACGTATTTAATACTAGCTAAGAAACAGCACGCATTATTACTCTAGCAGCAGGTAAAGAGCAGGGCTGCTGTCACGATGAATGAGCGCATAAAGGGCAGGATGGTAGATCAAAGCAGAGCAAATTAGATGGCTCCTTTCGGCGCGATACGCAATGCGTCGAGGGTAGAGAGGATTTTCCTGCAAACAGGCTATCACATGCTCGTTGCCCTCCCTTGGAACATTCAATTCTCGTAAATATCTATACAGCGCAAGACCCGATTTACCGCATACACCTGCAATTTCGCTTTGACTCTCCTATACGATTAACTCAACTTTGGTACAAATGGAAACTGCACGTGACAAACGTTTCCACGATTATCACGAAATTATAGGATATCGGGCTTTAGTACCAAATAGACGCTGGATCAGAAACAGACCACTTTCACTTTCAAATGTTATCGAAAGAATGAGAAGCTGTGGAATAAATCACTGCGAAATAAAAAATGACGGATGAAACTGATGTTGGGAAGTTTCAAGTTTGAAATTTATGAATTAATTAGAGCAGTGATTCCGAACCTGTGGGTCGCAAAGTGTTTTCTGAAAGGTCGCCACGATTTTTGGGTTTATTTTACTATTATTAAGTTGGAATTGTATTCTAAAATACCTTTTTTTAATGTTTTCTTTACCTTATTAAATTTAACTTACCCTATATGGGGGGGGGGGGCAGGTTATTTGAATATTATAAATGGGAATCGCGACTCAAAAAAGTTTGGAAAAAACTAAATTAGAGGAAAGACTATTTGCGGTGATTGCATTGCTACTCATTTATCGCTACATCATAAAAGTAGCACACCATTCTGTTAAAAAGGAATAACCCCATAACTTATCAACAGTGACTTCTTCCTAGCAAACCATCTTGCACACTGCTCATAAACTGTAGAAAAAATTGGAAAATAGATCGACTACCGTAGCAAATCATTGATTATTGAGCGACCTGGAAATTTCTCTCAGATCCGAAAAAAGGAGGAAGTCGTAAACCCGTACATTTCTGCGATAAATCACCATGTTGCTCGATCATAAACGCAATAATGGTCCCAGTGAATAGACTGCGCGTATACTCGAGCGGCCTATAGGGAATACAATGTTTTATATGCACCATCAATAACGCGGGATTTCGCAGTGCTAACAATTAAGGTGCGGTGGTACGATAATTTATCGCCAATAAATTTTTAAATAACTCCAGGTAACGGGATTCTACGGTAATTGGATCGTAAGTACAGGCTGCCCCACAGCACCGCCTTATTGTTTCAATGCATTTTCTTCGAAGCAACCACCCCATTCGCGGTAAATCAAACTGCAACGCGCGGTAGATACTAAAATCATAACTAGGTAATTCTACAAATCCTGCACGGTGAGTAAGTGTTTTTCAAATTGTCTGCAGGTAGTTAACCGCAATTTTATTCAACGGTGAACTAGATGCTATTTATCGAGTCAAGAGTCGTGGAGAACCACAGTGGCCCATTTCCCAATTGCTGCAACTTGGGTAAAATAACACGGGAAAATATATTAATATTTTGGAAATTGAAAGAAACTTTATTCGTCAAGAGTTCTGGTTTCTCGAGAATCTAAAGTTTAAAGTATTTTTGCAATCTATCTCACTCCTACTATTTTACTACTGTTTCAATCTTTGTGTTTATCTATCTCGTGATTCCAATCGTTTTTAACCCCTTTTAGAAAACTTTTACTTTAGGTACATATTAAACATACCAAACAATTACATTGAAATTGTCTAGTCACAATCACTGACCAGGGATCAGAATAGAATTGTGAGCAAAGGAGAATTGATTGCACCCCTATTTTCCATTCACCCTTCGCCGCAGAAACATCTATGCGTCATTCACTGTCTCTACACCTGCACACGTTTGAGTACACCTGTCGCGTGGTGCTCGAAGCATGTGTATACAGGCGTGTTTGCACGTGGCTGAATTAACATTCGACGATGCGTGTGTCGTACAATAAGTGACACTTGAGCAGTGGATGATCTGGGACACGATCTTTCTCCCGTAGAGAAAATCAGGAAACCCGTTTACACCTGACCAGGCACCGACAGGTACAAGCATCTGTGCAATGATTACAGGTGTTGCCTCTTGTTCGTGAAACGCTTAGAAACTACAAATGGGAACGAATAGAAACTATAAATGTGCATAAACTCATTTAAAACCAGTGGTAAGATGATGGAGAGTTAAAGAAGATTTGTATCAAAAGTGATGAAGATATAAATAAACTAAAGTCCTGCTATTTAAATTGGACCTATTTTGCGAGTACGAACAATTATATTTTGTCCCTGCCATTTAATGTTAATTTAAAATCCATTTTCTAGCACTTAGTATCTAGCACGTTTGAACTAAAAATTCTCACGTAGACGCGAAATTTTATTAAGCGGTCACAAGCTTCGTAGTCACGAGATCGGAACGTTATGCGCAGATGCATGCAAATGTGGATGCAAATTCACTTGAAGAATTAATGCATGTAAATTCAGTGAAGACAATACTATGAAAATCAACAATATTATGAATGCACATAAAATGATATCAAGAAAAATAGATTCAGATGAACAAGTGGGAGCATATCATCAATTAGAAGCTGATGCACTATTAAATGAAGGCATTAATATGCATTAATAAATAAGAAATGTACACAGTGATGTGGCAACTAAAGAAGTTACATAATCGTGACATCAGACCTCTCGAATTTAAATAATACTCGTTGTATTCTCTGATGTGAAACGTTAACCTGTTAACTAGGAAAGACGAGTCGTATTAAAAATTGCTCTACATCAAAGAAAATGAATTCACTCACCAGGAGAATTTCAAAATTTCACTCGGGCAAAAGAAATAAATAAAAAATGAGTCAATTTCCAAGCAGTGATTCCTAAATGTACAATTTTAAATACACTACAACCGCTCTATCGGGGAAACGATCCAGTGAACAGATCAACTGCTACGACGTTCAAATACGAATATTTTTCTAACGCATTTCTCACGATAAAATTCAAGAAACTGCATTTTCAATTTGCAAGAACCATTATTGTGGCTTTACAATTGTGAAAAGCAATTGGATGATAGAAACCAGTGAGGCTTCAAGCAAGGGCAAAGATTTTCAAGAATTCCGAGGCACCCTCGCGTGTGCTCGCGCATGACAAAAGGCCCTATTGTATTCATTGCGCGTAAATTCAGCCTCGTACCTTGTAGATTGATATGCAAATGTGTCAAGATGCTCGCGTACCCAAGC
Source organism: Andrena flavipes (assembly GCA_963971345.1). NCBI lineage: Eukaryota > Metazoa > Arthropoda > Insecta > Hymenoptera > Andrenidae > Andrena > Andrena flavipes. The sequence goes on from OZ020482.1 coordinate 48,369,789, forward strand.
TCACACTCCAATTTCACTTTAGCATGACTCACGGTTACTTTACTCGGTACAGGCTCACGGTGAGTCACCTGCGATCAACTCTGACCGAATTTCCATCGTTTCGGCTCTATTTTGGCGGAACAAGAAGGCGACGATCAATCATTTCGAGTCACGATCGATTGTAGAAAGTTACGAGAGGACTGCTACGCGATATAAATTTGAAAAAGAAGCGGAGAAATAGAATGCAGAATATACTGGAGATATTTATTACGTCACTCGAACAATAATTACCGTGTATTCACTTCCATCGCATTTAGTATTAGTATTCGAAAAGTATTTCTGCGCGCCTCTTGAATAGCCATACCTAAAAAAAGTTGGATATCAATCTATCAATCGTGTAGTTATGAACATTGTTTCGTAGCACGTGGATTTAAGAGCGATGCAATAAATATTTCCCGTACTGTCAATAATCGCGCGAGCAGAATTTCACGACCGATCATTAAGCGTTTATATTCGATAAATCTGCGAGTGCTCGTTGCGACGAGTCGTAAAAAGGTCCGAGAATAAACTGGATCCATGTGCTTTATCAACGTCACTGTGAAAAAACGTGCGGAATTATGAGAAGATAACGAAACAACGAACTTACCAGTTCATTGACTATCGTTCGACTTGCTTTCTAGCGTTTATTCGTAACGGACGATGAGTTTAGCAAGGGAAATCAAGTGACTGGAACAGCGGAAGGTGCTTGATCTTTAAAAGAATAAACCGAAGTGTTTTCTAGCGCCAATGTGAATTTCAACTTCTATAGATAATCCTTCAAATTTTGGTAGAAAGTTTTCCACTTTCAAGATAAATATATAAAGCACGCTTAACCCTTTTACACAAAATTCATTAAATGCATTATTCATAATTTTTTACATTATTCCATCACAATATTTCCTATACAGAAAGGTCTTATTTAAATAAGCATAGCATCGAGACGGTATCTCTGATCAATCGGCACTTGAATAGGTCGACGTGCAAAGAGTTATTTGTTGATCATGACCACCAAGCAGTTTACTTATTACATAAATAAGTATGCACACTGTGAATAACAGTGCAAGCTGGGCAGCAAGTGAAAATGATATTTACGTCACCTGCTGTGTTGTTCATTTTTCAAAATCGCGAATAGATTCGATCCTCTGGATTTTCGCATTTTACGTGCCTGATCGGGACAATTACTCCCGCACGATTCTCGATTCTTATTAACCTTTGTTTCTCCAGCGACACTCTGACATTTAATTTCGCGACAAAGGTCGATGGTGACTGGCGACACGAAGGCACGGCACGCTATGACATCATCAAATTTGTAATTATTTTACCCCAAACAAGCCAGACATGTGCGAAGTATCGTTTAACGGCGCACGCTCGCGAAATTCCATACTGGCCACATCGAACACCTGACGTTTATTAAAAACGTGCAGACTGTAATGGTTAAGGGGTTATATACACCCGAGGGTTTAAAAAAGGGACTGACAAGGAATTTTTTTTTGTAATACGGTATCAACTGTTGGTGATCGAATTTCTATTCCATAGCGAGTTCACATGTAATGGCATTGGTTTTTCAAATTTGGGGGAAATGAAGACTCGGCTTTCGGATTCAAAAGACTCGGAAGACGTAACTATAGACTAGAAAAATATGGGTTCGAGAAAACTGTGATTATATTAATTATATTATATATAATTAATTAATTATATTAATACACATGCAGTAGAAGATTCTTAAGTAAGAGACATTGCATTCTAGTCCCCCAAAATAAGTACACAATATCAAAGGAGATAACCACTATGCAGAGAACATAATAGAATTCAAAATCCTGCCAATGTTATCAGCCTTTGATCCTACGAAACTTTGATATTAAAGTAGGTACACTCTCCACACCTTGGTTAATTACGCAGATTACAGCGTGAATACGTGAACCACGTATCCTCAAGACTACGTACATCACGAGAGCACGAAATATACAACAAAACACACGAATATCTTGTAAAGCAACCAGGTGTACGTAACCCACCAACCCCGGTGTAACTTTCAAGTAATTTCGGCTCGCGTCGAACACGAAGCATTCAATTAATTTCTTGTCGTCGTGGCTGGCGTATCTGTACACGCGTTCCCCGGCTCGTTAATTAAGTTTAACGTCCGCCTCCCTCGCCTTCTCGTCTATCAGGATGCAAAGTATCTATTAGCCAGGCCTATCCTTTGCCTTCATTAGGTAATAAACTCGGATAATTATCGCTATTACGGTGTACGTGAGGCACCTCGACTCCACCGTCACTGCCTCCGCAGCCGAACACAACCGCCTCTCCATCCCCGTTCTTCGAAAAACGCTCAAACACGCCTGAGATGTCGCGATCGCGGGGCTGGAACCGCATTTACCTAATTCCTAGCTACAACGAATGGACGGAACGTGACCAATTATCGAGCCTGCGTCTACCACGACCCTTTTCATCCAACCCACCGGCCGATAAGCTTCCACCCTTTATAATTTTTTGCACGCAAACGCGAGCCAACAAATTAGGGATCGCTGAGTGATTAAAACGACGTGGGGTCTCATAAATAACGTTATCCCTTGATTTCCAATGATAAAGTTTTAAATAATATCCCTTTAAGTAAAGCCTCTCCGAGGTTTGGCCAAGGCAACTCGGAGCTGAACTTACTTTAAAAGTAAACATCCGGAAACTCTCAGAAGCTCCTACGACGCTCCCCAAAATATATCCACGTGAGAACACGCTCCCCACGAAGTGAAAACACGCCACTGGTCCCTTGAAATTGTCTTTGTTATTTGCAAAAATTTGATTGGTCCTACATGGAGGCACAACTCCTGCAAACAGATCAGAACTCTTTCTCCGTTAGGTATACTTTATACTATTCGTCAGCAAGCGACTCGATTCCATCAGAAGCTCAAGTGTCCCCTTAATTTTTCAACGAGGCGAACGCGCGCTACGTGACCGATTACCGTGCATCGTCTTTCCCAGCAGACTCGCCTCAAGGCGTTTCACGTTTTTCCCCAGACCCCCCTCTCCCTCTATCTAGACATCCTCTCATCACGATTCCTCCTATCCGTCTGCAATATCTGCCGCCCGGTTCCCTCGAGAACTGCCAGATGAGCGTTATGATGGACGAGAGAGCGGGCGCGAGACGTACGAGCCGGAGTGTCGTTAGACGACGAAAAGAACGGGGGGAATCTTCCAGGTCGTGCACCAGGACGATGAGTGCAGAGGTTAACGAGATCTTGATACCTCGGGTGGTCTATTCAACTCGTCGAGTATCCTCCATCCGCTGCACCCTGCTCGAACCTTCGCCCCAGTGCCGGAGCCGCCGCGCCGCAGACGGCCGATCCATTCTGCTCTATTTTCGCCAGCAACTGATTCGCAGACCGACACCGCGCACGTTACTCCGTCAATGATAATATTTATGCGAGAGTGGAGCCAGCCTGGCAAATACCTATTGCTCTACGGTTTTCCGCGGTGCTTCGTCCATTCCGCCCTCGTAAATCATCCGCGTTCCACGGCGACCTGTGCTTCCTCGCCAACGATACGTGGATAACGGAAACGCTAATAAGTTACTTGTCGTGACTGGAGCCTGTCCTTGGTATTGTTCAGAACCGGCGGCAGGAATCTTCTTGCCGCGAGATCGCGGGACTAGCGGAACCGAGCTGTCGTGCTGTGCACACTGCGCTGCTTTTTTTTCTGCCTTGTTTCAGATTACCGGGATATTTTGGTGGGGACTTGGTGGCTCTTGAAGCGATGGGTGATGTGGGTATATTACGGGGAAAAAAATCTTGTTATCATAGGATACGGCGGTGTTTACCAACCTTTTTTGAGTCGCGACACCCTTTTATAATATTCAAATAACCTGCGACCCTCCGGCCACCATCTAACGTAAGGTAAATTTAATAAGGTAAAGAAAACACAGCTATATATATTTCAGACTATAATAATATTTAGTACTTGATAAACTACTATTTCTACTAAATGAAATATTTTATTTTTCATCTTGTTTTTTATTTTTTAAGTATGTTGATACCTAATTGCAAGATTATACTAATTTAAGATCCATTAGAACAATAGATGGAATTGTATTTAATTAAAAAATGATGGGTACAAAAACCTGACAGCAAAAATTCAACTGGTATCCAGCTTTCGTTTATTTCCTGGAGTAACAATAGCTCTCTTGAATCGCGGAGTAAATCCACAGTTTTATATTCCACTCGCGTTTGTTTTCAGTATTAAGGAACCTCTATTTGCGGAACACCTACTTGCACATTTTACTCGCGTATCGTACAATTACGCCTTCTCCCTTTTACTCCCATCGCGCGGAAGAATTTAGGAAACCAAGCGTGCCATTTTCGCCGAGGGAATTCTACTTTTAATTTCCCGTACAGTTTGCATTTAATTCAAAGTTTGCCAGATGCAAACTTTCCAGAACACCAGGATATTGTTCTTATTAGAGCGAAGTAACGTGGCATCGTCAAAACAGTCGCGAGAATTTCCGAGCGGAGGGGTAGCGGATTCGCTCGTCTTTAGTTGAACGAAAACTTGGAATACCTACGGCACATTCCTATTACGCTCTCTGTCGAAGAGTAAAGTCTGCGTATTATAGCTGAGAGTACACTCTGGACTAATATTACGATCGTCACGATCAATTCCCAACTCTCAAGCATGGGTAAAGTTAATTTCACCAACGTTGATAAGGTACTCGAAACGTTAATTTTCTCAAACTGAATCCAACATTCTCTTTTTAATACCACACGATTCATTATCTAGCCTCTAATCATTAACTTTTTCAATAGTCTTACCCCCAGAAAAATATCCAAACATTCTATCCAACAATTCTAAAAAAAGAAACAAAAAACGGGAATGAAAGATGTAGGAAATAGTTGACTGCGAATGCAAATATTCCTCTGGAATTTTCCAATTTCTATAAACACAAGATGATTGGTACATCCACAGCCTCCGCTAAATACCCCGCTCGTAATAACAATGCTATCCTGAAAAGCGTTGCGGAATCGTTACGAAATGTCTTACTCGAATCACTTTAACCGCCCACGCGGTGTCATTACACAAGCAGAAGCGACGCTTTCAAAGTTTACGGTAACGGGCACGCGTTTCCTTCGACGTCTCGATCGGTGCGTGAATCATACCCGTACATTGGTGGCTTTTGCGGCTCTTTATCGAGGTATCCCGAAATTAAGAAAGCCGAAGGACTCGATGGGATGGACAGGGACGTTGGCCAGAAGATCTGGTAAACACATTAAGCGATCCCGAGGTGATAAAGAAGTTAACCGCGACATTTGTCTCGGCGGAGGATCATGTCGCTGGCAAATGAAGAGTTGTTCGGAAATTAAGGAAACGTCGGCTCGTAATAACCGTAAATCCCCCGTCTGCCAAGGGTTTCGCGCGAGGTCCGCGTCGCCGGGACGTAATGCCTTCGCGCTGGCTCGATTCCATGCCCCGTCGTTAAATCTGAAGGCGAATAATTAATCCACGACCTTGAGCGGCTGCTTTACGCGAACCGAGAAGGTAACTCGGATTTCCGCGGCTCTATTTTTACGTTGGAGACTATCCAACCCGGCTGTAGCACGCCCGTTGCGATCCTTGTGTTTCACGGCTAACAGGGAATTTGTGATGCTCGTGTCGGGCGAGAGGGAGAAAGTGGAACAAACCTTGCGACCGAGCGGCGCGAGGATGGGGATCGTTTCAACAGTTGCTAAGTTGGTTGCAATGTAGGGTAAGTGCACCTAATATCGCCACTGGTAATATCTCGTGAGGTAAGTGCTGACGTGTGTTGGTAATGAACTGAATTAGTAGCCAAGCATGTGTAGGAAGGCATGATTACACAACGTCTGGCGTGGGAGAAGTATATAGTTTAGTGAATCACGATTACAGAGTATTCCAGTGTTGTTTTTAATTTGGAACGGTAAAGTACAGAATTATTCAATTACATGGGCAATTTACCTCGATTTCTATCGAAGCAAATGTTAATTACGAAATTTCAGAGCGAGATGAAAATCTTGTAAGAAATAAGAAATAGATCCGTAAAGTTTTTCAAATAAAGGTAGCACAAATCTTTCCTTCTTATTTACCCAATAGATATCAATTTGACAAGTTGCTATAAAGCCAATTCGTTTCACTGAGAAAATATGTGCGCAAGAGCCAAGGCTGGAAACGAGTCGTGCGTGAGTTCTACTGCTAAAGAGCACAGCAAAAACGAGGGAATAATACGGTATAGCCAGCAGAAAAAGTCTGCACGCGAGCTGCCATTATTTTCAACCTATTTAGCGTAACCGACCTGGAAAATATATCACGATCTTTGTGCGGTATGCTTTCGTATCACGACATACGGACGGGATATGTACGTGACGAATGCTCAAGCACAGTTGCGAGGATCGAGACTGTCCTTGAGCCGAAATTTACGATACGAAATTGCGGTTTTGGCGTGGTAAAAGTATTCTAGCACTCGAAACCAAGTCGACGTTGTGTCAGAATTTCACGAATCTTTTGTACAACGTAATCAGAAGCTGGTACCAGCAGGGTTCATTGTACCGCAGACACGACGTGACTTCCGTTCCGTACCTTTGTGGATACATCAGCAGCCACGTTGATGAAATAACGGAGGAAGGACTTTGAGATAACGTCAGAAATTTCCGAGGTCGGGCCATTGTGGCCTGGTCCCGCCCAAAATCTCTTTTCCCCTGCGCCGGGGCTCTGCTATGAAGCTACGTCACGATTTTAGAATATCGGAGAGAAGGAATTGGGGAACAGTATCAAAATTCCTGCGCGTCATCGCGTTCCTCGCAACGAGCTCTATGGGAAAGAGAAATTTTTAAAATTCAAAAAGTACCGAGCTAAATAAAATTATTTTATTGCACAAATATTGCAAAATCACGTGGCAACGGAATAATTCGATTTAATTGTACTCGTCAATTGTCAAGAATACGTTTAATTTTCACTGTAAATTGAACAAAGAATTGATGATGCTTGTGTGTTGGTGTGGCCATGGAAGTCAATGATATTCAACTTGTAACATGACCGTAATCGAAGCACGCCCACGACGCGCTAGAAACCGGAAGACAACGGAGCTATCTTTGAATTCCGATGTCAGACCGTTAGAAATTACATCTTCAAACATTTATCGCGATCCGCGTCAGCTGCGTCAGCTCCAATTGTTGGGGCACGCGATGAATCGCGCGCGTCCAACTTGCTGGAAAGATGCATCGGGCTGTTCATAGCCAAAACTGCTGTTTTCGAGGGACTGCCAAAGAACCGACATCGATTTCAATGTTTACCGATACTGCAACCACCAGGAATTTATATCTCGCGTAGGTTGGGCAGTGAATCTTTGTATTTACGGAAGAAATTCCGCGTTTAATAGCGTAAAAGATTGCCAGAATAAATTCCCAACGTTCTGCGCAACTGTTCTGGGACTTTTTCCAACAACATCTTCGCAGGCAGATATTCGAATAAGGGATGTTGTAGGACGGGATCGATAAGGACTCTACGTAGCGCAAAAAGTCTGTGACGTGTGTCGAGATACGTTTGTTAACGCCCTTTCTAAATAAGTGATAAGAATATTAAGCAGATTAGCGTGAACGTAAAATATGCGCCAAAGCTCGTGCTATCCGCGCGATTGAATTCGATCGTATTCGGTCAATTAGACCGGTACAAAACGAGTTTGTGAGATCTAACGAGAAAGTTGTTTCAATCGGTCAATCTATCGTGCACCTGCCTGCAACTTTGCTATTGCAGAGCTGTCTGTCTGTCCGTGCTATTAAAATTGCACCCCTCGCAACCTACGGTGCAATCGACACGCCGAATGCAATTAAGAGGAGGGAAAAACCAACACAGAAATTCCAGATAATTAATTACAGATCTAATCAATCATAGAATGATATTTTGATAGTAGGTATCGTAGTTTAAAGATAAGCTACTAGGCTTTCGGTGGAACAATGATGATTAATTGGTGACTGAAAGGAATCAGAGAACCGAATTTAGCAGCAGTTTTAAATCAGCTTTTAGAACCTCTCGAGAACAAAAAAAAATTTCATAAATAATTTCATAAATTCATTTCTCTCTGCATCAGAGGCTCCCGAGAATTGACCGAAAATCTGCATTTGGAAAACGGGAAAAGATGAAAGAGGAACGCATCGCAGCTATTCACAATGAATATCCAGCGCGATAATTCATTCCGTAACTTCATTATCCTATTAAATAACGTAACGTACGTTATCCGTGGCGGCGCGAGTCGACTTTTTGTAGCTCGCGCGATACCGGCGTGACACTTGGTTCTCCAAGCTAAAGCTACTTTTGCAAATGTCAGTGAAACTCCCATTTACGAAACCGGTAAGCAGAGAGGGCGGTCGGTAGCGTAAATTTAAAGTAATATTTTGTCGCGCGACCGATCAGGATTATCCAGTTTTTCGCCTATACCCTCCTCGTGTCCCGCGGTTATTTATCTTTGCAGTGCATTATGCAAATGTCATTAACGCGCAAACTCCGTGGCCTTTCAGGTAACCAAAGACACCGGCTCGGTCAGATCTGTGCGAGTCTCGGTTCAGTTCATTCGTTAAAGTAGCACGAAATATAGTCTTGAGAAACATGTTAAAATTTGGGAGATTAGATACGGAAGAGATTGCTAGGAGAAACCGTACGAGAACTTTCACCTGGCTGTAAATCATTCTCACGCCTGCGAGAATTTTGGCAAGTGAATGGCAGAGATCGAGGACTAGGGCTGCATCCACTGAATTTCGCGTGCTACGGCCTTTTCACGCGGCACGCTTCTGTGATTCAGAATGGGTATTTTAGACGCGTTGGCAAAGGTAGTGACCGTTTATAAAGAGATATCAAAATACAGAAATATTAAACTATAGAAATATAGAAATATACGTAGAGATGTAGAAATATAGAAAAGTATAAAAGATGCGTAAACTTGTATAATAATCAGTGTCGTGGGTTACTAAGAACACTAAGCATACTTTTATTCAAACGCCCCTTTCCTCTTAAAAAGATTAAAGCACAACCCATAAACAAAGTGAGTCTGAAAGGGTGACAAGAAGCACTCACACAAAACTGTCAATTAACCTGAATCCAGACCATTTACGAAAATCAGCAAAGTGGCCATGAGAAATTTTGAAAATTTTCCCGATTCAGGCACCATCCGAAATCTACCCAACAGAAGCGAGACGAGGAGCTCGTGCTCCGAGCAGCTGGAGTGCTCCGTGAACTCGGGTTCAAGCATTACGATCGCGCTTACAGCTGGCTCCGCCGCGATATCGTTTACTAGGAACACCACTGCAATTACACAATGAAGTAGTAACGGCAATGGTCGCGATAAACCTGGCCGTGTATCGGTACGCGGACGGAAACGGCGCGGCAGCGGTGCGCTATGCATGAACTTTAGACGTATCGGGCGAACGGAGCAGCACGGATCGTTGTAAATCATCCAATAAATCAATTATTTATATGCTACTCGCGGCCAGCGTAGGAGTAAAAGGGGAACGTGACTGGAAACACCGTATTTTCTGCGCGTTACGGCTCAGATTAAGCCGAGCGTAGTTACTTGAGAACGGTACGCGCTTGAAGCGCGCCCTCGCCACGAGTAAATAACCTGGCCGATCTGGGGTGCACCATCGCGGTATCCGCGGCGTGTGTCCTTTTTTACTCTGTACCCACTGTGCTCGTGTTAAGCGATGTAATCGGAGAAAGAGGGCACACTTGGTATTTCCCTTCTACTGTTGCACGCAGAGCAGCGTGTGTAAAGACTTTTCATCGTCGTCGGCGTATTTTGTGGAAAGCATGGAGATATTGACTATGGAGAAGCTCAACATTTTTTACTTAAAAAACAAATCCGCTCCGACCCATTTAAAACTATTTACTCGATACTTTTTATTAGCATCATTATGAGATCAATATCCAAGAATTGCATCAACGAAGTATGCACTACTATTATTGGGTCAAAATGGACCCGTATCCACCATCAAGCTACCACGTCACCCAACAGTGTTCCACTAAAAGTGTCAGATGGATGGATACACTGCTTCCAATCACCTGTTTTTAAAGGTACTGGCCAGCACGTGTGATTCTCCAAGAGCAGGTAACGACCAGCGGCATATATGCAAAGCGGATTAAGCGAGGGTCATTAGAATTCAGCGGGCTCTGTGGCCGATTGAAAAGAGCAGGCTCCCGTAATCGAGATACGCAGCGCGTAATCCGCGAGATGAAAGGAAAAGTCGAAAGTGGCGGTTGGCGCTGTACAATCCGGGGCCGTGTTAACGCGCTGCAAATAGATCTCGGTGTTTTCCCTTCGGTGTTGAGTTTTACAATTACCGTACAGTTTGTCAAAGAAACTGAACACAAGTAGCGATGCTTTCTACCGTATCTTTGCGTTTGACTCTGCTTCCCTTTCGACCGTGGCACGGCCGATTTGTTCTCGATGCATTCGAAAGTCTATCGCGCCAGTTTAAACACAATGTTCGAGAGCTGTGTTACGTAAGCGTGGCTAGCAATTTTCCAAGATGTACTGGAACAAGTCGACGTTCCCCGATTTCACGTGATTTACCCGTTTGGTTTGTTTCAACGTAAACGGAGACCGTTGGGCTCGAAGCTACCTGCGCCTTGCGCGGCTAACCCGTTCCTCGTCGCTAACGGAACGCTCTCTATTATTTACAGGTGTGCATGCAAACGAACGAGGATAAACTACGGGCACTAGCCGCGGCGAAAGTATCCCGATTGAATAGTGCCAGTTATTAAACTGCCTCCAGCGCGGAACCAAAGAAAGTTGTTTGTTTGTTGTTCGCGGGCGAATTATCGCGTTGGAAAATAAACATCGGTAAGTGGACAAATCAGATCAATTACTGAAGGTAAACTGGTTGCGCTCCCGTGCAATCTTTTATCTTAACCCGTTAATTAGTATGATGTTGCGCGCAGCAACGCACGGCGAGGGGTTTGCGCGCTCGATTTGTATTTCCCCTCTTATTCTCTTTAATGAATTTAACGTCACATCGACGCTTCTTATTATACCTACTATTTACAACATGCCTCGTTGGAATGTTGGATAATGTACGAAGAGCTCTGAGCATTGGAATGATTTCACTCTCGATAAAACTTTTTCTCGTGAATGTTTCGTAATACATGTTTACGAGAAGAATCAGATGAGGGATCCTTTTTTTTTTGAATGCGCAAAAAATGTATCTTGCGCAGAGTTGGGCATTATTCGAATAAAATATTATTATTTATTACCTGGGAAAGTTCAGTGACAAAAACAGCAATAAACGAGAATGGCTAGTCAGATGGAAACGCTGCGCAAAGGCATTTAAATACTTTGGCGTCGTAAAACTGCCTTCTCCCGTGAGATTATTTTCTACCTGGCGTACCAATATCGTCCTCGAAAAAAGTGGCGCGATGCAAGTCTGCGCGCCTCGTGAGCTTCGTCCTCCAGGCATAGAAGGAACGAAGTAGCAGCGGGCGGCGAGCATGGTCGCGCAAATACGCCGCGAATAGCGGATGTGTACGAATTCATGGTACAAGGAACGTCCATTCGCTAGGCGACCAAAGACAAAAGGCCTCCGCGATGGAGATTGGCCGTCAAACAGGGATGTTTTCATTTCGATGCAAATGGGGAAAGGCTGGGAATGAAAAAGGAAAGGCGATCGATCCAGGGAGCCCCCTCTACCGATACTTTGAAAGATCGAAAAAGGTGAAGGGGCAGACGAAAGTGACGGAAATTCAAGGTAAACGGTTGGCTGCCATCGATACAATTAGCTATGCGATAAATGGCCAAGCGACTTTTTCATTCAACAGTTTCTAAAGATAACTGAACGCTCGGGTATTGGAGCAACTACGGAGAAGTTTCAAATACTAGACTAGATCAACTGATATTTACTCAGAAAACTAGGAAAATTGTTGAAAGATGGGAATCTCGGAATGTGGAGAGTACTTTGTAATAGAGGAGGAATAATAGTCCTACCTATGTTTAGGTATCTACTGATTCAGTTTATGACTGATAAATTTGAGCGATACCTTCACCCAATGTGCATATGACCACAAGTGGGACCTATTTAGTAATTAATTACTAATTCAGGTTACACTGTAATCCAACGTAACACTCTACTCGAATTATTGAACCACAAAGATTTCGACCAACTCTCTTCATTACATCCGCGTACCTAATACACTCTTGAAGCAAACCCCACGTCCCATGAGACACCGGACATGAGTAACCCAATGTTTTTCACAACTGATTCATTTTTTGACCAAGGATATACCGCGCAGTAAAGTTCTTTCATCATTCGACTCATTCTACTGAACTGTTTTAGACCGTAGCCCCCCAATTACTCTCAGCAGCGTTTAATGAGCAGTCTGCGGACAATGTCGTTGACGTTGGTCCAAAGACAGCCGAGCAGTCTGCAAGCGACGCCGATCTGCATGGCGATTTATTGCACCTCGCCGTGATACATATTCATCGTATTGCGTTTGAACGTTGGCTATTCCAGCTCATTCGGGTGACGCGTTTAGAGGCGAGGTTTGACTTGAAAACGAGCCTCGGCGCGAAACGAGCACACCGTGTCGCCAAGGGCGTAAAAATCGAACGATCCGTCTGCCTGGCACGGCTGACGAAAAAAAAAGTCGTCAGGCTTGACGACATTAGCGGCGCACAAACCACAGAGGAAGGATACCTCCGGTAACTTGATCGCTTTTTCTTGGTTTCCTTTCATCGATCGCGTTCCCGGTTTTGTGTAAAGAGGATGATGTGTAGAGAGAAGGGTTCAGAATTTTGAAGGCTATCATGACCAAAATAAATAGAATAAACGCGAGTCGGGCTACTGTTTGAAAACTATCTAGTTGAGAATAGAGAATATCGGGTAGAAACGCAAGGAACGGGTTAAAATTCCCACCAGTCGCACGTGGATTTAGGGCTTGACGGAGAATGTCAACGATGTAGGAGCTGTAATGAGAGAACGGAAGTGAGATATTAAGACCAAGAGCTCTGGCCAGAAATGTGGCGACCCCAGTTGCGATACTGCTCCCTTCGTCACGTGTGATCCTTCAGAATGGGATTAAACATTTCCCCTCGAACTTTTGTGTCGAGCCAGAATCGTAAAAAAGAAAAGAAAACAGTCACTCGGTAAAAAAGGGGAGAGAAATCGCCTATTACTTCAATATGATTCAAAGACCTCTGATAAACTCGTACGACCCTAAACCATCTGAGACGACTAGATCGAAACTGTTGCCTCCTAACCCTTACAAAAGCCAAGTAATTATTATTCCAATACCTGTACACTTTATTCACCCTCCGTGACCTACAAAAGGGGCGTCGAGTCATTGCGTAACTCGACACCCCCTAGCTACCAGTGCGGAGCGAACGTTCGGAATGATTTAATCGAGTGCACCGACAAAAAGGAGCGATTTACTCGTGCAGCGAGCCTAGGGATACCGCGTGCACGTGACATTCCAAACGATTCGAAATACTCCGCTACGAACGGCGCGATTAGTAAAGCAAATGAAATGCTAATACAAAGGAAACGTTCTTCGGCCGTGCAAGAAGGAGGGAAAAACGCTCCGCGGCCGTCAACTTTGTTTACAGAGAGATAAACAGACCGGGGGTCTCTATCGCGAGATACAGCGTGCGTGACATTCTTGGGGGAGGGGAGCGACGGACTGTCGTTGCCCCCCTCACCCCCCCCCCACCCCCCTCGAAGAGTTTTCGTACGTCCGAACGATGACAGAACTACTCAACCTGCGCCTCTTGTTATGCAATGAAGCGTGCGGGGCCGACTCGCACGCCGGCTAGCGAAACGAGCGAAATAGCGGCGCACAGCGCACGTGCATCTCCGAGGTTCACTGCACGAGAGATACTTTTGTACACACGACCTCACATAACCTCCCTCCTCGCTCGAGCCACTCGTTCGTCCCATTTCGCTCCTCTTCCCCACCCCCGATGTCCGTAGAAACGCGACGAGGAAGGAGGTCTTTCGGTCGGCCACGGAAAAGCGGGTAGGAAAAGCTTAGAGAAAAAGTCCCACTCACCGCAGACGTTCAGCCAACCCTCGACGCGACAGGGATACTCCAGCTTCATCGTGGACGATCGCAGCCAAACTCCAAGTACCGGAAACGTGGTGACAGGGACGCACTGGTTACATAAGAAAGCCGATGCAACAGCCCCCCGTCAGTCAGGACGCGGTGTTATCACTGCTGAACAATATCCGCGGCACACATTATCCCGGACCCGTTGACCGACCGCGTACGACGAACGAGAACCTCCTTTTTTCTTCTTCTTTTTTTATTCTTTAAAACGTTAAACCGGCACCGAGACGCGCGCAGAGACAGACCGGCACGCGGAATTAGGCGGGCGACGCGCACGGAGAAGTTTATCCAAGTGTCTGCCGTTCTTACGAACGCGGGCGGTAGCACACTGTCTGGCGTTGCGCGCGCAAACCGTCGACGCGATCCACGCACACCGGCGAACAAATCCGTACTGACTGAACGAACCCTCTCGCGTCCTCGTTGAGCCGATCCACCTTCTCCCTCTCTCTCGCGGCCGCCTGACCCTCTCTCTCTCTCAGGTGGTGCGCTCATCCCGTATTTTCTCCGCACATAATTGATACTTTTTTTAACCGGGGATGTTGGATTTCTCTGAAATGTTCGCTGGTTCAGAGCGGCACGCGTCACCAGCGTGAAAAATTCCAATGAACTGAACGTGGAGCTTTAAAGGGAATTCGATTATCGCAACGAGCGCTTGAAAAGCGATCGTTCGATTTATCGAATGAACGAATTGAACGAACGCCATTTTGGATATGGGAAATGCCGCCAAATTGTGCAGGGTTGGAACAAGGGGAAATGGTTTAATACTTGATAGTATTGTAGAAATTGATGGGGATTCGTACGAGGGGAAATGGTTTAATAGTTGATAATATTGTAGAAATTGATGGGGATTCAAATTTTCATTGGGAATTGAGATTGCATGGTATCGTCATTGTCGTTAGGGAGAATTGATACAATGTTCTAAAAAGTGTTTAATTATTCCATTTCGTTGGTTTACTGGCACAGATATGCCAAGATACTGTGTAAATATTGATTGTGTGGGAACGAATTCTATTTCTAGCTGTTTTACCATCACGTTGACATCGAGTCAAACGAACCCTAACCCATGTATGCTATTCAATTCTTTTAAGCAAAAATGGCGAGTATTCTTTGGATCTTTGAATTTACAAGTCTCGCATCGTTCTTATGTTTCTTGGATCTAACCAGCTTATTCAACAAACTGTTAAAGAAAGTGTAATTAAGCAAATACCTGCGGGACGAGCGCGGTTCAGCCTCATCGATTCGAACGGAGGAACGTTACTAGATGACCGTGAGCTGAGATGATTACAGAATTATCTAAGTGTTGGTTTCAAAGCGCCACCTGACAGCGAAACTTGTAGTCAGTCACTAGCAAAATGGCGCTCAAGGGGCAGGTTGGTCAAAGTGAGTAACGAGAAAAAAATTAATTTTCCGCGAAATTAGGAAAATTCGGAAATACTTTCGTACGATGATATCGCAGCAATTGTGCAAATTCTTCTCGCGTGTGAAATGCGTCGCCCGAACCGTTGTCAGAACCCGTAACCTCCAAAGGGGCGTATGTGCTGCGATGATTTCATCGTTTACGAAGCGGCTGCTAGATAGAAATGTCAAATGCGTCTTTTACAGACGTATATTCCTCGAGCTTTGTATCCAAAAGTCCGTGTAGCGTTGTGTGAAGCGAAACAGGTTGGATAATAAGTATCGGCATCTCAATCTGTTGATTACACAAAAATTATATTATTAATATTCTTTAGTAAACATGCACCGATGGCCTCGTACATTTCGAAGCAATAATACAAGTAGAAAACAAAATTTTCAGATTTCCGCTTACATCATTAACCCTGTAACTTTGTTCTTATACACGTTTGCTATTAGATATTTAAATACATTCAAGGTATGTGCTGTTGAATCAGTGGGTTTAACTCTTGTGGTTTTTATAGTAGTTTCACGTTTGTTGCGTTTTCATTCGTATGTTTAATTTGTAAAACCAACAAGATGTTTCATTTTGCCTGTGCATTCCAACGTCTGCAGTAAATATAGTATAATGCAATAATTGTCACGCATTTCGGGATCTTTACATGTCTGTCGTAGATATCAGTCGGCGTTGAGTAATTTAATTAATAAATCATTTTTCTATGAAACGATTTCTACCTTGCAGTGAAGTCTAATCGTCGGTGGCATCCTATTAGCAAAGCCTTGATCCATTTTAGCTGCTCGTTTAGCTGGGCAACCATTATTTCGTGTTTCTTATTAAAGGTATATTGTTTCACACACGGTGCCCCTTGCTCTTTAGATACGGACCTGTTGTGAGTGACGTCATTGCTTCGTACGAACGATCAATACGCGTAGAAAGCGCCAAAAGATGTCTCTATTAATTTTAAATCCCTCAACTACATTCGCGCTCAGTTACGGATGAATACATATCGCTGTTACCTTCATAAATATTAATACGTCACAACTAGGATCCAATTATTACTTTGAGTTTAATGCGTTCCCGTAATGCGCAACAGGAAACGAGTGTTTCAATATAACAGAGAGCGAAACTCTATTATTGATCGATGGATATCAATCCAAGGCACTTGTGGTTTTCAATTTCTATACAGAATATTATCATTAAGAACGTTATTAAATATGTTGGAAACGTACACTATAAAGTGTGTAAGTATTCTAAATATTTGCTCAACACCACGCCAGTTTCCTTCATCGTACTGTTTTTCTTTCCCAGAGATTATGAACGAAGTGATCAAACAGAAGAAGGCCGGGACACCTGGCGTGCAATGGCGTATTTTGGTGGTGGACCAATTGGCCATGAGGATGGTGTCAGCGTGCTGCAAGATGCACGACATCAGCGCCCAAGGGATCACCCTGGTAGAAGATATCAACAAGAAACGGGAACCGATACCCACCATGGAGGCGATCTACCTGATCACACCCTGCAACTCTTCTGTCCAGAAGCTGATCGAGGACTTTAGCAACCCCACCAGGACCACCTACAAAGTCGCGCACGTTTATTTCACGGAAGGTACTATCGGGCGGAGATCTCTTTGCCCGTGGCAAGCATTACCGCGAGAAAGTCCGCTATCATGAATTCGAAGCAGCCTAGTCTCATCTTGGGCCCTGTACTTCTTTTTTTCTCTCAACAGTACGTTTTTTTTGTTGCTCGCATACACGCGAGAACTCGGGTCCCGACTTTTTTCTTTTTTAAACAAGTACACGTGAAAGAGGCAGGATTGTTCGGTAATAGAGACGATCGTGCGAGGATGGGTAAACCGGCGCCCCAAATCTCACTAGTCCACGCGGCACTTGATCCGTCTGTCTCTTTGCAGCGTGCCCCGACGAGTTGTTCAAAGAGTTGTGCCACTCGCTGATAGCTAAACGCATAAAGACACTAAAAGAGATCAACATCGCTTTCATACCGTACGAAGAGCAGGTAAAGCAAAGGAAACTGTAACAAGAAAACAAATTGTCTGATCATTTTACGTTCTTCGTGGTGACGGGCGCGCACTCGTACACAAAAACAACTCTCTCACACACCTTCCCGTACACCGGTCTATATCCGTCCTTGCAGCATTTTTACAACACCATACTTCTCGATCCCTCGATCAGCGAGCGCGACGATGTTGACGCCGATTTATCCGACTTTTAACCTCGCCCCCCCCCCCCCCCCCCGCCCCCACTATTTTGTACAATACTCACATAATAAGCACGTTTACTAACGACGGAATGCATTCATGCTTGTTACGCGACCAGTGTGTCCAGAGGAGCTGTTCAATGAACTCTGCAAGTCTCTCGCCGCTAAAAAGATCAAAACCCTCAAAGAGATCAACATTGCTTTCCTGCCTTACGAGTCGCAGGTGATGTTAAAGAAGAGAAAGATTCCATTAGAAGTAGTCGCAAATTCGCAATAGATGATTTGAATTTTCCGAGCTTGGATGAACGGAACATTTATTCCTGTGCCCTCCTCGGTTCTTTATTTTTCACGAGATGGAAAATTGGCGAAAGACTTTTTTCGTAGATACCTTACATGTGTAGTTGCTACTTTTTTCCTTTCGCGGTTGGAACTGTCGTTTCGTGCATGCTATTTTGTATTTATCGTAATTTCGTAAACTGTTTATTATTTTCTAAAAATGTGTATTGCATATTATTTACACTGCTTGAAGAATTAAGTATAATAGCTTAAGATGCCTCGAGTGATGGTTGGGTGGATAATATTGAAACGAGTACATGGTGTAAACACAGGTCTTCTCGTTGGACTCGCGCGAAACATTCGCTTGCTTTTATAATCCTTCGTTCGCCAACTTGAGAACAGCTAATATGGAAAGAATAGCTGAACAGATTGCGACACTCTGTGCCACTCTTGGGGAATACCCGTCTGTTAGATACCGATGGTACGTAGACCTTTGTACTTGGAATACGCACAAACGCGAACCTCCTTCATACGTCGTTTTATTCTGAAACACAGCGACTTCGACCGGAACGTGGAACTGGCGCATATGGTACAGCAGAAGCTAGATGCTTACAAAGCGGATGAACCGACAATGGGAGAAGGACCTGAGAAAGCGCGTTCCCAGCTACTCATCCTGGACAGAGGATTCGATTGCGTCTCCCCGCTGCTGCACGAGTTGACACTGCAAGCGATGGCGTATGATTTATTAGACATTGACAATGATGTTTACAGGTAAATGGTACAGCGCGCGCGTAGGATTACGATGTGTAAATTATATTTTAACGCCGGAATATTCTTGCAAGGTTCGAAGCATCCGCGGGGGTACAGAAGGAGGTGTTGTTGGACGAGAACGATGATTTGTGGGTAGAGCTTAGACATCAACATATTGCCGTAGTGTCGCAGTAAGTTTGAATATTAAAAGATCCAGCTGGAAAAGACACTGAAATATGTGGCTCGTTTGCTTTCAGAAACGTTACTAAAAATTTAAAAAAGTTCACCGAGTCGAAAAGAATGCCGCAAGGGGACAAGCAGAGTATGAAGGATCTTTCGCAGATGATCAAAAAGATGCCACAATACCAGAAGGAATTGAGCAAATATGCAACACATTTACAATTAGCTGAGGACTGTATGAAACGTTATCAGGGGAATGTGGATAAGCTCTGCAAAGTGGAGCAAGTGTGTAATACTTGATCTGTGATACGGATTGCAAAGCTCGCGAATTGGATTTACGTGTTCTGTTTTACTAGGATTTGGCAATGGGCACGGATGCCGAGGGCGAACGTATCAAGGATCAAATGAAGAACATCACGCCGATTTTACTTGATCAGACTGTGCATCATCTAGACAAGCTACGAATTATCGCGCTATATGTTATTAGTAAAAATGGCATTTCCGACGAGAACCTTAACCGTCTAGTTAACCATGCCCAAGTATCTCCCGATGACAAACAAACCATTGTGAACATGGCGAACCTTAGTATCAACATTGTTGTAGACGTAAGTACTTTTTTCTTTTTCTATTTTACCTTTGTATCATTTATTGCGTTACCATATCATATGGTTACAGGGTGGTAACCGTAAGAAATTGTACACTGTACCGCGTAAAGAAAGAATTACGGAGCAGACTTACCAAATGAGCCGCTGGACACCGGTTATGAAGGATATAATGGAAGACGCGATCGAAGACAAGCTTGATTCCAAACACTTCCCATTTTTAGCTGGTCGTGCAGCAAGTTCGGGATACCACGCTCCAACTAGGTATGACAAGATTTAATAATTAGATATAATTACACGTAACCGTTGTATTATTAAATTGTTTGCAGCGCACGATACGGACATTGGCATAAAGATAAGGGTCAGCAAACCATTAAGAATGTACCACGGTTGATCGTGTTTGTAGTTGGTGGCGCTTGCTTCTCTGAAGTACGGTGCGCTTATGAAGTCACGAATGCTTTGAAAAACTGGGAAGTGATAATTGGTAAGTGCCTGTTGAGAAACATTGCTCCAATCGTAAACTTTAACTGTCACCACCTATTGCTTCCCTTTCAGGTTCGTCGCATATAATCACGCCGAAATCCTTCTTGGATGACCTGAGTAAACTTCACGTGTAAAAAGACTCGATTGTTTGCAAGCAAAGTAAAAACACATTCCCGTATTCCTAATACGCCATTAGCTTTGGCTCCATCAGTAATACCAGCTACGAAAGTTTGTGGATGATGTCTGAAAATATTAAATAGGGAACACGCAGTCAATTGTTTAGGTCGCACAGCCATTTGGCGACTAATTGAGAAATTGGAGTATGTCATATCATAAACCTCAATTGGCCAAAGTAGAAGCGGCGCTAGAAGGAGAAAATGATATCCGGTATCAAGTGCCTGCGCGAATAAAAACGTTAATAAAGAATAAACATGTTGGCAATACTGATGTAGATTGCACGGAAGTGTTTCATGGTAATTTAGGCGAATGATTCTAGCTGAGATATATGTTACTGTACGCCAAGCCGCCTCTTTGTTAATAATAAGGGGCCGGTTAGCAAAGGAATTTGATGTGTCGTAGAAGAGAATCGTGATATACGTGTATATTTCTCGTTATTAGCATTTCGTTATCTCCCGCTCCAAAAACTATCGACTGTTGAATCATCTTGAAAGATTTAGTCCTCGATCTCACTCACAGCTAGTGATGCTTATCGAACCCACGTGAAAAAAGTACAACTTCTTCATGTGCAACACGATTACACGCGCTTCGATCATATTGATTTTAATAAAAATGCAATGTCAGCATTAATATCTTTTTTTTTTTACGATCGATTTTATTATTTAATGTACAGCGAGGCGGTAGACGTGCATTCACTTGATTACTGTACCTCTATAGGACTATGGATTTATTCACGAGTATATTTGTTGAACGTGTATGTATATCGAATTTACGCATCGTGCAAATGTCGCTTTCGATTCGCCAAATCAAGCGGTGCATTTACATAAATCTGAAACGTGTCCGAATACTAAAGACTTGTAGCTGTTTAACTGATAAGTAAAATCTTTACCGTGTCGATAAATATTTACATGTTAAAACTTCTACCGCACATAAGCAATTGTAGATCGCTTTCGATCGATGGAAGTTGTTCTGTTAACTGATCATAATAATTATCGATGTGCGTTAATACTGCGATTATTTAGCGGCGAGATTATTACAAAGTTTACGATATTGATTAATATATAATATATATTATGCGATCATAATATATGTATGTAGATTGTAGTCTAAACAAAATGTTCTGCTTATAAAGGCCTACAATTCGCTCCAACATTGTTTTCTTTTCAATGTACACCATACCACGTGAAATAAATTTTAATCACTCGACAAGCGAAATGTCTGTTAAAATCCGAGCAAAAGAAAAGTCGTTGCAAGTTATTATTGTAACACAACTGCGGAGGGTTATCGTATATCGCGGGTCAACAGACAAATTTGCCCGAATAATGAAAGCTGCCTGTCACTTTCGAATATTGGGCGTTATCATATTATTTTGAAATCTCCGTTGCACCGAAACTCTACAAGATGTCAAGGAACGAAAGGAAAATCGTTTTAGCTTATAGCGGAGGATTAGACACATCGTGTATACTATTGTGGTTGAAAGAAAAGGGATATCAAGTCATCGCTTATGTGGTAAGACTATTTGAACATTGATTAACAAAATTGTTCCTTAGAAAACGGATAATAATTGACCATTACGATTTAGGCAGACGTCGGGCAGAAGGAAGACTTTGATGCTATTAGACGGAAAGCATTAAAAATTGGCGCTGTAAAGGTAATAATAATAGTAAATACCTCAACACACATTGATATCGTCCAACTAATCTTCTCGGCTATAAAATCTACTTCATAACGAATTTCCTATGCATTCATGATTAATTTCATATTCTACAAGGTGATTATAGAAGATCTGAAGAGTGTCTTTGTATCTTCGTTCGCGTGGCCAGCCATTGCGTGTGGATTAATCTACGAAGGTAGATATCTTCTGGGCACTTCAATTGCTCGTCCATGCATTAGCGAAGGTCTGATAAGAATTGCAAGAGCCGAAGGTGCGTCTGTAATCGCGCATGGTGCAACCGCAAAAGGCAACGATCAACTCCGCTTCGAGTTGAGCTGCTACAGCCTTTGCCCTGAAATAGAGGTATCCCATTTGTCAATTACACTCCTTTAACGTTGCGCTGTATATACATACATTTGTCGTCGTTGAATAGATACTTGCACCTTGGAGGAACAAAGAATTTTACACGAGTTATCCAGGAAGACCGAATTTGTTGAAATACGCCGAAGACAATGGAATTGCCGTCTCGGCGACACCCAAAGAACCGTGGAGTACTGATGCGAATCTGCTACATCATAGGTATAACTGAAACTATTGTAATTAATTACTTGCCAATCAGGGAGTGAAATTTCAATGGGAAATAATACATCTTTAGTTATGAGTCTGGGCTCTTGGAAAATCCTGCCACGTCGGCTCCAAAAGGATTGTATAAAATGACAAACGATCCATTGACTTCTCCTCTGAAACCCACGGAGATTGAGCTAAATTTTAAACAGGGATATCCATCATCTGTTAAAGATTTGGAAAGTAAAGATGTGTTTACTATTCCCTTGGAAATAATCCGGTATCTAAATAAAATCGGTGGTCTACACGGCATAGGGCGTATAGATATCGTGGAAAATCGTTTTATTGGCCTGAAGGTAGATAAAATGAAGTTTACTTGGGAGCATAACATACAAACTTGATTAAACATTTCAGTCTAGAGGAATTTACGAGTCACCCGGTGCTACGATCATCTATAAGGCTCATCAGGATTTAGAAATATTCATGTTGGACCGTGAGGTTTTAAGAGTAAAGTCTTATTTAACCGATAAGATGTCCGATTACGTTTACAATGGTAAATAAAATAGTTTCGCGGTGCTAGCAGATGTATCTGAACCAAATATTTTTTTAGGCTTATGGTTCTCACCCGAATGCGATTTTGTACGGAACAGTATATTGCACTCGCAAAGATACGTGACTGGCACGGTTCGATTGCAGTGTTATAAAGGGAATGGTGAGTATTAATAAAATAAATCTCGAATCAAAATTAACCGCTGGGCATTTGCAGTGTTTGTGCTTGGCCGACACGGCAAACCTTCGTTGTACAATGAGACTCTAGTGTCGATGGACATCCAAGGGGGATTCGACCCTGAAGATGCAGGTGGCTTCATACGTGCTCAGGCTCACAGGTTGAAAGAGTTTTATTATTTCAAGAAGCAGTGTGATATTTGGTTAACACCGTAAAATATATTAAACTAAGATAAAGTTTATATAACATTTTATAAATACGATATATCCATTGAAACTCAAAGGAACGAGCGATTTGTATGGAAGATTGATTATTGGCTAAATAAAGAAATTCACATTACATGCAATAAAACTAGAACAAAATCAGATTTACTGATATTTCATACGTTTTATATTTCATCTCAACAAAATTAATATCGCGAATTCTACACGTCGATTTTTTCGAAACGGGACGAGGTCATAATGAAAAACTACCAGCATGGTTACTTTCAATTAGTTATTAATAATTAAACCTTGGAATAATTAGCATACTCGCAGAGATTATAATAACGTATAATATGCATTATCTGTATTAATAGTATACACAATGATGTTTCTTTTCCAATAGATCCGCAACATGAGAGAAAACGTCAAACTAGAGACAATAATGTTTTAGTTGGTATCTTTTCAAATTGATGACTATACAACACAACTCGTATTCCACTTTCTCAGCTTCCGTTCATCTTTCTCTCTCTCTCACACACACACGCGCGCGCGTACACGCCTTCTCTCTTTATTTATATATTTATACATGTATTTATATCTTTATATATAGCATGCAAAATTACAAACTAAGAAACATAATTTTGTATGTACGTATGATTAATATCCCGCAGTAACTCTTGTATTCACATTTACCTCGCAACGTTGATTCGAATATGTAATAAACGTTTTCTCCTTATTTTTTTTTTTTTATTTTTAGGGACTAATAATAGTATAGACAACGTAATTCCATTTGATATTGTTAAGTAAATCGAGAATTGAATAAAACATGGATTCGTGTATATTTTAAGTCTGCGATTATTTAATGAAAAATTTAAGATTTCATCAGGAGTTCCTTACAACGTATGTCCTTAATGATTTAGATCCAGATCAATACCGCAATAACTTGTGTCAAAAATGTATTGCGCAAAAGCTTAGAACGTACTTTACGTATACGAGATGTATTTACGTAGAAAAGTTATGTCGATATTTTTTTTTGTTTATTTAATTTTTCTAATGACATGGATTACACAAACAGAGGAAAAGTGTAAGGTTTTGTTTAAACAGTGATGGTAAAGTGGAAATTAAGGGTAAGCGTGCGAGCTTGGCCCAGTAAACGTTCTCTCTTACTTAACAACATCAAGCATTTCTTTATTTTTAGCCATTTATTCTTCATTTCATTATTATTTATGTACAACCAGCTTAACGCCTTGCTATCGTTAGTCGTAATAAGTCTACTAAAACTCATGTGCCATTGGAGATGATGTGCGCCCGTGGGAACTTATATAAAAAATTATTTTTTGATACAGCGGAGTGATTTTGGTGTTACTTACGAATTATTACGTCTTTACCTAATAACTTACTCTGAGATCTAGTAGGTTATACAATCTATCGGCCTTCCTTAAATATTACAAACCTTATCACATATATAGGGGTGTGTAGTAGTACTTATTACTTTTTATACATAGATATCTGTATTCTGTTTAAATTGCTGCCAATGATTTCTCCTCTTATGTACAATTACAAACCACGTATTATACAATCATAATACCTAAGCGCATTCATCACCATTCTCTCTTTCATTCTCACTTTCATTCCCATTTCTATCGCCATTTCCCCTTTCTCTACATCGAACGCACTTTTCGTTTTTTTCTCTCTTTTCAATATTTTTTTCTTGTTTTAGAATTCGTGTCACTATTGAGCTCGTTACTTTAATGCGGTGCACTTCATTGATCAGAGGAATTCTTTGAAACATTCGAAGACACTTGCGATTGGTCAGTCTAACGATATGGATAAAACGAAATAAACTGTAATTAGAAACATTAAATAGTTTCCTTATTTAGTAGGGGATCCTTCATTTCTGTCACAAATTGAGCGAGACACTGTTGTACAAGCAACACCACCCAGGACACGAAAAGTAAAACCAGTAGAAAAATAACTCACGATGAATATCGTTAAAATATTCGCTGGAAGATAAACGTGGGACAATCTCGCACGAAAATATATTTAAATATCACTGACAGTGATCTTCTCTATTGCGAAGGATCGTCCATCACGTTACGCGATAATTCGTGACAGAGAAAATCGGTCATCCTCTTTAACGCAACCACTTGAATGTCTGCATCAACGCTTTCGCGGCCGTAGCTGTTGCGCGCTTTTGCCAATAGTTCGCGTGGTATTTAAAATCATATTACAAAGTACCTATTGTACTCAAATATAGCAGATACATTGGATTTCCAAGTATATATGCCAATAATACACGTTCTCGACAATCTTGTTCCACTACCGGCGATCGATGTTACCAAACCAAAACAATACATTTCTTCATCGCGCCCAAAGTTAAATTTCATTGAACTTATTCCTACGAGACGATCATATTCGTTATGGAAACACATCTTCGTACAAAATGATCGTTCCCCTTTACATTCACCCCAGACACCCTCCTGCAAGAGATCGCCCCACCACATCAAGCGCATACAACAATCAACATACGGATGACTAAAACCATTGTATATGCTAAGGCGCGCGAACATTGATATCGCAGCGAATAGATTGCTAAAGGTCGAGAGCCAAGATTCATTGTAAATCTTGAATTTTGATTAACGAATTCCCGGGAACGGTCCCGGTACTTTAAATAAAAGGACGTAGGATAGTCTAGTGTATTGCTAGAATTAGTATCGACGATCACCGAGTGCGAGATCGTACTGATATGAAAGCGCACACAACACGCGAGAACATGGGGGCTTGTTACTTTTGGCGTCATTAACGACGAGGTTTCTTCGACCATCCCCCATGCACTTAACGACGAAAACGGAATTGCGAATAACAGCGCGAATCCACTTGGACTCTCCAGCCCCCCTGCATTTTACGCCAGACCTATCGGTTTAGACCCCCTTTTTGTGATCCTGTACCCTCGCGGAGTATTTAAATTAGCCGCAAATTAAGGACTCGCAATCAATTCTACCGATACGCGAGGACTACCTTGAACAATTATTCACAATGTCGGTTTTTCAACAAATACATTCTGGCCGGCGGTTCGCCGCAGAATCCATACACTTGCATATAGAAATTTGTATTTGTCTCGTCCCTTTTGTCGATCGCAATTTATACATAGCTATAACCATGCACACGCATACACACAGTCACATTATGCTAAACAACGTGGATACTAACTCCGTGATCTTCGGTATCGATACATGCCTCCAACGCTTTGTCTGTTCTCATTATCCCGATACGTTTTTCGACACGCGTGTCGACTCCGTGCATGTTCGGAGGAAGCGCTCGAGGAACCTGAATGACAATATTTAAACAAACACGATGCGACATAAATCCTCTGTACACGCTACATTGTCGTTACCCACGATGATCTTTTGGCGAGGGGCTCGGCGTTTCGACGCATATCAAATATACTTTGCGATTCTAACGAATTTCTCCTTCTCCATTTTTGTCTATTGGTCGTGTCTACTTGTCCTCCAATCCTACATCGAATACCGGCAGAAATAAGGCGAAATTTCGCGAGGCTTTTTAAAAGCGAGGTATCACCATGATAGATCGCTGTAAAAGAAACGCAGAATAAATAAAATTGAACGCTACACATTGACGAGCAATCCATCAATATAGCGTGCGATCCGTGCCTTTCCAGTGAGATAAAAATAATCGATCCTTTACGACAAGATAAATTCGTCCGGACGATCTGACGATCGTCATACGCGGAAGGGTGTACCACCAGACTGCGTGTACGTTTTGCAAACACTTTTAAAACACCACCACTGCATTGCTCACTGCTGCAAAGCATTTGATCTAGTATCACGTAGAAAGGAACATATATATTTGTGATTCGTATATCCTCTTTTTTTTTAACGAGGCAAAAAGTAGGAGCAAGCCTGTCTTAATACCACAAACTATTCGTATCAGCGTAGCGTTTAATCCCAAAAAAAGCTATCGGTCGTCACGCTACGACAAAGAAAGACATTTGCAGGTTCGAAGAGGCTCTTAAAAAAATAAAATTGCATTAATGAAATAATTTAATAATGATAATATTAATAGTAATATACCTCGTATAACAACTCTTGTTGTCAGTAATGTCTGTGTACCACTATAGCCACTATTCTTTCAACTTCTACAAATTCAAATACTTTGTTTTAAAAAAGTATTCCATCGTAATAGTAATAGAGTTATAGTAGTACGTAATAAGCCCAAACTGCAATCAATGAAATATCGTTTTTTGTACTTTTCTTGCCGATTGAATTTTTTTTTTCATATATATTCAAGATGCACATAATATTCGCGTACATTGATAGAGGAGCGACTGATTTCTTCTCATTATTTTTTTTTTTTTTTTTTTTTTTTTGTAAAATTTCAAATCGCTCATTTATTACGCCAGTACACGTGCAGTCTCGAAGCAAAATTTTTAATAATTTTCTTTATAGTTCTAGCATCTCCTTAATGAATTTCTTTCTGTTAATTCACTTTATCGAACAAATAAATACATAATCCTTTCCTAAATAATGCTCCATATGCGGGGCCGATATCGTGTCACGCTCTCCCTTTTTTCCACGATCATAAAAGCATACCAAGGATTAGGTACGTACGTCTGATCTGATCTAATGGTTGGTAGGATCGAAACTACATCATTCTAACATCACCTTAACCGTTACTCGTAATAATTGACGACTTTTTCCAAGGTGAGTTTACAAATATTTTCCAAATCAATCGATTGGCCACGCCTGACTTCTAACCCAATCGAGATCGACGTAGTTAATAGAGGAGTCGTGCGGGCCATCGTGATGATCGATACGATTAAATTCACCAATGTGTATGTTCGCATTAGGTATATTTCTCTATATTATTGACTTAACAAGCCTACCTATCTCGTGATTACAAATAGCATATATTCATAATCGAGAAAGAAATCTGCAAATGAAATTATTAGTAATAGCTAATAATTATATGTATTATTGGCAGAAACACTGTCTATGTAATCCTACCAACGATTAATGACTGAATGTGGAAAAATATAAAACTTAACTAAATGTACACCACTTTTACTCTCCTCCACGCTCACTTTCATTATTCACACACATTCACACGCGACATTCTCTCTTTTTTCTCTCTCAGCATCTCGCTCACTCTCGCTCTCTTTCTTTCACTTATCTTCTGTGTAATATTTTTTGTTTTGTTTCCAAATTTACATAAAGTACAAACTTGAGAAAACCGGAATTAATTCAACACAATAGTCTGTATAGCAGTTTATAAGTGTCGTGTAAGTATTTATCTAATTACATGGTCACACTTAGGTGTCCGTCGATTACACACAATTAGTTCTGCGTCATTTGATAAACTGTCTCTTTGTGGCCCGAACTCTCGAGCAATGAAATTAGGATTCTCCGTTGGAATGTCCCAACCCGCACCACCATTTTTCTACTATTACACCGACTTCTTATTCGGTTTACCGTTACTTTAACATCATTATTATTTATCAGTGTTTTTTTCTTATTGACTGACGTATATATTAATACGTTTCTGTGGTACCGTCCAGCGCCAAATATTTCATCCAAGTCCTGCCCGGTTTCAGTGGATTTATAATGAGCAGCGAATAACATTATAACGATTCCTCAAACGCAGCCATCAAATCACTTTGCATGTTCATGTCAATTTGCCCAGCCATCTGAAATAATAAATATTCTTGGCGAATTCGCCCACGAGCAACTATCGACGACTGAGAAAACCTATTCGCGATCTGTCGTTTTGCTACCCGCGATTAAATACTGGTCAAAGCTCTATAATAATTTGCATTTAATCAATACAACATTAAATCTCCGACATTACTACACGCCTATACACGGAACTGATTGCTTTCGATCCCAATTCTGACATAATTGTTATGTGGCTTTGATCCACGGAACACGTCGCAGAGGAGAACAAGAAACTTTTAGCGAAATAGATGATATTGGACTTACCGCTTCGCGGCGTCGTCGTTCTTGCTCCCGTAGCCTTTGACGTTCCCTCTCAGCCACAGCTTTGTCTTGACCGGATGAATGACTCGGACTACTACTATCAGTATCGACAATGGCCTTCACCTCTTCCGCCCTTGATGTAGTAGTAGTCATGACATTCCCTTGTTGATCACCAACAGTTTTCCTAACTTTGTCTAACGCGTCTTCTTCCTCTCGTTCTCTCCTTCTCTCGTTCTCTTGCCGCAGACGCTCCCTTTCCGCTTGCTCTTTCTGTTGCCTACGCATTTCCTGCTGTTCCAATAAAGCTCTTTGCTGTAGGAATAGAAAGTTGATGCTTGTGAATCCACATCTGAATGGAGTATGAAAGAATAAACCGGTATCCGTGCACCGAAAATTCCAAACATCATTTACAAATGAAATCACGATATTCTTCCCAGAAGGAATACTGTTATGTACTAACCCTATCTTGTTTTTCCTTAGCCTGTTTTTTGAATGCTTGAAACGAATCGCGAGCAGCACTCTTCATGCTACTTCCTGCCGCAGATTGGGGACTCGATGCTTGAGCCAGAGACGACCATGATGAGGCATTTTTCACATTCTGTTCCACGGTCTGTGCAAATAAAAGGATAAAAAATAAACCGATGAAAAGACCTTGGAAACAATACATTTCTCAATATGTTGTACTCAAAACTAGAGGTGGGTGCAAACCTACTATTTAAATTCTCGAAACTCGAATCCGAAACTTTGTAAGGCTTCGAAACTCTTCGAACTAAAAGTGTTTTGTTTTTGTTTTGTAAGTGGAATGCTTCTTGCTTTAAGAATCGAGCCGAAAAATTAAACAATATACAAATTATCCAGGCACGCTGCCAACGATTCTTTATTCATTGATTTTATACTTTTTCTTACATGGGTATCGAAAGTTTCAAATCACGAATATGGTGCCACGTTTCGAATTCTCAGAATTCGAAATTTTCTTAGGTTCTAACGCTTGGAGCAACCCATCCGTACTATCAATACACTTATCTCCTACCTTGTTCTTGAAGGCTGATGCAAAGTTCGCCGCGGGATTCTTCGAGTCTGGCGGCGTCATCTTTTTCTCAGGCATGAGCTGTGAACTCGAATGATTCCCCATTGGTGGCATCCCTAGTGTATTCACTTCTGCAAAAAGAGCTCCGGCTAGAGCAACGGCATTATACATTCGATTAGTAAGCAGTTAATATAGCAATCTAGAATATAAACAGCAGACGGTGAACGAATAAGGCAAAAATAAAATAAATTTCTAATAAAGCAGATGCGCATGTTTCATTATATTAGTGTTACTCGCTATGCTGAGCAATAGTAGAAAATTAGAAAAGCATTATACGAAAACTTACATGTGTTGCAAAAAAAAAACTAGAGAATATTTCCTACAGAACCTCTTATAACGGTGTATTGTTTCGATAGATATGTAATAAAAGTAGAAGCACGAAGGGTAATTAAAATGGAATAAAATATTGATAATTGGAAATAAATAAACACAGCGGCAACTAAGCGGTATCACATACAACATACATCTAAAATTGAAAATTCAAATTAACCGCCTGCATATCGTTACGCGATGTTCCTTAAAATGCATGCTTTGAATTGAACTGAACGTCAAACATACCATCCATGGGCTTCTGCGCCATTTGTGCTTGAGAGATAGGTAGCGATTTCTCCTCTTTCTTTATTGGCATTTGAGACGTTTGCATTGGCATAGAAACGATAGACAAGGGATCAAAGATGGAGCCTATTCCTCCCATATTCATCCCCATGTTAAGCCCCGGTATACCGTTATTATTCAACAAGTTTGGCGGAGAATTCTCCCGCTTGATGTTAGAGAATCCGTTGGAATGCTGCTGCGACATCGTAACGCTATGCGAATTTTGTATACTGGTCAATGGCGATGTGGTATTTATCATATTTTCCAATTGATTGTGCATCGACATATGCGTCGCCAATCCTTGCGATAAATTCATATTCAGATTGGCCATGGTTATATTTCCCAAATTCAAATTGGACGCCATACTCGTCGGCATCATGTTCACTGGAGCTTTCACGTCCGATAGTATATTCAAATTGGTATTATTGGCGTTCGTATGCGGCGCCTGAATCATTGCTATGTGCGGCTCCTTTTTTATCGACAGCGTTTGTTCCAACGACGTCTGTGTAGGCACGGGAGCTGTTCAAGAGAAAGCTTTCATTGTAATACATTCATAGAAATTTCTATACAATTCGTTGTATACGAAGAGCAACTGGTTGTAGTTATAATAGACCCTTAATTATATAATACAATGAGACGTGTAATACCTAGAGTATTATATGGTTGCAAAAGGTCCGACTGTTGAGTTAAAGTTGTCCCGTCTGTGGGTACAGGCGTATTTGCATTTGAAAAGGAACCAACAGATGTGGGTGGCTGTGGTGGCTGAGGCACAACCGGTGAAGCTACCATAAAATTCGTATTTGTAGGTGTAACACTTGGCGGTGGAGTTGGTACCGATACTGACGGTGTTGGTGGATTAGATGTAGTTGGTGGTGGTGGAGTTGGCTTCTTTACAGGTGCAGCCGTAGCCATGGCTGTTTGTCGCGACGGTTGCGCTGGCATAGATGCATGACTTGCTACAGACATCCCTTGGCCAGCTGTAACAGCCGCTACCGCTACAGATTGTTGACTATTGCCACCTAAAAGAAATTGACAAAACAAATGTTGATAAGAATTGCAAATACGTGCTACAAAGTTGACGCAGGATATTTCTATAGGAATCATATATACGACGTGCTTTCAACCTTGTATATTCTCATACGTCGCAATTGTATAAAATTTAATTGACACTGTGTGTGGTATCGTGTTCAGTAACGCTATGATTTGGATTTGGATGGCCAAGCTTTCTCGATATTATTCCTATTCCCCCAAAGGTGTGTGGGTATACCTCATATTTTCATGTGAAATAACAGCGATTTAATTCGAGTTGTAAATTTGAGAAGGAATTATGTGCTTCACGTACCTTGTTCTGAAGAAATATTGCTAGGTTGAGTAACAGCTGGCTTTGTTATTGGTCCCGTAGAATTTGTTGGGGGTTGACTGTTCATTAGAAGACCTCCAGTGTGATTCAATGTAGGCGCCTGAAGAGTGTACTATCATTTAATATATCGTGGAGAAAATAAAGTTTTACTATATACACCACGAGGTTTGCATTACATTTTATAATATCAACCAACAACTTACGGTGAGATATTATTCTTACAATACTAAGACAATATGCCTCGAAATGTACATGGAATCAATATTTTACACAGTGTTAATTCTTAATTATCATAGCGTTAAGAATATGAATTACGAGAAAACGAAAGTATTTCAATTACAATGAAGAATTATACAATAGAATTGTTGTTACTTATACAATCACTGCTATCAATTTAGGTGTTCCCCACAGAAATATTATCTTACCGGTGTAACAGTAGTTGTTGTCGGTGGTGGTCCTGTACTTGGTGTGTTCTTCTTCGTTTTCTTTCTTGACGGCCGATTGGAAGAGTTCCCTGTAATTCAATGTAACGTGCATCTAACCGTGAAAATATGTGCAATTAACAATTTCTCATTACAAGAGACAGATCGCCGAAGATATAGTGAAATGCAGTGTGCAGAGGATACCAGCCATGAGTGTTGCCGCGTTCGCCAAGTAAAACATACAAAATAATCAACGAGTGTATTAGAAACAAAATTAAAAAACTTTGATCATATATTTTCTAATAGATTTTATTCATATGCTTATATTATAATTGTATCACTGTGTACAACAATGTTAATTTAAATATCTCCATTGTATGATTTTTTGTGGACTTTCATCTTAATGATCTTTATATTAAAAAACTTTAATGCGCAGAACAATTCATTCCTTTCTCATTCTACATAAAGTTAGTTGTATTCAATTCATTTATGAATAATTGCGTGTGCATATATATATATATTATATACAGATTGTATAATATATATATATTTAAACACATCATAAATACATACATACATACATACCACGCGCGCGCGCACATACATACACGCTCACGTGCTGCGAAACTGCCGCGCATACATATATTACAACTATATATGCACGCGAGAGCACGCTCTTTTTTCTTCTCGTAAGGGTACTAATAATGATAATAATAATAATGATGATAATAATGACCATAATCATAATAATGATTATTACAATAATAATCGTGACAGTGGCAAAAATGATGATTACAAAATGTTGACTACAAAAACCATCAGACTGCCTTGTTGTTGTTGTTTTTTTTTGTTTTTTTTAGTATTCATACAATGTAATGTAATATAATATAATTAATGTAATATAATAATAGAATTAATGCAAATAAAAGTTACGTAAATAGTACAATTGTGGACTCAACTTAAATATGAATGATACAAGAGTGTCACACTCATACAGACAGTTTCGAACGTAAATTCAAGTCGTAGTTAGCACAACATTGAGATCGGTGGCAAGATACTCCTGCTCGGTGTCCATAGTATTAATTGTATCAATTACAGGAAGCAACGCTAATACTAATATTTAATTTATATGCCCGCGACGAAATCATATTTATCAATGGAATGGTCATTAACAGAATATAAAATCCACGAAATGTACAATACATAATATATAAGAGAAAGCAATTGGAAAATGAAACAACGAAAAGCTAAAAAACATCGAGTAGGAGTTCCAGCGTATCTTAATTTATATAATATAGTTGACTGGACCACCAAATGAGCCAACCCCGACTCTGAACGACCTCAAAGAATTAATTTTCTGCTTATTTCTCATTCATCTAGCTTCGCGTCATTTAAAAAAGTCTCCCGCCGTGTCTCGCCTCCTCTTTAACTTACAGCTATTATTAATATTTTATGATATATTAGTTTTCACTATGTACAAAACGCGTATGCTTGTGTTACTGTTGCTATCCAATTCGTGATACGCAGAAAACAGATGGAACGCGCGTTGTGTGTGACTCTCGAGAGAAGAGATAATTAGTGGCTTTAAATAAAAAAAGGGCGTCTCGGAGCATTAATAAAATATGCAGGTATCGTTGAATCTGCTTTTGCGTATAACGATCTAGAAGGAAGAATGACGTTCCAGTCTGGGCAAAGATGCGAAAAAATTCAGACGCGTGCTTGTATATGGAATAAATGCTACAAAAAATTTTGGAAGGCAATATTAATATTATTATAAAATGCCCTATATCTCATGTTACAAGCTAATGGTGATTGTATTTTAATAGATGCATAGTTTCTATCTAATTCAGCACACGCCATTAATTTGATCTCATAGTCTAACTAATTAATTAATTGGAATTTTCTTTTCTCTCTCTATTTACTTTCAATATTTCAAGAAACATAAAATGATAGAATCTTGTGTCTTGTTTAATTTAATACTTATAATTTCCTTAGAAATGAATGAACACTTTTTTCTGACAAATTTTATTGTAGATGTTTCCGATAAACTTAATAACAATTAATCACTCTACTTGTTTTGCTGGAACAGTAAGTACGCTGCTGACTGTACGATTAATGATACCATTAAATTGTACCGAGTGCAAATTTGATCACTTTTTAATGTTCATTTTATGCAACATCTTGAAGCATATAGTGCTTTTAAAAGCACCTTAGAATCTTACATTAGTTACGTCCATAACTTCTCATTTATATACTTTGCTATATATAAGAACTAAATTTACATGATATTTCAACAAAAAACGCAATCATGGAGCAGACATTTACACATAGAAATATAAAAACAAAATATCACTAAAATTAACCTCGTTCGAACTTGTATAAAAGGTTTTCTAAAAATGTTTTAATAGGACGGGTTAAAATTAATGTTATTTGAGACATTTTTCTTTACAACACGAATACTTTTAAATCAATAGTACGTATTATGCATATTTCCAAATCATATTGCTGAGAAAAAATCAAATTCGTTTTTTACAAGTGTAATTATTACTTTCTATAGCAAGGTATGTAAAACCACACCAATCTGCATAATTAATAATTATCACTGACTTAATGATATTGATTCAGCAGAATGAAAATTCGGTAGACTTCTATCCGAGTAATTTCAGAAATGAGAAAAACTGACAATGGATACCAACGAAGAACTAGTGGTAAATAGAATAATGAAACGACGATTAGCAAAGCTTAGCGGAGTGCAAACAATGTGTTTGGAGGCTAGGGTGCCTTGTTCGTATAGTAGACCGTATTCCTGAACCTGCTCTCTCTCGTTCCTCTTTCTTCTACCATTCCCATTTCTCTCTCCTCTCTCCGTTATTCGTTACAAACAACGTTTACCTTTTTCTGCCTGTGTCATTTTTGCAGTTTGTACACTCCCCTTGCCTTTCTCTTTCTCTGATATGTTAACATAAACCTTGTATGCTCAAAGTCATTGATCTTGTAAAAAAATAAATGGAAATTGTTGATTGTATCGCACATTCTCCGCTCAATTTATGTCTGCTTTGGAACTTGAATCCACGCATGTACTTGGATGAAGGAATACTTTAATTAATAATTTCACCACATCAACTATCAACTAAATAATATAGCGTACTATTATACCAAAGCATATTTATGAGGCGATAAATCTTGGTAATTGACCTTTCAAAGGAAGCACCACTTCTTTGGCTTTATTAAAATAAAATTTTTGAAGATATGGAGTCTGAGAATATGAGGTAATACCTGGTTAGAGCTGTTTAAGAAATATGTAAACTCTGAAATTCTTTTGCGGAGAGTGCATCTAATTAGACTATTTTGACGCGAAAGCTGTGGATTATAGTAACCTTGGAATGCTGATTTGCAAATCCAGCCACCAATACACATTGTCTGCATTTCTATTCCCGTGTGTATCATAATATATATCACTGCCTAATTTGTTCCTCTCAAGTATTGACCATCACACAACTCCACATAGTCTAGGTCTGTGGAAACATAGTGTTCAGAAAACCTAAACACAGTTCTCACGTCACTCTGGTATCAAGTGTGTCTTCGCACTTGTAGTAAAGGTGACGCTTGTTATAATAATATATCACTGTACTATACTTTGATAAATGATACGACATGAATGAATCAATTACGAGGAAACAAACTTGATGATTTCAAAAACACAGTGATACAAGTAATGCTCTGCTTATCGATTAATGTAAATAAATAACAAGTTTTGCAAAGAGTTAATATATTGCATGATGTTGCTTGGGTTACGTAGGGTAATATAATTGTCGGGAGAAGCTACGATATGTATAATCCAAGGTACTAACATTTCGCACTACAGTCATTGTGCTATGCCGTGTATTCCATATACACGCGAACTTCCTTGGGTAATAACCAAGTAGCCTTACCATTTTCTTTTCCAACTGCCTCGCCATTTTCGACATACGTTTCCGTGCGCGTTTAATAAAATATCGAGACTGCAGTGGAAAATTCAGTACCCTTGAATAGCAAACTATATTTGACTTTCGAGCAACAGAATGTATTGTCAACACCGACAGGGCAAGAGAAAATTAAAGTAATCATTTTTAATCAATAATATAATTTGTGAAACAAGCTGGCATGGCATATGGTATCCTCTAAACACAGTCTGCACTCCACTAGCTCACCTTTATTCTTACCATTGCATATTGTCTTGTAAATTAAATAGAAATTTCTTGCGTGTGTCAAGTTTCAAATACCATGTTCAAAAGCACGTAATACGGATACCTCTGTTTCAAAAAGTATATATAGATTTAAATAAATTTCTCCACAACTACGCTCCTTCACCACGTTAATAGAAACTTTCGCACTGAAACTTGACACAACATTCGTACTTGCATTAATATAACGCAGCACTTAAGCTACACGAATAACGCCGTCCTAATAAATACAATTAATAAGCAAGATTTAGCAGCTTAAGAAGATATTTGCGATGCATTTGTGCAGTCAAATCCCCATTTCAAAAATCTTTTTGTATCTACTTAATAATTTCACCGCTGCATACGTTGCACCAGTTTTTATTTGCACCGGTATTTTCGATTGTTTTAAAATGCCATTGGCAAAATTGGTTAGGCACAGAGTTCATATTATTTCTTAAATTTCAAGAAATCACCAAGTCATGGGGCATAAATCGTTATTTTAGTATAATAAACCAACTTTATTATCTTTATATTTGTCGAGTATGTGTTTTTTAAAAATATACTTTGCCCAACGTTACTTTTATTCCTGTAGCATGTAGTTCCAAAGAACCATGCGATCCATACGTCTAGGAATTGACACTGAAGCATTTCACTATCCCTGATTATCTTTATTTCACAATTTCTGCACTAGACTCTAAACGTGGATCTTTTATGTTGCACGCAAATGCTTTCTATACAGGTATAATTGTATAATATTTAGAAAATGACCAAAGGCTATCGATATTCGAACAAAACATACAATAAAGATGTAATTTTGTAGCAACTGAAAAAATATACACAAAAGTGGACATGCATAAACGGTAACATTCCTTCTACAAATTAAAAACGAAATCAGAATATACAAAACTTTTTTTTTTAACAACACGTAGCAAATACCCACATGAAATGGTGAATAACTTGTATTTAAATCAACTAGGAGATTCACGTCTATGATTTTTATATTTTATGTAAAATGTGGCTTTCTTTTTTGTTTCAAATAATCTTGACTGAGAATTCAACAAATGTACAAAGAAATATGCATTTTACTACGAATATAGACGTGGGATTTATCTCAACTACTTTGTTATATTACAAGAACAAAGTATGGAGAAGAAAAGAATGTATTGACTGTTTATCAAAACATCTATAAATGTATTGTCTTTGTAATATGTTCCAACATAAACGTGAATAGAAATCTGTGCTATATAGAACTTTTGTAATGAAGTTGACGAAAAAATTTCGGGAAAAAAAAATTTACTTCGGAATAACTAAACAGTCGCAAATAACCCCATAATTTTAAATCTCACGGAAAAATTAGTTTGTGTTTTCATGAAAACTACTTGATCACAAGTAGTTTATTGTTCCCAAGAAAGGGTCTAATAATAGCAACAGTTACATGAGGTTCATATCTAACCTGCTTCACTGTCGCTCGAATCACTGGAGCTCGACGAAACTGAACTACTGCTCGAGTCGCTATCACTGCTACTACTGCTCGATGCTGACAATCGCGAAGGTCCACTGGCGCCTCCGGTTCCAACTACATCGACTGATTTACTACTGTCCTCTGTAAAACAGGCAAGTAGTCGGTATAAATTCACTCGATTCGATCAGCTTCAATTGTATAAACATTTTCAGGAACAAGAACCATCGTCTACTACAAAATAGCCAATATGCCAACCTTTTTTAGCAGTTTTCTTAACATTGCCCAACTGCCCTGTAACATCCTGTAACCTTTTTTCTAACTCCTGTTTCTTCTCCGCCATTTGTTCATCCTTGGATTTACCACTAATTTTCTTATCTGTAAACATGGGAATGTTAACTATATAGTATATTGCATTAAAAATAAGCACATATTTCATTGTATTTTTGAATCTTTTAAAAAATTAAACACTGAAACAGTCTACGCGATACTCGTAATGATTTGCCGCAGCTATTTGCATAAATATATAAATCACAAATAATGATAGAATTTCCATGCACAGATGTAATACTTGCAAGAAAATATCGCCAAACAATTATTGGTAATTTACTCTTTCGTTTCATTGTAAAAGATGAACAAATTCATTTAAAGATGTTTTTGATATAAAAATTTCAAGATGTAAATTCCAACGCATAAAACAAAGTCTTTTATTGAAAATTATTATTCTTTGTAAATACATGTTACGAGAGAATAAAAGATCAAGTACAGAAATGTAATCACAATGACTAGACAGACAGAAACCTAAAGTAAAGCGCTTACGTGGTTTTTTTCTAAGACATGAAGCGACATAGCTCTCCAATTCCCTCAATGTGGATGGTTTTAACGTTTCAAAGTCGATTTCAATCTCGTCCGGGTTCGAATCCCTTAATGAAGGCTCCCGAGATTGTATTATGTGCACGACTCGGCCTAATTTATCCCCTATAATATAAAAGATGCACATTCTTAATATATGGTGCTGCTCTTCTAATTTCCGCAGCGCAATGGTATTAAATTAAAGATTGACAATTGTTAAGACAATTGTTTGCTTACCAGGTAATTTATTAATATCCAAGCTAAGTTGCCTTTTCTCGTCGTAAGACATTGGTTTAGCATTGTCCTCGTCCTCCGAATCAAATGTTATCGGAGGAGGTTGACTACTGGCGCTCTTCTTTTTAGTTCCAGCTGATCTACTATTCGCTTTTGGCCTTTTGTTCGCGGTATTCGGTGTTGCAGCTTTTCCAGGTCCTCTTCCTTTCGCCCTCGGCTTGGCATTTGCCACCGTCGGCAGATGATGACTCATACTTCCTGCCGTATGAGTTTTATTAGGTCCTACTGCCATAGCTGGATGATGAAGATCACCACCCATACCACTGGGCATTTTCAAATCACCTGCTCCCATTGCAACACTAGCTATACTAGCACCAACACTGTCCGAGACACTTGGGATTCCACCACTTGGTTTCATCAGTTCTTTCATGGCACCAGTATGACTGGCGACGATACTACTTTTATTGCTCATCGGCCTCGATGATTTCGACGACTTGTCTGGTTTCTTCTTCTTACTCTTCTTTTTACCACTTTCTTCCACCAATTTCCTCATCTGCTCTTGCATAGCTTTCAGCTACAGGTAAAATTATTTTTCTCATATTAAACATACGAAAAACAGATAAAAATTTCACGGAAGAATAGTAATGTACCTCTTGCTGTAAAGCAACCAATTTTTGGGTACGTTCTTCGTCCGAATCATCGCTCTCGGAAGAACTTTCAGATCCCGAGCTACTGGCGCTACTACTGCTACCTTTCATGCCTACCATGCCTCCCATTGGTTCATCCGGAATTTTTGCATACCTGGTTCATTGAAAAGATTATTTCGTCAAGTAAAAAAAAAAAAGAAAAAGATGCAGTTAAACTTTATGTTCGTGTAAACGAACCTCATTTCAAATACATCTTGGAGCTTCCTAGCCATTGCGACAACGTCGTGGTCAGGGGGATTATACTTGTAACAATTGGTAAATATAAGTCGTACATCGCTAGCAAACTCTTGCGCGGTTTTATATTCACGGTTATCCATTTTCGTCTGTGAAAATAATGAGGTTCAAGTTAGAGTCGCGGCTACCATTTAATCGCCCACGATCTAGAAGAGGTTGAAAATTATCATTACCTTTACAGTACCAAGATCCATTGGTTTCTTGATTATGTCATGATAATCATGAAGACCCAACAGTTCTGCATCGACTGGTTTGTAGAAGGGCCATGCATAACCCTGTACATTATTAGAGCACAAGTTAAAAAAATTCTCTTCACAATCGTGTTGTCTATATATAAAATCTGTGACTAATTACCGAATGTTTCTTTGAGAACAATTCCTTCAAAATTTCATTGCAGGATTTCAAAGCTTCCGATAGTTTCTCCTTCGACTTTCCAGTCGTATGTTGAGGCTGTAAAATAAAATATAAATAGTGACCATCGCGCGAAACGGTTTTGAAGCTACGTTTCTAAATGTCATGAATTGTATTAAAAAAAAAGTAGATAAAAAGAAAATGGCAAATTTATAAAGACGTAATAATAATTTTGTATTATAACCTACAATGAGAAAATGTTGAGAGAAAAGCATAAACAAGACCGACATCAATGTTTAGGCAAAAAAAAATATTTGTTCATTATCTTAATGCAAGGTTTCTAGGTCTTTTTCAGACTAGATAGTTTGATTCGCTTGATATGATAAGACGGCACAAATGAAAGGAAGGAGCGTGAAGGAGTAGTAATAAATGTACCTGCTGGGCCATTGCCCCAATCAGGGGCATGTTGGCCTGGAATGGCACTAGGCCGTCTTCCGCTTGCCTCGTTGGCTGAAACAGCCACGTTACAAACTCTTTGTTAATGTATTAATAGATGATATGATTGCAACGTGCAAGGAACAAAAATATTTCATTATACACGATACTTCGCTGTATTGAGATCATTATTGAAAATTGATACATATCTTTTATTACTAGAAATTTCAATGTTACATATATAGAATGAATCGTAAAATTTTTAAACATTTCGCGGATAATTCTTCGTCGTTGGTTCTTTTCTATCGGAAATTTTGTAGGTACAAATTATTGAATGATGAACACAGGTAGAGCATGTTCAATATGAAGATCGCACGAAACACAGACACACATGAATGCTTCAACACTTTAGAAGAGACTTTTATGCGTGAATAGCTTGTTTGCGGAAAAACATAAATTTCTTTACCTTCTTTATTTGCCTGCCAGATTCTCGTCTCGTGGGTATTTTGGCATTTTTAGGATCCAGTTTATATAAGGGCTCAAAAGAGTTCGCGGTAGGAGTTGTAGTATCAGCCTTTCTCTTCACCCCCTTTTTAAGTTTTGCAGGTTGTGACGGAGGCATTACTGTGGGTGCAGTGGGAACTTGTGGAGGAGGGGGCACAGCCGAAGCTGCTTGCGGGTCCATTGCCGGTTGTGCATGGTAGCCGCTAGTTGGAGGGACCACTTGTTGAGGCAGAGAGTTATGAGTAGCCATGGGAGTGACTCCCATACTCGGTGGAGGAGCAATAGTAGTCGTATTAGTGCTCCCAGGTACAGATGCAGGTGCTTGGGTGCCAAGAGGAGGCATGGGAATAACGCCCGTTGTTCCAGCAGACGTAGCCGAAGGCGTCAGGCTATTTGGTACGCTGGATGTAACTGCAGCCGCACCAGACGAAGGCCGACCTCGACCTGTACTACTCCCTGTAGTAGCTCCTCCTGGCACTCCGCCTACTACTGGCGCTCCAACTCTGCCAGCCTTTTTGCCTTTGGGTCCCTTTGGAACAGGAGGTTCGAGTTCCATCTCTTCCTTTGGCATTTGTGCAACCTACAAGTTTTTTTCACAATGCTTATATGTAGTCGCATGCACAAAATGTACGCCGATATCCGGCGCCGCTAACACTGGACAACACTTGTGACTTTTAGGCTGGTAAGATTTAAAAAAAAAAGTAGACTACCTTTGTAAGAAATAATTTTTCGAGAGCTTGCGCCATAACCACCACATCTTCTCCAGGTTTGTTGTAAACATAGCAATTCGTGAACATTGTATTAAAATCTTGAATACATTCTTTTCCACTCCAATAATACGTATTTTCTAATCTTTTTTTGATTGTGCCCAGATCCATTGGTTGTTTTATAATTTTGTGATAATCCTATTAAATTTATAAATGTTTCATTAGACCACCCGCATCCTTCTCATACCTCCTTACTTTAGTTTCTTATTATTTACGTACTGGTAAATTGAGTTTCTTGGCATCTACAGGTTGCTGAAAAGGCCATGCAAATGAATGCTTCCATACTGGCTTGAGCACACCTTTTTGGAGAAATTGTAGCTGATTGGTAACGCGTCCTGGGCGATTAGGTGGTGGCACGACAGGTGGTTGAACTACACCGTTCACCGGTTCCACGGGTGGTTCATCACGTGGCGGTGGTTCCTTTGCAGGAGTTGCTGGTGTAGTCGATGTCTTACCAGGTGCACTTGTCTGCATTATCCAGTTTCCATTTATATATTTCACATCAGTGTAATTTTGTTTTTATAGTTAGTTCTATTACTACAATTATTATGTAACGGTAAGTTTATGAATATAAATTAAACAAATTTTCTGCAAAGCACAAATTTAGACCACTACCTCGTCCCCCTCGTATAAAATTAACACATAGAAATTGAAATCATAATTTCATTACAGAATTCATGCTTTATGCTTTATCAAAAATTAAAATTCTGCTTTTATAAGAATAGGAATTTACATTTTCACCAAAAGTCTTGAATGTTTTAATACAAGATATACAGAACAGAACGAAAAATGGAAGATTGGTAATAGCCATCTTGTAAAATATATTACGGAAATAATACTTTTGTTAGAATATTCAAGTCCAAAACAGTAATAAGATTCGTGCATTACAGGATTAGATAAACTCATTCATGCAGCGAGCGAATTAGGCTGCTAAATATTTAAATTCCATAACCACAGGCAAGCAATTTAGAATTTCTTTCAATAGAACTCTAATCAAGTACGTAATAAAAATATTCTCAACTGAAACATAATGGCAA
The DNA here is from genome assembly GCA_963971345.1 of Andrena flavipes. Lineage (NCBI taxonomy): Eukaryota > Metazoa > Arthropoda > Insecta > Hymenoptera > Andrenidae > Andrena > Andrena flavipes. Next base: position 48,413,350 of record OZ020482.1, read on the forward strand.
CTCCGAGTCATTTCATACAGTCATGCAATTAAAACAATAATACTTTAAAAAAAGAATATAAAACGTTGACAATTGCGCGAGTAATCTGTAAGAAATGTAAAAGAATTTAAGTTGTATGAAATGACTTTCAACCTTGTAATTTTATATACTTTATTCCAATAAAAGCTAAATGTGCCGAGCAAAAGTGTGCTTCAAGGGTGGCGCAAAATCAAAATCATTAATTTGGTTTCAATGAAATTGATTGTCTTTGTTTGCAATCCCTCTCATTGCGATTCCATCAAACTTCATGAAAAACATGGAAGCAAAATTACAGATTGCTCTAGATGCAAATTTGGAGCTGCCATTTTAAATTTTTACCATATATATCCTAGTTGAAACAATACTCAACAAGGAATCTCACCTTCGGTATATTACACAGCCTTTCTCGCTCCTCCACATCTAACTGTAATTCATACATACCATTCAATCAAACAGCGCTCAGTTTCATTACATAAAAAAAAAGTGCTCAACGTAATGCCAGGAAGAAGGTCATACACGATAGTAATTTTTAAAAAGTCCAGTTTCTCTTTTAATAGTGTCAATGGTTTGGAAATAAAAAAAGCAAACATGAAACGAGTTACAGCGTTGAGAGAATGATCTCTAGTCAAAAATTTTGGTGTCCAATCGGAAAAGCATTCCGGGTTATTATCAAATTTTTATATAAATGCTATGCACAAACTTTTATGATACAAAATATCCGTAAAAGTAATCAGGGAAATATTTCACGCAATACAGTTGATATTTAATGTTGTGCTCGAAAAAAGCTTTTGTCAAAATAAAAAAGATTTTTAAGGTAAAATGATAAAAAAAAAAGAAAAACAATCACGTGTCTCTATATGCCTTTCGACGCAACGTGTACCGACTACATGGGGAACGAACAAGGGAGAAATATGTAATTCGACGCAGCTTTGTTGAGTAGCATTAGTGGATTAATAAGCAAGCTGCGTTTGAAGTTATAGTAAAAACCAATGGTTGACTTACCGAATTATTCTGCGAGATAGTGTCCACCTGCTGCATCTTGGCTTCGTTTCTGCAACAAAAAGACACAAGCATGTAAGAGAACTTTACAGATAGATACGCGAGAACTTTTTAATACCGTTCGACAAAAAGTTTCAAAAACTGCATCATTTCGGGCAAGCAAACATTTTTGAACACATCACATTGCTTACGCATAACCTATTTTACTAAAACACCACGACGTAAAATCATAAAATACCATAGTTTATAATACTTTTTATCGGAATTGCTAATCATTTATATTCCCTTCTCTTGAAATTGCAGGTTTTGCTAAACGAGAGCTGTGAAACTCCGACAGAAATATAATCAAGCTTCGCTTATATGTTTTATGAAATAACTAGGTATATTTTATAATATAAGGCTCATCGAGTCCACGATAATGAGCTTCACCTACCTTTCCGACATATATGGTACATAAATGCTATGCAGCAGGTAACTGCCTTACGTTGATGCTTGACGCTATGAGGCTTCATCAACAATTGAGATGGCAAGGATATATTCTGAATCGAGCATGGTAGCTCACTAATTGCTTGCCAAGATGATTGCGCTGCAACCAGGGAGATTGGTGCCGTGGAGGCATAACACTACTCAAGCCTACCGAACGGTAGTACTTTGAATGTCAGCCCTGTACACTGCTGTGAGACTCCGTACCTCCAGCCAAGACTCGCGACATTAGCAACATCTGGATAACATAACAACAGGACCCCGTATTGTAACAACCCCAAATTGTCTTATTGCTTTAGAGCAAGTTAAACATTGATTTATTCTCAAATTACGTGTGTGTATGTATATATATATATATATATATATATATCTATATATATACACATATATATATATATATCTGTGTAAATTATTTAACATATCATGCAAAACTGAATTCATAAGACACATGCTCGACGCCCAGCAATATATTTTCGCTTCGTTATACACCACAGAATCGTGATATATAACCATGTGTCGACGCACGTTCAAATTGCTCCGTCTCTTTTCCTTCTAGCAAATCATTTATGACAATTTAATAAATGAAAACTACATTTTAATGAATCATTAATAATATGGGAGGAAATGCGTGTATCGCGTCGAGTGTTTATCGATGCTTGAATGCTTGTGATTACAGTCTTGTTTGAATCGGACGCAAAGAAAGAAGCAAATCTGGATTGATCACGGAAAATAAAACTGAAGGAACTAAACTATAAATTCATAGCACGTTATACGCTATCATACGACTAATGTTGATTCATTCCGAGTGATGGTGCAGTCTATAAAGTGTGTACACCTAGATGATGCACCTGAATCTCATTGAAAATCTGTTCTCTATAGATTTTGTTGAAAATCATGGAAACAATCGTACGCAAGAACTTGTAATGTTCCGACATTCTACTCCTCCGCGATTGATTCGAGATGTAAAGATAAAAGACAAAGGAGACGATGAATTTCTTGCAACAAAGTGAGAAAATAACAAAAAAGATGCACTCGAGTTTAAAAGTTTAAGAAAGAGAATGCAAAAATATAATATTCTCGACGCATAGTGGTGCCTGTGAAGTTGTGTACAAGGATCCGACGTGCGTACCCTGTTCCATTTGAGAGCAGTGGAAGCCAAAATGGAAAGTTTGAGAAAAAGTAGCACGAATAACTGGTACACTGGTATAGAAAGTGAGCTGACTGGCTATTAAAATACAAAATTGGTAATACAGAGGAAGAAACGTTCTCCCGAGTGGCCGTAAGATTTTGACCATGGGGAAGAAGAGGTTCTACCATGGTGAAGAGGAGCATTGCCAGAAGAATCCATGCCGCGAAGATGTTCTTACTCGTACGAGGTCCGAGTATCAAGGGCAGAGATAAGAGTTTCTCGCGGGTCGGGTCGGGTCGGGTCGAACAGGTGCTTGGTGGTTAAAAGTCGTGAAAGTAGGAAAGGAGAAAGGTGAGATCCGCGAGAGGCGATGGGAGAGAAATAAACGCGGCAGATGCGGGAGTGGAAAGAGGAGGAGAGCAAGTAGGAGAGGATGGCGAGGGGAAGGGTAGCAGACCCGCGCCCAGCCGATGCACCCAGCCGACGCACACAACAAACACGAGCAAGCCGCCGTGTGAGAATCTAGTCGAGCGGTTGACTGGCGCCGAATTCGCATCGTTTCTCACATCCGACAATTGTGGCGTGCGCGGAATACCCGAGCCGCCTTTTCGGCTACTCGATTTGGCGTAGGTTTCAACATGGCGGTATGGCCGCTCGGGAAAGAAAGCTCCCAAGGGCCCGCCGCTACAGCCGCCACTTACGCACCACCACGGCACACACCACGCGCTATACTTATCATCAACGGACCCATCGTATCCAAGATTACTCGTAATCACTTACCTGATCAATGGAAGTCCACTTTCCACAGGAATCCTATTGAAAAAACACTACCACTACGTCTTGGACACTCGACTCGCACTACGCTTTCTCCCTGCTCGCTAGTTTGGTTGGTCGGTGTTATGGCCGCCGCCGAGTGTGCCCCACCGTATCACTCACTCACTCACTCTCACTCGTACGAGCGTGAGCGCTCGGTTCGCATACGCGACAAACGCGGACGCGGCCCGACCAACTAGTTCTCCACACTTACGAATGCGGACGTCGATCTCTCGCACTAATATCGTATCAGTGCCCCGTGCCGAGCTCCACCGACATTTTCCTGGAGTCTCGTACAATCGGATGGCTTTCCGTGCCCATGACGATCTCGGATCTAGAAACTAACGATCGCAGCACCAACAATGGCTACGCATTCTTCCGCGACGTACCGAATGGTCCTGTTCCGTTGTTCCTCGAACACGACCTGTCTGTCCATTCCCCTCGTTGCGCCGCCAAACCGAGCTCCACCGAACTAACCCGAATGCAACAGCGCCAATATTGAAACCGATATTAACAAACCTACGCGATATTCGCCCCCGATTGAAATATCTCATACTCTGCCACGCTTGCGAAGCTGCTTTCGCAATTTCGAAAAACTACCGTTACCTTTCTCGTTCAAAGTACCGACAGATCTTCTTTCAACTCTTTAATTAATCATTTCACATTATTCCCTCTCTTAATGCAAGTCCGCCTTGTCGATATCACGTGCGATGAGTACGAAACTTGTTTCGAGCTTCTTTCACATATTCTCTACTCAAGTTGATGTTTTACTGAAATTCATAAGAATAGTGAAATATTACGGGGACAGGTAATTGGGGTGTATAATAATTGTACATAATTATTGGTAAAACATGATTACAATTTATTAACCAATACAAAAATTAATGGTTAATTTCCATCGTTCCATGTCCACCCATAATGCATTTTCGGATCACTGAAACAATGATCCGTAAATATAAATATTAATGAGCAGTAATTTAATATGAGACAAAATAACTTTTCCAGATATCGGTTGTTATTAATTTTCTCATCTAGAGTATAAGGTTAAAATTTATTAATCAACGCGCAAGTCTCGGTCCAATTCCGTGATTTCTACAACTACTGCAATGCATTTTGGGATATGCGCAAAATCTATAATTACGTTCTGTTTCCACCACTAGCGCATTAATTATTCAAAGAGCATTATAAATAACGTAATAATCGTAATGGTAACAACCACGTGGTGAACTTTGCGCGCGAATTCAATGATATTTTGTCATGACGTGTACGTCGTCATCACCATAGCAAGTTCCGTTACACGTTCAAGATGGCGAAGCATGAATAATTGACCTTTGATTTCTTATAACGTTTCTGATCAAATGCAATTTGCAAATACCATAAAACTCGAGTTTCACTGAACCCGACACCACGAAACATTCATGCGGACGATCCGGTTAACGAATAAAATCCTATCGATGCAATAAAGTAAACGCTGACGCATCAATAGATATTATGACTCGTGACATTGACTACGGTAGTCAATTTGGCGATTCTTTAATTCATCACGCATCACTAATAAATATATCATTAAAAAAAAACACAATGCAAGGGAGACAGTCCTTTAATTCGAGAATCAGAGTCCATAACGAATTGTCGTCGTATACGTTTACGTTGACGCGGCACAACACTGAATCACACAAGATGGCGTCCCTTTGATCGGTATAAAATCACTTCTCTGTGATTTCGCGTCCTCGGTAAAGTCACGATCAGGAGAGAGGCATCGAATCACAGAAACAAGAGCTCTCAAATTCGAAGAAACAACATAACAGAATCTATAAGAAGTAAGATACATAAGGATAAAGGAACGTTCCGAATACTTGACATTAACGACCATTTTTACTCTGATGACGTAACAAAATACGTGAGTCAAAAAAGGCACTAGATATTTGAGACACGGTTGCGCACACGTTAGCATCCTTCCGGTCGCCATTAGGTTTATCGCGTTGTCGACAGCGATTGGTGTATACGCACAGGATCATATTGCCACCGACCAATCGTATAAAAACCAATATTGATGAGTCATCATGCCTAGGATTTCCACCGACAATTGCGTAACACCGTTTTATCCATCTTTCCTTCGTACGTATTCAAATAGAAATATCCATGCAAACGTAAATATACAGCGGTGGAATAAAAAAAAGAGATTGTATGTTGCGGTTTCATTTAGATTCGCACGCGCGGCTTTATCTTTCTTTATTTTTATCAGCGTATTTAACAAATTTGTACAGTCTTATATAAATATAGAAAAACATGAGTTGAGGCACACATCATTTCAACATTTAAACTATTCCCCAAACCTCTTCAAATGCGGTACATAATTTAGTACACGTTAAAGCACCGGATAATGGATAATTACTGATAGAAATGGTATCTTCCGTGTAATCTGTATTCACCTGTAATTTGAAATTAGTTTGAAGTCAAAATTGTAGGAACAGATCAGAGGAATTTATTTTGAAACTCACCTGTCCATGTGCCATTGCACCTATGACAACAGCAATTGGTTCGTCGGCGGGAACCAATTCTCGAGAATTTTGCACCTTCTTCGCGCTAAACGACATTACTATTTTACGACAACCAACCGGTAAATGATCCGTGACTGGATTTTTAATTACTTTCAAGAGTTTCATTGGTCCATCTGACGCACGGACGCTGTATTTGTGCAACAGTTGTACTGTAAAATATTAAAAATTAGCATAGTAAAATTTCAAGATACACCATTTTATAACTAAATGCACATTATTCTTTTTCCCTTGTCACATCACTAAATTCTGTTACATTAAATATTCTTACCCATGAGGCCCGCAAATCGCTTAAATGTTCTAGGTATTCTGGTTTGTGGATTTACTTCTATCAACACATTCTTTTCTGTGTGAATATAAACCTGTAAAAGTCCAGCCCTATTTAATGGACTGTCCATTAACATTAATAAACATTGATGAGCAATGTCAGGTCTGCACGAACCAGGATCACGATTATTTTTTTTCAAAATATTTGCGTGATCGTCACAGTTTAATAATTCGAAACTATGTCCAACCTAATAAGACAGTAGACATAAAAATGTTATTTTTCATTAGAAATGTTCAATACTTGATAACAGTAGAAAGTAACATGGGTTTTCAGAGTGTAATTGTTTAATGTATTTACACTTTCGATGTGTAATGACTAGTAAAGAATGATACACTAAATAAATCAAGCGCAAACATCTGAAAGGAACAAGTAGAATATATATATATTAAATTATTGATATAATATAACCTTACTTTAACGGATTCCAATTGCGCTTTCTCCAAAATAACAATGAGTCGTTTTTCTTGATTTTTTATATGAGCTATTTGAAGATGTTTCGGAGATGGATCGTATTCAAAATCATCTTTTTCATTTCGGTTTTTACGCTTTTGTCCCATTTTATATAGGTGTATTATGATCAAAACCGAATTAGAACATCAAACGTTGTACCACGCTGGTACTAATAGGTAATGTCGTCTACAGAGTGCACCACAAGTTGACCGCAGCATATATTTGAAATAAAAATTTGTGTATGAAATTTTTACTTCAAATAATTTTTTATACATCTCTGCAGGAGGCTGCCTTCATCGGTCGCGGATTATCTCGTTCTTTTATCGATGTCGGCGGGCTCGACGTCGCGGTTTAAAATCAGCAGATGAATCACAGCTGCTGATTTCATTATCACTATTATTTAATAGTATCGAAGTTATTTCAAACAACGTTTCTTTCTCCATAGTAACATTTTCAAATTTCAAGAACGCATGAACCCACAGTAACGAAACGGAACGATATGAATTCGCGCAACGATTGCGATCTTTGCACTCCCTGCGAGAATCGGAATCCACCCTTAGTCTTAAGCAACGACTATGAAAGACTGCCCTACGTACTTAACGATAGTGAAATAGAATATTAATCTTTTTATATAATAATTGTAAAGCATTTGTTTTATTCTCGTTATACATTTACTATTAATACACAATATATATACACACACACACGAAATCACATTTTACATTTGTACATCAATTGGAAATAATATACTTCATAATTATTCATTTAAATAATTTAGATAACTTCTCCTTTTGCTTTTGATCTTTCTCCTTGACGACTAGAGAAAATGCTTGCAATTCCTTCTCAACGGTATTCTCCAGTGCAGAATCCAATTCAGCCGACCTTTTTAAATCTTTAATAGCTTTTTCTTGGTCCCATGCCCCCATGTATGCTTTACCCCTCCTATATAACGCTTTTACGTTATCTAATAATGATATACACAGTGACGAATTATTCTTTTATACATATAAATAGGGTCAGATACGTAAAGCGACGAACCTGGATCGTGCTTAAGGACTGTAGTACAATGTTCAATAACTGCATAATAATCTTTTTGAAGCAATTTGCATTGCGAATAATTCAAGAGCAATGGAATTTTCATTTGATTTAAAGCTATCCACTCTTCATCATTGGGTTTCTCACTATAAATTATATACATATAATATGTAAGGCATTTAACAGAAACGTAGAGACATTAAATACTAACGCGAGCATAAGTTGTTCTAGTATCCCAATGCCTTTCGCATATATATCACAAGCTTTGTCATAATTCTTCCCCTTGAATAATGCATTCCCCTTCTCTTTTATACCCGGAATGCTTTTCAGTTTCTCATCCTCGGTCATTTGCCACGATTCCTTCTCATACTCTTCTGGCAAAATTACTTGAACGAGTTCTACAACATAAATTTATTAGTTTGGGCAATAATACTATTGCTTCAGCTTACTTTGGTCGTACATAAATTTACCGATTGTAAATTCTAGATCTTGGGGACACTTGATCAACTCATTCAAGTCATCATATCCAATCCCTTCGTTTTGTAAAGTCACGCCACAGCAGTGGTGAGCGCGTTTCTCTGACTTCGGCTTTCCAACTTCCCTCAGAGTTTTAGACACGAAAGGATATGCTGTGACTAGCTAAAGCAACAGGTACTATTTAAGTATGCTTCTAGCTTAGCGTTACATATTTATATCGCTATAAACATACGCTTTTGTCGACTCTGAAATGTGCCATTTCATTTAATGCCATCTTTTGTACGATAACTTCCCATACTTCAAGCTTGAATTTCTTGCCTAAAATCAGCTCCATTGGATTCCCCATTGCTCTGCTATCATCTATCACGGTCCTATTATCATTACATTTCGTTGTCTTAAAGTGAAAAACCACCTGAAATTTTGCAGACACTACAATGTCGGAACTTGTTCTTAGGCATAAGGTAAATAAAAATTCAGAACATAGTCCATGATACGTACTTTGGTTCCAGGTACAAAATTGATTGCTTTCGTTCCTGCATGGATTACAGTCTTGACTATGCACTCCTTACTTTCCATCTTGAGAATGAGAAATGACAGTGAAAATCAAACAATTTAAATTGAATGATTTCACAGATCTATCAGTAAACCTTAAACTGTAAACGTTAATATGTGTAAAGCATCTTTTGCATCATTCCAAAAGGACAATCCTTCGCTTCTTATTTAATATCAATATTTGGACGATTAAGATTAAACCATGAAACCTAATCACAATGATTCGCCAAAGTAAAATTAAGTAGCGATAAGAACGATTTCAAAGCGCGATCGTGTATAAATAGATGCTCGTACCGCGGTAGAAAAACGGTGCGGAGAAGTACCTGCGCTTTAAAGTGTGACATCAGTTCGATCAAATATCTTCGGGATTTATCTTGAATGAAACGACATTATCTAATGATTCGGCCATTGATAAGTAAGGAACCATTTTCCTTTAAAAACAGGTAACGGTAGTATCTAGCGTTAGTTTCCTGTTTCTTCACATGTATGCACACATGTTGTCCACGTCAAAAATTAATGGTTGAGATTTTTGTGTAGCCAAGTATCTCGTACAAACTTGATATTAGAAAAGCTTAAAACACTCGGTATCGAAACAATTTTTATCTCGTGTGAAAGTTGTAAATGAATTAACGGAACAAGTGACTCAAGTGAAATAAAAAGGTACATTTTTTGTCACATATATACGTATATACTAGGATATTCGTATATACACGAATATATATGTTATATTCAAATTATACTAAATTATACAGTCGTTTGAACTTTGGATTAGTTACATAATGATTTGCAGTTTTCTGATTCGATTAACGTAAAGTCAATTATTCCCTGTACGTTTTTCAGAAAAGTGGTGAAAAGGCAGAAAATAACGGGACTTATCGGTTAGTATATATATATAAGAAGGTCAAATTCTATTAATTATTCTCAGTTTTTACTACTAGACAAATGAGTGCAGTCGACCAGAACACTGTTCCCATAGATAGCATGACTAAAGATGGTAAGTTTGCAATCTTTGTTGCTCAATCATTTAACGATAGAGGTTTATTATTACTCATTAATATAGTCACTGGTTTCTTTCAGCCGCAGAAGAAATTAAAATACCTGTGCCATGGGGTCACATAAGCGGTCAGTAAAAGTTCTACCCGGTTTAATCTAAAAATACTTTCTATTAAAATAATAAAAACACTCGAAAATTACTTTGAGCTCCAACAGAATAAAAAAGCACCGTAGTGTAATAATGATAAAAATTTAGGCAAATGGTGGGGACCGATGGATCGACAGCCGATAGTGGCAATACATGGGTGGCAAGATAATGCTGGCACTTTTCAACATTTGATTCCACTTTTACCAGCAGATATAGCTATTTTATGCATAGATCTTCCTGGCCATGGCCTATCCTCGCACTTTCACAAGGGGCAATTCTATTATGTATATTGGGAATCATTTTTCACTCTACGTAGAGTTCAAAAATATTACAAGTGGAACAAGGTTAGCCAGCAAGTGAAAGTTATACAACGATCTGTTCATATCTTTAATTTACACATCATACATGCCCCGATACATCTTCCAATTCTTCACTGGGATATACGTAATATGCTATGATTCGTGCAATCTCATTCTTTTTTAATATTATTCATTCTTTTCTCAGATTAAGGCTTTTATTTATTATATCTTATCTAATCGTTGCATTCTCAAATCCAGATATGCTTTATTTCCTGCGTAACCATATTTTTGTTATAATTTTTTTTAATCTGTAAAAGCATGGAAAAATCATTTCCATCAAGGTTGACTGTTACAAACTTGTGTTACATTTTTGTCTTTTATTGTTAGTTATAATATGATTTGAAATTACACGTTACAAACCTTTTGGCATCGTTGTATAACTGTATAGATTACAGTTGACACATCGATACAACAGATTTTTTAGTTTCGGCTGGAACTTGTTATCTTAAATTTGCCTTTCAGAAATCTATATATATATATATATATATATATATATATATTTTTTCAGGGAGCACAGGTGTTGAGACTGAGACAAAAAAGGTTGCTTTTATATCATTAATTTTGTCATGATAAAACTATCGCTTACCTACAGGCAAATGGTGGGGTCCCAGGAATGTCCAACCAATAGTGGCGCTACACGGACGCCAGGACAATGCTGGCAGCTTCGACGCCTTGATTCCTTTATTACCCGACGACATTTCTGTACTTTGTCTGGATATGCCTGGTCACGGTTTATCTTCCCATTATCCAAAGAGTCAGTACTATTATGCTTTCTGGGACGGTGTTATTCTACTGCGTAGAATTATCAAGCATTTCAAATGGAGCAAGGTTAGCGAGTGGATTTTAAAATTTTACCACTCTGTCTTTAATTGGAATGCAACAAACTTTACATTAATCTATACACACGTAATACTGCACTCATTGTTCTACAACTACCGTGCACATGTAACAGTCACCCTTGAATATTTGTCACTCTTTGTTTTGTATTGTATTTTGTATTATGGCATCACCAAAAACAAATGTGAATAGTTACCACATATAAACGTAACATTATGTGTGTGCATGTACGCAATCATAAATTCGTGGTTTATTCGTATTGAGAAATGATCACTTTATTATTTAAAATTGCATGTTTCCTTATTTTCGATGCGTTTTATTTTAATACATGTTCATAATTATTCATTATTTATGTAGATGAAGCTACTTGGACATTCCTTAGGAGGAGCGGTAGCATTTTTGTATGCTGCATCTTATCCAGATGATACAGAGTTCGTGATAGCTTTAGATATGGCAGGCCCCACTGTAGGAAGTGTGGCAAAAAGAGTTTCCGCGACTGGCTCCTGCATTGATAAATTTTTGGAATATGAGACACTGAAATCTGAAAATGCTCCAACGTATACGTACGAGGATGTAATCCAAATAGCAAATAATGGTTATAACGAGGCTGTGAGTAAGGAAGGTATAGAGACGTTAATGAAACGCGGTGCGCTACCCTCTTATCAGCCTAACCAGTACTATTTCGCACGCGATCCACGATTGAAAGTAAGCCTACCATTAGTTTGCAAATAATTGCATAATAGACGTAAAATAGTGAATAAATATGTTTACTATTAATATTATATTCTTCAGGTTGCTTATTTGGGTATGCTGTCTATGGATCTAATATTGGCATACGCAGCTCAGATAACGTGCGCTTATCTTAATATTCGTGCTACTAAAGGATACGTCTCTGATGAGCCTGACAACTACCAGGCTACATTAGATGTAATAAAAAAAACTTCCAGAAGGTTTGAATACCATGAAGTGGAAGGAAACCATTTTGTACACTTGAATAATCCTGAAAGGGTTGCGCCCATAATTATCAAATTTTTACGTACTTAACCACCAATATATTTTAAATTGTAAACCATCAAAACAGCTAGAATCCGTTAGAAATAGTAAAATTACTTTTATCGCAGGCCGTATTAGCTATATAAAGTGGCTAATGTATCTGTACATTTGATTCAGTAACCAATCGTGTTCTGTATACAATTTACATTCTTTTAAAGTGTCTCGCGATCTCTTGAAATGTTTATGGTTTACATTAGGGGATCTAATTTAGCAGAGTAGAACAATTTTTAACAAAATATGTATTATTAGTATGCATTAAGTGATATTTATTAGAAGCGTATTACTTTTCCAAAGCACAATGGAAATGTAGATTCATTTCCAACTTCCATTGGTTATAAGTATTAAAAAACCTCTTTTGGGGAAAAAGTAATAGCGGGTGTAAGCAAAATTTCCGACTTTAATATCCTTTACCGCGCGTGTCACGGGTTAAGGATAACACCGATGGTAGCGAATAATTATTATTTACAAGTACAATGAACGTTGCCTTTATAACGTTCAACGGTGTATTCTTCCTTTTTTTTTTCAAATAGACATTACGTTCGTCGCACAATAGCGATAACGCGTTAATACGCTAATAACATGGTGCAACGTGTATACCGGTTTAAGGTCTGGGCACACATATCAGTTCGGTGCCAGCGGTAAGAAGAATAGATCCTCTACGCCCCTCTACGTGCCGTCACGGAACTGATATGTGTGTGCTCAGACCTTTATGCTTCCACACGCAACATTCGACGATAAATGACCTCGAAGCGATACACGCTATCATTATTTTTTTTCTTTTTCCGTCGTAACTTCTTTTCTTTAAAATGTTCTTGAGAATGCGCGCCTCGCGCCAGGTGTTGCCACGCACACATGTACGTAATGCATTTAAAGGCAAAGACTATCGTTTGTAATTTATTACGATGAATTGTTGGAATAAAACGATTATCTGACTAAATTCGCCGCCTCTGTTTCTCTGCCCTTCTCATAAGAATCCGATCCAACAACAACCGATTACAACATTCAGCAGAGTTACGGGACGACTGCGTTTTGCCACTGGGATCGAGTTGCAAAGGAAACGGTATACGCGAGATAGGGAAGCCCGTATTGATACAGATGTTTGTAGACCGTAGAATGGTCAAACCGCGAAGTTTCGATGTCAAATTCATTTACTCAGCTGCGGCACGATGCCACGTACAAATGAAATGAAATTATATGCCCGGCGACACCTTGCCCGTGTCGCGGCTGTTACGTGTGTCAGTTCCTCTGAAATTTTTGATCGGCATAGTAGCAAGTACCAAGTATTATTCAATCGGCAGGTAAGCGAGAGTTTCAGGTAGCGATCGCTCGCTCAGAAGGCCTTAGTTGTAAATTACGCGTTCGAGACGATTCGGCAAGCATCGGAATGGTGCTTCCCGCGATAATAATTACCGCGATACTTTTTACGAGCAGCAATAATATACATATTTCTATGGGTTCGCGAAGGTCGGAACCTGAATTCTCACGCCCGTGGATGGAATTCCAACGCGCCAGCATTGTACGAGGCATTTTGTCGAATTTATTGGTTTAGGTCGTTATCAGGCAGCTCCTGAAACGAACTTATCCTATCGTACATATACATGTTCAGCGTGTCAGTAATTACGTGCGACGATAATGCCGTCACACGTTGAAAACGAACGTGAATATTCCACTTGGACAGGTGAATACCGTTCGTACTTGTTTCTACGCGGTCTTCTTCGCGGTTCCCGCAGTGAACTACCTATCGGTTCCGCGTGGTAAAAGAATTCGTTGCGCACCGTAAGTACACCAATTATCTACTCTACGTGGAACAATCACGTATTTATAATTGATCGGGAGAAAATATTTTATTTCGTTATCATCGCCGGCCATGTATTTCGTTCTGTATTAAAATTCATATTTACAGCACGCGCATATGTAACGTTTAATTTCTGATCCTCGTTCATCATATCGTCGTCGGTGTAACGCCTACCGTCCAAAAATTATCGGTCTGATCCATCGATCCCAACGATCAACAAACTTTTCACTTGATAGTTTGTTCGTTCGGCTCGAGTTATCAGATCGAGAGTGTGTACTTCGAACCTACCACGCTACGAGGGAGCATACATTCGGTTGTACTTCCGCAGGCGTTTACGATATTCCGCTGCGCGTTCCTGCAACTCTCGATCTGTAGGCGTATAAGCTGCGTAAGTCCTCAAACGTGCTTTTGCCAGTTCCAGGTCCTGCTCGTAATAAATAATCGACGTTACTAGTCATCGTGACCGTCTGGAACCCTTGTCGTAGAAAAAGTGGCTGACGGGAACACGTCGTACCTTTAAGATCTTCCGATTACGTGTCAAAGATTCTTCGGAGTTTATATGAAAAATTGGCGTCACACATTTTTCCAGATGTTTGTCGTGGCGCAGCTGTTCCGAAGGAACATCAGGCTGCATGATTATCATCGAGTTGTACCGTCCATGTCATTACCCACGATCATTAAGTTCGCGAGGTGCGCTATTTCACAAGTTTTAGTTTCGGTTAGATTGGAAGCGACGCAGCGAACGTGTACACGCATGCCCAATCGAGTATTATGCGACACATATGGTTTCTATAGAAATATAGTACTTGTGGCAAATCATATAATCGATAACGACTTCCGCATCGAAGGAACACACACACACAAATGCAACAGACTCTCGAGAATCGCTTCGTAGGATGAAGAAGTTTCGATCTTTTATTACGCTTTTGAAATAATTCAAATAAATTATATTCAACGGATGCTTTTGTATTTGCGGGTACGCGCAAAATCTATCCGCTAATGAATAATACATTTTTCGATAGAACAAAGAAAAAAAAATCCTTTTCCTTCATACATCCTCTTCTTTGTTTCATTTATTCCTCTATAGTTTGCGATGTTGGCTGTAAAAGAATACGAGATAATCACGCCATTTTTACAATTGAGTGTGTAATATGTATAATTACGTATTATATAACTTACTAGAATGTATATATGACTCGGTATCGATCGCTCTATCACTTCTGGAAGCCGCGACTTACTTAGTTTATATTCCTCATCTACGTGCGAGATATAAATATGAGATTAATATCAAAAATATCAACTTCGAAAAACGGATGAAAGCGAGGAGACTCTTACCAGCAGGTACTGTTAAAGACAAAGTAGGAAGTTGCACGAAACCAGCTACCAGCGGTCGTAAAATCCATTCAACTTTCCGTTGATTCTTTGGAAGGACATAAATATCAACCTGCAGCAAAGTAAATGATCGAATTGACTACTATCGCGTCACGCATTTTATACCTTCAAATGTTTACGCACTTGCTTCTGCCCAGCAAACATAAAGGCATCGCTGGCTTCCATGGTCATACGCAATGTAATCATATAATCGGAATGGTTTTTTAGAAAGTACGATACAAGCAGCGGTGTACGGACCCAGCCATGGGCTGGTAATTTCGCTTCTAAGCCGATCACTGCATCTTCGACCCATAAAGGAGCTAGAGTTACGCTGCTACTAGTTTCCAGTGCATCGTCATCGTTTGCACTAAAACAATGTGTAACGTCATCAAAATGAATGCCCCTTACTCCTATAGCTGCGCAAAATTCCTGCCTCACCGTTTCCATTTGATCGTGTACACTCCCGTACTGATAGGCTGCTCGCCGCCACCTTTTGGTATTAAACAATAGGAATCTGTACCAGTTTCGCCCTCGGAAAGCGTAATGCCAGCTAAAACAGAAACCGTCTGGTCTCCGTTTTCCTTTTCTATAGAATCACCCTGTGCACGTGTAAAGTTATATATATGTAATGCTATCAAGTAGAAATTATACGCAGAGATTGAAACTATTATTTACCAACTCCACGCAAGTACTGATGATGTTTATAGGCCACGGGGAAACGCAAGAAATATGAGGCATTATTATAAAAGGTTCGTTAATGAAACCTTTCGTCAATGGTTCAAAGAGTGTAGTGTAAAATAGTGTGGATACTTCGAATGGTTTTGTAACTGATAATGAATATGTTAATTCTTTAGTTCCTTTTACTTGTTCAGGCTTCGAGTATTCAACCTGAATTGATAAATTTGTGCGGATTATTTTGTTTCTTCCAAATTTTGATTAAAATGTACCTATGGTGCTCTCACCTTTATGTGGATATTTCTATCGCCAATTTTATGGGCTCTCAAGTATACAGTGTGTTGAGTGCTGCAATCTTTCTCCAGATTGTCAAACGATATCGATATTATTGATTGCTTGTTAGTCATTGTTGAACTTAATTCCGCTAAAAGTAAAAGTCAAAATTTGGTGTATGATTTCGTAGTAACTATATTTTCATTATTATTATTGCACGTACTTGATTGTTCATTCGCTCCATCCGCTACGAGCGATACGTTTATCAATGCAGACGCCACATATTCATTCGCAGTAACAAAGATTTTAATGGGAAGCCATTCTCCTACAAGCGCTGGGTTGTTGGATTCCGCGCTTATATTTAGACTAGATTCTTCTTGTTTTATCTCTGCGTTGACTAACGGTTGTATGGTTTCGAACTCTTCTCTACTGTAGATATAAAATGCATCAGCTCTTTGAAGAAACATTACAGATTTATCTAATCGTTTTCAACGTACCGAAGTTGCTGTATCTCGGGGTATAATCGGCTTAAAAAATTTGTATCCCTTCCCACAGCGGAAAATCTTAGTATGATACAGCAGACATCATCGTTACCCATGTATAAGGAAATAGTGGTGATGCGTATCTCGCTGCCGTCGCTTTGTTGCGGCGCTTGAAATTGATAACGAAATTTCTTCATTTCTTTAGCGTGAAAAATAAGATCGCTGTGCTCAGGATCGGTGATAGGGAATTCTGAATTGTACCCTGGACTGCTGATCGTTATCGATATCTTTGAAAATTCTATCACATCATTGTACGAATTTCTGTAAGTGCAATGCTTAATCATTCTACGAATCATGCCGTTCCCTATGAATGTACAAAAACGAATTACTGAATATATTACCTGATAATCACTTCCACGTCCACCGTGGAATTAACAGCGTATTTCGATTGTGAAAATCGAGCTTTAACTTCTACAAACGAAGTCATATTATTATCATCAATTGTAAAGGCAATTGGTTCCGATTGACCAAGTTCCATTGCCCACTTTTCTAACGCGAGATGTTTCACGTCATCGGGTAAATCGGGCTCCGGGTTTGGTGGTTTCTTCTGGTATTTCATATAAAGATTTCGGTTAATTAATTGCCAATAATGATATAACGATTTTAATCGTGCGAAGCTTATTTACGTGAAGGATATTAATGATGTTATCGTAAACGGCGGTTTTGTAATCGTCTGGAAATATGGTGGAGGGTCCCAAAGCTTCGAATGCTAACGTGATGTAGTCTTGAATGCTCGTAGAGAGATACGCTGCTCGCAAGGCATTTTTTAAGATATTTGTGATTAAGACGGGCCACCGTTCACCGTGATATTCCCACAACATGTGCATCAATAATCTGGCCAATCAAATTTTATGATTTTGATGTTAAGTTATGAAAATAGTCTAGAGGAAATAATGTTGGAATGAACGGTACAAAATCTTTGCGGCGGTTCTCGAAAATGGTTGTTATCGTAACGTGTAAATGAACTTTGACTTACGTCAGAACTTTTCCATAGTCCTTGGCATTGTAATACTCTTCAGCCATTTGTACCACTGTAACAACATATCTCTGTTATATATATATATATATAATATACAAAGAAACAGTTTACAATTAAATGTACTGTACCTAATACTCTCCTCATCCTTGGGCACCTATATATTTTAAATTGTGAAATCGCATTTCCCAACAGGCTAATAATTATTTCCTGAAAGTAAATCAACTGTTATGTGCGTATGATGGTAGCTTGGAAACTAAAGTAAAGAAAATGTAGCAAGGGGATGCCTTACGGAATGATTCACGGTATATTTTTCCTTGTATTGTAAAGCTTGTATAGCGGTTGCCTCTTTCTTTGGATCCGCGGGTTCCGCGCTTAATTTCCCAGGCCGCCATGGTCGTTGTCCATAAAAGTCAAGCTTGTCCTCTCCAGCCAGTGGATCTGGTTCTGGATAACTGCTAATGTCCTAAAATAACAAACATAAATTGTGTAAAAGATTCTGGTTCTTGTATACGTTGATTTTAATACCTGGCACAGCTCTTTGCAAGCCATTTGCCTTAAGCTTGCGTGATGAGCTGCTGATTGAAAGTAATACCCGGGATGCTGAGTTTGAACGGCTGGAAGCCCCTGTCGAATAGTATCATTGAATAGCTCCGCGAATATAGAATACTGACTGCAGATCCATGCATGATGCTCGAACATAAGTTCCTTTGGGCCAGTGTGCGATCTGAACCTGCATTAACAATTTAAAATCTTATTATAAAAGCATGAATCGCGCGTTACGTATTTCGGTTTAGTCGTTATTTATATTCCAGACCTGTCGATGTGCACTCTCACTTGTGATATGGATTCTTTTGGAACATTTAACTGAAATATTATCTTACATAATTTATAATTTATAAAGGAGGCAACGGTTTTAATTTCCATTGCATTTGTGTCTGTCATTTTTATCTCCAATAAATTATTATATGCTTGTTCATAGTGCCTGCAAGGCAATGCCGTATTATTTAATTATACTTGAAATCTTTCTCGATCATAATACACTTACTTTCTAGATACATTTTGATCTTGTCTCAGTTCATTTAAGAATGCCATTTTGAACTGATGACGTACGAATAAATGTTGATTGAAGGGTTTATCGTATTGGTCTTTATGTCCTTTAACAATACGATACTCGTGATGATAGAAACTCTGTGCTAGATCGTACAATGCGTTTTCCAATCTGTGAATGTGTACATAGTAAGATACAAGTAAACAGAATGTACCAATCATCTGACAAAGCTTCGCAATTAGTTCTTTAATTACCTAGACGTATACCCCAGTAAATGATCTCCGTGTGGTAAAATGTACAATAACTTTGGAGGTAGTTCGCACGCTCCACAAACAGCTGTAGCACGTTCAGCCGCTAGAGCATCTTCGGAACCCGGAGGAGGCTGTGTACAATGCTGTATAAGTACTACAGCTATTTTTGTGCTTCTCCCTTCCAAAGCGTTTCTAAGACAATAAGCAATTAGAAATAATATTCTATACATAAGACGAACAGCTCCTAATGTAATCATTACCGAAGAATTTGCACTCTGGAAGCGCATTCCATTTTCTTCTCATTCCACTGTGGATCGTTCCAATCCAAGTCATAAAATACAACAACAACTGCTGGAATTTCGTTCAGATATTTATTCATCCAATTCCGTTTTAGTATCCCCTTCGGCACGTACCATTTATATGTGTTACACTGGAATAAACGATAATGTTCAAGATTAATTTAATATTCTAACAATTCGTAAATGTCGTGCTTACCTTGGGTTTCACTGTAGGAAACTTATGCGTCGGGCTAAGCAATTTAAACTGAATGGCGGAACTGTCTAATCTGCGATTGTTACTGAATGCGTCCCAAATCGAACGATGCACAGGAGTGGTGATATCCAAACCAGTTAACCCGATAAGAGCTAATGGCGTAGTTGTTATTTCTGGTGGTAACTCAAACATACTTACAGGTGAACTGTAAAGGAAAACAGAGTCATAGCAATTTTTTTCATAATTGATACAAAGAATACTAAATGTGAAGCACGTAGATGTGCGAATAATTTTTATGCAAACGATTCCTTATACAAGCTTAAAAGTACCTAATTATTTTGTCAATCAACTACATCGAAGAGCATACAAAGAATGTTCGTACGACTCAACGTACTGCGAGCATATTCGTGGATTTGACAGTTAGGTTAACGTGCTACTGGTTAATGAGTGTGTATGTATATCAGTGACTAGTAGTGTCACCTACTCTACTATCATGATATAATGACATTTATAAACGTAACACTGAAATACATGCATACTAACAATAAGTAGACCAGAATAGATGCAAGTACAATAAATTCTCGTTGTAAGAACACCGCTTGGAACCAAGCAGAGACTTACATCATAATTATCGCGAGCAATGCGAGTGATTGCCTTTTTCCAACTTCCAACTGATGTCAGCTGATGTCAGCTTTCACGCTCTGCTGGTTCCGAGAAGGATTCCCCAATTGGCGGGGATAGAAATGATCATACAGAATAAAATCCGACGATTTAACTGTTTAAATAATTTTACTTGCTACTAATTTAAACTAGATACAAAATTCACGAATAATCAAAAGAATTCCAACGAATATTTCATTCACATTTTAATCATACAATTCTTAAACAATATCCGAAGCGTTCAATAACTCCGATTCTTTATCTTCCTCCATGGCATTCAATTTACTGCTGGAACCGGGGGAATTTAATTTGGTCGGTTCAGGTGTTAATCGAACCGTCGTCCCGTGTCGACTATAATCTTCGATTTCCCCTACTGGTCGTTCATCATCTTCTTCCACGTTCTTCCTGCATTTGTTCTACATTCAAAGATTCGAAAATTCCTGTTTAATACTGTTCACTTGCTTCTACCCCATGGTCCTCTTCGAACATTCGCTTTCCTTTACCTGAAGAATCTTGAGAAACTCCTCTCGGAATTGCTTGCTACACGAGAAATATATGACAACGTGAACCGCAAAATTTACAAGTTCCGCAACAGCGGCGAACGCTCTAAATAAACGGTAGCCAACGTCCGTGGTCTCGTAATCGTGGTACACGAACGGTACAAGTATCGATGGTATCATTGTCACCATGAAGCAGGCTGCCATGACCGACATCAGTGTAACCAAGTGTTGTTCTTCTCTGAAAAATGATTTACACGCGATAAGGGGATCGATCACTCCTGTACATGCAATAGCTATTAACTTCAGCAAGGTAATCCCTCCCTCGGCCCACGAATCGAGTCAAGTTCTACCAGCTATTCGTGGTGTTTGCATTCTTAGAAGATGCCTAGATGGGTTTCCCAAGAAGCAGTCGGTGAACATTATCAGATAGGAGAAAGTTTATCGAGATCATTTCAAGGTCTACTCATGGGCACAACCAAATTCGACTCTTTTTTTTATACTCTCGCGTTGGAGAGACGCAGAGAAGACGAGCGCGGTCTACCTGTATCCTCGATTACGAGTCAACGGAGACGGTTCGGAGACGTTTGCTGTACGATACTTCTCCGAGACCGACTGGAACTCTTTCTTCTTCGCGTTCAGGTGCAGAAATCTCTTAATAACGATGCTGTTCAGTAGAAGAAGAATCATCGTGGGGCAAAGGCGCATCGAGATCTCCATGGTCCAAACGTACGCACTCCATAATCCGGTCCTCGTGATTGAAAGATTCTCCCGTAAAGCGAAATGGGTACCGTCATCCTCTGGTCGCTCGTCCACCGTTCTCGTCACAGCCAGCGGAGCGCTCACCTGAAAATCGATTCGCTCTTTTAGCATCCGAACGGCAGTAATGCACACGCTGCTCTCGAATACCGCGAATCCGAGAATAAACGAGTAGAGGATGAACGAGCGGCAATTCCTGCGAGCATTTCTGCTGCGTATACGGGCCGGGAAGAATATGTAGATGTATCGGTCGACAGTCAAGCAGGCCATGATCAAGATGCTGGCGATGGCGAAGGTGTTCACGGCGACCAGCTCCAAGTGAGCATGGTAGAATATCGATGGATAGTTGTTCCTTATCCCACGTCCAAGTCTAATCGCTGGAAATATCACGTACCACGATTGTATCAACAGTCTCTAAAAAAAAGAAACTACCCGTCGTCCTACGTACATATCGGTATCCACGACAAGAGAACCCCTACGTGCGCGAATGCGACTCCCCTCAGATACAAATACGAGATCCCCCGAAAGATTGGCGAGGACAGAACCGCGAGTATTAAAATATTGCCAAAGATTCCGCTGGCCACTATCGTCGGAATCGTTATTCTATAAATAATGCGCAACAAAGACCTGGCCTCGTGCAGAACGTGGCTTCCGCCCGTCTCGTCCATTCCGTTCCACGTGAGGTTTTCGCTCTCGCAGCAGAGAAGTGTCCTGAGAAATTTAAATATATGAAAAACCATGAGAAACAAGATTGCAAAGTCGAAGAGCCATTTGCATGCAAGAACTCCTGGCATCCCGGTACCGAGTCGACTCGCCTCCGGAACCTACCCTTCAAGAACTCCCGTCAACATAACGAATACCGATCCACAGCGATTGATTTTAAATGTCACGTCGAACGTCTACCATAATCGATGTATTTTATCGTCGCGGATACTGTTATTTGCGAGTGTCCCGCCGTGTTTATCGGTACGAAAACGTCGCGGCGGATGCACGACAACTTCTGCGAGATTCATCCCCGATGAACTCACCATCGGTTTTACCCCGGTGAAGTCGCGCATGCTCCGGCCCCCCGACGGGCTCGCTTATTGTTGTGCCCCCAAGTATATTTACTTGCGAATTATACCTAATTATATTCCAGCGCCGTTCGTCGGGCTAACTCGTTTAAAAATGCGATGGGAGCGTATTTCACGCGATAAATTAATGGTCTCTCGTGTCCACCAGGGTCGCAGCCCCGAGCCGGGGGCCGGGATCGATAATATTCGACCATCGACGATCAGCTATCAACGATCAAACGAAAGATCGTCGGCATGCAATAGACACGCGACGATCTCTATGACGGCAAGCTTTAAATTGACTTTAAACGTTCACTTTCTCCGTGCTATTTTCTGAAAAGGACGTGTGGCTAATTGATGGGCCGCAGATTGCCAAATATCAAGCTTTAAGTGGGGTCGACTGGTATATAAATTCAATGTGAGACCTCTCGGCTCTGGTTGCCTCTTAATTTTAAAACAATATCCAGTCGCCGGGCGATTCTAATGAGACGCGGACGAGCCAAGCAGAATTATGAGGCTGAACGCGATACGACCACTTTTCTGGTAATAAGCACTTCCACCTATCTCACTGGTCGATATCCAGCGTTACCTCCGCGTCGATTAACTCTTTATCTTTGTTTAGGGCAGTGCAATTATTCAATCTCTGCGCCGTGGCACCGTTCATCATCAACTTGGACATAAACTGCCCATGTAGGACACCCGATCAGTGCCCGTATGAGTCCCGAGACCTTTTCAGGAACAGCCAGGCAGTCAAACTGCCTTGCGAAAACGAACAGCTCGTTAGATGTTGCTCGTCCGTACAAAGACCGATAGAATCCGCGATCAGGCGTGGATCACGGGCAAGTATCATGCAGGAGAACGAAATCGTGACAGAAAATGGGATGGATACGGAATATTCAACCGAGAGATCGCCGCTGTTGGAAGAAACAACAGCCCCCGAAGTGGCGCAGACTGAAGGTACTAGTGAAGAATATTCAGAAACCACATTGCAGTCAACAATCCCTTCGGTGGAAGAATCATCGACCGATGCACTTGTGACATCATTGAACCTCCAGTTATCTGAAAATAACGATAAGATAGAAGTGAACGCTACGGGGGATGGCGATGTCGATCGTGCAACGAAAAGTGACGCGGAAATGTTGCAGATTGTGAAAAATCAGACTTCCGTGGGTGTGGATCAGAAGACGACACTGGGACAGGGGGAAATGCTTTCCGCAATGCAACGGATGCGTGCCAGAGTACTTTTTCATGACCAGCCGACTAGACAATTCGAGCAACCTGGAAGAAAAGAGAGCGATGAATTCGTAAGACCGGAAGTCCAGCCGTTTGTTCAAGACGAGGAAGAGTTGTACGTTCAGGGTCTGATCTATCAAGCGACGCACTTTGAAAGTTTCAGGACAATTCCGAAGGAAACAGTTACATTTCCAATTCGAAATTCAAAGCAGCGAGATGAAAAAGTTCTTGTGAACAAGGAGGACTCCGTGGCCTCCGGAAGCACGATCCTAAACTTCAAGCTTCCATCGATACCCAAAAGCGTACCTGAAAAAATAGGCGATCCCTTGGAGCGGAAAACATCGTTAGGGGTAGCTGTCACGCTCGATGAAGCATCCACTCGAGCGACCGACGAAAATACGAGCCCGACGAGGAGGCTCGACGACGACACCTTGGTTAGACATTTATCGGACCCGGAAGATGAAGAGAATATTAAACGCGTCGCTCGGAGCCATGCCCTGGAAATCGATCCCGACGATTTCACCGATTTCTCGAAAAGTATGAGTCGGTCGTCATCCCCCTTCGCAGATGATGAAATGACGGGGATCGGTGCGATAAGACGGTTCAAGAGACCGCCCAGAATTCTGCCGACGAGAAATCTGCAAGGCCAGCGGCTCGATTCCAATAAATACGCGAGTCCGAAAGAGCGGGCCAGAAGTCTGTTTCAGATAACAAACGAAACGAGGAAGAAACAGGTGTCCTTCATCGTCAACAGGAACGCATCTAATCCCAAGAAACTGAATTCGTCGAACAGCGATTTCCCAAGCATGGAGAAAGTAGAAAATGACGACAGAATAATACAAGTAAAAACGACACGTCTTCGTTGATCGAGGAAAAAGTCGCTGGGTCGTTCGATAAATACATTCATGTTAATTTAAATGCAGAAAATAATGATATATGCATATTTGATAATCGGTAAACAGGAAGAACGGACTATTCTGGGACTATTCGAATAATTTAATATTCCGATATTTTACAAGTATTCGAATGCTACTAATATACTTGGAACAATTTAAGTATTGCGAATACATCAGTATTGTGAAGTGGGTTAAAATTGGCTTATGTAATAAGATTTGTCCCTGACAAATGAACCTAAAAAACTTAATTTATAATTCACGTTATAATTCAATACTTAAATATTCGAATAGTATTCGAATACTTGGATACTCGAATTATATTCGCCAAATAATTGAGCAACTGAGGTATTCGAATATTCGAATACCGAAAAATTCGACAAATAGTCCCAGCCCTGCTCTAAACACACGGTCTTATATAAAAACAGGCAACATTAGCTGTATCGGCATGATACAAAAATTCACATTAATTCTTCCTGACCCTCGCCTTTACACATAGTCGCATATCATTAACCTTCGTCGAGCAAACAACGAAAACCGAGCAAGAGAGATGTTTATATTTTATTAATAGTCACGATAAAAGGTTACTAAATTTATTCGATCCTTACCGGTGAGATGAGCAACAACATTGGTATTTTTAGAACCGTAATAAAATGATGGACAACAAGAATGTATGCTATAATATTATAACAAAATGCTAATTGTAAAAATATAAACGACCAATTCTATCACTTTCCTCTGTACCATTGGATTCTGTATTTTAAATCACCTTATCTACCTGACAAAGCTTGGAAGCGGCAATCTTACTTCTTCGATAGTAGCCAATGGCAATGGCAAAATTAACCCGCAATATCAAACTCTTTTATTAGTCATTTAAATGATTCCATTTCAAGTAACTGGTGCATATACGGTAAACATTTAGATTACTAAATATTAAAAAAAAGATTAAATTGTGAAAATTATCTTATACGAGTGAAGTCAGCTATAACCGACTTTCGTTTACAACACTGGATTAAGTTGGCACTCCTTGAACGCGAAGGAAATTTTGAAAGTAACGGATCGAACGGGACGGTCGAGTGAAGGCGGAATTAAATAATTTTCTATTGTAATACTAATAAAATGACAGAATTTAAGACGCCTACGACAAAGAGATACAAAAGTAGAGTGCAAGATAATCCAGAATTGCACACGCCTATTAAAATACCGGCCTCGCCGTTTCTAGAACAGATAGGTTATGGATGTGGTAAGGGAATATGAATATTTCAATCCATTAATACTCCGTGTTAATCTCGTTTTAATAATTCAATGTACTGGCAGGTGTTAGCGTGTTCAGTTTGGAACGATCCCCGAAGGTTGGCTTCTCTCGATCGCCATGGGCGATCAAAAAAAGAAACCACAGGATTGTGGCGGATAAAAAGTACAACGAACGTATTCGTTTCGAAGCGGAGGTGCTTCGTAAGCTGAATCATCCGAATATTGTCGGTTTCCGTGGCTTCACCGAGGTTTCGGACGGCGAACCGTGTCTGGCGATGGAGAAATTGGACGCTTCTTTAGGTAAAAGCGGATATTTTATGCGAGTCTTTACGCCACCCAAGGTACACAAATTTTTTATGCAAATTTGATTTCAGGCGATAAGATACAAGATAAACTAGAATCTGCTGACGACCCATTTCCTGCTAAAGACATTTTAAAGATAACGTACGAAATTGTAAAGGGTTTGGAGTATTTACATCACACTGCCCACATCTTGCACGGTGATGTGAAAAGTTACAATGTATTGGTGTCCGATAACTACAATACAGTTAAGCTTTGCGACTTTGGAGTGTCCTTGCCACTTACAGAATCATTAGAAATGGACACATCCCAGGGGGATTTCACGTACGTGGGAACAGAATGTTGGAGCGCACCTGAAATAATACACGGTTGGTCCTCTTTTTAAATTTCTATACATGCCTGATTACAATACGAATTTCACTAACAAATGTTTTGAAAATCACTCTCTCTCCAGAGATTGACACAGTTACAAATAAGGCAGACGTTTGGGCGTGTGGCCTTGTCATTTGGGAAATGATAGCTCTGTCAACGCCTCATTTAGACGTTTCTATGGACATGGATGATACTTTTAACGACTCGATGACAGAAACACAAATGCCAAATGATACAAGGACTAAGGAGCAGGGTACCAGCTTGGACGATAGCGTTATTTTCCTCAAGGAAGTGGCGAACCCTGTGTATGGTAAGTACCGGAATAATATGTATCTCGAGACAGCTTTCAAAGTTAAGAAATTGAATAAACTACTTAATAATCACAGGTACTCGACCTCCGTTACCTGCCATTAATCTGGGAAAAGAATATGACAGAGTACTTGAAGTATTTCTTGCATGCACTACCGTAGATTATAAACATAGGCCTAGCGCGAAAGGTCTTGTTAATTATTTTAAAAAATATGTATATAACCAGTAAGCGATCTTGAGTGCTGAATTATTTTTATAAAGGAACGTTTTATAATTTTATAATTTTGTATATGATGACTAATAACACGTTAATAATAGATGATAATTATTTTTTAAAGATATTACATATCACTATCCGTATAATAAATGTTTCACTTTCGTATCGATTTGTCTCCTCCTTATAAGAAGATAAATATCAACAAGAGAAGGATGATTATTGCACTGATTATGATGGCAATTTTAATTTTTCTCTGGAAGAAAAGTTTTGTATTTAATATAGTAGTCATCTTTCCGAAAGTATATTAAGCTTTCCCAACACCAATACCTTTCTGTGTCTGTGACTTTTCCGCTCTGCTTTCTTAAGATCGGTGCGACCGTAATCAACATTCGTCGCGGTTCTTCCCGCGAAATACTCCACGCTGTTTACCTGCTCCCCCTATGAAAAAAGGAACGAAACTTTAAACCAGTATGGTCGAAAATTTGTTTATCACAGATGAACGTTTCTATACGCTTACTTGCTTTTCTATAAGAAACGCCATTTCAGTGAACATATCTCTGACTTCTGTAATCGATTTCTCCAGTTTCATTATATCGTTGTGCCGACTCTGTATGTCCGATAATTGTTGCCTTGCGATTCTACTGTCTTCTAAAATCTATCCGCGGAGCATTACATTTATTTGCACTTAATTAAGCAACGATACGGCAGAATTGGATACTTACATTATCAACAAACAGATTATTCTGCTGAGAATCAAGCAGCTTGTCCAATTCTTCGCTCGTGATGTGTTTCCTGACTAAAACAGCGAAGAAGGGATGGATGCATTGGAATGAATCTAACTCGAGATTCGTCGTAAATACGTACTTAATATTTTTTGCTGCTGCAAAAGTAGACGGCACTTATCCTGGTATCTCAACATAGACGCGTTGTATTCTTGCATAATTTCGGAAAACAGCTTTAACATCGTTGTATATTGCAGCACTTTAATTCGTATATGCGCGGGCCCGTCTCTCGCGCTGGCTAGAGTTAAATCGTCAACGGGGGCAATTTCCTTTCCCATCTCTGTAAAAGTACACGAAAGTTGAATAATTCAGACGAAGAAAATTAAATTTATTATAGAAAACTATATCATCCAGTGTTTTTATACTCGTTCGATACGCTCATCATTTTAATTTTTTATTTCCACGTGGTACCAAAACTTTGCCCGCGCAAACTGTGGCACGTTTTCGTCGCGGCGTGTTTCGTTCGACATACAATGCATTTATGCACCATCTTCGATTAATTAATCGGGATATTGATTGTTTGTTCATAGAGCATGAATTATTCATAATTGTTCGGTCTATTTTTAGGTAAAAGTACAGTGTGTGGAAGCCTACACATGTTTACAAAGTTCTGCGCCCTACTTTCCAACGAATCTAATTGGTTGGTTAGTTTCCCGCTTCCGAATGGATGCCAGAGTCCTTAACAGAACTTTTCGTATTTCGAACGAGATGTTCCGCGATAAACAGTCGGCAAAGTTCTCTGTCGGTGTACACCATAATGGATTTATAAAATCGTTATCGATACGCACTCAGAAAATGATAACCTGAGGCCACAACTTTTCTTTATCAAATGTAAAGTTAAGGTTATGTTTACATTCGTTACGATATTTGAAGAAATGTGATAATAATTGTAGCTTCGTTTAGAAATGATTTAACCGAGCACAGTTCTTACCATGGAGTCTCTAAAGATATTCGACAATTTTAAATTCAGTGACTTAAACGAAGACTGGATACAATCCGTTTGGGATGCACAGTTTATGTTTTACAATGAACCACCTGATGAGTACCTCATGCTTCTGGAAAGCAGAGACATCAGACTACTTTTGCACGAGTCTTGTATCGCTGTGAAAGCTTGGCTAGCAGAAGGCAGGAACCACAATGACCCCGAGCATTATTGCCCCGAGATATCATGGAACACATTGATCACAATGGATGTAAAGGTGCGTGCTTTATTGGCCGTATTGGGTTACATAATGAAATGCGGTCAGTGTAAAGATGCCGACGAGGACTCGAGGCAGTCATGCTTGCATGCGACTAATTTATATTTCGTACTGTTGGCTGTACCTGGAAGCAGCGTATTCAATGTGTTTCATCCCAACTTATATCAAAGGGCCATAGAAACGCTGAAGATAAATTCTGAACGCTTGCAGCCTCCCATGAAAAAGTGTAGCAAAACAATGAGTTTAAATGATTTTAAGATTAGCGACCAATCAATAAATGATAATGTCCTGTTGCCCAGTGAGAAGGAATCTTTAGTAAGGAATTTGAACGTCGTTCTTTGCAACCTCGTTATGATGCTAAAGTCATTTTGGTTTAAAGATCATATGCAATCATTGGATATCACTATTCACGGGTTGCTAGAGATGACAAAAATAGGAAACGATTACACAGATTCTCAGTCTTCCAACAGGCACAGAGATACTCCAGAAGTATCCCTGCTACGAAATGCTTATATAGCTTTGCAAGAGTTGTGCGATAGTAAACATGGACCTATTAAAGTAACTGTAATGGTCATAGCGAAATATGCATTACCTCATTTGTTGTGCAGTCACGTGGAAATTCAGGCAAAGTTTATTGCTAATATACAAGAAACTACTATAAATTTTTTAAAAGAATTATTACATGTACACGAGAAAGAAGCTACAACCGCAATTATAACGCTGATACAACAGTTGATGGTAAAATGTCCGGATCAACTAGAAGCTCGTCAGAAGCAAGCTATAGTGTTGATGAAACTTTTTGGGATATGTAAACAAAGCATAATCCTAGAAGCCTTTAGGAATCTAATACTATTGTCGCATCACATCAAGATCTCCTTCAGAGTATTTGCTCAAGAAATAATTGGAAAGTTATTAAACGAGTCATTCTTGTTAGATTATAACATAACGAGTGCTTTAAAAGTTAAAGCGAATCGAGTATTTTTCGCCGTTGTTTTAAGTAGATGCATGGATCGTTCGAGCACGGTAAGAAGGAAAGCCATGGCGATCATTGCTAAGTTCACGGAATCTAGCAATGAATCGAACAAAGCAATATTTCAAACAATGTTCGAGGAGTCCGATCCAAATAAAAAGTTTCTTACATTTGACAATTTAAAGAAAGCTCTGTCCGAAGACGTTGACCTATTATCGGGTTCGAATGTTCTATTAACTATGCTGACGGAACGAATAGAGGATGAAAAGGCAATGATACGTCGTAGTACGCTGCTGATTTTAAAGAATTTAATTCTAATGTTCCCGTCCCTGATAAACGAGATAGTACCTCTGATCAGCCGCCGGTGTAGAGACCCGATGCTAACAGTACGTCAGTTTGCGGTGCAAGTTCTATCGCAACTTTTAGAACAATTTCCAGATGACTCGCAACTTTTGGACGAATGGGTACAAACCGTTCTACCACAGATATTTGATATCGAAGTAAAAGTTCAAGAAAAGGTGCTAGAAAATTTACAAGGATTATTACTGAAAAGAATAGTGGATGTTTCTACGTGTACTGATAACATGGCGAACAATTTACCATGGAAAATTCTGCACTCGTTAACCAACATGAAAATGCGAAAGCATTTATCGAAGGCTTGCAACTTGTGGGTGAAAAATGGTATTATCACTGCCTCGGCAGTGAAAAGCATACAGTTCCATATTGGAACTAACAACAACACAGAAGCATGGATTCTGCTGGCGGCACTGGCTGAAAATACCAAGCTGCCAGATATGAATAAATACATCTCGAATTACAAGGAGATTTTTGAAGAGAATGATTTTCACGCGAGTCTAGTTCTGCAAGTCTTAAGGTATTCCTGGAACTCATTGGATCAGAAAGTCTTGGAATGCCTCTGTAAATATCTCTGCGAATGTCTCCAGCAGTTCAAAATTAACTTCTGCTTAATTAGTATTTGCGTGGATATCATACACAATATACTACAGTATTTGAATCCTGATAAGAATGTTAATTCGTTGGAGCCAAGTATGCTGAGTCTTATAAAGACCTCGGAGATGGAGGTGACAAAAATTTTCAAAAAGGGAAACCACGCTGTGGAAGCGGCTCCGAATTATCTAAAGGCTTTATTTACTTTGGGACATGTTTCGCTTTTAAGTACGTACAAAATTTCACCGGTAACACTGCGAATTCTACAAGGAATATTGCTGGAATGGGATGCACTGCCAGAAGCGATTAAGAACATAGAAGAGCTGCAACCGTCGGCGGTTGTTATTCTCGGTCAGCAGGCAATGAGAGATCGTAAAGTTGCCAAAGAAGTTGTCCCGATATTTGGTAGACTACTGAGGCAGGAAACTGATCTAAATTCGGTTATTCAAGTTGCTGTAAAAATAAATACTGCTAAGGCTTTAGCCGATATTTGTGTTAGATTCACTGCCCTAGTTGAACCTTACTTGTCCGACATGTGCGTCAGTATGACGGACTCGAGCCCGCAAGTACGAGAAACTATCATGATAATATTCATTCAACTCCTACTTGAAGATTTCATAAAAATAAAGGGCCCCTTCTTTTTTCACTTATTAACGATGTTGTCTGATTCGGACAACATGATACGCGAATTGACTGTCTTCCTTATAGAGGAGAGGCTCCTGACGAAAAACAAAAATTTGATATCGCAGCAATTCTTGCAGAGCATATATCATTATAATAACTACCAATCTCAGCACAAAGTGTACGAGCAAAAGATGCGTGAGAAAGAAAGGAACGCACTGACGCTTCCAGGAAAGCGGCATGAAAACAAACGAAGAACGATTTACGACTTCATGCTGGATCACTTAGATCCCCCGGGGAAGTTAAAGTTGCTCGCAAAAACTACTAGTCAAATTCTTGGTGGTACTTGCGTCGATACAATTGACGTTACGAAAGAGGAAGGAGCGTGTGTTTTAAAGGACGCGTTGTACGTAATCGGAAGTGATCGATTGCGATTATCGTCTTTCGATAAACACGGCGACGATGATCAACAAGAGAACGAGGAGCCTACGGTTGAAATACCAGCTGCTAATGGTATAAACATTATTGTCGAGGGAATGAAGAAGCACGGCTTGGAAGTACTTTTACCCGTATTGATAAAACTTTGGAAAAAGTTGTCTGTTTTAAAGTCTCCATTGGAAAATAATGTAAAGACTCTTCTACTCAAAAGATACTTGGAATACAACAAGGATCAATTATCAAACATATTGGACGAGTACCCTGAATTGGAGAAAGAGATGGAACAGTTCAGGAAGTATGTAGAAAATTGCCTGTTAATATATGTATATCATTGATTATTTTTTACTAATGACAATGTATTTCAGACAAGTAGGAGACGTCGCATGCAATGACGAGGATTTTAGCAACGAAGCATGTTCACCATCCGAAACGAATAATCTTGTCACGCCTGTCAGTGACTCAGACTTTGCAACACCTAGTGTGTACCCCAAAGTTATGTTAGAACGTATTCCAACTCCCCAGCCGTTTTTGAACCGGAAGAGTACACCGACAACTTCGAATAGTTTACTTTCACCGGCTAGTTCTCTAAGTAGTTGTAATCTTATAACCTCGACGCCAATTTTACCAGCACATTCATTCCCACAACCTGGTCCGAGCACGAGCACACCCAGATCGTCTAGAAGCTTTAATTTCCACTCCAACAATGCTTTAAACCATGTTTCGAAAAGCAAAAGGCTCTCCACATATTTCCCGAATACGAGGAAGTTGAACATCCTCGAATGTAAAGACAGAGAGAGAGATGTTTCCCAAATTGAAGATGATAGTGAGTCTGATTAGGGTAGGTACGAAAATTACGTTTATTCCTTTATTTTTATTTACGGTGAAATACGCGGGAATCGAAAAAAAGGTTTACCTACCTCTTAATTTACGTTGGATACGAAACGATGTTTGGGAAATAGTGTACATACGAGTTTCCAGCTCTTTCTGTATATCTGCAATCCCTGAGTCATTAATAAATTCTCAGACGGGCACGACATTTGGTATTTCGTTCTTACCTTTATTCGTGTGCGACAAAACATTGTTATGCAAATCCTTTACAATAGCGGTGTTCTCGACGATTAGCTGAATTAGGGCACGAACTTCTTCGACCTATATTAATGTTATTTGTAGTATCTACTGCCGATACGAGTCTGTGATATTTGAACAGTGACTTAATTATATTCGCACGTGTATGAATACATACTTTGTCCAGTACTTCCTTTAATCTTTTATTGGGGAATATATGGACGTGTACGTCTTGCAAAAGTCCTTTACCAAATGTAGTGTTGCCTTGACACTAAAGAGAGAACAGAATGATATATATAGACGTTGCGTGTCTATTATTCAGCAGGAAACCAAGCATAGAAAACAGTATTTAAAAGCATAAAGAGTACATTAGCTTTTCGAAACAAAACCAGATTGTTATTTCAGCATTTGCTGTGCCAGGCTCGGTTGATCATACCATTAATTTAAACCACATTCTCGCGTATAATGTTATGTAATTTGACGTTACAGTATAAGCGACTGTTGCCATTTGCTAAATAGTGAAATACTAACGGAGCGTAATTCCAGCATTCGATCGCGGACCATGGTGAGTATCGCTTGAGAATCAGCCGGCGACTGATAATTCCGTGAATCCAGCACAGAAAGTATGTGTTCCGTTATCTATGTTATCAGTGCAGGGCAGATAATTGATAAATTCCATCGTGACGTTCACATTATAGCTTGTAATCCGTTACCTTTGAATTTTCGAAAGACTCCTGCGGCTTATCTCCCGTACTGGACTATTTCACACACTTCTCGGCTAAACCACATTGCATCGCCGAGAAGGTGCTTTGCATCTGAAATGAAATAGGAAATAGGCACTTAGCAGCTGGGGTACAAGGACGACCGACATAAATTATACACCATGGCTTGTCCTTTCAAGCATTCTTTTTGTTACGACGATACTTTTTTCTGTACTTTTAAAAGCGTGACGATTTCTCCTTTTTTTTTAGTCATCGCGATGTTTTTGCTTGTAAATATATTGACACGCATAAAGTTCATTTGTACGATTTAATTTAAAGCGATTATACCACTCGTGGATATGTTCGAGTTGGAGGAAAGAAATGTAAAGTAGCATTTATACGGAGAGGGATATACTTCTAATTAACACCTACCGTTTAATTAGAGCTGGCTATAAAACTGTACAGTTGAAACTTGGATAAAGTTCAAGCAACATCTGCTCCATTCTGTGATAGACACAAAGCAAAAGTGTTTGATACTAATGTACAAAATACATATATAAACGTGTGTTACCACCTAATTCGTGTTGCACGGAACTTTGTAATTAGGAGACGCGTCTACAGAGAATGTAAATATTTTATAACTACTATGTTTAGCAATAGGATTTTAACCGTACCAATTTATTTTACCAACGCTATTCGTTTATAAATAAATATCAGCAGCTTTTGGAAAACAGCGAATGTGTTTATTACATCGCAAAGTAACACCGAAACAAACAATTATAAAATATTTCATTAGTGCTCCATCGGAATGAAACGTTTCAAATACCACCACACGGTATAGTTTAAGAACATAACATTTATTTTATAGCTTATCTGTGCGCACTGCGTTAACTTTGTTATAATATACAGTTCAACAGGAAGGAATAGATGTACTACAGAATTATTAATTTCGCATTCTCCAAGGCAAATCAATCAGTCTTATACAATTCTCGATCAAAAGTAAACGATTGCGCTACTTATAGGTACGTGTTACTTCCTTGAACGCCGAAGATCTTTATGTAACCGCGTGTTTGTCACTGACAAAGTACATCGAAAGAGACAGCGCGTTCTTAAAGATCCGACGCCGTGATGGATTATTTACAAGAAGAGAATACATTAAAATATATTTTACAATTTTTAAATACTACAGGATGTACACAATATGCATCGAGCGAACAGCTAATAGTTTTAAGAAAGAGGCGGAGTTCCCAACCACTCTCCTTTATGTATAACGCGACGAATACCCCCCTCCCCCCCCCCCCCCTCCCGGTTACCTTTCGATCTTGTAACACTACGAAATACAATAAGATTGCACTTACTTGACCGTCCTATCTGTAAAGTGTCTAAATATAGTACATTCGACTTGCGACATGTGTGTACACGCGTATATATTACATTCTCACTGATGTATATAGGTTCTCTGTTAGTTTCTATATATTAGTGTCTATTTTACTGGGCGGATAACGGAAGTAGGTTTTGTTAAGAGGTCCCTGTCCGCGCTCTAACTTTGTCCTTCAGATAATTGGCGACCTGTGTCTGCGAAAGCCTGATAGCTATCTGAAGGGGTGTAACGCCTTCTTGGTTCATAAGCAGAGGGTCCGCGCCTGCACCCACCAGCTGCCTTGCGACGGTCATCTGCCCTGTAAGCGCTGCTGCGTGGAGCGCGCTGTCGCCGTTCTGAAACGCGTAGATCCCCCCATCGTTAGAACTAGCGCGATGGTTGCTGCGCGAGAGATACTTCTATATACCTACTGGGAGAATACCGAGGGACGGACGGTACTTGAGCAGCTCGCCGACGACAGCGGTGTGCCCCTTGTGGGCCGCTTTGAACAGCGGCGTCCCGCCATCCTACAAAACGAGGCGCACCGATTATAGGTGAACGCGTTCCGTGTCACTCCCAAAGCCGATCGCGCCGATAACGGAATCAAGATTCCTGCCCCGTGCTCGATCATTCGCGCGACACTTACGTGTCTGGTGGCATCGACCTTCGCGTCGGCTTTCAGAAGCCTTCTCACGACGTGATCGTGCCCCATTTGCGCCGCTATCCATAAAGGTGTGGCGCCGTCGGTTCTCGCCGCGTCCACCTTCGCCCCGTGCTCCAGGAGCACCTCCAGGATCCGCATGTGCCCGTTTTGCGCGGCGATGAACAGTACCGTCGCACCATCCTACGGCCAGGCAAATCGCCACGTCCCGTCATCGTCCAGATTCTCAACGGTGTTTGCGAAACAAGAGGATCGAGGCTACTTTACCTTCATGTGAGCGTTGGGATCGGCGCCCCTCTCGATCAAGCCCTCCACGACGTCCAGGTGACCGCACTGGCACGCGATGAAAAGTGGGGTACCGCCGTCCTGCAATCGAACCAGAAACCGTCTACCGTCTCTACCATTCCTCACTTGACCACGCATTTTTTAACTGGCTAAGCTTACTATGCTGCAAGAGTCCACCACGGCACCGTGGTCCAGCAGCAGGCTCGCTATGTCCATGTAGCCACCTTGGGCGGCGAAGAAGAGGGCCGTGGTGCCGGTCTAAAAATGAGAGCCGATAAAGCGACCAACCTTTAAATGGGACGTCGGAGGGGAGCTCTAAAATTTTACTGCGTGGAAAGGACTGCGGCCTGAGCGGGTCGCGAAGCACTAAAGCAGACAGCTAATCCCGTTTGATTGCATCTGCAAGCGGAGGCGATGAAATATGAACGGGACGAGGGAAATGGGGAGATCGATATCTGCACTTTTGTCTCGGGGATGGTTGGGTGCACCGGTCACTTAGCCTTCGTGGAATTTGAAAGGCGCTGGGTGGCTATAGGAGCGGCGGTTTTTAAGGAAAGCTCGCTGGGTGGTGATCATCGGGGAATGGAAAGCCGAATCTAAGCGGATGACGCCAAACGCTCGGGATATTTCTGGGACTCGAAAGTGATAAAAGATTTCTACTTTAAATGTCAGACACGCAATAGGCCCGAATAATTAGCAGCGGCGAATCGGCATTTAAATGCCACATTCCCATCAGGTTCCGCGTGCACGCCGGTCCCGCCTCGGCGACCCCATGAATTTCACATTTCCCGGCCGCGTAAAATCCAGCACGGGGTTTATCCTGAACGCGTTACCGCAATCGTGTCACGGGACAGTTCCTATCGCGACGGTAAAATCTGTGGGTAATTGACAGTGAGAGCGACATCCTGTCGCCTTGTCGCGAACACGGTGTCTATTACGATGCGGTAAAAGTGTCCTTCGTCTGTCTTACAATTAAAACGACGGAATCACCGCTCGCCCGAGGCACGTCTTTAGAAAACTGATTCGCTCTCCGGGGAACTCTATTCTCGCGGGGATAGAATATTTTTAGAGGGCACTTAAACTTCAGTGTCCCACACTAGTAGTGCTCTATTTTCGGGTGGAATTTTCTCAGAGCTCGATAGAACTAGTCCAAACAGTGCAGCGCGAGACCGGCCATAAATTTCTCGACGAGTCCCACGAATCGATGAAGAAAAGTAGCTGGCAATTTAAAAGAGCCATTGATCGGCAAAGGAGAGAAAGTGGCGACGCGTGTCTCGAATATCCCCCGAAAGGAACGCACCTCGTCCAGCCCGATGCAAACTGGACCCGCTCGAATGCCAGCTACGTGCACTTTCACTGGCGCCGTTCTTGCCTCCGAGCATCGACGCTCGCCGGCGAAAAACGGAAATCCAGTTCGCGTTTCTTCCTTTAATCGGACGCGGTCGCGTTTAGCCGTAGGCAAAAAGATCGCCAATGCGCTGGACGCGCGTTCCACAGAGTCCCAGTGCTCCTCGAACCGTGTCAAGCCGGGGGACATGATACCTATCCATTACAAACCGCAGAAATTCAATAACGGCGATCAACCTGTCCATCTGGCCACGGCAAAAGCCAAGACGATGCGGTCAAGTGGATTTTTCTTTTCCGTACTGCGTGGACATTGAGCAGTCTCTGCTCCCAACAGGGTACCGGGACTTGAATCTGGCTTGAGGAAGCGCCGACACAATGCCACTTACGGATACCAGAAATGCAAATCTTCCGATACGGGCACAAGTGGGACGACGGTACAAGGTCGAGGTTATTTTCGAGCTGGGGCTTTCGTTAATTTGTCAGGAAAGGGGGTGGCGAACATGGTAATTAGCGGTAAATGGTGCATGGTACCTCCGACTCGAGTTACGCGATTGCTAGAAACCATGCAGCGAACTGTTGGATAGTTGGCATAACTCGAGTGGTGGGTACGCGTGTACTTGGCAATTTCAACCCCTTATAAAAGGGATCTTTACCAGGGAGCACGTTATGTAAATCTCAACTTTTATGGCAAAAATGTCCCCGTTTGAGAGGCATATTATATAGAAGGTCAACGCTGTCTGTTTGCTTTTATTTCATCTAATTTGAGTCAGACAATTTCGTGTTACAGATAAATGAAAAAGTATCACGGAATTACCCGAGTTTACCATACCAACAAGTTTACGGTTTCTTTCTTTGAAATATAACGTTCCCTTCCACCTCCCTATTCTGTGCGTTTCATCCACTAAAGATTAAAAGTGCACCCTTCTTCACGTTTCGCTGGATTTACAACTCTGCTGCATCTCTTTTGTGGATCATATCCCGTCCCACCCACAGCCACGCTGCACGGTTACAACAATTAACTTATTATGTTAAGCAAAGAGGATGCCCCGGATGGCGTTCATCGTCGATTTATAATGAACTCGTCGCTTCCTGCCGCGATCTGCTTTCCAACGCACGCTATTTTAACGCGCTTTCGCGTGCCGCTGGTTTATTTGAAATTCTTATGAATCCTGCCGACGGAAGTTTTCCAAACTCCTCCGACAGGAAGGACGCTAGGAGCCTGAGAACATTTCGCGACGGTGCCAAAGACTTTTAACTCTTCTCCATGCGAACGATTTGGGGGGAATCTGGCGGTACCGAGCGCCTCGTAAATGGATATCCAGGGAACACTGGTGGCGGCCGAAAAGTTCGCGTTACCGGGTCGAGTGTCTGCTTTCGAACGGGGACAAACTTAAGGGATCAGTGTGTCACGAACGCCCACGCGGGATTTTCAAGCCGACACCGGTAATTTCTGCGGTGGCTCGTTTAGAAGGGTCTCGCGACCGATCTCCCCGGCTCCACGTGTGTTTGCTTGCACACTCCGCGGTTGCATGTTACGGCAGGCGTCGTTAAAACGCGTCGGAATCACGCGAACCTTACGTGCTCCGCTTCAGCGACCTTGGAACACACGCTCACGGCGACGGACATTTACGAGGCAAAATGTTCTCCGGTCGCGGCACGTATCCAGGCCGCGATTTTTAGAAACCTGTAGAACCGAGCGTGACTAATTGACCGATGTGAATCAATTCGCAATTAGGGTCTCGGGTTCGAGCATTGCTCGGCGATCGTGCAGCTTCCTCGCACGAAAGTGCATCGTATGGCGTTTTCATCCTGATTGCCAGTAACATGTATGTAGTTTCGCTTCGGACAGTGTGAGTAAAGGATTGCCGTAGTTGGCTACAGAAGTTTTGGAATCACCTAGAGCAGGGAAGTGGATAGTTGTGGAAATGGGACGATCGTTGGCAGAGGGAAGTAAATGCGAGGGAGATGGATCGATCCAATCTGTGACCGCAATTTTTCGTTCTTTTTTTCCACCGTCGATCTGCTTCGATCTGGACAGAGGTTGTTCTATTTTCAGAGATCCCGCGTTCCACACGTTTTCGGACAATGTTCAGTACTTTTCCGAAAGCTTGCTTTTTAGATTCTTTAGAAAGAGATACCAGAAATACGAGGTCATTGGTACATGGATTCACAGATTTGTTCGTGAACGATTATTACATTGCCGATCCTTAATGCGTTATCTATTCGTAAACATCTGCTTCCGGTGGATGACTTTCTCCTGGTATCGTTCTGTAATCGAGCCTCGGATTAAGAATTCTTCGAGATCGTCGGAATTTAGGATAGCGTATATGAAAGAAGCCACTGAAAGTAATTCTGGCACTCGTGCCACGCCGATTGTGCAATGGGTTGCGTCGTTTAGCGATTTTAACGCGTGTTTGCGTAATTTGTTCTGTCGCTGATAGCCTCATCGCTCAGATTGAATCCCGCAAACTGGAAGCATACGTTCGCCGCCTCGTTTTTGCCACGACCGCTGGATATAAACACATTTGCATACCGGTGCTATCTGAATAAACTGTTGAAAGAACGGACAAGGCGGACCGTGTTTCAAAAGTCAAAGAATTTTGCGAGCAGGGAATAAAAAGGGTAAAAGACCGTTGTAAATTCCATGAATCATTTGTGTAAAGAGGTCGATGACTCGACTAACGAATTCACGCGACGGGACCCTTAATTGAAAGCTAAGCGGACGTCCCGAGTCTCCAAAAATCGCGAGTGGGCCCCGCGCGCCTTCGAATCTGCATACAATACCGTAATTCTCGGCGACACCGAGAAAACGCGAGCTCGGCGATAAATCTGCTCGCTGTAGACACTTAAAAAGGCCCACTCCACGGCTTCCTGGTGCTCCATGTTGACCGACAAGCTTTTTGCGACCCCCTGAATCTCTCCAGACTCTTCGTGTCTCAAAGGAAAGGGACTTGCTCGAATAATTTTGAAAAAGTCGCGAAGCTAAAGAAACGATACGGTTCTTTTTTGTTTGCGCGAAGTTGTAGGAAATGAAAGGAACGACCGAATTGGCAATACTCGTTATCGGGGAATGGCTGCGCGATAAAGATCATCGAGATAACGTTATTATCGTGCGCGGGTGTAAGGTGAATTGTGGGAATACCTTGATAGGATTATGGGTATTTAACGAAATATGTTTGCCAAGGTGATGGTTCGATTTCGGTGCTATTGATAAAGAATCGAGCTAAACTAAACAGTATCGCGATGTATCTGCATACTTGTTACATATAAAATTAAATTTAAACGAAATCCTCGATTTCCAGCCGAAAGTAATCAGGGGTGGATTTAGGAATTTGGCGCCTCTAAGATAATAAGTGTCTGCCGCCTTTTAAGTGAAATATCATCAAATATTTTAATTTAAAAGAGTCGAGATAAGTTCAAAATTAATTCAATATGGCAACTCACATATGAGTTATTGCTAATTCGTTATATGGAGAAGTGAATTGTTTTTAAAATTGTCTCAAGCTTCTGTGTTTAAATATTTCTCAATTCCTCTTACTCAAAAATTGTCGCTCCCCAAAATTTCCCGCTTCCCAAAATTTCTCGTTCCACAAAATTTACCACTTCCCTAAAATTTGTCGGTTCTCAAAATTTACCGCTCCCCAAAATTTTCCACTCCCCAAAATTTGTCGCCTGAGCTGCAGCCTACTTAGCCTATACTCACACAAATTCGCCCGTGTAAGTAATTGAGAATGGCGCGATGCGAGCGAAGGTGCCAGGGATCCTCCACCGGACAAGGTAAGTGAAAATTCAAGATTCAAGAGTAGATCGTTTAAATTCGCGAGTTTGTATCGCGAATGAAGATTACTGACGAGTGGGTAACGGGGTTGCCAGGGCGCGCGCGCGAGCTCAGCCAAGTTCATTCACTTTTCGAGTTCATTCATGGGCTGACCACGCTCGGTCAGGACTTACCAGCCTCCTGGCATTAGGATCCGCTCCTTGCTGCAGCAATTCGGTGACTGCCTCAATGTGGCCTCCGGCGGCAGCCAGAATCAGAGGAGGCGTTCCATCCTGAAAACAAGAATGGAAGAGTCAATGAACCGTTCGGTCAAAGTAGTCGATTTCCTTTGGAACTCGTCTTCGCTCGTGTGGAACGAATCCCTGGGATAATATCGACTTCTTTTATATCCGAGCCTGCTAGTATTCCAAATCGCAACAAATTCATCTTGCCCCGCCCCCCCCCTGTTCATCTCTTGTCACCCCACCGTGAAACGCGTAACAAATTTACCAAGTTGACAATTTACTTTCGAGCGCATCTATTTCTATCTAAAATTTTATCTAACTCCGACTCGAGGGCAGGCGATTATCATCGAACACGTTCGTGCGGAATTACAATTACCCGCGCCTCGATATCTAGAATTTCCATAATGAGAAGATGAGAACTCCGACGCATTGCTTTCTAACCGATTTAAACGGGAGCGAGTTTCGCGGACAGAAGCCAGGATCTGATCCTGTAATTCCCTCGATCCTCCATCAGCTCTATCTGCTCAGCTCGTCGAATCTCGCCTACCTCGAACCAGCTTCCTATTCGCAAATTTCATACTTTGCAGAATCGCGTCGTCTCCACGGCCCGCAATTCATCGCGCGGCAACGAGGCAATTGTTTGAAAAGATTGGTCAATTGGAGTAACTACCGGACAGGGTCTTTAACGATCTCATTAATCCGAGTCATCGTCCACGAGTTATCGTGGAGGGGGGAGGGCCGGAGAGATTTTACGAAAATAGAACGAATCCCGAGACGAGCGTTTGAAAAATAAGCTCGCGGAAGGAAACGGGGGAAACGTTTTGATCGGACTCCAAATTCCCTCGAATACACACGCCCGAGGTCCGTCCGCGTTGCCAAAGTGGAACGACGAGCAAATCGCGCGTGATCTAATAAACCACTTTCGAGAGGCGAGGAACAAGGTTGCCCGTACCGCTCGCTCTTTTAACGTCACGTCGTTTGCATAATGAGTCGACTGACCCGACGACAGATCGGCGCCGCCCAAGTAATTTACCGCTCCGAGATCTACGGAGACCTGCGGAGGCGTATAGGAGCCTGTGAAGGCCTATGCAGGCCTGTAACTGAAAACGAAGGCGTCTGCCGACCCAAGTACCTTGTCTTTGCAATCGACGTGCACGCGGCCAGAATCTAGGAGGCTCCGAAGACGCTTGGCGTCGCCGCGGGCCGCAGCCATGTGCAGCTCCACGTCCCGAGGAGATTCTTTCTGGAAAACAAATCAAATATCGGGGAAACTGTAGAACGGGGCTGCAGAATCCTTGAGATTCCGGTGCGGTAAAAGTCTCGGTGCAACTGGAACGAAAAGATCACCGATACCGAAATAATTTCAGTTTTACGCTCCCGGCGCTATCGATTCCCATTCTAATCGTGATTTCGCGTGTCTCGCGATTGCCCGGCCGCAACGGGTAAACGAGTTAACAATTTAGTTAATTACGCGTTAGAAAGGCGCACGTGTCTACGTGTGTTCTAAATATGTTTCAAAGTGCCGGGCTCCGCGAAAAAGCGCAGAGATTCCGAAACGACGTGTACTTTCGCGAAAACCATTTCAGTTGCAGGGAAACTAGTACAGTTCATCCACCTTCCTTGATTATGATTGCTTAATCGATAGAGGGTTGACGGAAGAGTCAAGCTGACGCGTTTTCGCGATCGTTGGACTGAAATTGTTGTTGGTAGGTACCGCGACGTTCGTGGCTCGAACGGCATCGGGAAGTAAGAATTGAAAAGGTAATAAGAAACTTTATGGAATATCAATTGGTTTGATATAGGGCACATGTTTTTCTTCAGGGCGAGAGTGGGGGTGGTATGGAGGGTAGGGGTGGGTGTACGGTTCAGTAGCGTTGCATCAACGCGTGCGACAACGTGTCACTGGTGCGCGGGGTCAACGGGATTAGGTGCTTGGAAATTTAACATTTTCCGCGTGAATGACATCAGTTCCATGTTAGGTTCTGATCTCACCTAGTTCTACGCTTTCCCTACGCGCATGATGCCGCGAAAAATATTACAATTATTCATGTAGAAGATTCTTTGAATTAATACTACGTACGTAACAGAGTACGCGAACAACAATTGTTTCGGGGGAAGATTCTCGTTCAACAAATTGTACCACTTCCAGAGCATACACTGTATTCTCCGTGATAAATATTTTCGACTGAAATTGGTAGCACGATAAGATGGAACGAGAGTTCAATTATTCAATGGGAATACATAATTGAAGGGCCTCGCGACACGCCAGTATGATTAGGGTAGTCTTCGAGGCATACCCATAAGCATAAGGCGGGCTTTTCAATTTACTTCGATTCGTATTCAAACGTATGATGGACTGATGCTTTATTTACAGCCCGTTATCGGAGAAGATCGAGTACGTGGTTGCGTATGGTTGGAGTTTAATACAGAACGGGATGCATTACTTACCTTCATAGACATGTTGAATGTTGCACGTGTTGCGCGACCTCGCCACGATCTACGTTTCGTTCTTAGAGCCAAATAGTACACTTAACGTTGATGTTGCAATTGCATCGCGGTGCAGCAAGCATGCTTATGCTCGGTTATCACGTGGCAATCGCATTTGCAACGCGTCTGTCGCGAGAGATGAGCGGTACGACATTAAAAATGCACTTTTCTATCACAGACCGATTCGGAACGCGCGAGAGAACTAACACGTTTCGTTGCATTTACAGGTAGACGATGGCACGACGCGAGAACATGATGACGTACCGGATGACTCCAAGTCACCGAATGCCCCGATGAAACTGTGCGATCGCTGTATAGACAAGGAATGCTTTTCTTCGTGTCCGTTTGGTGGTGCTACCTGTCGCGCACTCTTTTTCTTTATCTCGTTATCGATGCTCTGCGCATTTCTGCTCTTTCGTTTCGATGCAACGTAGGATAACATAACAAGACTGTGTATGTTATAATATTACATATTCTGTAGATCGTAGGCCACAGTGAAAATTGTTTTCCACAGAAACAAAGGTTTATCTGAGAAGAATTCATTTTGGTCTATAGATTTCAGATTACAGCTTAGACTTTAGACGTAGAAATATTTTAACTCTTTGCCGAACAATAATACCAAAGGCCTGCATTCATTTCGGAGCATTAGCGTGTTCACGCCGATGAAGCGAGGAATATGTGGGCACACATGTTTGACCTAGGGACATTTCAGACCAGTGATGCCAG
Source organism: Andrena flavipes (assembly GCA_963971345.1). Taxonomy (NCBI): domain Eukaryota; kingdom Metazoa; phylum Arthropoda; class Insecta; order Hymenoptera; family Andrenidae; genus Andrena; species Andrena flavipes. The sequence goes on from OZ020482.1 coordinate 48,458,146, forward strand.
AATGAGGACGGGAGCGCTCGAGAATTTCCCCCACCACGCATGCACACTACGCCGGAGCTGCGTGTCCGTGAGCTCGGCGCTTCGGACAACGTCGGGAAGACGAGAGAGAAAACGAACGCGTGTCTTTCTCTCTCGCTCTTGAAACCAAGCGACACGCGGCCGTACGCGACTTCACGAATGCCTCGAGATCCACTTTTCACTTTCTGACATATGCATAATACTTTTGTAATGAAAAAAAAATTTGGAAAAATTTTTGTTACGGAAATCACGTTTTAAGACCTCCTGATCACGTTTTGACCATTTAGAAAAGAGCTTTTTTTTTTAAATATCTCATGTATTTGTTAACACGATTACATACGTTTAAACGGCAAAATGGATTTCAATGAAACTTTATATTCTTGTCTTAAGATCCGTTTAGATCACGAAAAATGATAATTACCCGTTATGGTTCTTCGATCTTTCAGATATACGAACTAAATTCTACATAAAAAAAATTAAATAAAGTTCTTTTGTAACTTCTTTAACAAAGAAAAATGTACATTCATAATTGAGGCATTTGATGGAAAAAGGGCACATACGCCAAAATGCCATTTCAAGAAAATCGATTTCAAAGTTTTCATTATAGTACCTATAACTTAATAAAAAGTAATGCAATTAAATCAATTTTTTTAAGGATGTAGTTACGTCATGATTTAAAAATGATATGTGTCTTTATTTATAAGTTTTAAACAAGTGGTTTATGTGCCCCTTTTCCGTAAATGTGGTAAAGTCGTAACAAAATTGCTTCTTTGTTTAGTTATTTAAATATAATTTTGTTTGCTTACTTCGTTGCATATTTTTTATATATTGCTTAAATCAAAAATATAAAAAGAAGCACAAAAAGAAACAAAAAATGTTATGTTTTACGTAAGTATTAGTTTCTTCGATTTTTTGCAGCAAGCTGTCTTACAAATCAACTTTTTCTTTCCTAAATTAGCTTATTTCCTTGCGGATTCGATACTCGCCGCGCTTTCCATATTTCCTCGCTTACAGAAAATCCTCTATGAAATAAAAGTACTTATTGCACGACAGTACGGTAGCGCGACCGCTCAGCGACTATGTACATAGCTGCGTGTCGACCACGCTACATAATAAAGCAGCATTTAGCTAATCTGAACGCGAGAGAAGTAATGTCCTTCAATTTGGTGCGCCGCAGTTAAAAAAATTAAAAACCGATTTTTTCGGCGTTTTTTCCGTGTCAGAGTAACTTATAGGTGGAATTTTCGTACATACTTTATCAAATAAATCTTTTATGCGATCTTCAATGTCTTCACATACAGTAAAACAGCGTAGGAATTAAACGAACTAAACATGCTGTGACATTACAGTCTAAAATGTGTAAGATATTTTCAACGGCGTTGATGGCGCAGCTGTAAAGTGTCGGACTGCTAAACCGCTGCGAACTTTTTGGACGTAGGTTCGAGCTCGGAACTTCTAATAAGTCCCACAGGGTCATATATTTTTCACATTAATTATGTATTTTTTCGGTTTCTAACTATATGGCAATGTTCAATATTTATTTACAAATGTTTTAACCTTATGTTAAAAATATTTCAACCTGAAATATACGTAAAATGACTTGAGAGCAGTTTTTATGCCACTGTTTCTATGGTCTAGTATTCCGTCAATTACAGTATTGTTCTAACATTCCTACACTAAATTAATATTATATATAATTGGTTTTCGAATCTCTCACCTTTAACAATTGTCATACAATTCTCTCGTGTTTTAAAAATTCAGAAGTTAAACAATACTGTAATTGACGGAATACTAGACCATAGAAACGGTGGTATAAAAACTGTGGCTATACTTCCGAAAACCGGTCAAACCCGATTGGGCTGAAATTTTGCAAATAGGCTCATTTTGCATAACAATAATGTTTGCGAGAAGGATTTTTGGCGACTCGAAATTTTTTTTTAACCATTTCAATGTCGTTTCCTACCTTACCGACAGAGTCGAGAATGTCGGTAAGGTAGGAAACAAAATTTCAGCCCAATCGGGTTTGACCGGTTTTTGGAAGTTTCGCCAAATATTACTATGTAAATACGTTACTGATATGGTAGTGGAATTGGACGCTATTTAAATGGCGTAAAATTGGGAAGATAATTTAATTCATTATACTCATCATATGAAATAACAATCGTCGTAGTTTCTATCATATACAAGTCAGGTTACTTAAAATACTTTTCTTCTGCTTACAGGTGAAACTTGGGCATATTTCTCCGTGACAGGAACGTTATATGGGCCAAATGATGGAAATTTCAACAATGAACACAAGAAAATAGTAATTTTATATAAGTGACAAAGTAAAATTATATATTTTATACTTTATTGTAACACTGTCAAAGTTTTTGTTCAAATAAAGTGGGAAAAAATTGAAACAGACTATTATTATTGAGAAATACCTTTTATACATACTCCTATCCAAATAGTCGCAGTAGCTACATTAAAGTGACGTCTTCGAAGCAGAAATTTAGGATACCTCCTTTCGCTTTGTGTTCTCCTGCTGCTTCGCTCCAAAATTTGGTCAAAAATCTCAGTACGCTGTAAAATTGAGCTTCGCAGCAGGAGAACACGAAGCGAAAGGAGGTATGCTGAATTCCATCGCCAGAAACCTTTCGACAACTCTGCGCCGCTGCGTTCGATAGTTCTGCGTCTTCGATTCTCTCTCCGAAGGCGCTAACTTTGTGCCAGCTCTTTCGACATCATGTTCTCCTGCTGCGAAGCTGAATTTTACAGCGTACTGAGATTTTTGACCAAATTTTGGAGCGAAGGAGCAGGAGAACATGAAGCGAAAGGAGGTATGCTGAATTCCATCGCCAGAAACCTTTCGACAACTCTGCGCCTCTGCGTTCGATAGTTCTGCGTCTTCGATTCTCTCTCCGAAGGCGCTAACTTTGTTGCCACCTCTTTCGACATCATGTTCTCCTGCTGCGAAGCTGAATTTTACAGCGTACTGAGATTTTTGACCAAATTTTGGAGCGAAGGAGCAGGAGAACATGAAGCGAAAGGAGGTATGCTGAATTCCATCGCCAGAAACCTTTCGACAACTCTGCGCCTCTGCGTTCAATAGTTCTGCGGCTTCGATTCTCTCTCCGAAGGCGCTAACTTTGTGCCACCTCTTTCGACATCATGTTCTCCTGCTGCGAAGCTCAATTTTACAGCGTACTGAGATTTTTTACCAAATTTTGGAGCGAAGGAGCAGGAGAACATGAAGCGAAAGGAGGTATGCTGAATTCCATCGCCAGAAACCTTTCGACAACTCTGCGCCTCTGCGTTCGATAGTTCTGCGTCTTCGATTCTCTCTCCGAAGGCGCTAACTTTGTGCCACCTCTTTCGACATCATGTTCTCCTGCTGCGAAGCTGAATTTTACAGCGTACTGAGATTTTTGACCAAATTTTGGAGCGAAGGAGCAGGAGAACATGAAGCGAAAGGAGGTATGCTGAATTCCATCGCCAGAAAACTTTCGACAAATCTGCGCCTCCGCGTTCGATAGTTCTGCGGCTTCGATTCTCTCTCCGAAGGCCCTAACTTTGTGCCACCTCTTTCGACATCATGTTCTCCTGCTGCGAAGCTCAATTTTACAGCGTACTGAGATTTTTTACCAAATTTTGGAGCGAAGGAGCAGGAGAACATGAAGCGAAAGGAGGTATGCTGAATTCCATCGCCAGAAACCTTTCGACAACTCTGCGCCGCTGCGTTCGATAGTTCTGCGTCTTCGATTCTCTCTCCGAAGGCGCTAACTTTGTGCCAGCTCTTTCGACATCATGTTCTCCTGCTGCGAAGCTGAATTTTACAGCGTACTGAGATTTTTGACCAAATTTTGGAGCGAAGGAGCAGGAGAACATGAAGCGAAAGGAGGTATGCTGAATTCCATCGCCAGAAACCTTTCGACAACTCTGCGCCTCTGCGTTCGATAGTTCTGCGTCTTCGATTCTCTCTCCGAAGGCGCTAACTTTGTGCCACCTCTTTCGACATCATGTTCTCCTGCTGCGAAGCTCAATTTTACAGCGTACTGAGATTTTTGACCAAATTTTGGAGCGAAGGAGCAGGAGAACACGAAGCGAAAGGAGGTATGCTGAATTCCATCGCCAGAAACCTTTCGACAACTCTGCGCCTCTGCGTTCGATAGTTCTGCGTCTTCGATTCTCTCTCCGAAGGCGCTAACTTTGTGAGACCTCTTTCGACATCATGTTCTCCTGCTGCGAAGCTGAATTTTACAGCGTACTGAGATTTTTTACCAAATTTTGGAGCGAAGGAGCAGGAGAACATGAAGCGAAAGGAGGTATGCTGAATTCCATCGCCAGAAACATTTCGACAACTCTGCGCCTCTGCGTTCGATAGTTCTGCGTCTTCGATTCTCTCTCCGAAGGCGCTAACTTTGTGCCACCTCTTTCGACATCATGTTCTCCTGCTGCGAAGCTGAATTTTACAGCGTACTGAGATTTTTGACCAAATTTTGGAGCGAAGGAGCAGGAGAACATGAAGCGAAAGGAGGTATGCTGAATTCCATCGCCAGAAAACTTTCGACAAATCTGCGCCTCCGCGTTCGATAGTTCTGCGGCTTCGATTCTCTCTCCGAAGGCGCTAACTTTGTGCCACCTCTTTCGACATCATGTTCTCCTGCTGCGAAGCTCAATTTTACAGCGTACTGAGATTTTTGACCAAATTTTGGAGCGAAGGAGCAGGAGAATATGAAGCGAAAGGAGGTATGCTGAATTCCATCGCCAGAAACCTTTCGACAACTCTGCGCCTCTGCGTTCGATAGTTCTGCGTCTTCGATTCTCTCTCCGAAGGCGCTAACTTTGTGCCACCTCTTTCGACATCATGTTCTCCTGCTGCGAAGCTGAATTTTACAGCGTACTGAGATTTTTGACCAAATTTTGGAGCGAAGGAGCAGGAGAACATGAAGCGAAAGGAGGTATGCTGAATTCCATCGCCAGAAACCTTTCGACAAATCTGCGCCTCCGCGTTCGATAGTTCTGCGGCTTCGATTCTCTCTCCGAAGGCGCTAACTTTGTGCCACCTCTTTCGACATCATGTTCTCCTGCTGCGAAGCTCAATTTTACAGCGTACTGAGATTTTTGACCAAATTTTGGAGCGAAGGAGCAGGAGAATATGAAGCGAAAGGAGGTATGCTGAATTCCATCGCCAGAAACCTTTCGACAACTCTGCGCCTCTGCGTTCGATAGTTCTGCGTCTTCGATTCTCTCTCCGAAGGCGCTAACTTTGTGCCACCTCTTTCGACATCATGTTCTCCTGCTGCGAAGCTGAATTTTACAGCGTACTGAGATTTTTGACCAAATTTTGGAGCGAAGGAGCAGGAGAACATGAAGCGAAAGGAGGTATGCTGAATTCCATCGCCAGAAACCTTTCGACAACTCTGCGCCTCTGCGTTCGATAGTTCTGCGTCTTCGATTCTCTCTCCGAAGGCGCTAACTTTGTGCCACCTCTTTCGACATCATGTTCTCCTGCTGCGAAGCTGAATTTTACAGCGTACTGAGATTTTTGACCAAATTTTGGAGCGAAGGAGCAGGAGAACATGAAGCGAAAGGAGGTATGCTGAATTCCATCGCCAGAAACCTTTCGACAACTCTGCGCCTCTGCGTTCAATAGTTCTGCGGCTTCGATTCTCTCTCCGAAGGCGCTAACTTTGTGCCACCTCTTTCGACATCATGTTCTCCTGCTGCGAAGCTGAATTTTACAGCGTACTGAGATTTTTGACCAAATTTTGGAGCGAAGGAGCAGGAGAACATGAAGCGAAAGGAGGTATGCTGAATTCCATCGCCAGAAACCTTTCGACAACTCTGCGCCTCTGCGTTCAATAGTTCTGCGGCTTCGATTCTCTCTCCGAAGGCGCTAACTTTGTGCCACCTCTTTCGACATCATGTTCTCCTGCTGCGAAGCTCAATTTTACAGCGTACTGAGATTTTTGACCAAATTTTGGAGCGAAGGAGCAGGAGAACATGAAGCGAAAGGAGGTATGCTGAATTCCATCGCCAGAAACCTTTCGACAACTCTGCGCCTCTGCGTTCGATAGTTCTGCGTCTTCGATTCTCTCTCCGAAGGCGCTAACTTTGTGCCACCTCTTTCGACATCATGTTCTCCTGCTGCGAAGCTGAATTTTACAGCGTACTGAGATTTTTGACCAAATTTTGGAGCGAAGGAGCAGGAGAACATGAAGCGAAAGGAGGTATGCTGAATTCCATCGCCAGAAAACTTTCGACAAATCTGCGCCTCCGCGTTCGATAGTTCTGCGGCTTCGATTCTCTCTCCGAAGGCGCTAACTTTGTGCCACCTCTTTCGACATCATGTTCTCCTGCTGCGAAGCTCAATTTTACAGCGTACTGAGATTTTTGACCAAATTTTGGAGCGAAGGAGCAGGAGAATATGAAGCGAAAGGAGGTATGCTGAATTCCATCGCCAGAAACCTTTCGACAACTCTGCGCCTCTGCGTTCGATAGTTCTGCGTCTTCGATTCTCTCTCCGAAGGCGCTAACTTTGTGCCACCTCTTTCGACATCATGTTCTCCTGCTGCGAAGCTGAATTTTACAGCGTACTGAGATTTTTGACCAAATTTTGGAGCGAAGGAGCAGGAGAACATGAAGCGAAAGGAGGTATGCTGAATTCCATCGCCAGAAACCTTTCGACAAATCTGCGCCTCCGCGTTCGATAGTTCTGCGGCTTCGATTCTCTCTCCGAAGGCGCTAACTTTGTGCCACCTCTTTCGACATCATGTTCTCCTGCTGCGAAGCTCAATTTTACAGCGTACTGAGATTTTTGACCAAATTTTGGAGCGAAGGAGCAGGAGAATATGAAGCGAAAGGAGGTATGCTGAATTCCATCGCCAGAAACCTTTCGACAACTCTGCGCCTCTGCGTTCGATAGTTCTGCGTCTTCGATTCTCTCTCCGAAGGCGCTAACTTTGTGCCACCTCTTTCGACATCATGTTCTCCTGCTGCGAAGCTGAATTTTACAGCGTACTGAGATTTTTGACCAAATTTTGGAGCGAAGGAGCAGGAGAACATGAAGCGAAAGGAGGTATGCTGAATTCCATCGCCAGAAACCTTTCGACAACTCTGCGCCTCTGCGTTCAATAGTTCTGCGGCTTCGATTCTCTCTCCGAAGGCGCTAACTTTGTGCCACCTCTTTCGACATCATGTTCTCCTGCTGCGAAGCTGAATTTTACAGCGTACTGAGATTTTTGACCAAATTTTGGAGCGAAGGAGCAGGAGAACATGAAGCGAAAGGAGGTATGCTGAATTCCATCGCCAGAAAACTTTCGACAAATCTGCGCCTCCGCGTTCGATAGTTCTGCGGCTTCGATTCTCTCTCCGAAGGCGCTAACTTTGTGCCACCTCTTTCGACATCATGTTCTCCTGCTGCGAAGCTCAATTTTACAGCGTACTGAGATTTTTGACCAAATTTTGGAGCGAAGGAGCAGGAGAATATGAAGCGAAAGGAGGTATGCTGAATTCCATCGCCAGAAACCTTTCGACAACTCTGCGCCTCTGCGTTCGATAGTTCTGCGTCTTCGATTCTCTCTCCGAAGGCGCTAACTTTGTGCCACCTCTTTCGACATCATGTTCTCCTGCTGCGAAGCTGAATTTTACAGCGTACTGAGATTTTTGACCAAATTTTGGAGCGAAGGAGCAGGAGAACATGAAGCGAAAGGAGGTATGCTGAATTCCATCGCCAGAAACCTTTCGACAAATCTGCGCCTCCGCGTTCGATAGTTCTGCGGCTTCGATTCTCTCTCCGAAGGCGCTAACTTTGTGCCACCTCTTTCGACATCATGTTCTCCTGCTGCGAAGCTCAATTTTACAGCGTACTGAGATTTTTGACCAAATTTTGGAGCGAAGGAGCAGGAGAATATGAAGCGAAAGGAGGTATGCTGAATTCCATCGCCAGAAACCTTTCGACAACTCTGCGCCTCTGCGTTCGATAGTTCTGCGTCTTCGATTCTCTCTCCGAAGGCGCTAACTTTGTGCCACCTCTTTCGACATCATGTTCTCCTGCTGCGAAGCTGAATTTTACAGCGTACTGAGATTTTTGACCAAATTTTGGAGCGAAGGAGCAGGAGAACATGAAGCGAAAGGAGGTATGCTGAATTCCATCGCCAGAAACCTTTCGACAACTCTGCGCCTCTGCGTTCAATAGTTCTGCGGCTTCGATTCTCTCTCCGAAGGCGCTAACTTTGTGCCACCTCTTTCGACATCATGTTCTCCTGCTGCGAAGCTGAATTTTACAGCGTACTGAGATTTTTGACCAAATTTTGGAGCGAAGGAGCAGGAGAACATGAAGCGAAAGGAGGTATGCTGAATTCCATCGCCAGAAAACTTTCGACAAATCTGCGCCTCCGCGTTCGATAGTTCTGCGGCTTCGATTCTCTCTCCGAAGGCGCTAACTTTGTGCCACCTCTTTCGACATCATGTTCTCCTGCTGCGAAGCTCAATTTTACAGCGTACTGAGATTTTTGACCAAATTTTGGAGCGAAGGAGCAGGAGAATATGAAGCGAAAGGAGGTATGCTGAATTCCATCGCCAGAAACCTTTCGACAACTCTGCGCCTCTGCGTTCGATAGTTCTGCGTCTTCGATTCTCTCTCCGAAGGCGCTAACTTTGTGCCACCTCTTTCGACATCATGTTCTCCTGCTGCGAAGCTGAATTTTACAGCGTACTGAGATTTTTGACCAAATTTTGGAGCGAAGGAGCAGGAGAACATGAAGCGAAAGGAGGTATGCTGAATTCCATCGCCAGAAACCTTTCGACAAATCTGCGCCTCCGCGTTCGATAGTTCTGCGGCTTCGATTCTCTCTCCGAAGGCGCTAACTTTGTGCCACCTCTTTCGACATCATGTTCTCCTGCTGCGAAGCTCAATTTTACAGCGTACTGAGATTTTTGACCAAATTTTGGAGCGAAGGAGCAGGAGAATATGAAGCGAAAGGAGGTATGCTGAATTCCATCGCCAGAAACCTTTCGACAAATCTGCGCCTCCGCGTTCGATAGTTCTGCGGCTTCGATTCTCTCTCCGAAGGCGCTAACTTTGTGCCACCTCTTTCGACATCATGTTCTCCTGCTGCGAAGCTCAATTTTACAGCGTACTGAGATTTTTGACCAAATTTTGGAGCGAAGGAGCAGGAGAATATGAAGCGAAAGGAGGTATGCTGAATTCCATCGCCAGAAACCTTTCGACAACTCTGCGCCTCTGCGTTCGATAGTTCTGCGTCTTCGATTCTCTCTCCGAAGGCGCTAACTTTGTGCCACCTCTTTCGACATCATGTTCTCCTGCTGCGAAGCTGAATTTTACAGCGTACTGAGATTTTTGACCAAATTTTGGAGCGAAGGAGCAGGAGAACATGAAGCGAAAGGAGGTGTGCTGAATTCCATCGCCAGAAACCTTTCGACAACTCTGCGCCTCTGCGTTCGATAGTTCTGCGTCTTCGATTCTCTCTCCGAAGGCGCTAACTTTGTGCCACCTCTTTCGACATCATGTTCTCCTGCTGCGAAGCTGAATTTTACAGCGTACTGAGATTTTTGACCAAATTTTGGAGCGAAGGAGCAGGAGAACATGAAGCGAAAGGAGGTATGCTGAATTCCATCGCCAGAAACCTTTCGACAACTCTGCGCCTCTGCGTTCGATAGTTCTGCGTCTTCGATTCTCTCTCCGAAGGCGCTAACTTTGTGCCACCTCTTTCGACATCATGTTCTCCTGCTGCGAAGCTCAATTTTACAGGGTACTGAGATTTTTGACCAAATTTTGGAGCGAAGGAGCAGGAGAACACGAAGCGAAAGGAGGTATCCTGAATTCCATCGCCAGAAACCTTTCGACAACTCTGCGCCTCTGCGTTCAATAGTTCTGCGGCTTCGATTCTCTCTCCGAAGGCGCTAACTTTGTGCCACCTCTTTCGACATCATGTTCTCCTGCTGCGAAGCTCAATTTTACAGCGTACTGAGATTTTTGACCAAATTTTGGAGCGAAGGAGCAGGAGAACATGAAGCGAAAGGAGGTATGCTGAATTCCATCGCCAGAAACCTTTCGACAACTCTGCGCCTCTGCGTTCGATAGTTCTGCGTCTTCGATTCTCTCTCCGAAGGCGCTAACTTTGTGCCACCTCTTTCGACATCATGTTCTCCTGCTGCGAAGCTCAATTTTACAGCGTACTGAGATTTTTGACCAAATTTTGGAGCGAAGGAGCAGGAGAACACGAAGCGAAAGGAGGTATCCTGAATTCCATCGCCAGAAACCTTTCGACAACTCTGCGCCTCTGCGTTCCATAGTTCTGCGGCTTCGATTCTCTCTCCGAAGGCGCTAACTTTGTGCCACCTCTTTCGACATCATGTTCTCCTGCTGCGAAGCTGAATTTTACAGCGTACTGAGATTTTTGACCAAATTTTGGAGCGAAGGAGCAGGAGAACATGAAGCGAAAGGAGGTATGCTGAATTCCATCGCCAGAAACCTTTCGACAACTCTGCGCCTCTGCGTTCAATAGTTCTGCGGCTTCGATTCTCTCTCCGAAGGCGCTAACTTTGTGCCACCTCTTTCGACATCATGTTCTCCTGCTGCGAAGCTCAATTTTACAGCGTACTGAGATTTTTGACCAAATTTTGGAGCGAAGGAGCAGGAGAACATGAAGCGAAAGGAGGTATGCTGAATTCCATCGCCAGAAACCTTTCGACAACTCTGCGCCGCTGCGTTCGATAGTTCTGCGTCTTCGATTCTCTCTCCGAAGGCGCTAACTTTGTGAGACCACTTTCGACATCATGTTCTCCTGCTGCGAAGCTGAATTTTACAGCGTACTGAGATTTTTTACCAAATTTTGGAGCGAAGGAGCAGGAGAACATGATGTCGAAAGAGGTGGCACAAAGTTAGCGCCTTCGGAGAGAGAATCGAAGCCGCAGAACTATTGAACGCAGAGGCGCAGAGTTGTCGAAAGGTTTCTGTCGATGGAATTCAGCATACCTCCTTTCGCTTCATGTTCTCCTGCTCCTTCGCTCCAAAATTTGGTCAAAAATCTCAGTACGCTGTAAAATTCAGCTTCGCAGCAGGAGAACATGATGTCGAAAGAGGTGGCACAAAGTTAGCGCCTTCGGAGAGAGAAACGAAGACGCAGAACTATCGAACGCAGAGGCGCAGAGTTGTCGAAAGGTTTCTGTCGATGGAATTCAGCATACCTCCTTTCGCTTCGTGTTCTCCTGCTCCTTCGCTCCAAAATTTGGTCAAAAATCTCAGTACGCTGTAAAATTCAGCTTCGCAGCAGGAGAACATGATGTCGAAAGAGGTGGCACAAAGTTAGCGCCTTCGGAGAGAGAATCGAAGACGCAGAACTATCGAACGCAGAGGCGCAGATTTGTCGAAAGGTTTCTGGCGATGGAATTCAGCATACCTCCTTTCGCTTCATGTTCTCCTGCTCCTTCGCTCCAAAATTTGGTCAAAAATCTCAGTACGCTGTAAAATTCAGCTTCGCAGCAGGAGAACATGATGTCGAAAGAGGTGGCACAAAGTTAGCGCCTTCGGAGAGAGAATCGAAGACGCAGAACTATCGAACGCAGCGGCGCAGAGTTGTCGAAAGGTTTCTGGCGATGGAATTCAGCATACCTCCTTTCGCTTCATGTTCTCCTGCTCCTTCGCTCCAAAATTTGGTCAAAAATCTCAGTACGCTGTAAAATTCAGCTTCGCAGCAGGAGAACATGATGTCGAAAGAGGTGGCACAAAGTTAGCGCCTTCGGAGAGAGAATCGAAGACGCAGAACTATCGAACGCAGAGGCGCAGAGTTGTCGAAAGGTTTCTGGCGATGGAATTCAGCATACCTCCTTTCGCTTCATGTTCTCCTGCTCCTTCGCTCCAAAATTTGGTCAAAAATCTCAGTACGCTGTAAAATTCAGCTTCGCAGCAGGAGAACATGATGTCGAAAGAGGTGGCACAAAGTTAGCGCCTTCGGAGAGAGAATCGAAGCCGCAGAACTATTGAACGCAGAGGCGCAGAGTTGTCGAAAGGTTTCTGGCGATGGAATTCAGCATACCTCCTTTCGCTTCATGTTCTCCTGCTCCTTCGCTCCAAAATTTGGTCAAAAATCTCAGTACGCTGTAAAATTCAGCTTCGCAGCAGGAGAACATGATGTCGAAAGAGGTGGCACAAAGTTAGCGCCTTCGGAGAGAGAAACGAAGACGCAGAACTATCGAACGCAGAGGCGCAGAGTTGTCGAAAGGTTTCTGTCGATGGAATTCAGCATACCTCCTTTCGCTTCGTGTTCTCCTGCTCCTTCGCTCCAAAATTTGGTCAAAAATCTCAGTACGCTGTAAAATTCAGCTTCGCAGCAGGAGAACATGATGTCGAAAGAGGTGGCACAAAGTTAGCGCCTTCGGAGAGAGAATCGAAGACGCAGAACTATCGAACGCAGAGGCGCAGATTTGTCGAAAGGTTTCTGGCGATGGAATTCAGCATACCTCCTTTCGCTTCATGTTCTCCTGCTCCTTCGCTCCAAAATTTGGTCAAAAATCTCAGTACGCTGTAAAATTCAGCTTCGCAGCAGGAGAACATGATGTCGAAAGAGGTGGCACAAAGTTAGCGCCTTCGGAGAGAGAATCGAAGACGCAGAACTATCGAACGCAGCGGCGCAGAGTTGTCGAAAGGTTTCTGGCGATGGAATTCAGCATACCTCCTTTCGCTTCATGTTCTCCTGCTCCTTCGCTCCAAAATTTGGTCAAAAATCTCAGTACGCTGTAAAATTCAGCTTCGCAGCAGGAGAACATGATGTCGAAAGAGGTGGCACAAAGTTAGCGCCTTCGGAGAGAGAATCGAAGACGCAGAACTATCGAACGCAGAGGCGCAGATTTGTCGAAAGGTTTCTGGCGATGGAATTCAGCATACCTCCTTTCGCTTCATGTTCTCCTGCTCCTTCGCTCCAAAATTTGGTCAAAAATCTCAGTACGCTGTAAAATTGAGCTTCGCAGCAGGAGAACATGATGTCGAAAGAGGTGGCACAAAGTTAGCGCCTTCGGAGAGAGAATCGAAGCCGCAGAACTATTGAACGCAGAGGCGCAGAGTTGTCGAAAGGTTTCTGGCGATTGAATTCAGCATACCTCCTTTCGCTTCATGTTCTCCTGCTCCTTCGCTCCAAAATTTGGTCAAAAATCTCAGTACGCTGTAAAATTGAGCTTCGCAGCCGGAGAACATGATGTCGAAAGAGGTGGCACAAAGTTAGCGCCTTCGGAGAGAGAATCGAAGCCGCAGAACTATTGAACGCAGAGGCGCAGAGTTGTCGAAAGGTTTCTGGCGATGGAATTCAGCATACCTCCTTTCGCTTCATGTTCTCCTGCTCCTTCGCTCCAAAATTTGGTCAAAAATCTCAGTACGCTGTAAAATTCAGCTTCGCAGCAGGAGAACATGATGTCGAAAGAGGTGGCACAAAGTTAGCGCCTTCGGAGAGAGAATCGAAGACGCAGAACTATCGAACGCAGAGGCGCAGAGTTGTCGAAAGGTTTCTGGCGATGGAATTCAGCATACCTCCTTTCGCTTCATGTTCTCCTGCTCCTTCGCTCCAAAATTTGGTCAAAAATTTCAGTACGCTGTAAAATTCAGCTTCGCAGCAGGAGAACATGATGTCGAAAGAGGTGGCACAAAGTTAGCGCCTTCGGAGAGAGAATCGAAGACGCAGAACTATCGAACGCAGAGGCGCAGAGTTGTCGAAAGGTTTCTGGCGATGGAATTCAGCATACCTCCTTTCGCTTCATGTTCTCCTGCTTCTTCGCTCCAAAATTTGGTCAAAAATCTCAGTACGCTGTAAAATTCAGCTTCGCAGCAGGAGAACATGATGTCGAAAGAGGTGGCACAAAGTTAGCGCCTTCGGAGAGAAGAATCGAAGCCGCAGAACTATTGAACGCAGAGGCGCAGAGTTGTCGAAAGGTTTCTGGCGATGGAATTCAGCATACCTCCTTTCGCTTCGTGTTCTCCTGCTGCGAAGCTCAATTTTACAGCGTACTGAGATTTTTGACCAAATTTTGGAGCGAAGCAGCAGGAGAACACAAAGCGAAAGGAGGTATCCTAAATTTCTGCTTCGAAGACGTCACTTTAATGTAGCTACTGCGACTATTTGGATAGGAGTATGTATAAAAGGTATTTCTCAATAATAATAGTCTGTTTCAATTTTTTCCCACTTTATTTGAACAAAGACTTTGACAGTGTTACAATAAAGTATAAAATATATAATTTTACTTTGTCACTTATATAAAATTACTATTTTCTTGGGTTCATTGTTGAAATTTCCATCATTTGGCCCATATAACGTTCCTGTCACGGAGAAATATGCCCAAGTTTCACCTGTAAGCAGAAGAAAAGTATTTTAAGTAACCTGACTTGTATATGATAGAAACTACGACGATTGTTATTTCATATGATGAGTATAATGAATTAAATTATCTTCCCAATTTTACGCCATTTAAATAGCGTCCAATTCCACTACCATATCAGTAACGTATTTACATAGTAATATTTGGCGAAACTTCCAAAAACCGGTCAAACCCGATTGGGCTGAAATTTTGTTTCCTACCTTACCGACATTCTCGACTCTGTCGGTAAGGTAGGAAACGACATTGAAATGGTTAAAAAAAAATTTCGAGTCGCCAAAAATCCTTCTCGCAAACATTATTTTTATGCAAAATGAGCCTATTTGCAAAATTTCAGCCCAATCGGGTTTGACCGGTTTTCGGAAGTATAGCCACAGTTTTTATACCACCGTTTCTATGGTCTAGTATTCCGTCAATTACAGTATTGTTTAACTTCTGAATTTTTAAAACACGAGAGAATTGTATGACAATTGTTAAAGGTGAGAGATTCGAAAACCAATTATATATAATATTAATTTAGTGTAGGAATGTTAGAACAATACTGTAATTGACGGAATACTAGACCATAGAAACAGTGGCATAAAAACTGCTCTCAAGTCATTTTACGTATATTTCAGGTTGAAATATTTTTAACATAAGGTTAAAACATTTGTAAATAAATATTGAACATTGTCATATAGTTAGAAACCGAAAAAATACATAATTAATGTGAAAAATATATGACCCTGTGGGACTTATTAGAAGTTCCGAGCTCGAACCTACGTCCAAAAAGTTCGCAGCGGTTTAGCAGTCCGACACTTTACAGCTGCGCCATCAACGCCGTTGAAAATATCTTACACATTTTAGACTGTAATGTCACAGCATGTTTAGTTCGTTTAATTCCTACGCTGTTTTACTGTATGTGAAGACATTGAAGATCGCATAAAAGATTTATTTGATAAAGTATGTACGAAAATTCCACCTATAAGTTACTCTGACACGGAAAAAACGCCGAAAAAATCGGTTTTTAATTTTTTTAACTGCGGCGCACCAAATTGAAGGACATTACTTCTCTCGCGTTCAGATTAGCTAAATGCTGCTTTATTATGTAGCGTGGTCGACACGCAGCTATGTACATAGTCGCTGAGCGGTCGCGCTACCGTACTGTCGTGCAATAAGTACTTTTATTTCATAGAGGATTTTCTGTAAGCGAGGAAATATGGAAAGCGCGGCGAGTATCGAATCCGCAAGGAAATAAGCTAATTTAGGAAAGAAAAAGTTGATTTGTAAGACAGCTTGCTGCAAAAAATCGAAGAAACTAATACTTACGTAAAACATAACATTTTTTGTTTCTTTTTGTGCTTCTTTTTATATTTTTGATTTAAGCAATATATAAAAAATATGCAACGAAGTAAGCAAACAAAATTATATTTAAATAACTAAACAAAGAAGCAATTTTGTTACGACTTTACCACATTTACGGAAAAGGGGCACATAAACCACTTGTTTAAAACTTATAAATAAAGACACATATCATTTTTGAATCATGACGTAACTACATCCTTAAAAAAATTGATTTAATTGCATTACTCTTTATTAAGTTATAGGTACTATAATGAAAACTTTGAAATCGATTTTCTTGAAATGGCATTTTGGCGTATGTGCCCTTTTTCCATCAAATGCCTCAATTATGAATGTACATTTTTCTTTGTTAAAGAAGTTACAAAAGAACTTTATTTAATTTTTTTTATGTAGAATTTAGTTCGTATATCTGAAAGATCGAAGAACCATAACGGGTAATTATCATTTTTCGTGATCTAAACGGATCTTAAGACAAGAATATAAAGTTTCATTGAAATCCATTTTGCCGTTTAAACGTATGTAATCGTGTTAACAAATACATGAGATATTTAAAAAAAAAAGCTCTTTTCTAAATGGTCAAAACGTGATCAGGAGGTCTTAAAACGTGATTTCCGTAACAAAAATTTTTCCAAATTTTTTTTTCATTACAAAAGTATTATGCATATGTCAGAAAGTGAAAAGTGGATCTCGAGGCATTCGTGAAGTCGCGTACGGCCGCGTGTCGCTTGGTTTCAAGAGCGAGAGAGAAAGACACGCGTTCGTTTTCTCTCTCGTCTTCCCGACGTTGTCCGAAGCGCCGAGCTCACGGACACGCAGCTCCGGCGTAGTGTGCATGCGTGGTGGGGGAAATTCTCGAGCGCTCCCGTCCTCATTCTGGCATCACTGTTTCAGACCATTCTTAATTATATCGTTATGTGCCATACAGGATTATAAGGAAGAATCAATTAAAATATCGTATTGTCACTCAAGATCCGGGAGTATCAGTTAGTTACAGCATCTCTGCTCGAGGCTCAAGAACTCAAAGTACGAATATTGTAATACATAATGACGTTCTTACAGTGTTCTACATTTTCAAGGAGAACCTTGGTTTGTAGGCCTCTGCTAGGTGGACGTAACCATTCTCTGTCGATAAAATTACTGACCTCTCGGTACTCCAAAATAATTAATGCACTCTTAGACTTGCACAGCATAGTACCAAAGACGAGGTATAGGGTAGAAACTTTACATCTTAGGAAAATCGTGTCACACGAACTCAAATACATATTCCTGTTAACTTTGGCGATTTTCAGCCTCTATTAAGTAAGAATTGTGGGAGTACATCGATCTGCATTATCGGCTTTTGAATGTAACGACGAATGATGGGGATGAAGAAGAGATTCTTAAAATATTTCTGCATTCGTTTTCATTATAAATTAATTACCCAAAGATTCCTACAATTACATAATTTACAAACGGTAGGGGATACTTAATATATAAATATCGCAGATCATTTTGGGTTGTTAGTAAATATATGTATACAATTGGGTCATCATTGGGGATCATGAATTAACAATACTTTATGATCGTATAGAAAATGATTATCCTTTAATAACTGCGATTGGCCTTAACTTGATGCATTTCCGAGATATACCCGCCGCGTGACACGTATTTACGACGTCCGTTACGTTTTTGTAGGACTCTGGTGCTTCTTCCATCACTAACTTCGGGGAAGCAACTCGTATGGAAATCCCTTGTTGCTCCAGTTTGTTTAAAACGTCCGTGTAATCTATATTTCTACGCGACTTGGCTCTAGACAAGGCACGACCCTGGACACAATTTATAGTCGTATATTAAGAGTGTAACATAGTATTTTGCGAATGTCGAATGGTTTGGAATACTTACTGCACCGTGACACGTCGATCCGAATGTTTCTTTCATGCCCTGCTCAGTTCCCGTTAAGACATAGCTACACGTACCCATGGTACCGCCGATCAGAACCGGTTGACCTGTCAGCTGATAGTCCACAGGAATGAGAGGATGATGAGGTGCAAACGCTCTTGTGGATCCCTATAAATGCGGTGTTGTTACGAGTATTCTACGTGTGATCGATTGTATTCCAAGCTTTTATCGCACCTTTCTATGCACCAGAAGCGTCTTCTGTTTACCCTCGACCATGTGTTCCTCCACCTTTGCAATATTATGAGAGACGTCGTATATAACGTGCATGTCCAAATCGTCAGGAGACAGTCGGAACTGTTTCGCGAAGGCCTGTCGACTAAGGAACGTCATGGAACTTCTGTTGACCCATGCAAAGTTGGCCGCCGCTGCCATCGCTTTCAAATAATCTTGGCCTTCTTGAGACTTAATGTGAGCGCACGCCAACTGCCTATCGTTAGTTTCAATGTTGTCTCGCTTCATAGCTTTCTCCATTTGGACAAGCGCATCTACGGCACAACGTAAGAACGTATTAATTTCCCTTCGCTCGGAGTGACTTAGTTTTCGAGATATTACCGGTTGCAACTTGATGACCAAATCCTCTGCTACCGGAATGAATCATAACGCAAATTTGACCTTTCTCTTCGATGCCCATCTTGGATGCAGCCCATTTGTCATAGATTTCATCCACTACTTGAATCTCGGCATAATGATTCCCTGCTCCCAAGGTTCCCAGCTGTAAGACGATCTCTCACGCTTCAACAACCCTTTATCATTCACGTGTACTGCGAAACCAGATTCGTAAGTTTCTTACCTGTGGGAGCCCTCGTTTTTTAGCCCTCATCGACACCTTCGAGGAGTCCGCATTAAGCATTCTACCGTACTCCTCGCAATGCTCTTTGTCCTCTGCCCAGATGTAACCTGCGGAATGTTCGCAAATGTAATTTTTGTTGATTAAACCAATTGGCTTTTGAAATTATACAAGTACCTTCTCTGAGAGACCAGTCCATGCCCATTTCCAAAGCTTCTTCTAAGTCCCTTGCATTCATGGGAATGATTCCTTTCGAACCAACACCAACAGGAATATGATCGAACATGCTTTGCGCAAGTTGCTCCTATTAATACTCATTGAATTAATCTCCCAATATCGTCTGATCAAGATACACGATCTATAGAACTTGAAGCGATACCTTTACAGGCAGAACATCCTCTTCGAACAGGTTGGTCCTCAACAGGCGAACACCACAGTTAATGTCGAATCCTACTCCGCCGGGCGACACTATAGATTTTGGGTCGTTCATGTCGAACGCTGCCATATTACCAATGGCAAAGCCGTATCCAGAATGAACATCAGGCAATCCGACGGATCTCCATACGATTCCAGGAAGCGCAGCTACATTGGCAATTTGTTTCATTCCTGGGAGGAAACCACCCACTGACCCTGGTCTACAAGCATTGCGCAGCTC
The DNA here is from genome assembly GCA_963971345.1 of Andrena flavipes. Classification (NCBI taxonomy): domain Eukaryota; kingdom Metazoa; phylum Arthropoda; class Insecta; order Hymenoptera; family Andrenidae; genus Andrena; species Andrena flavipes. Next base: position 48,477,252 of record OZ020482.1, read on the forward strand.
ATCGAACATTAAACGCTCTAAAGTATTATTTACATAAAATACACCTTCAACCTACAAAAACGGAGTATAAGTCCATCTGATCACAGAACGTCATGTTAAAATGCATTTACCTTCATATTAGGCTGGAAACCTTTCTTTATCCTCCAACATGTGTCGTTTATTTTCTCCAAATACTTTAATTCTTCTTGATACTGCCTGACTACCATTTTGGATAACAATAAATACTTTTGCTTTGGAAATCTAACAATCTGTAGACCGTAGAACGATCCTCACCCTGAAAGAGAACATATTAGTCGAAACAGAATTTGAAGCCGCAGGTTCGGCTATACTTTGACCATTACATTTAGTATACTGAGAAACGTAGAAAGTAAATAGGTAATAAAAGTTTTCATTCGCAGAACAAGGCAACCGGCTAAAGTGATTGCACCATGCAACGTTAAACAACGTTAAGGTAGAAAGCTTTAATTGAATGCACGAATGGTGCATTCGCATTGTGCATACGACCGTCGCGCCGTCGAGTAAAACGCGGTTCTTCAACTGGATTCGAAATCTATTCTGAATAAAATTGATTTGCAGTCTGTTGGCGCAATATACAATCCGCTTTGTACTTTATGTAGTCCAAAACTTTCCCCACAATCCCATAATTTAATGGATCAATAGTTCTACCATGTTCGTGAAAGTGAAATTAAAAGTATGGGGCTGGATTCGAAACACTTATCAAATGCAACCAATGTTCGGGAAACATTCTATACGTTTACCGTTATATTTTCTTAATTCTTCTATATACAATCATTACCGTAACTTTTCTCGAACGTTGATGAGATAAATCTGTGATCTGATATGCGCGTAAAGTTCCGAGTGTAGAGTACTGCGTAACACGAAAATGGCTACTCCTGTAAAAACAGCTATTAAACGAGTGAAACCGATTCTGTCACTTAATCCAGCGGACGCTCGTAGAAGAGTGATTACATTGTACAAAGCATGGTACCGACAAATTCCGTTTCTACGTATGTAACTTGAAAATATTCAAATTTTTTACGCCCAACGTTAATAGACCGCAGTGTTACCTAACCTAACTGCGACGAAAATAGTACTATTTCTCCGTTTTCCAAATCTGTTGCTTCGCTAGCGACTGTATAATCTTTCAGCTTAGTTCGTTCAAACTCTATTAGAATTAGAGCAAGCTTTAAAGTTCTCGTTCATGTCGGTTAGAAGTTTCTTTCACAAGGACTTGTAAACATACCCTTCCCTGTAATTTCTACAGAATAACTACACGGTTCAGGGGATCTATACGTAGGTAATTTGTGTTTTAGGACAGGGTTACGATATTAATAAAACAGAGGTACAATGTAGGAAAAAGTTAAGGGAAGAGTTCATGCGCCACGCTAATGTAACGGATATAAGAGTGATAGATTTGCTCACTGTTAAGGTAACAATAATGCGTACAATGGATTTATTCTACTGTACTTGGTTATGCTGATGTGTGCGGTATAATAATTGAAACGTGTATCGCTGCAGGGACAAATGGAACTTCAAGAAACAGCCATGTTGTGGAAAACAACCGGAGGTCTCATGAACTATTGGAAAGAAACGTGCGAGCCAAAGCCGAAGGATTTTATGTCGAAATTCCTAGCGGGTCGCGAATAAAGTCTGTATGTATAGGTAGAATAAAAAATAAATGTGCATAAATACTTTGTACAAGAACTTGTAGAATAAATTCTGTTTAAATTGTATGAAAGAGATGTATATACATGTGTACCATACTGGTAAAGCCGCCTGTAGAATAAAAATGAGAAGGGGGAAGAAACTGTAGCTGTTTATTAAAAAAAAAAAAAAAGAAAAAAACCGAGATTATACATTATTTGAAAAGACGAATCTTTAATCGACTCTTACAGATGATAGAATATTTCTTTTTAATTTACACTTTATCTTTACATCGATATATTATCATTCGCTTATATACATTTGACAAGATGATATATTACTAAGCACCTTAGGTACAATCTAGTTCACTTTTCACAGCCATACGGATAATTTGCTTTCCTTCAGTGAACAAGTATAGAATTATACGTACATACATATATGTCTGAACTTGCATAAATGTACACTGCAGCAATGCTCATTCGTCCTTTTCGCATCGCAAAGGGAAATCGTTTGTGCTAACTCGAGGCAGACGTTCGCGTGGCCTCCTCGCGCCCGTGTACTTTGGTTAGAATCATTTTCATAAAACAAGCATCCGCCCTGTTCCCACCTTTATTGCTCTCTCGAATTAAAAATTTCAAGCTCCGTATAAATCCCGTACTATGTAAAAGACCATGTCCGCCGCCGATGCGACGCGCGTTTTAGTACAAATTATAAAATATCTAGGTATTAAAAATATACACGCTCGGTAACTTTTATACCCATACATTCCACGTATCTATGCTAAAAAAAAAGAAGAGAAAAGAAAAGAAATGGCAACAATACATCATGCTTACGTACTCGTAAACGTAATAATGTCTTTGTGCACTTGTTCGTTTCATAGCACAAGCTTCCATGTTTCTTCTTCCCTTGTGTCCTCTCTTAGGGTAGAGAAGAAACCCTGTGTCAAACTATACTCTCGCGCTCCGACTGCATGTCGTACCCTGCTATCACCCCCCGTCTTAAAGAGACATCACTGTTCCGTAAACCGTTGCCGCTGAACAGATTTACCAGCCAGCTTCTGATCGAGTTCCTCGCGGAAGACTTTTTGTCAGGCACATTGTCGGTGCTGGGGACGGACACCACCTGATCGAGGGACCGCCAACGTTTAACAGGCACCACTTCTCCCGTACATCCACTGTCGATCCCCAGCAACGGTGTCTCTGACTCGTTGGCTGATCGATCTGTATGGGGCACTATTATCACATTACCGTTCGGATAATTGTTGTTCAACACTTTCCCGGAGATCTTCGTTTTCGACTTCGTCCGTGTACACCTGTCACAGTTCTCCAACGATCTGAAGCACTTCTTGGTCTCCCTCCACGAGAAGCTCGGCGGCTCGAATCTCCTCCTGTACAGTTCCACGGGGAACGGGTCCAACGAGCGAGACTCCCGTATTATAGTCTGGAACGGATAATCGCTCGTGGACGAGGACGAGGCTATCGTCGACAGAACTCTCGCGTTCTTTCTGAACTTCAGCCTGGTGTCGATGAAAAAATCGTCCAGAGCCATCTTGATGTCAGCTGCGCGGATCTCGGCGTCCTGCAGCGTCACATTGTCCAGCGTCGTTTTCGACACGCTGTCGGCCAAGTAGAGAGGCGAACGTTCCACCTTCCTAGAATTAAGGGACCTCGGCACCGGGCTGGACCCTCCGCACTGAGACGACGAGTCGTCCGTAGTTGGTCGCGGGACGCTCGATTGCCTGCGACTACCTGCTCCTAATCCAGCCAACAACGAAGCCTGACGGGAGTCCGAGTTCAGCTTCGGGCTTCTTCTTGGTCTGCAGAATAACGGCGGAAGGTCACCCACGTCAACCTGTGGAAGGGCAAGAATGATCATTGAAAGAAAGTTCGGAAGTGATCGTGTCCCTTCGGTATAACTACCTCCCGCTTTTGAATGGCTTTCTCCGTGGCTCCGGTGAGCCAGTAAGTCTTCACATCACCCTTTCCTTTCATGTGAACCAAACCACGTTCCTCGATGATGTAGCCGCCGATTTTGTCCAACGCGTCCTTGCACTGTTCGCTTATATGAATGCGTAATGGTTCACCATTCGACTCCATCCTCGAAGCTGTGTTCACGGTATCGCCGAACAGACAGTATCTGGGCATCGTTAGACCAACGACGCCTGCTACCACAGGACCTGTAAACAGTCGTTTTGTTGTACATTCACCGGAAATTTCGTCGTGCTCGACGTCTTTTACGGGGCACCTTACCTGTGTGAATCCCAATACGTAACTTGAGCGTGTCTTGTGGCCTGTGGGCTATGGTATGGTGTTTCACAGCGTTAAGTAGCTCCAGGGACATCGATGCGATCTCCCCGGCGTGTCTGTTCCCGTTCTTTATCGGTAAACCGGAGACCTGGACAGAGACGTGTCTCGCTTTAGAATCACGGAAAGAGGAGAGATCATGGTAATTGGAAAATATTTACGTACCACCATGTACGCATCGCCGATTGTCTCCACTTTATATACATCGTACCCCTTGATGATGCGATCGAACAATGTGTACAGGTCGTTCAAAAAGTTCACCACCTGTAAAAGGAGTTACGAAGACGTTGCTCTATCTTTTTTTGATAAATTCATCTATAAATAACGTACCTGGAAAGGCGTGCTCTCCGCCGACATTGCGGTAAAACCAACGATGTCGCTGAAGTATATAGTGACCAAGTCGAAAGCCTCGGGTTCCACGCCGATGCCATTTGTCAAGCAGTTAGCAACGGGTCTGTAAAAGATTACTTGAGTTTATTTCGCGATAGTTACGTTTTTATAAGCAGCCTGAAGAATCAACGTACTCGGGCAGCATTCTGTGAAGCAGGTCCTCGGTTTTCTGTTTCTCCTCGAAAAGAAGGCGTGTACGTTCACTGACTAGATCTTCGAGGTTGTTCGCGTACTTCTCCATCATGTCCATCATTTGGTCCATAATATTGCGATGCCGTCCCGCTTTCATTTTCTTTAATCGCGTGCGTATCGTTTTGAAGTCAGGCCTAAGTTCCGGACTCTCCGCCCAACAGTCGGTTATCGTACTAACTATATACTCAGCGCAGTCCGCCTCGGACTCGGACAGTATCTCTATGTTAGGTCTAAACGGCGGTTCACAATCCTCTGGGAACCTTTTCACTCGGTCTATGATTTCTGTCAATTGATTATAACGTTCACAATTACGTATATATATCTCTGAGTAAACGATCAGCAGAGCGTTACTGCACAGCTCGGACGTAATTACCTTTGGGTTCTAGATTCACGCCACCGTAGGGGCCTTTCCGCCCAATCATCTCGAACAGTATAATGGCAAACGAGTAAATATCTCCCTCTTGGGTGCCTCTGATCGGTGCATTGGGGTTCCTTAACAGCTCGGGCGCCTTCCAGAATAAGTCTGAAAGGAAGCGGAGCGTTTAAGCGGGCGGGTCTTACGAACCGGGAACACGGACGCCGGTAGCAAAGTTCTTTCTCGTACTTCGATAATACTGATGTTCACCAATGCTGTCGGACTCGGCGCAGTGGCGCATGTCGTGCAAGCCGAAATCAGAGACTTGGAGTACCCATCGCGAGGTCACCACGCAATTGGAAGACTTCAGATTACCGTGGCAGACTAGCACAGATGACTCGTGAATGTACAGCATACCCTGCGCCGGAGTGAAAATCATTTTTAATATCCATCCTACGCGCCAGATGCCACTCCTCTCAAGCACACTCACCTTAATGAGATCGTGAACTAATGACGCGATGAACATATCGTCCAACTTTATATCCTCGTTTTCGATGATATCCTGTAACAGTCAGGCGACAAGATAGCTGAGTGAGATTATCAGGGGTGGGATTATTGAGCTCGTGTTAGTGGCTGTGCGGTAAAGGCGTACGTACGTAAAGACTTCCTTTGGCGCAATAGTCCGTAATTAACAATATCCTCATCGGCTCGACGCATGCCCCGATGAACGAGTTCAGATTGCCGTGCCTGATTTCGCGGAGGATCCGCATCTCCTTCATCACGTCCCGCGATATGTCCTTCTTCTTCGAGAACTTGAGCTCCTTTATCCGCACCACTACCCCGTGGTAATGCCCGGTTTGCGCGAACACCTGCCCGGCGCATCTCGACTCGTACGACATTGCACTAACTAAACTTAACTGCAACGGGAAGAAAGTATGTATAGCGTACGCGCATTGCCGAGAGGTCAGAGTGGAGGCAAACGGTGGTGCTGTTTTACCTTACTAGGGGAGGACATCATGTTGTCGAGATGAGGATAGCCGTGTATCTCGCTGGGATCGATCTTCCACAGGAGTCCCTCTATTTCCTGCTCAATCTTCCACCTTCGATATATGCTCATGGTGATTACCGCGGCGCAGAAGAGGAGAACAGCCAGCACGCCGGCGGCCACGATGCTACGCAGATGCGTGTCGTCTTTGGGGCAATGCTCGTTGAGAAAGCCGCATCCTGGTTCCGCTTCCGGTTTGTTTTTGCCTGGCCAGTCCATGGCCTCCGACGGTCTGTACACCTGCGACATCGATCGATCCTGTTTTTCTATATTTCGCGCTGTCGGCGGCGCTTTGTAGTTGCAGTACAGGTAGACGGGGGGTGAATCGAACGCGATAGAGAATGATTCCGCAAGAATGCTGTAAACAACTCACTCACTAGTGTTTCACCCTGTTGAAATTGGCCGACGGGCTTCATCTGATAGTCGCAGGAGAAGTTGTTGAGACGAAAGGGATCCTTCTTCAGGGCCAGCACCGAGAAGTTCCCCTCCGAGTCGCCGAACTTGTCGAACTTTATCGTCGCACCGCTGACACCTGTTTTGGAGAACGGGATCCATCTGTTAATATCACACCGTGCACCGTGGTCATCCTTTCAGCCTAGTTCGACTCGACTGTCTTTCCATTTATATTCCATTTATCTCACAATGTGAGCAAGCGTAAAAAGTTCAAAAGTCTCCCTCCCTCTTTCAAAGTTAAAGAATCTTTCCCCGTCAATTATATCGAGCGTATGTAAACAATACGTGCTCGCGCCCGCTCGTTCTAATCGGATCTAGCCTTATCGAAAGCTCCATCGGCACGATCGAGAACCACTTCACGCTAACTCGAGCGATTCAGAATGCGCCTGATGCGGATTATACGTACTTACTTTGATAGGTATGATTCCTGATAATCGTCTCTATGATCTGAGTGCCATTGCTGGCGATGTCGTCGAGCGTGTGCTCCGGCTGGTCCCGCAGAAGCTGATCCAAGGCCCTCGCGTACAGCTTCACGGAATCGTAAAGGTACGCGGCGTGAATCGACACGTACTGGAATAAGAGAAAGAGAGCGATTCGTTGATTAAGGTACAACATGAAATTGGAGTTTACGCGAGGCGAAGGGTCTACCGAGACAGTCTACCTTCTCGTATTTCCTCAGCAGCTCGGGGATGACAAAGTTGAATGGCTCCTTGCTGCTGTACTCGCGGACCTTCTTCGTGAACTCCTCGTAATTTTGAGTGGGTGGCGTGGACACTACCACCATCAGGGAGCGAGCCCTTTTCAAAAAGTCCTTTGGCTCCATGCAGTTGCGTAGATTGTCAAAGTGCTCCGGTTCTGGAACAGGAGCGACTCGTCAACAGGCGAACCTCGGAGGAACAGCGAGGCATTTTTCCGGGGAACGGGACCATCGGCTCGAAACAATCGCGGCAGACGCGGTAGGCGGTGGCCATTAAGATCGACTCACGTGTCGGAAAGCGGGTCACGAATAGACCGAGCTTGACCCATGACGTTTAGCTAATCGGGGATTAGACGGAAATGACGGTGGCAACGAGGGACGTTTTGCTCCGCGAAGGAAGAAGACGGCCGGCGGCTCTGAACCGGGTCACTCGAATTTCACGAATGCTTCGCTATAAATCGGGCCCGTGGGCTACTCACTCCATAAGTACTTTTGCGCCTCGCGCGGCGAGTATGTCATCATGTCCACGTGTATCACCATGTACTCCCCGTTGTCCAGCAGCCTCTGATTCTGCATCGAGTTCATCATGTCGATCAGCGACATCGCCGTTCCCAGGAATATGTAAACTGCGGACAGATTTATCGCTTCCGTTAAACGCAACGCCGCGGGCGTTCGGGCTCGACGGTGGAATCGAATACGCGGGACCTAGAGCGATTTCCAGAACGGAACTGACTTTCACGCTTGTACTCTGCTACGTAGGAAACGGAGCAGCCGTACGATTATCAATCAGATCATCGAACGGAACTATCGCACTCTATCCCACGAAGGAAACGTAGCGAAGCTACTCGACTGTAACGCACGAACTCTCTGTGGTCATACCTACAAGGGTGGCTCTTATTTTCAACGCGCTTTTCATTTTATTCTCACCCCTTCATAAAATTCATCAATGGTTTTGATTTAAAGAATTTTTAAAAAATGGTAAGCCCTTTTCGAAATTCGTTTCGAATAACATTAAAAGAGCACTCAGTTTTCTAGATTTTTTTTATGAAATGGGGGCGTTCTAGGGGCGAGAACAAGGAAATAGTACTCGAATGTGAAAAATTCGCTATCTTCTTTATACCCTTCGTAAAGGTACGTTGTTTCGTGAGTTACAACCGCGGCTGAATCTAGTATTATTGATTCGAGAGAAAGAACGATTGGATCTTCCAAAAGAACGTAACAGAAACGAGTTCCATGTCTGAGCATGTGGGATTCCAAAAAGGCAATAAACATTTCGATGACGGTTGGAGGTGGAATTTGGCCTCGACGGTGGATGGATTGATCCAATCGCTGGTTCCCTTGGCGATCGAGAGAAACGCAAATAAAGTTAGACTGACTCCTAGTCATGTTTTTGGTCTCCTGTATAAGTTGGAACCACACGCTGACTTGACAACAGGGCAGCCTCTCCTCGCAGCAAGTGTGACGGTCCTCCACGGTCTTGTAGTGGTTGACGGTGAGATTGTTCTTGGTGGCCTGTTCCTCCAGCGACCGGGCGACCGTCGACCAGGCGCTCTCGGTTATGATCGTGAATTTGTTCCATCCGTAATGGAGCAGCAACGCGATCACCGACTTCGTCACCTGCGTGTCCGGTGGCTCGGTCCTCGCGAACGTCGTCACCTTCGAGGCCTTGTCGTCCGAGCATTTCTGCAATCAAGAATATTCACGTGCTTCAACGAACGCTGGATAAAAAAATCGATGTTTAAGCTCAAGATTAAGAAGCTTACGCCCTTCGAAATTGATTCATCGAGACTTGAAGCAGTCTATACTTAAAGATCGCTTTGAAATTCGACTGTCATTAGCAGATGTCGACTAGACCATTGTGATCTCACCTGCGCGACCGCAGAGATGAAGACTCGCCGGGCGAAAAAGGCAGCGGCAAAGTCATCAAACAAAACACAAAGGAGGGCACGGAGGAAACCGCGAAGGGAGCGGAGGAATCGACAGGCGGGCGGAAAGAGTCCGCAGGAAGAATGAAAGCCTGAAAATTGAAACGAAGGGGAAGGTGAAGTAGGTGGATGAGGCCCAAGGAGAAGAGGGCCCGGGGGAGGGGAGAGAAGAGAAGAAATGAAGGAGGAAAGAGAGAGTATAAGAGATGGAAAGAGAGTAGAAGGGAAGAGAGTGAGGCGGCAAAGTGGGCTGCGCCGGGTGCCATGGTGTGTGGCGCGCGGTTAAATATAAACCTGTGGCAGCCACCACGAAGGAGGGCAGGAGGAGAGTGGAATGAACGGGGCAACTCTCTTCTGGTGCTCGCGCAGAAGTGCGCGAGGCGGTTGCTCGGTTGCTCCGTACCGTTCAAATGTGACATGCGCTCATTAACATATAAATTAAACGTGACAACTGGGGGTCAGTTCTACTTTAACCGTGGCGACCATCGTCAGGCCGCGATCCACTTTCCGTTGTTTTTCCCACCACCATACTATGTATCGCTGCTTCCTCCTATACTACGCAGGGACCAGGAATTCATGCTCGTCCCGTCTCGTCCACCAGCTGCGCAGGCAATCTTCCCTGGTAACATTGTTGCAGCTTGGATTTGCGGTCACTCATCATCGTTCCCGTAACGACTCCTCCGTCACGCGATGGGGAACGCCAGCAAAGGATCATCGTTAAATTGATTTTTTCAGTTTATCGATCCGGGCGTCAACGTCCCTCTTCCCTTCTCGCAGGTGCTATGTCGCCGACAACGAACCCTCGTCGACCTAAATAGTCCAAACACCCCGTTCGTGGAATCTTCCTACTCGACGTCAATTGACGTAATCTCAATTTGCTCAGTCTCAACCCAAGCCAGCTCTAATTGCAACTCAGTTGTATCTCGTAACTTCTACAGCCGACGAAAATAAAAGTCATCCTCGCAATCTATCCACGTTATTAATACTCCTACCATCTCGTTCGCCACCAAGGAGTTCTATCGGCAAGTAGTGACGCGTTACCGTGCGGCAAGATCGAGCAAGGGTCCCCCTTCGGATCGTCCTTTCGTCCTCCCACGATTCCAGGAAGTCGTGATCGCCGACAATTTACCCACCTGGCCCGGGGGATCCTTCCTTTTTCTCCTTCCCTCCCTATCCACGTCGCTGATCGTAAATCCAGACGGCTTTTTGCCCGCGGAATTTCGTCCCGAAATGCCAGATTGGACGCGATCAACGCCGACGCCGGTAAAAAAGCTTTGAAAGCGAGGTGACTGTTTTCGCGGGAATCCTGCCGGCATACCGGACGTCGGGCGTCACACGGTGGACAGACAACGGCGCGGCGTCGGCATTAAATTCGCCGAAAGGAAGGTGACTATGCACCGTGATAGCGAGATTATTGTAATCGTCACTTGAGGAAAAAAGGAACGAAATTGATCCGGCTCGGGTGGCCCGGGCGGAAGTAGCCGGGGCCGCATCGGGAATGACAAAATTATTATCGGTGGTCGTAAGGCCGACCGCGATTGATTAAAAGGAAGCCATGCAACCTCGACCTTGGAGGAATTAGGGGAACTTGCAGCCAATCCTGCCCAATTCAATCTCCCGTTTCGTAATCCTTCCTGTTCCAAATTTCTCCAAAGTAGAAGCAGACTCTTCCGTGTATCAAAGAGCCGATGCTATCGATTAAATATCCAGATAGCGCGCAGATGCAATCGCACGTAAACCGTAGGTAACCGACACGAGGCGACCACGCAACCGTGTCCCCCGGTTTTGCATAAAACGTGCCAGTGATCGATGATCCGGTAGACGAAACTGGTCTGAGTTAGAAAACCAGTCCCCGGAGCCCGCGGGGCCAACAAAGAGGACGGCGAGCCAAGCACCTATGCAGAATCGTATTGTTTTAAGGGCAGAGCCGGCCCCTCGGCTGAGGGACGAGCCGAGGGTCTGGTAGACAAAACTGACCGACCTGGTCGGTTTATCGTGGCTGGTGAACGAGGTGGGCTTTGGTCATTGCCGGCTCGCGACGTGCTGTTATTCTGGGCTCCACTCGGCTATATTTAGACGAGACCACCTTGAGGGAGCTCGAGAGAGGCTCGAGTGCTCTCCGCGGGCTGCAACCGCAGGCCTTTCCTCTATTGGCCGATTGTGTGTTAGTTGTGCAATGCGTTCGCGATCCTTTGGAGAAGCGATCGAGGAATTCCTGCTTACGTCCATTTTTCTCATTCTCCGCGGATAATTCTTTGTAGACCGATGGGGATTGGTCAACACGGGATGGTGGAGGGATCCGCATCCATCATTGATAGATTCCTATAAACGTGTTGAAAATCGAAATCATCCAAAGGTTTTTCTCCGATAGTAGCTACCGTCAGCTGTTGGTAGAAGGAATGTCTTGACTGCGGCTCATCGTGGATTCCCCACGGTCCTCTCTAAATTTGTATGTTACTGCTTTATAATTGTTCGCCGCATCCATAAAACATGAAGCCCGAATATTTCATCTTTCCGCCGCGCAAGGCGAACCGCGTCGTTCCTCAAAATTATGCCTCTAAACTCGTCACCGCGGCGGAGGACGGGCCCCGGTGCATCGACAATCATCCTGTCCCCTGAATAACAATGGAGCGATCCTTGCTCGAGCCAGTTTCAATCCCGTGAAACGTAAAACCAACGGCAAAACGGTCGCTATCCACGCGCTCGAATCACTAACGATCCCCCCGCGTGCCCCGTGAAAACAACCTTCTGTTCACTCTCGCCGTGTCCCTTCCTGTTTGCGTAAGACGGAAGTCACACCTGAGGAGGAAGACTCGAAAGGAAGTTAAGAACTCGTCGGAATATTAATTCTGTGTTTGATCTTTTCAGAAGGTAGCGCGACTCGTCTAAGCACTACCTCCTAAGCGCCAACTCGCGGCAGCTGTCCGTGGTCCGATTCGCTTGTTGGAACTTCCAAGCTGCAGAGTTCACGTCGCGGCAAGGTTTCGGGGGTAGGTATATATAAGCGAGGGTTCAGCGAATCGCAGGACTCGTTGGAGACACGATCGGTTTTCAGAGGAATCGCCCCCGGCGATGAGACGTTTCTCTCCCGAGCGAAGGTGACAAGCAAGAACGGTAACGTTGTGCCAGAAATACCCAGCACTTCCCGATACAACACGCTGGCTACCACGGGCAGAACGGAAAGATCGCTTCCCGGAATTCGCGAGCGTGTGAACGGATCACGTCCTGGCCCGTTAATGGTGGCTATTAGTGTTCTCGAGGGAGACCGTTTACGTGCACCAAGATGTTGCCAAACGACACGCTCCGTGTCGCAGATAAATTCGTTTCTCGCGGAGGCCTCCACCGGTGAAACGTACCCGGGTCTATATCGTGAATATCAATTGATAATCCTCTGGCTCGTTAGCTCATTCGTTCCGTCGTCGGTCCCTGCTCTTTACCACCATCCGCAAGCCATTACGCATTACACGTACGTAGGTAACCTACCAGCGGGGGACGCCGGCCAAGCGCGGTGAAAAGCTCAATTTTCTTTCACCTTGGATCGGTGAAACGCGACCGTCGCGATGTTAACGACCCTAGGATACCCCGAACAACACCAAAAAAGGGACGAAGAGAAATTCAACGAACGAGCGAATTCTTTCCAGGGAATTAGAAAGCAGCCGGGTAACAGCGACATTAGATAATTGAACTTGAAGTCGGGAGACGCGCCGTTACGCCAATTAAGCTTCGTTCTTTCGTACAATCCGGGGAGTGATGCCCACTTGTGAAATCCTCGTGCCCTGTGGGACGTGCTGATTGGCCGTTTCGGGTGTGACACTCTAAATTATACCGTTAACGCGTGTTATTTTCGATTCCACGGCCCTGGCCGCAGATCAGATCTCGGATAAGGGTTCCGTTTTCGGTTCCATTTCGACTTTAAAGCGACAGCCTCTCGCGCCTGACGCACAGTGGAACGACGTAAGGACAATAACTGGACATGGCAATTGGTTAAAAACGGTTTGGACTAACATTGTAAAAATTTGCACACTTTCAATTCATGTTAAGTAGAATAACTGACATTTAGAAAAAAAATTGCAATCTTTCTGGGCTTTCCTGGAATTTTGTGTTATAACTTGTGAACTATAAAATAATTTTTTTACCAAATGATAGATCATTAATAATAAGATACTCAATAATATGTAAAATATTGAGAACTTATGAAGTAATAAATTGAAAGACAAAAAGACTGAAATTTTCATACAGGTCAGATTCATATGCAATTGGATCAAACCTAATGTGAATATAAAGTTTATTTCTTTGTGTTCTCTAATGCTACGAACACTTAATAAAGATTTAATGACGCTATAGAACAGGATTTCGACACTTCAAATTTCGGCCGATGTCCAAATAAATAAGGCATTCTCGTCCCACTGTGTGACGTTCCGCCGCTCGCTTCCGCCAATTAAGTGACCTGGCTACGAGTAATTAAGGAGAACCTGCGCGAAGAACATCTCCCCTCTCCTTCCGACTGATGAAATTAAGCGAGCTTGCTACCCCATCGAATTACATACCAGGGTGACAAGTAGCGGATCTGCGCTTACGCGGATGCTAGATTACCCTGTAAACGAGATTGCTGCCTCTCCCGCTTCGGAGAAGCTTAAAGAAATTCAGCGATCCGCTTGAGTTGCTCCATTGACTCGATAACTTCGCGATAAAGGGTGGACGTTAACTCTCGGCGTGACTCAATCGCAGGGTCCTTAACATTTCTGGTCGGTAATATATGTAGACAAAACGATATTGTCGACTTTTCCTCGTGGAATCGCTGGTTTTTTGCCAGCCAAAGATCACGATCGACCTCGCCGTGACGATGACACCAACATCCTGCGGTCAGACCATCCATTCTTCTCGAAACATTGATCCTTCGCCCGGGGACAAAGTCTAGGAGTTTGAGCTTCCCCCCTACTTTCGTCCCGAGCAATGAAACACTCGATGGAAAAAGCGGATGATCTATAGGACGGTGGAGTCGCTGCACGAGCGTTGGACGCTCGATAGAACGGATACAAGAGCAGTGTTTTATTCTGAGAGATCAGAGGTGTCGAACGATATTTAGATACCGGGGTATTTATATTTAGCCTCGCGTCGTGACTGTAGCCACGCGGCAATGTAAACATTAATAGAGCGTATTTACTAACTCAGGCGTCATTATACATTCTAATTCGGGGAAACGCGAAACCGGACCGCGCGACGCGACAGATCGCTTTTACAATTCACAATTGCGCCTTACCAGGGGCACTCCTCCTGTTCCCACACGCGATTCGCGGGCGTACAAGTGGAAGATTTCCGAGCGAGAAGTAGAGAGAATCTCTCGCCGGAGATTAATTCGAAAGTCGAAAGGATCCGAAAAGAGTAAATGGCCGATACGCGACGGCCGGGTTTCGCAATCCGCGCCGTTTCATTCGGAAGATTTATCGGCTGGGAAAGGTGTTCGAATTGTGCCCGACGAACGGTATATCCCCTCTAAAAATAAATTTCTAAACCGGAGAATGATCGCGCGCGGCCCTGTTCACGAGGAACGCGTGTAGCCGCGGAGGGGACGGAGGGGGGACGACACAACTCTTTACGCACGGGCGCATGCGTAGAGGCGAGAATCGCGCGGGCGCATGCGCGGTCGCGACCGGGCAGTTGGTGGGGGGGCTTGCACAGAGAAACAGGGCGGTGCTTTCATTTATTCATAAATCAACAGCGTCTATTTATAGCAGCGACGGACAAATAGCGATAGTTGCGCGCTCGCGTGCACGTTCCCGCGGCGTTGTATCCTTGAATGGCGAAACAATCGGATGGAAATTAAATGCAGCCCGATGAAAAGTCGGAGGATGCACGCGAGTTGTCGTCCGGGCCCGGCGTTCCCTCCCTCGGGGCCGCGGGGGGTCGGCTTTTAACCGTCCGCGTCTGGTTTCGCGTTCGGTCAGGGTCGTAGACACCCGTCCGCGATAATTAACCGCCCCCTCGATTCCGCGCCGCCGCGGCGTTTACTATTTCTGGAAAGTTTTTAATTGAATCGCTACCAGGGCTATTCGAGACGGCGGGGAACGCGGCCTCCCCGAGTCCTCTCGAATAAATTACTCCAATTAGAAAGGCCTGCCCCGATACGTTGGTACTTGGGCGGGCGAACAAACGACTGTGACCTTTTAAAAAATTCCACTTGTCCGTGGCTCCGAATTTTGGCGCCAACGCCCCGATTCCTGCAGGCAGGCCTGGGAGTGATCTCCGGAGCAGTCGATCCATCGATTTCCTAACACCCTATGCATTCCAATTCCCTCCCAAAGACGAGGGAGGAAAATGTGTGGACCGCGCTTGGGAAATGCATCGAACAGCCGGGGCTGGCGCAATCGACCGAGAAAACGGAACACGGCGGATCCACGCGCATCGGTTGCTCCGGTGGGTGTCGGTGCCTCGGCTGCGACGAACCACCGGCTGCAAGTTGCAGGTTGCAGGTCCGAGCAGAGACGGAGCTCGCACGCGGATGGTGTAGGCTCGTATATGGGACGGGGTACGAGACACGGGATGGGAAGTTGGCCGTAGAGCAGCCAACCAGGCCTGATGCTGGGTGCTGCCGTGTCGGTTGTAGCTGGGTTCGTTCAGTCTGTCGCTTGGCAAAGCAATAGGCCCAGGCTAAATATAGCCTGGCGATAAACATAGGCAGTTAGTGGAGGCACGGTAGTGTATAGCGGCGTCGGTGTATCCGTGGATACACTCGAATGACGGCTACTCCCCTTCTCGTAACGCCGTGGGATTTCGGGCCTACCTGAGGGGCCATTCAAGAATTCCCGACCCGGCCGGAGACGGTGGGCGCGGGCGCAGCTGGCAATCGAATCGGCCTGACCCCCCCTGGAAATTGGAAGTCACGGCGCGCCGCCCTGTCACTCGGTGTAATTAGCCTTTTCGAACGGTGTTAGCCGTGGTTAACGCTCGTTCCATGGTAATGGCTGATCAATATTCCACGGCGCGTTATCCGAGCTGTTCGACTCTCCCACGCGCAATTCGCATCCGACTAACCGAAACTAACAATAAGCGGACGCTGGGCCTCGGTGAATCGCGACTACGAACACCGATGCTTCTACTTGCAACTTGTGCCGAAATGTCACCTCGAAACGAAAAGTGACAACGATTGCACGGCAGCACCCGATGACGCGCGGATGGCCAGTGGTTTGGACAGAGAAAAAACAACGTTCCTTTTCTCAGCCGTCCGTGGAATTGTTTGCCGAAGCGTCACGGTAATAAAAATCGTCGTGCCTTGTTTTCTTTTTTACCTCTCGTCGGGACTGATTAACGCCCCGGCCCGATTTCGTGGTTTTCTTCAGCCCCGAGAGTCGGTGGAGGAACGACGGCTTATTCTCCTTCCTTGATTCGATTCGCCGTTTCTCGACAAAGCAATACCACCGCCGGGGTCTAAATATAGTCGGGCCGATAAACACAGACACTTGGACATATGCTCCGCGCTGATAACGGATAGTCGTTGTAACACGGTTGCTGTAATATCGTTCGCACCGCCGTAATACTACATGATTTACGTTGTTTTCGCGACGTGATTAGTGGCAAATATTGACCGACCCTGATACCGACTCGCGCGGCCGGCCGGGCCGGGCCGCTCGGATCCGCGCGAATTTAAGGAGGCTTCGCTCCGGCAGAGATAACGGGCACATTTGTGCAAAGTGTACTTTGTCGGTGTCACGGAACGTCGCGATAACGCCGGAGGCCTCGCCGGATCGCCTCTGATCCAAGGAACAATTACAGAGAAATAACGCGGGGCGAATTCCTTGCTGATCAAGTAAACGCCGCGAGCCTAGCCTCTAAAAATGTACTTAAGCGAGCAGTAAATTGCGTCACGCGAGTAGAGGCCTCCTCTCTGTCTATCGCCGAGCGAGCGCCCCGATATCTCTCGTTCGAGGCAATTACGGGACGAGAGGAGAAGAGGGCGGAATGCCGCCACTCAAAATTCCACGCTGCTTTACGAGCCGGGGGATCGGGACGGTAAACAAACGCGCTAGCTGTTCCGCAAATTATCGGCCGGCCGTCGCGGGAAATTATATTTAGAACGCGGCATTAGGCTTAACGCGGCGATAGAGCGAGCTTAGCTGACGACAAATTAAGGCGATTGCGACGGAGCCGTCGCGGCTCGTTAAATCGCACGCACTTCGCGTATCTCGCGCGGAGCCACCGCTTATGCCGGCGCGATCGAGATTTCACGATGATCCACGCACGACGGACGCTCATTCGGATCGTTCTGCCTGGAGTGAGCCGTAAAATGCCGCTTTTTATCGCGCCTCCCCGGCTGTCAACGGAAACGACGCGAGGAGCGCTCGACGTAAACGCTCCGTCGCGTGGATATAGAGGCTTTTTCACGCGATTCTATCATCGAGGCACAGTTATACGTTCCTCCAAGACTATTAACTTAAGTGGGGATGCGCTCCGATCGCGGAAGCGAGACTGGCGTATGTCGCGAGTTAGCTACTCCAAAGAATGATCGAGGCCGATGAGCATGTTCGGGAATGAGATCGGATCTTGGCACGGAAACCAGGAAGCCCAACGGTCTCGTTATCGCGAGCAGCAGTGATGGACGAGCAGTAAAACTTGACCTTCGTGTGAAATTGTCAAGGGGCCGGGAAAGTAGCCAGGGCGACGACTTTGCGGTGACATATTTCATGGAACTTTCAGCGATAACGATGATCTATGCGCAACGGATCGGGTTGACGTATTCCGGCGTTTCCCTCGTGCCGTTACCGCCGGGGAAGATAAAAATTGCTCGAGTTGTAGCGTCTGATAGATAGAGACAAGTTGGGGTCTGTTCGCGAGACAAGATGGCAAAGCGTGCTGATCACGTGCACGAATCTTCCTCCGGATAAGCTGACCGTGATGAGGCAGACGAAGAAATTTCGTTTATCTGCGTACCAGAAGAGGCCACGAGCGAACGAAGCTGCGCCTCGTAAAACGAGGGAAGAACAACGCCGGCCGACCATACATTCTTGTTGACCGAATGAATACGCGTCGGTACGCTGGGCCCATAATTGGTGCCGGCCAATTAAGGGTTAATTGAGTGTATTTTAGCCTGAAACCAGCCGCGTCGTCGTTACTTAAGGCGGCACCCACATTAAACCGAAGCTCGGCAGCGTCGAAATAACGCTACCGCCGCTTTCTACTTTAACGTTCGCCTTGATTCCGTGCACGGGACAGGCGGGTTTATCCGGGGATCGATTTATTCGCGATATATTAGCCGTTTCATGGGTGTCGACAGAGGTAAGCACGCGACGAAGAAGCCGGAGAGAAGAGGCTTAAAGCGTGCCGACAAGTATGTACTTGGAACGTCTCGCTAACGAAGTTTTCTGACGGTGCAAACAGCTTCTGCAGAAGGATCTTCAGTAGCGAACGATAGTCCTTGTGAGTGGTTGCATTGTAACGAATCCGAGAAGCTTCGGCTGACGAATCTAAAGCCCGGAAATCTGTCCCCAAGT
This sequence comes from Andrena flavipes, assembly GCA_963971345.1. Classification (NCBI taxonomy): domain Eukaryota; kingdom Metazoa; phylum Arthropoda; class Insecta; order Hymenoptera; family Andrenidae; genus Andrena; species Andrena flavipes. Next base: position 48,495,741 of record OZ020482.1, read on the forward strand.
TCGATCCAGTAGTAGGTATACGGAGCGTGGTATCAAGGAGTCTAATTTCAGCAGCGATCCTTGAACGCAGACAGCAAGTCGAAGCCAAGGTCAAAAAACACGTTAGTCATGATGGATCGAAGCGTGCACCGTGAATCACCACGGTACACAATCGTGAAAACTAGAATGGCTGGGAGCTTTGCTCGTTGCTCGTCGAGCCATCGGTGAGATCGGAGAGGGAGTTTTCAGCGAAGATCGGCCGAGCAAGAACATCGCGACTACACTCAAATTTGAATCTCTGTCTAGCTCTAAATTTGGAGGAATCGCCGAGACTGGACGTTCGGAGGGTGTGAAAGCTGAGATCGAAGTATCGAAGTATCGGTTTACTTCGCGCTGCTCTTCCAAAGGACTTCGTATAAATAACCAATAATTGATCCTGTTCGTGCGATATTACGTTGTACGAGCGCCGCGTTCTTTCTTCCTGCTGGCAGAGCAGAAGCGGACACGAGCCGACAATGACGGTGCAAACGAGTCGGACGGACTCCTGGTCGCCTGCGAAACCAGTATTCTTACACTCTGTTCACTCTTTTATCCCTGCGGTGCTAAAAATAGAGTTTACTCCAGTAAAAACGTGTCCGCGTTGTCTTTTTTCCCCCCGACCGTGATGAATGGATCTCTCGCTCCTCTGCGCCTCTCGAACCGCCGCCGCCGACCATTATATCCTTCTGGTGGTTAGCCGACGATTTCTGGCAGGCATCTATTCGACTGGCTGGTTATGTAAAAACCAATTGACCCAGTTATTGGGAAATTGCGCTTGCACGCGAGTAACTGATTGGTGCAACAACGAGCACCCTGTTCCGTCCAACACTGCCACGAATTCGACCGTGTCTATTGGATTTCCAAGATTTCCAGTAGCGGATAGCCCAGGTCAGACGATTCGACGCGGACAGACTCGAGGAGCGCCCAGAAATATTTGGGGATTTCAGAAAATTGCAAACCTACAGGCGACGACTTACGGCGATGAGAGTTCGGCGGAACTCGGCCCGAGAGATTACCATTATCGATGAATTTCTCAACGTTATGTCATCCAGTGTTAACCTTGCGTAACAGCGTGGCTAATCGATGTGTGCGCGTGCAGACAATTTCCCGATAAAAGGAGGAAAGGGGACACGCGAAAGGACCTGCGACGAGGCGCGAGCTGGTGCACCAGGTTAATTTTACGTAATATCACGGCGTTTAGAGTATCGCGCGGGGCCTATCGAGCGGGCTCGGCCAATGGCTTCCAGCAGCTCGTAAATTCCTCACGCTATCGCGATATATTTAACCCGGCGATAATGTAGCAAACAAATCGTATCGTTTTGCGGGGAACCGGTATTCTCACGGTCCATACCCGCTCGTCCGCGTTCCCCGTTTCTAAAGATAGCATATTTAGCCCGCGATCCCGCGCGCGTCGCGTCGGCTCCCACCGTGCAACCTGCCCGATGCATCTCGTGCGGCCAGAGATTCGCCGTTCCAGAGGAAATTGCCGGTGATTACCGCTGACCCTTTTATTACAAACGCCTTGACAGTCCGACTGCCCAAGATCCACGTGCGATCCTCTTCTCCGCGAAGTATTAAAGGAATAACCCGCGCAAAGAACCCTCGAGCTGTTATCGAATGGCAAAATTGCACGAGACACGACAATGTCGATTTCGTGGCGGAGATATAAATAAACGCGGAACCTTGAACTTCGGATGCCAGTAGAACGGTGCATTCGTAAGCCAGACATTTTATTGAGTCGTGTCACTGTTCCATTCCATTTGTAGTATGTAAATTGTACGAGCCTCGCGGCGAGAACGGAGTGCGATTAGCTGATTCAAGTAGCGGAATAGCGATTGCCAGGAGTGATCAGCTCTGTCACTACTTAGGACGCTCGTATTAGGGAATAGGGACGGCAGAATGCTTGATCTGTTCCACTGAATTACGGAATCAGGAGCGAAAGTCACGGCTGGTGCTTGGGATTTCTTTGTGACATTTCTGTGGCCGGAGCGCATTGGCGAACGGGAGAGGATGGTTGCTGACTGTACGGTGATATCGAGAGTATGGTCGATCGTCGTTGTTCGCGCGTTGCTAAAGATAGCCCGACGATTACTTCATCGTGGAAATCACGTAACGTCACTCGAAAGAGAGATATATAATGTGGGTCGGTGTCGAGGAGACGAGGAAATGGTAGCGCGGAATAATCGTTCTCGCCAGTGGTCGAACGTGTCGGCGTCCCCGCCGGCTCGCCCCGCGCCACCCAGCGAGGCTAGTCGAACGTCACAATTAAACTTTTTCCCATACACGTGCACGTGTATAAATAATGCATCGCCGACGCCGAAGAAGTGTACCGTCCGCTATTACCGGACCGATAGCTACCGCAGAAGCGCTATTATTACGCTGGTTATTGCGCAAGATGAAAGTATCGCAATGCTACATCACGCCTACACGCGCGGGGAATCTCCGAGGCGCTCGATGATGCACCGTTGCGCCATTTCGCGGCCGAAAACCCTTCTTAGAACCTAAACGGAGGAACTTGTGTCTGAATCCGCTCGAGATACAAAGAGCTTGCTCCACCCACGTTTCCTGCCACTGTGAGCGCGCGAATGCGTTCGCGAGATCGTTGCCAAGTATGTAAGTGTCCCGTTCGGAGTGGCCCTAAACGCGTTAATTCCCCTGGTAGCAGTGGAAGCTGAAAGTACAGGGAACCGAGCGACTGGGTGTCAGGCGGACGAGTCAGGACAACGACGGGCTGACACCAAGCCGGACCAGGTAAGCGTCCGTTCGAGTGCGTGGGGCATCAACAGGCTCGGCTATAAATAGACAGCGAAGGTCAGGGGAATCAGCAGTTTTCATGCAAATGCGCCATCGATGGAATAATATAGCTCCTTTGCGGGGAGAGCCGCGACCGGCTCCGGTTACTCGAGCCTCTCCGCTCGCCGGGATCGTTACGATTTAATCCGTTTTCGATTCACGGATTAACGCGCCTCCCTCGGCGAAACCGCCACCCCATTGTGCGGCACGAGCGTGCTGCGATTTATACCTGTAATTGATGTTGTTTACCCGCTCGACTTCCACTCGATGCTTCATCATCGGCGGGCGGCCGATTTGAATTGGTGATTCGGCGGCGAAGGTGACACGGTGAATACTCTTTCGCGTCCAGCGGAGGCCTCGCGATCCACGAGGATGCTGCTCCAGCCGAGTTGCGGGATTTTCGAGACGCTTGGACAGACTGAGGCTTAGTTGATGGCGTTCGCGGCGGGCGGTTCGCAGCACGCGAAACATTGTCGCCAGTTAAAACCGAGGCTCTCGAGTTTCAGCGCGTCTTGCTTGCCGAGTGAATGCTTCAAATCCAGTTACGTAAGGTCCCGAAGGGTAATTCGACGTGGAGTCGCTAACGCGCGGACCCTCGGCAATATTGCAAGCGAAATTGCGGGCAATCTTGGTACAGATTCTGAAGCGGACTGGGCTCGTGATAGCCCATACAGTCCGCTAAGAATGCGGCCTAGCGTGCTGCTTCTAATACCGAGCGTCCCAGCGTTCCTTCTTCAAAGAATTCTACGATCCATCTGCGTTCCACCACGATTAACGATGCACGTAGTTAGACCATACTTCACGTTTCAACGATCCCCGCGGATTCTGGGTTACCGCGGCGCAATCTTACTTTTACTTCCTCGTTAACGCGTAGGACGCACAGTGTCACGAACCGTCTTCAAAAAGCAAATAATTGGGTTTTGAAATTTTATATTTCATTTCAAACATTCTCGCATTCTCGAGCGAAAATGGAGCACATAATTGATAACTTAAAATCGAGCACAGTGCTTGTTGAGGATAACACTTGGAAAGTTTCATACCGTATGTTCTTTACAATGATTGATGGCAGTGTATTCAACGTCGTAAGTGGAACTAATTCCACGCAAACGTGTTATATGTATTGCTACCCCTAAAATGATGAATAGTAAATTAGTTAATAGTCTTTCACTTAACGTAGAATTTTATAAACTTGGATTATCTATCCTTCATTGCTGGATTCGATCCTTTGAATGCTTACTGCATATAATAAAAATACTCTATAATAAAAATGAATATTTTAAATTTTATCAGTACAAATTATTTAAAAAATGAATTATATTTTTGTAAGTATTCCATATGTTTGTTATTTCTTTGTGCATAAATGTATTTAAAAATGTATATATCTTGTTTTAATTTTATTATGTACAAAAACCTTTTAATAAATTATTTTATGTTAAAAATTATATTTTTTGTGTATAAATACGATTAAAATATCAATTACATGTAAATAACAATATCATAATGGAAAATTGATTTTTGATTTTTTCCCTATATACTCGCTACACTGTGGGACGCTTGAAACGACAGATGCACCGCGACGTTTCAACGGCTACCAGCTTTTAAAAGCGCAAGGGGTCCAGTGGCACGTGATCGGTACGTGAAAGCGCCGACTTTCTTCGTTTTGACGAATGTGCCGAGTTTTTCCAGCAGCTTCAACAAATGCACTCAGCAGCCTGATAGTTTTCCGATACGCGGAGACGTCATCGTCTCCGTCGCCGGTGCAATCAACAGGTGGTTGCACCAACCGCGATGCAGTGACCCGCGCGAGTGCATTCGCTTACGCGCGTGTGCGTGGATGAGCGCGTGTGCACGTGCACCAAGTATCTCTTCAGCTCACTTATCGAAAGTTCCCACTGGATCCCGTGCTACCCGTATGCCGCTCGTTACGAGAGCTTCGCATAGGTGGGCATTCAGGCTCTGTGTCCACCTACAGATATGTACCTAAATGGGTAGCCGGTGATTCTGGTGTACAGGCTGTCGCAGGCGAGCAGGACCGCGAAGTGTCTCGAAGCTTCAAGAGCCTATTACACCCGCCAGACCCAATTTCATCTGGAAAAAGTAGCCTCGCGCGGGTCGTCACCTCCCCTCTGCAGCTACTTTTGGACGAGGGAGTTAAAAGCGTCTCGAGAGAGCCGCGCGTTTCGACGGAAATAGTCGGGAGACCGTTGTCGGCGGATACTCTCCGTGAGCAGAAAATAAACCGTCGGAAACGCGAATATAGATCGCGTAAATATCCGGCGGTAGAGGATAAAGCCTGAGCTTCCCCGAAATCCAACAACGAGCGGTCGCGCGGAGAGTAGGCCCCGTTGTGCGAGCGCCGCTGCGTCCACCGGGCCCGCTAACGAGTGAAACTAGGTGAAAGTAAGAAGCAGTAGGCTCTCCTTATGCTTATGCGGCTCGTCCATCGTGTGCTCCAGAGAAGGGCCGATATCTACGATTAAAATCGGCGAGCGACGAGTACCGCCGTCTTCGGAGGCCTCAGAACGCCTTCGTCCATACCTGCTACGTTCCCCGGCGAAACGATCGGCGTTCTCGCGTGTCCGTTTCATTCTCTTACGACCTCCAATTAACATAAATTAGTCTGGAGGCCTTTTTACGTCCACGTACCACTTTCTCATATTCGAAGACGCCGGAATCGGGCGGGAGTCCTCGAGAGTCCGTCCTTACGACTTCCATCGAGGAAACGTCGTTCTCCTTTTTTTTCCCCTCTCCTCCGGCCTCTCCGACCGTAAACTGTCCATCGATTCCTCCCGCGGAGGGAACACCGATCGTGACCGCGTGGGCTAAATTTCATCGAGGAGAGGGTACGCGCCGTCGTGGCTCGTCAGCGACGCGCGAAACTTTCCACCTGCGGACGTTGTACGATCGCCACGCGAGCGGACTTTTCCGTGGAACGGTCATCCCGCCGCGTCAGGAACCTCTGGCACCCTGGTCGCTTTCACGGGAATGGGTAACCCGTAGTCTGGCAAGTCGGTCATCTCGGGGTCGACTGTGTAGCGTAGCAGTCGTGGCAGCGACTTCGAAAGAGTTTAGGGATTCATGAGACTCGCCAGGGTCAATGAATCTCACGGAAATACCTCTTCGAGGATTCTCGGGCGAAGAGGATGAACTCGACCCGTTCGGGCAGACAGGGCAGACCGATTAACCGGTTAAAAATAGGCGGCGTATTCGTGACATGTGTTTTCTAAATTGCCGCGTGTAAACGACGCTCATTTCGAAGCGCTCGCTTCCCGGAAATTTCATCCATAAATAACCTTCGATTCCAAAGTTTCCATCGGGCCACGACGCCATGAATACATTACGTTTAACAGCCCGTTGCGAGCTTAGGGTAGTTAACGGCTAGGACAGGAATGTTTGGAAAGAGCGGGCGTATACGTGAATTAATGCTAGATTAGTTTACAAAACCCCGTTGGAACTAATTGGAATTAGGAGTACCTACGTCGGATCTGATTTGCACGAAATAGGCTTTGTCCACTCTGTTCAAGTTTAACCGGTTAGATTCAGTTCGCTCCGCAACGAACGCGTTCCTAGATCCTGGTCGGACGAGTGTGTTAGAAGTCGCGGAGCCAGGATAATCTACGGTTTAAGATAGGCCGGACCCCGCGATAAGTCAGACCTCGTGATAGCCTGAACACGGCGCAAGGCGTAACCTAGTGCTAGCAAAGTTCGATCTCAGCTATTCTAATCTCCGAGTCCTCGTTTTTGCCGAGGCTCGGAGCGAAGATGAATTGGGCCCTCAGCCGGAGATCAATGCCGGCTCGCGTGTTTCGTTACGGCCGAAACAAAGAGCGTGGCTAAAAGCATCGACAGAGGGGCCCATGGTGAACGGGGCGGGATGCTAATTTTTCAGCCGGTCGATCCCGAAGCCCCGAAGCGCAGGCATCGCGTGTTCCTCTAACGTCGCACGCACGAAAGCTACGAAACGCGTGCACACACACACACAGCCGCGCGGAAGCAGCCCGTAATTATATTGTCACGCCGCGGGTGTTCAATTTGTCGGCACACATCCGCCTCCCCCGCGTTCGTTAACCGCCTCTGAACCGCTCCACGGTCAACTTCGGACAAATTCGACACCACCTTCGTCAACCCTGCAAGTCCTGCAACCCCGCTGTTCTCACGGTGGGCGAAGCCTTGCAGGGTAAGTCGAAGACGAGGTTCGCGTGACAGCAATTTACCATGTCCTGACGATCCTACGACGATCGAGATGCAGAGCTGGGTCATTCCACGCGAAGTCGGACACTTTCCGGAGTAACATTTCGGATTTTGGTGCAACTTGGATATGTTAAAGTCTTTAGGGATATATAAACATATCTCGAAGGATTTTTCAAAATGTCAGAAATTGTGGATGATACAGCTCTTTGAAATATAGTGATTACTTTTTTTTTCAAAAATTGTAACTCTTGAACTAACAACCTGATAAAAATGAACTTTTAGGTACTTACAGTGGAGATATAAGAGTACCTAATAAAAATTATTTCACTTAATAAAAACGAATATTTCACCATTTGTTTAGCAATTGTTCTTCACAAATGCAATTTTATAATTGAAGGCACGTTTCTAAAAATTTGGAAAAATAGGAGGATATAGCTCTGTTTGTCCTCTTTAGGGACATGTTTTAAAAAACGTGGACACTTTAAAATTGGCCAAATGAAAATTAATTGAATGTGCCTTCAATTATAAAATTGCATTTTTTTAAGAACAAGTGTTAATTAATAAATGGTCAAATATTCGTTTTTATTAAGTGAAATAATTTTTATTAGGTACTCTTCTATCACCACTGTAAGCACCCAAAAGGTGATTTTTATCAGTTTGTTAGTTCAATAGTTATAATTTTTGGAAAAAAAGTAAAGATTATATTCCAAAGAGCTGTACATTTTGAAAAATCATTCGAGATATGTTTATATATCTCTAAAGACTACGACAAATCCAAGTTGCACCAAAATCTGAAATGTTACTCCGAGAAGTGTCCGACTTCGCGTGAAATGACCCAGCTATGTAATGGCTCGGTACGAATCGCAATCAAGAAGATCCTGATTCAGCGTTAAAATAGCGTTAAAAGTACTCACATAACTAATCATGGGTATGTTGTGTGATTGAGCGACTATGGCTTCAACGTAGCACGAGCCTTCTGGTCCAAAGAAGGCTCCAACCCCGTCGCAGATCATATCGATCATTGCCTTGGTGGCTTCCACGGTTTCTCCCCTCGTGTCGCTCCATCGCATCACCAGCCTCACGTTCGGTAGTATGTGTGGATCGCTGTTGATCTGCAAGAAGAAAGAGACGCCAACGTGAAAACGCCACGCTCCGTGCTTAGATCCGCGACGAGTCGCGGGCGTAAACGTCCGACGTGTTCGATTTTCCAATTCCCTCGGTAGGAGAGACAAATTTAACGTCGTCCCACGTGAATCGTTATGCGTTATGCAAGCCATTACGAGGCCGCCCATCTTTGGGCATACGATATCGAATTAGAATAATTGGACGATCCCACGATACGCTCGTTCCCGATTGCCATGCGCCGGTTGCGCACGGTTTGTTTCCCTTAATTGTTTCCAGCAATGCCCCTCGGCCCCTGGTAATTACGTTACCATAACTTCGATCATGAATATTCAATTCTCGTCGTAATGATGACGGACGCCGTAACGGGGTGTATAAATCACGGGTCCAGGAATAGCGTAGGATAAGGGACCGAGGGAGCAACAATTGCAGCCTGGTCGAAACAATGCTCCGTCGATCAGCATCGATTTCTGCCACTCGTTTCAAGGTACGCATAAATTCCTCAGCCGCGGTGCTGACTTTTTAGTGACATTTCTTTGCCATCTCGAAGGTGATTTCTGCCCGTAGGAGCGTCGATTAAAGTTCAATTCTCCGACTCTCCTGCATATACATCATACACGCGGCGCGAGAGCACGGTTATTATGCAAATTCGAATTCCAGCAAACAATGCTTTTCCAAGTAGAGTCACCTCTCCGCGTCCAGCCAATTTACGTGCCTGGCAATGCGAGGTGAAGTTACAGCCGCCTCCGGCGTCGATGAAAAGTTCGCGCACAGCCGATAGATCCTTTTGCAGGCCGCGTTTCGCGTCACCAGTGCGCACGGTACCTACTTATTTCCGCGGAAAGGTCGACTCGAATGGCGAAAGGTCATATACAGCGACAGATTGAATCCTCCGCTGCACAGAGGTTGAAAAACTGCCCGAAGCAGAAGCTGGACACGAGATTAGAATCTTGGATCCATTGTTTGCTGGACGATCGCTTCGACCAATTCAGTTGCTTAGGATTAAGCTTAACGCACCAAATGACTGACGCCTACGACAAGGTTGACTCGACAAACGCTGCTTCCTCGAACACGTAGAGTGGCCACTCAAAACTCCAACTGTGTTGATCGAGATTGAAAATTCTGTCCGCTCAAAGTTTGATCACTTAACGAAGACCGTAACCTTGCTCCGAGGCAGCCTGCCGCAACTACGTCCCCGCATAAATCCTTCACTGTCCTGTTCCAGAAACGGCCGCCAGTTCGTACCGCGAGCAATGTATCGGTTTTCTCAAGATTTCTAGACTTGGTCTGTCGCGTGCACGGCGGAAAAGAGCGCCGACGCGATGGCTTAATTACGCTCACGCATTGTTCCCGGGAACGGATTAGAAACGCGATGCAATCAATTTGCGCGGTATTACCTACGCAACGCGTCAGCCACCGGATGAAATGTGAAAATGGACGGGCGGTGAACGTGCGGATTTTTGCAGCATCGCCCAGCCGCGACCGTGGGGAACCGTTAAAACGGTTCCAAAGGAGCGTTATAAAAAATCATTGCTCTTCCCGTTGGATGGCTCGCATTCCTGACTTTGCACCTGCCCCGCCGATGACCAAATTCGTCCGATGGAATGCGAATAATAAGATGCGTCTGGCGCGTACATGTAGCCGGGAACCGCTTCGAGATCACTCCGTTGGCGAGCAGACGTTGGCTCCGCACTCGCTTCGAATAGAGATGTCTCTGAGACTGTGACATTTGCCGAGCAGATACGCGATATGCAAACGCCAATTATGTGAAACGTTGGCTGCACGGAGGACTCCTTAGGCTAGCGGAGGATTTCTCTGGAGAGCTGTACGCGCATGAAACAATGTAACAGCGGCGTCCACTTGCGTCGTTGCGACTGGCAGGGTTTCACCAATCAGCTTATTTTCGAGTAATTGAAGGGCGTCCGGTCGTGGAAGGCTGTGCCCAGCCGAATGTCAACCTTCAGGGACGATGAGAACGACTTTGCCACCGGAATTGACACAGCGCGTCTTTAGTTCGACATCGCGAGCTGAGTTATTCAAGATATGGGTAGTCAAATGGAAGGTAATTGCAGAGCGAATATCCGAAGAGGGAAAAGAGTGACTTTTGAGCGGCGTAATTAGGTATGGCTGTTGATTCAGTTCGGAAGAATAACGAGCAGCCCAACGTCCACGGTCCGTGTCAGTGAAATCATTTCGGATGATTCACCGAGGCCCGGCGAAGGCAGCCGGGTACCAGCGACCACGTTCAAGCGTTGAAAAAGGCCCGGGAACGTTTCATGACACGCGAGATCGCTAATCAATGCACTAGTTCTATTTACAAATCTCGCGGGCGCGCTCGCGGCATCGGCCAAACTAGTTTACGTCGTGGGAGTGCGTCATAGCGAATTCCAGCATTTTTCTCTGCAAATATCCCCGGACAGCGAGCCGGACAAGAGGTGCACCTGCGCGCGCTATTGAATCGAACGGACAGGTAGGCATTAGGCTCGGTTCACATGTCCCGAGCTAGTCATCTAGCGCGAAACTCACGTTCTTTAATCACAAGTTCCAATGAGAAGTAATGACAGAGTATTTTCGATATTGGAAGCCAGAAGTTTCGCAATCTGTTTCGGGGGAACAGCTACGGTGACCAGGCAGGCCCCTCGGATAGCTGGTTATCGAATTGTGCTCTGTGTTTCGAAACTGAAATATTGAAAACTATCGAGTTTCGAGTCCAAAGTACCTGCTGGTCAGTCGCGGACCACCGTGGAATATAAACTTAGACTCGGGTGGCCACGATGAGACGTTGACGCCACCGATCATGGGAGAACTTTCACCGTCGCGCTAAAAATACGTCCTCGCGTTATTTCCTCGCGAGAAGTCGGCTGTCGGAGGACCGATACGAAATAAAAGTCTCGCCTGACGAGCCCGCACCGAAAATAGCCGCTGGATCGCCGGACGCGCATGTCGCGTTCGATATAAAAATAAAATTCTGCGCGGCGCGGTATCGCTAGCTCGCGTGAACCGAGCTTTATCGTAATCGCGAGAACACGGAGGCCGACATTGCGATCGCGATGCTTACTCTTGCGTGGCATATCGAAGTACATAAATAAACGGGCGCAAAGCTCGTTTCCTGCACCTTTCGAGTTGGCTGAGCGCGCGTTACGCGATCGCGACCTGTTACCTTCGCGCGGGGACCACGCGAAATTCCGTCCCAAAACTAGAACACGGAAGTCGTGGCACGGGGGCGACGATTTCGAGGATCCGTCTTGTTGGAAAGAAGGCCTTTTGCCACGCTGAATTGTTCCGTAGTTAGTTGGGGTCCATCGAAGCTCGGTGCTTCGTGCATTTGGGCCCGAATAGCGTGGGACTTACTGTGTCTAGCGGCGAACCGAGCGTGAAATCCTTAAGCAGCGATCGAGAAGAACACGGCGCGGCGCGTCCGAAGAGGAGAGCAACTCGGCCCCTCGTGATCGCCCCGCCGAGATACCGATATCCCCGAATAATTATCGGCGTAACCGCAATCCATCTTTGACGTAACTTGTTATTTGCAAGTAGAGCCGGATACGGTGTCCGGCGCGATACGATCGGCCGGTTATTTCGACGATTCCCAGAGGTTCCGCGGCCCTTTCCTTGTACGCGCGGTTACGTACGGTTGCAGGTCGCAAAAGAGCGCCGGGGTTTCGGGTAGGAGGCAGGTTTGGGAGAAAAAGGGCGAAGAAAGCAGGGGAAGGTGGAAGAGGAGGAGGCGAAGGGCACCGGGGGAGACGGGGGGAGGAGAAGGTTTCTCGATCGCGAGCGAATTCTTCTCACGGTTGCGAGAGCGCAGTTTCGTCGGCGGACGCGTGGGCGGACCGGCGAATAATGCCGGTCTTGTATTTTTAAACCCTCGCACGAATCGGCATCTCCGGGGAGAGATGCCGGGTCACTCTGCACGTTGCAGCTCCCGCTGCAGCGCGCACCTTTCTCTTTTTCTTCTCTTATTCGGCCCGGGAGAGGCTCGCCACGCCGCACCGCGCCACGCCGCGCTGCGCCGCGCCGCGGCCGGCGAAAACGATCTCACGGTCCCTGCTCGCGCGCGCTCCATCGCTCCACCGTTCCAGGCACTCGCGCGACCGTTCGCGTACGCTCGATCCTCGTCGAATGAATTATCGAGCCTTCCAGAGCGTGGAACGCCGCGGCGACGACCGCCCGGAGGAAAAAACCCCGAGAGACAGGGGGCCCGCGATATTGCCGACGTTACTTTTCGGTAAGCCGGGGATTCGCCGTGGGAACCTGGGACCTGCTACCGCAATTAGGACCCTACTACGGACCATGGGGCGAGCCCTCCTTTCCCAAACCGATATCCTCCTGTTACGAACGGCACAGCTTCGTGTCGTGGCTTTCAAGCTCACGAGACTCGCCGACGATAGGGATCGGAATTTCGATAGTACGGTAAGGGACGTTGGACGTGGCATAGATGCGTGGAAAAGCTCACCTCGTCAAGGGCCATGGAGAAGGCGCCCGAGATGGCGAGGCCCTGACGGTCCTTGAGGTCGCCTTTGATGGCCGTGAGGTATCCAATGGTAAGGTTGTGCTGCTTCTTCGGTGGTATGGTTCTGTTGAATGTGGACCTTGGGTACGTTTGCCGTGACAGGGCCTGCTGCCACTCGGCCCCGGGTAACCCTGGCGGCTCGCCCAGGACCAGAGGGTTGCTGGCCAGCAGCAGCAACACCAGCAGGGCCCGCGAGCAGCTGCCGTTCGGCCGTGGCCGCAGCCGCTGCTGTTGCTGTTGATCTTGCCGGTGCCGGTGCCGTCGGTTGTGTTCCTGATGGAGTTCCTGGCGACGGGGAGGCCTGCGGCGGCTCGGCTGTACTGGCAGGCCGGGGCGCATGGCCGCCACCGCCACCGCTCAGCACCGCCTCCCTCCCGCTCACCTGCAATTCAAAATTACCCCCACATCTCTCATTACCTTTCCTAGACACTCGCAAAGACGACTGAGAGGAAAAGAATTCGTCGACGAGCTAAAGTCGCCCGTCAACATCGGCTTCCAAGTTCGAGCCATTTTCCAGCCATTTCATCGACGGATTCTTTTCCTCCTGCGTTTCATTTTTTTTTATTTCAGAGTTCACGCGTACAGCGAGAAATCGAGCAGTCTTCCGAAAAATGCGCCTTGTAGGTACCCAGGAGATCAATGAACAGCGGCGTTCCCCGGCGGTTTTAGTTACGGTCCCCCGATCTCGGAATTCCACTTTTATTATATTATCGCCTTGCTCTCCGCGAATACACCGATGTTATCGCCCACTCGCGTATTTTTAGCAACTTGGCCGGCCACACTGTTAATAATTCCTAAGTAGGAGTTGTGCAACGAGACACAAGTGGTTGACTTACATAGAAGTACCGTTCCGACGCTATCTTCCCGGCTGAATGCACTTATCATCAGCCAGCACTTATTCGCCTGAGTCATCGTATGTGCCATCTGCGCGAAGCTAATAATAACTGATATCCCTAAAACGATATATGCGTGTACCTAACTCGCTCGCCGCTCGCCGAGCTGCAACTCCGACGTCTTCCTGTACATCCAGATTTTCCATCGCGCGCCCGCCGCGTGCGCTGTTCCCACACGCGAGCCATTAAAATTTAAACGTCATCCACGATTAATCACGTCGCCGGCCTTGCTCCGGGACGCCAGATTAAAAAGTGAGTCAGGTCGCTCGGGAAAGAATCCGTCACGCGCTAACCTATTATCTCGTCGATCGGATATCAATGATCTCCAGGAAATCCTATGTCAGAGATACAGCCAGCCACGGAAAGCACCGTGGACAGAACCGCCTCAAGCCACTCCAAATGACTCTATCCTCCACTTAGCTCGATCGATTTGATTCAATACAGAACACCTTCGCGCACGCGGAACCAAGATCCAGCTCCGTTTCACGGAAACGCTCTCGAAGGATCGGTTTTGAGGAAGCGTTCCACGGAGGCCACATAAATAACGCTCTCGAATCGATCTGAGGAGACAAAGGACGATGTGGGAAGTTCATCAGTTTGCCACCGTACACAGATCTTTCGCGTGAAATGTGTCCGAGGATATCAGAGCACAGAGGCTTGAGGCAATTTAAAAAAAAAATATGTGAGTTACCATATTGAATTAATTTTGAAATTCTCTCGACTCTTTTATAAATTAAAATATGTGATGATATTTCGCGGGAAGGAGGGTTGACACTTGTTAGCTTAGCTTAGCACGATTCAGCTGTCCCAATTATATCACTGGGCGATGATTTAACCGCGAATCTGTCTCATCCCTAGATCATCTCTGGGCGATCATCTTGAAGCACTTCTACGAAACGGAACTACGACTAGATCACCGCGTTATTAATACACGTGGAAGCCAGGGAAGCCGACGAGACGACAATAACGTGCTCGGTGCCATTTCGCAACGCGATCGATCCAGGAAAAATAACGCAATCGTCTCACGACACGGAACGATTCCGCGTTCAGGCCTCGAGAAACGCGGCGGGAACACGTGGCTGGGGACACACCTGTTGCAATTACGTAACGAGCTCGCTCCGTAGGCGAGTCCAATAGCTAGCCTGTAACGGCCGCAGCAACAATAAAGACGTCTTCCCCGGATGATGCATGGTGTCGTTCACCAACCAGAGACGTCCAACTTTCCACGTCGCTCCCCTCTCGTCTAGCCGGCCGCTTTAATTGTGGCTGTCGGTGAAAGTCACCTAACCGCGGGATTTATCTGACGTCTGGCACGGGCCACGTCAAAGGGACGTCCTCTCGAAAGCCCCGAGCGCGCGTCACGCTGCAACGGGGACGGGTCTCGTAGATCTTTCCACGATTTCGTTCGCCACGTGTGATTTACAGGGACGTCGAATCGGCGCTATTAACGGCGAACACCGGGCAATCTTCGTCTTCGGCGCCTTTCCTCGAGCCGTGCATCTTCTGAATGGTCCACGGCGGACTGGCAATTGCTTTCGTCAATGTTTATGCCGCCGATGTGTCATGTGCCTGCGTCAGCGAGAGATCTGTTCCTCTCCTGGACGACCTGGGCAGAATGTATGAAAGTCGATGGGATCACGGCTACCAAGGTGTTCTCGATCGACGGCAGCATTTCTGTAAGACGTTCGAGGTGGAATTTGAGAATTCTGTTGACGGCTATCGTGTGGCATTTATTTGTCACGCTGTTGGAGGACGTGGTTAGCGCGTTTGGCACTCTGGAACAGGATTCTCGAAATACGCGCGGCAAACGTGCTTCTCCGGGGCGATAAAAATCCTTCGAATATCTAATAAGATTGGAGGAGTCGTCAATAACGTAACATCGGCGATAAACCCCGGAGGATTGACGTTAATTGATTGTAAATATCTTGCGCCGCTGAGCACACGCTGGCACACTTTTCAAGATCTCATTTGGTATTCATGATACGCTTTGTCGAGCGTTTCGTAGCTTGTTCGCCGTTTCTACGGATGTAACTAATGGAGAAACTGTATCGAGCGTTACGTACACAGTGGTCCAGCATGCGAGAATGATTTAAGGCGTACCAGGGTCGCGTTGTTAAAAGAGAGGACATAGATTTTTGTAAACGACGTCGCACCCATATTTGCGAGTAGGAGCGTATTGCTCGAATCGTGCCGTTCCTGTCTGAAGAAAAGCGATAGCGAACGACCCACCTAGTCGTTAATTTCTGTTGATATAACGTGGAAATGTGGAGATTACACGCGGTACCCGCATACTTCCTTATTGAATTTTAGAATAGCCGGTGATTAAATCGATCGCTCCGAAAATAGATGGAAAATTCTGTGTGACGTAAGATCGTGATCTTTCCAGTCAAATATAGTATCTCTTCGAAGCCGTTGAACATGGAGATGCGTGGCTACGAGAGCAAACAGGGTCTCTTTAACGCGGGCCTGATACGTAAAGCAAATTCGGCCCCGATAAAACGCTAAGAATAGCGACGTTCGTCGAACCGCATACATTATTTGTCAATGCCGTTACCTTCGGTTACCGCAGATAAATCATTCCAGGCCGATAAGGCGACGGCGTCTCTCGCGCGAAAGCGTTAAATCACCGTCGACCCCTGCACAAGTTTCCTCAACTTTTCGACCGCGCACAGAACTGCGAACCAGAGAAACAAATCCAGCAACGTATTACACGGTGGATCCGCAGATTCCACGAATCAGCAGCTAACTAGGGATCGCCATCTATATTAAGATGTAGATCAGCTGACACACTTCGGTCAACGTCGTTTCACCGACGTCAAACAAAACCAAGAACGATCCCATAAAACGGCTATTTCCGTCGTGACACTTCGGGGCACCAGTTGTTTCCTCGATGAAATCACGGAATCGTGGACTGGTCCTCTTCCAAGCGAGTTTCCACTGCCTTTTTCGCCGGTCTGATCGCGCGGCGGGGAATATCTCGGGGCAGGAAGTGGAAGCGCCTCGAGTACAGATCGGTGGCGCACGTTTACGCAACCCAGGGTCAACACTCTCGGTGCATATAGTTTAGATAAACAGTGATAACTGTCCTTTCGCCGGTGGAATTCTCTCCTCTGGCCCACGTGGCGTTATTGGTCCTGCAGGGGGATGCGTACCTCTTCGATTTACCCGTGTAAATCGCAGATCTGTGATCGAACTCGAGAAAAGGTTCACGCGAGGTGCAGTGTTTTGGAGAATTGGTGGGAGGCTTGATATTTGGATGGCTCGTGTAGACACCTCGTCCACCTGTATATCAGTTTGTTTTCCGCACGTGATACGTGTAATACGGGTACTAACGCGCCTTGTCTCCACGGTATATCGTGTTACAAGGGGTAATTGAAGAACGATATGCGCACGTATATGTAGTACAAGATGTGCACGCGTGGGCATTGTCATTATCGCAGGCTACACAGTACATTAGAGTGTTTCGTGGCGATATAATATATCGCATTACTACTGTAAACGTTCAGGGGTGTGGCTCTGTTGGTCACCACAGGATACCTCGATACGCGCGCTCCTGATGCGTGTATCGTTTACAATTCACCGCTTGTATGCGTGGCTGCTGGAAAAATAGCTGCGAACGGCAAGTTCGTTTCGACGGTAGCTTAAACGCGACTATTAGACTTGGAATATATGGAGATTCACATCGGAGTCTCTGCCTTGAGCCGGGATTTGGGGAACGTTGACTGTGACGCGCCTAAAAGTCCTCCAGGTTTGGATGCTGTAAGAAGTAAATGTTTCTAGAATATATGCCAAGAGTTTCGCCAATTTCTCTGTGCATCTTTGCACAAAATCGATCGGTCTCTCGCGAAGAGAAATACGCGTGGGAGAAGCGTGCACTGTCAATTTCCCACGAAATCACTTTTTCCGCTCGCATCGAAATGGAGCACGTGGCTGCAGCATGCTCCGTACGCGTTTGTACGTTCGAGCTGGCAGGTGTAAATTGTAGAAACCTCGCGACGTTGCTCCGCTGTTCGTCAGTTTAATTAGTACTTCGAATCACCGTGAATATTAATAGGTACCACGCGTCAGCGTCTTTTCGTCGCTGACACTAATTGACGACTTTCCGCTGTGCGTTAATTTGTCTGCTTCGACCTGCTCCGGCATCAACTTTCCCGCCGTCGTACAGCAGTGTCACGTTTATCCCATGATTTCTGCATCGAATCGATACGACTCCACTGTCCAACGACAGAAGATCCGTCGCGTCTGGCTAGTGAGCGGCCAATCTACTTCGATCAACCGTCAAATCCTACTGGAGCGATAACCGTGGCCCGGTAAATAAAAGAGACACGCCTGTCAGATTAAATACGAACATTAATAGTTAGGCATTTACATAAGACGAGCGCAGATAAATCAGAAACGGCAGCGATGATCGTGCAAGAGAGCTCGTAAAAAGCCCGATTCCGTGGAAATAAGAAGACCACTAATTGCTACGTCTCCCAGCGGAGTATTAATTCGCCCGTTTCCACCGATTAATTATGCAACGGTGTGTCGACGAGAAAGACAGGAAGCCGAGGATGCAACAAATCTATCACCGATCCTGATACAAATTAATCAAGTTTGCGTGTTAAGGGATAAGTTCAGGCCGTGCTTGATTCCCGCCAATCGCAAAAATCTAGCAAGTTTCGCAGACTGTTGCATGATAAAAGTCCTGACGGAGATGACCGAGAGGGAGAGTCCCGACGCACAAAGTCACCTGGGAAATACTTGTTCTCGATACACCGATGAAAAGGTGTTATGCAAATCCCCAGTGTTTTTATTGTTTCGCGACAGAACTTGGAGTGCGATACAAGGTTGCAAATATGTGCAAATGCATCGAGCTGCGCCCACGCATTTTATCTGCGAGAAATCATGCCCGAAGGCAACGAAGAAGGGTAACCGAATTACGTTGCTATTTCGTTGCTCGAATGAATCGAGGAGCTCGACGAGCGAGGCAGTAACTCGATGGAAACATTGCGTGGATTCGTGTACGTCGCCGCCACGTGCACGCTGCTTTTTTTGCAGTGAACTTAATGAACGCTAAAAATAACCGCTGCTATTTTTACGCGTAAGGTGACTTTACAAAAAAAACGGCTCGTATCGCCACGCGCGAATTCGTTCGCCCCGAGTACTGCAGCACCGATACTCGCAACGGCTTACAAGCCAGATGGATTGAAATAATGATCATTATTTCTAAATAGCATAGTGTGTAGATTGTGCGAACGTTCGGACTCGTTGCACGCGAGTCCCAGGATGCAGTGGCAGCAGTAACACGACCAGCTAGACGGGACCAGGGATTCCTGTTACACTATTGCGATACATTTTATTCTAATAATCCAGCCGATCGTTCTAACAAGCCCGTTAAGTGAAGCGCTCCGAGCGAAACGGCCAGAAAGTTGATAGTATGTTTTTCGAGCCTGCGGATTTTTGCCGAGGCTATCTGAGCTGATCTGAGCGGGCAGATACCAGCCAGGATTACCGTGAAGCGTGAAATGTTGCAGCGTCTTCAGCACGGATGTATCTCTGTCCTGATCTCCAACGTCGCGAATCAAGCTCGAGACTGATTAACGACTACGTTTGCTCGCTCCTGAACTAGCGCGGTCCCAATACAGAGGAAATAAGCAGCGTGCCGCGCGTGGTATCCTCGAAGGAAAAACTCGCGAGGCCCGGCGTTAGAAATCAAGAAGAACAAAATCGATTTACATAGCGACGCTCGCGCGCTCGCCCGTTTCTCAGCCGCGGAACGGGACTCTGACTGATGGCTATCCTCGTCGTGTGCTTGGCACCATTTCAAAATCCCCAGCGAAATGAGAAATATTCCGCTATACTTAGGACACGATCTCTATTTGTTTCCACCATGTGCAGACACACTAGAGCCAGAGCAGCGCGGAACTCTATCAACTTCCTGAATATGGAAGACTAAACACTCGGAGCTGAAAATACCCGGGACGGGAACGAGCGATGGCCCGTGAATGATCAAACTCCGACCCAAGCACCCGTTTATCACCCGGCGTCCAATTCCGCCTCATATTTCAATCGTCGAACATCTTCGTGCTTTCCTCCGCGTTTGTGGACGTTGCGGTGATTCAGGGGTCGAACGAAAACGTTATAAATGTAACGACGCCTCGCTCGGGGGATCGGGCAAACAGATGGGGATCAGCTGAAGCGTGTTGGGCAGCGAACCGAGCGGTGGCGGGTGAAAACGGGCATATAAACGTACGCGTTCCCGCGAAATAGTTGGCCGGCAGCCATGCGAGCGGCGATCGTCGCCGGTTCCCCGGTGTTTTCTTAATTTCCCTCGAATCCAACGACCCACTTGCGAGCGTCGGATAATCCAACGAATCGCGCGGCGGTCGCGGGTGGACGTCTGGCGTGATCCCAAGAGCTGCACGCTGTAATTGCCGCGATTCAGCGCGACCAGAAATTACTCACCGCTTAGGCGGAGTATAACGACGTTTATACGCGCATAACGCGAATCTGTTATTACGAATCGCGAACGAAAGCAAGCACGCTCCGCGGCTCGCCCGTTTCTGTTCCCTCAGCACGTTCGAGAACCCATTAAACTCGAGTGTCTGATCTCGATTAGGTGATTAAATTACAATTCCCGTCACGCTCTCTTTGTTCATTTCAGTTTCTGATTGCGACGCGCTCACGGGGAAGGGCAAGGGTACAATCGTAGATTCTTTCTCCCGGATTAATTGCCGTCCGATTTCATCGAGCGCCCGTTCGACAGATCAGATGTTGGGAGACGAGGCTGATTGACAGCTCGAGTACCTCGATAGCGCGCCACTTGACATCGGCTATAGCATTAGTCTGGGAAATCAGCGCGGCGACTATTAATAGATACCGATTACAGACACTTCCTGCGGTCCTTGAATCTTCCGCGTGCCGGACGCACCTGTGCAATTGTAACATCGAGCTAGTGGAAAGGAGGAAGAATGGAATTTCCTAGGCGAACAGCGAGCAGGATTTCACAGCCATGACGAGCTGTTCGAGGATGAATTATTCATAAGCTCTGGTTTCATACGGTGCAATTGGGGCTGCAACTTTGCAAAAAAGATGACAAAGTAGCCAGAGAAAACTCTTTTCTTTATTCTCCAGCAGGAAGAAATCTCTCGGCAGTGAAAGTGGAGATTTGGTGAAAAGTCCGTCAAGAGTGAAATTGGCTCGGCAGGTGTGGTCTCGTGTGTGTGTGTATCGCGAGAACAGAGAAATTTCGAGTATGTGGCGCGCTCGCCATCGTTCGGAACCGATGCCCCGAGTTTCATTCCACTTGGAAATTACTTAGCATTACGAGCAACATTGCGATCACATGGATTCGCGGATTGTTGCCTCGATCAGCGAAGCAAACGGCCGGGATCGGGCAATTTAAACAACCAGTCGTCAAGTACACGGAGTTATCGCGCCCACTTTTCGCGGCGATGACTCGCGGGCCGACTAAGCAGCAGCAATTTTATCATTTTATCCGCGGCTGGACGTATCGAGATCCAATGGCGTTTTCACCGCCACCGGATTTTTTCCCCGCCGCAGAGATCTCTAACTACTGTTCCTCGTACCGATGCAGTGTATCGCGTTACCATCGACGTGTAACTTTATAACATGCCCGGCACTATTTCCCTCTTCCATTCGCAGACCGCAATGTTATTACCACCGAGGCGAGCAAACACACGATTTCGCAGTTCCCTCGCGGGCTACGATCGCGATATTTCCAACGGTCGGTGGAAACCAGTAGAAAATCGCCAGCCGTGCGAGCGCGGTTTTACCGCCGTCCCGGGGAAATCGAGCACAGCCAGGACGTTTCGCTAAATAATTATTACAACGAGGCTGTAAATCAAGCACCGCGGACGCGTGTATCTCTGGATCGAGGCGCGTGCCGCTAGTATCAATTGCTATGATTCTGTAAATTCCGATCCCAACCCCCACTCGGTGGGGCTGGTAATTACAAGCCTGACGTTTCTATAAATTCCCTCCCTGATATCGTTGCAATTCCATCGGGTTAACGCCTCCTCCCTCCCCCCTTCTGGAGGCTGTAATTGTCGCCTGGAAACCTAGTAATCTCGAGAACGGCACGATAGCATCTGCGGAAAGGGGAACTGATTGTTTCAGAACGGCGGCGGAATAGACGAATGCGAAAGCTTCGCGTTACCCTGCAGTTATCCACAGCCCCGTTCCGTTTCTTCCAAGATATCGGAGGCCCGGGAGGATTTCGGGGGAAGAAATTTATAGCCCGGGTACCCGGCGAGGAGCGCTTCGGCTGCTCCAAAATCGAGGGCACGTTTCGCATGAGTAACCCTGTAGAATCCAAGAGGGCGGTGATTCAACCGCTTCTTCTTTTACCATGAATGGTATTGCATTGTTCCACGCTTCCGTATAATGCATCCACACAGGCGGGCAGAGGCTAGTGCACGTGCAGGAGCGTACACAGGCGTGCGACAGAATTCCGCAGAAGCAGCTATCGTGTGTTTTCCCTGCATACAATGTTCGTGACTGGTTTTATCGCCGGCGGGCCCTTCTTGCCACGCCGCACCAAGTTACACACGGTCATTTGTGGGGATCGCGCGAAGACACACGTTTCTATGCGCGCGGTTTCGTTGTTTAGCTCTTTTAACGCGGGCGCGCCCCCGCCGAGCATTTCGGCAGTGGAAACAGTCTGTTACCAGTCGTCCTAACTTCCCGCCCGACACGGAATTCCGCAGTGCAACGTAAACTGGGGGAACGTTGGCACAACGGGGTAACATTAGTATTCGCTGGAATTACGTTGTTTTACGTCAGATTAGTAAAACTTAACCTGTTACTGATATTTATATGATGTATTTTAGTTAAGATGTAAAAAATAAAATAAAGAAATTTAAGTTTACTGACTTCAGATTAGTTCATGAAAACTTAACCCGTTAATGCTATCTACGTTTTTATCTAGAACATTTTTAACATGTATTAAAGAAGGAAAGGATACAAATTTTATGCATTTTGACACTTTTAGTACAATCACAAAAGGTGCAAAGTTATGATAGAATACTTAAAGCAAATGTAAATTTGCTAATTTATATAAGCAAATATGTTAATTTTTACATTATATAACAAAATGTTTAAAAAATCTGCCAATGTCCCCCCAGTTTACGGTACCTGGACGAATAGCTACAACCACCCAACGACATTTTAATTCCGACACGTTTCCCGCCACGTGAATTTCATTCGGTGGTATTAGTCAGGCAAAGTGTTCGTTGCACCAACGATCGATCAAACTATCTTTAGTGGAGGATGTAGGGTCGAAAAGATCCGAGGCAACGCCGATAGCGCGGAATGGTAATTCTCGTGCGATTCTCTTGCATCGCGCGTCCCCGCTGTTTGCATCTGAATATCAGTCGCGTTGGTTCGCGGTGGAACGCGTATCTGTAGCGTGAGCGATCCAACACACGCGTGCACGTTATACGTACTCGCGTCGAGCTGAAAAGCGCGTGGAGGAACGGCGGAGAGCCGAACGGGCGTGTTTGCAGTTCCATGGCGGACGTGGACCGAGATAACACATTAAAATAGTACGCCAACAAACGATAACACGCATTTAGAATATCTGCCGCGGTGTCGTTCCTCGCTGCGATATTAAATCGCCCGCTCCCCTCTCTCTCTCGCCACCCCTCTCGCTCTCTATAATTGCAACGATTCAAACGGCTAACAGTGCTAACACCCTTCTCGCTCGGCGTTGCCACGACTTTTAAGATACGGCGGCCCGAGGGAAAGAGGGAGACAGGGGACCGCAACTTTGTACACGTTACCAAGATAATGATAACTGGCCAGTGT
Source organism: Andrena flavipes (assembly GCA_963971345.1). Classification (NCBI taxonomy): domain Eukaryota; kingdom Metazoa; phylum Arthropoda; class Insecta; order Hymenoptera; family Andrenidae; genus Andrena; species Andrena flavipes. The sequence goes on from OZ020482.1 coordinate 48,519,078, forward strand.
TAATCGTCCCGCTGCCGAGGTCGTTTACACACGTTGCTCAATCAAGGAAAAATTGCGTTTTAATCTTACCTAAGCAACATGGCAGAGCAACTTCACGGAGAAGATCGTCGGTGGTTGAACGCTATATTGCGGGCATACTGCTGCCAGTCTGTGCTCTTCGCGGTTTCAGCCTGAACTTCTAACAGCCACCTGAAACACATCAAGAGAAGACTCGTTTCAGTGGTTGCCGGTTCGCACTGTGTCTACCACTTGCTGCCGCATTGACACAAGTTGCAGGAAGGGAAATAATCGTTCTTTGGTCAGACGGTCGCTTATCGATCTAGTTACAAATATCCAGGTTGTCCTCGCAAACTTAGGATATGCAAACTGTACCTATGTCCAAGTACGCGGTACTCTAATCTCGTATACTCTACGTTTGAAAGCATATGAACCGCTCCCAAGGAAGAGAAGCTCACTAATGGAAAGAAAACAAAAACAAAACAAAAACAAATTCCAATCGAATGCCTCGCCCGGCACGTAGGCAACGCGTAACGTAAAAAGCCGCGTTTACGTAGCCCGGGAGGATTAGTTGCCCGTTCATAATTTCGAAGCACAACACATAGCGACGCGATACCACGAATCGCCGGTCAACAAGGGAAAAAGCTGACCGTGGAATCGCTCTCAAGTTCTTTGTCGCTGAGGTAACGATTGCGAACGCACCGTAATCGTGGTTCCGCGTGTGAACGAGCACCTGCCTGGCGCGTGTCACGTTCATTTACAGAGCGGTCATGTCGATGCGTGGCTCGTAAATGTAATCGCGTCAATTAAGGCGACACTCGGGGATTTCTAATCGGTCCGGCCGGATTATGTCACCTTCGGCCGGCACGCTGGCGATTTTAATCGATCGATTCGCGCGAGCAACGGCCAACACGGGGCTCCTTCCCTTCCAGCCCGCTTTCCCCCCGCCGCGACTATTTTTCCCCTTTCGTTGCCCACGGTTTACGTAACCGCGCGAATGGGGATCGCGTATTAATTACACTTGATAGGCAAGCAGCTGCGTGGCCGCGAGGCCCTGAGAAAAAGTTCGACGGATCTTTGGTTTACACGCGGATCAACGGGATTATCTTGCCTCCTCCGTAGCCAGAGATAGGCATTATTTAAATAAAAAATTATTTAAATAACGTATCAAATAAAAGAGATTTTATCTTCATTTGTCATCAAATAAAAATAACCCAGAACTCCCTCCCGGTCCCTCTCACTCTAACACTACCTCCTCTAGCTCTCTACTCCCAGATTTATTTGAGCTTCGAGTAATTTTCAAATACAAAGGAATGAAAAGACGACAAAATTATTTGAAGGTTAAAATGAATTCCCGTCGAACAAAAAAATTATTTGTGACGCTTCAAATAAAAGTAACTCTGGCTTAATTTTATTTGAAATAAAAATAGAACTGGGTTATTTTTATGCGATGAGTCTCGAATAAAATTTTTGTCTTTTATTCGAAATGGATTTTCTTATTTAAAATAATTTTTTGCCCATCTCTGTGACCGTAGCCAGTAACGGGCGCGTTAGTCATCGGCGAATCGGAGCACGGGCACGGCCGCGGTGACTCTGCCTTTCATTTCAGGTGCAGAGTGATTCGGTGGGCTTGAACGGTTCGACGGACGATAGTCGTCCAGGTCTTTCACGGTTCTTAATTCGTAACGAAGTTGAAAGCGAGGCTTCGGAATGGATTGGGACCGCGCTCTGGCCCAGAAGGGTATCGAGTTGCGCGGAGGCAAGTCGGGGGAACACCCGCAAAGCCCTGGAGGGCAGGGAACGTAGGTGATTACACTATTCCGGTATACACGGCGGCGCATCGGATAAGAGAGACGAGGCAGAGTCCAGATATAGACCTGTTGTAGGTACATAATAGTTCGGTAGGTGGTAGTGGTAGCGCGAGCGGTAGGACCGGTAGGTTTGGTTTACTTCAAGTTCGTTGCGGCCAGCCGGTTCGCCACTTTTCTTCATCGCCTCTTCCTCTTCCTTTTTTTCCGCCGGCATTTCTCTCCTTTTTGTCCTCTCCTTCCCTTCTACTGCTATTTCCTCCTCGTTCATGATCTCCCACCGCTTTCGACCCTTCCCAAGTCATTTCTTTCGACGGCGTTTATTTTAACACCGTGATCGCGGCGTAACAACGGAAAGTGCCCGACGAAATCGGCGGACAGGGATCACATCGACCAGCCGGCCGGCTCCCGTGAAATATCGAAGCCGCCGTCCCCGACCACTCCGTTTCAGGAATGGCGTGGAAGGGGAGGCAGAATTGCTCGTCGGACACAGAATGGTGGGAACGGAAAGAAAATCCCGCGGAGGCTCTTTGTGGATACCGGCAACTTTGATAGAGGCGTGGTCCACGTCGACAACCTACCATTAGGATGAATAAGCATATCTTTATGAGATCTGGACAAACCGCGAGGCTCTCGTATCAGTTACGTTTTTGCTTCTTCGAGAACCGACGAACGCTACGAGGTGTTGTGCAAAGATGGGTGACCCTTGCAGCGGAAAATTTGGAAATTCATGGACCACCGACAATAGTATATTAAGATATTACTAAGTAGTATGACTTCTAAGAAAGAAAGAAGCCAGAAATCAAAGATACGTCGCACGACTCACGTCCGCCCCCGCCGAGTATCAATCGTGAGCGTGTTTTCAGCGAAGCAATAAGAAACTTTATCTGTCGGAATCTCTCATCGCCGGGACAATATCCATTATTATATTACATCATTGCGTAATCGACGTTTACGGTTTTATGGTACCGGCCTCGCGCGCGGCTCTGTCTAGGAAACGCGGAATCAGAATCGGAATCGGTCGGACGATTCCGTGTGTGCTCGTACGATCGAGCTGGCAGACATGCTGGCATCGGCCAGGATTTCCCGGTATTCGTGCGACTTTTGCAACCGCGTGTACGTGAAAGGGAAGGCAAGTGTGCTCGCGGTCCGCGGTTCGCGCGCTCGATCATGGATCATCCGCCGCGACGTCGCGTCGCCGTCGGTGCACATTGCAACCAGATGCGTGCGGCGTCGCGACGATCCCAAAAATCTCCTCTCGCCCGCGGCGCGAGGATCGTTACGAGTTACCGCCACCGGCAATCTCGTAGCCGCCAATTAGAGGACCTTTGATCTTCGGTGTTTTCGTCTGTCGCCCGAACCGAGAATTAATAGATCGTTTCTCCCGAGCTTGCCTCCCCCCTCCCGGCCGAATTCTTTCCGAGTACATCTTTTGATTTGATACAACGCGAGACCGGGGAGTTAACGAGCCGGTGGATTCTTTCGCGAATTTCCTCTCCCCCTCCCTTTGCCACGTCCATATGTGTCCCCGACGAAAACCCTCGCCGTCAGAAGCCGGGACACGAGGGGGTTTAAGCCCGGTTTCGCGTGGAACTGGTTCTAACGGAGTTTTATACCGCGCGCGGTGGACCAGTTTTGCGGCCGTCAATGAAGTGCACTGTACACCGTCGCGAGTGCACTTCAGCGGACGGGGGAGGGTGGAAAGGGGGAGATGCACGCGGTGCACATTGCCAAGTGCCCAGTGCCAAGAACCAGTCATTGGCCGATCGGCCAATCGCGTCACGGACCAAAAGAAGACGACCGCCGGTCGAACCGCTCGTTTCGAATGGTTCACCATGAGTCCACGAGTCCATGAGTCCACGAGTCGATTCGTGCGACCATCTCTCTCCTCTCTGCCTTCCTTTATCCCTCTGCCACCCTCCCGCCGTAGCTGTCCTCGTCTCTCTCGCCTTATCGTGTATGCACCGACATGCTTGTACACGTGTACGCACACGCACGCGATCCTCCTCCTCCCCTTCTCACTCTCTCTCACTCTAGCGATCGCCCCCCTCCTCTTTCTCTTCTTTTTCTCTGATCGTACGTCTCTCTTTCTCGTTTCCTCTCTCCCCCATCGAATCTCCTTCTCGCTCCGCTTCTTTGTCTTTCCTCGTTGCTCGCCCAGTACGCGGGCTCGATCTTCTCTTTTCATTGGTCTCTCCTCATTGCAAAGTGCCGTAATATTCTCCTGCCGGAGTTATTTTCGTCGCGCTCACCCAACCAGCTCTCCCGAGGCGGCATTGCACGAGGTTGCTCTCTGCGCGCATTGTCTCGAGGCCCCTGCTGGAGTAACTGGATTTCCAGGCTAGCAAGACGATCGCCGCCGATACCGCCGATCTTCCCACTTTGCCTTTGTCTCTTCTCTCCCGTGGCCCCTTCCCGTGCCCCTCCATCCGCCGGGGGATCGCCCTTTTTCGTTCGGGCCAAACGAAGCGCCTTTGCCGCGCTCGCCAGGCTTTCGGATTTACCGGGAAATTGCGAAATTCTTGTTTCGAGTTGCCGAAAAAAATTCACGTGCTTCGGGGAGGACAGAGATCGATTTGGAGTTCACGGAGAAGGTTATATCGGGAGCTGGAGTGCTCGCCAGAGGCTCGGTAAACCACAGTGCCGCTTTTAGACTCGTTAAATACATCTGCAGATCGTTAATCGGGGCCCTGAATGAAAGGAACATCATGATCAACCGAGACAACCGTGCTCGTAATCTCGTGCACAAGTGAAGTGTGCACCGTCGCGTCGCGGCCGCTGTGTGCACGTGTGAGTGGCACTCGTTACTTAATGCTTACTTATGTCGGCGCATTACTCGTTAGTCATTACTCAACCACCCTTACCGCGCTCGACACGGCAGCACTTCGATATTTCTCGGATCACGCGAGTCGCTCGACCGAAAATTAAACAGACCGCGCCGGCTAGCTGAAACATGGAAAATACTATTTTCCCGACAATAACCCCGCATTCTTCCGCGTATTTCGCTTGACGACTTAATTACGGGCACGAGGGAACAGCGTTGAAGCAACACCCGCTCGAAGAAACGCATTCTGTCGCGATTACGTCTCTATCATAAAGAAAAGTTTTTCGCCGCATTCCTTGGCGCAATATCGCACGAGTTGCACACTCGCGCCTTCGAATTACTATTTCTCCTGCGCGTTCGCAACCCTTTAGTCGTTCGAAAAGCTGTCTCACCCGCGGGACGGACAGCGCGATATCACGAATCGCGAGTGGACGCGGAGCGTCGCGCGAAATTGCGGCGAAGCGAACGTGGACGCTCGCGGATCGCATACCTACGCGACACAGCTAGTGTAAACGAAACGTGTGAATATTAAGTGATCATAGTGTTGCATAACGCGCCACGACGTCGTTTGATAATGATAAAATTCTATTTCTGCGCGTCGTTCGGCGCTCGCCGGTTTCGCTATTGATACACTTAGCCTACATCGCTTCGCGATATCGCGTGGGCGAATTACGATTCGATCCGTATAAGAAACTAAACGCTGCACCCTGACATTCGGAGCCAGGTGACTTGGAGATCACGGTATCATAGTGATGATCACACCCTACCAACTCAGCGCTATACCCGGAAAAATGTTGCATCTTGCATTCGCAAAAAGTGTGCAATCATGATCGGTTAGATCATCCAACGTTTCATTAATATCTCTGAGAACGGACTATAAGCACAGGTCAATCGTGTAATTCCAGTGCTCGCGCCAAGCATGTACAGCTAATTATGGTCATTAAGAGCCGAGAATGCTTAACGTGACTGATTAATTGGAAAGCACGTTCCTTTTTCCTCCTCCCCTCTCGCGCTCGGCTAGACCGCGCACGTCGCATGAAAAAAAGGAGGATCTTTCCTCGAGATTGACCAGCCGGGGAATGGATTGCTCTCTTTCGATCGAGATCTCGCGACGCGAGGATTATCCTCAGTCTTCCATGGCTAATCGATCTGGCTGCGAGCTGTCGATCTCTTGCTCGTTTTAAAAGGGAATCCGTTCCCGTGGGTATAACCAGCCACGCGGAACATAAATCCAGGGTGACGCGCGACGCTCTCGTACGAAAGACATACAAAGTAATGCCAACCACCGTGCAACGGGCGCCGCTGCAATTACATTAAATTGAGCGCGTTAATTGCCATTAGATGTATCGTAGATCATCGTATCGCGACGTATCGGGAGTCGAGGCGTAGCGGTTTCCCACGAGATTTATTGCCGCGGCGGTGTAATTTACGCGCGTGTCTCCTAAACTGAAATTATGCAAAACTGTCGCGGCCTGACCAACACCCGGTACTTTTTTTTATCGAGCTCCCATTATAACGTATCCGATAGATGCGTCGGGGGACACGGTTCGTGTCGCGGGACGGAAATTATTCCGTGTTTTCGCGGCAACCACGAAGCTATTCGTCAATCCGCGCTAATCTTGCCAGCGCGCCTTAATAAAGTTGTAAATAGGGTAAACCAACCAGTGAATGATCGAATTGTTGAATTGATGGACTTTATATAAGGAAGACCACGTATTTGAACACATTTAGTATGTGTATTGTTGTAAACTCAAATTATTAAATTTAACTTTAATTAGAATAATCAATCGCTTAAATATAATCAAACTTGAACAAATTAAAAACAGTTAACGCATTATACCTAGGTATATCACATTACTTTTAAAGAATTGTACTTATTAATGTTTGCTTAATACGCGTAACTTAAGATATGGGGTATTAAAAGTACAACTACACTCCATTTATAAACATATATTAATTTTTAAATTTATGATTGACATTTCTTTGCTTAATGGTCATTCACTGGTTGGTTTACCCTAGCCTTTTTATCACGCGCAACGCGCGCATCCCTGCTTTAATCCGCCACCTTCTCCTCCTCCTACTACGCGTGCTTCTGTTTCTCCTCTCGATTCCATTCCGGGGCGAACCTCCAGCGACACGTGTCCCATTTTCCGTCTTTCTTTTTTTTAATCTACTCGCGACGAGTATCCACGTTGCATCCGCACGTGGGAGGATAAAAACTGCCTCGTTGGGAAGTGGCTGCTTTTAACGAGATGCAGATTGTGTATCGATCGAGCGCAGCGATGAGGAAACCGAAGCGTTGAAACTGCTCCAAGTTCCAAAGAGGTAGTCTAAACTTTAACGAGTTTCTTCGCGTGGCAATTTTGTTGGAGGCCTGCGCGTGCTGGATGTAGGAATAGGCGTAAGAGGACGTCGCACCCGGAGGACCACCTGTCCGGGGGACAACAATGTTGCCCAGCAGCGTGGTATAGCGGTCAACAAAGGGGTTAAGCATCGACGTTCGAAATAATTAAGTTCATTAAACGTCTCTGCTGGTGCGGTCGTTCCACCGAGCTGCTTTTCAACGGCGCACGATGAAAAGCTATTGTTTGGCCAACTACCAACGCCGGGCGTCTCTCCTGGACAATATTTATCGTGGCAACCTTTGCTCCGCGGCTCCGGCGAATTTATATTTTCTCGGATTCGTGCCATCGTCTGGGTTCTTCGACGTTTATCGACGCAGGGGAGGAGGTAATCCGGAGTCGATTCTATTTTCGATTTTCAAACAAGATCGTCGGATGTTTGCCGCGCGAATGAATTTATCGACGCGAACACGTCTCGCGGCAAGTACTTCAACACTCACGATATTTACACTCTCCTTAACTCTCAGACAATCGTCGACTAGCAAACACCGATAACAGCGTGAACGAAATTTTCTGATTTACGAAAGGTACCTGGCGATGACTCAGCTATGTCGCGGGCAAGCGCGTAACCGTGGCTCGCGCCACGTGCTAATTCGTGTATAATTAATCGTTCTCCGACGCTCAAAAAGCAACGGAGCAAGGAAGGCCAACGGGCGAAATGAGTAGATCGGATGGGCCGAAGATTCACTGTTGGGAAAGTTACCATGGAAATATTCCTCTCCGCGTTCTCTTATCTGCTCGCTAAGTAAACTGTTAACGGTTAGAACGCGATGGACCCCGACACCAGACGTCGTTCTAGCAATTTCTCGGGATCCGTGTCGCGATCGCGCAAGCACCGTTCCGTTTGCTTTCGTACGTCAGAGATTCGTGTATCAGAGCCAAGCGACGAAAATACGCCGATTACCGAGAGCAAACAATGCGGCAGACTCCTCTCGCGCCACTAACTCTATTATGAGCAAGTTTTTTTCAACCGTGACACCAATTTCCGGCGATCTGCCGCCATTAGCGCCGCTGTCGCGAACACGAGGGTTTAGGAGAGAAATGGCGAGAGTGTTGTAGAGCAACAATCACAATCGCCCAGCTATGCCCGTCTACTATAATTTCCCCAAGGGTAAGGCGCAGAAGAAACGTCAACAACGCGCGTTGTTCCGGAAATACACGGCGATGATGTCGCGGCGCGACAAAGAAATTCGAGATTTCCATCACAAGGCGCGTGTCACGCGACGAAAATTCGCGCTCGGCTATCTCTGTGTACGCGGTGCAGTTTACGGGGCCGGTATCGTTTGCTTTCGCGCCCACGTTATCTGCTGCTCGGCGTACACGGTTGTTCGCGCGCTCGTAACCAACATCTTCGACACGCGCCCTTCTTATCGCAAAGGAATCGACCTTTCCGCCGAGCGGGAAGACCGCTGGCCTGCACAACGCCAGCCCAGCGTGATCGTTCCGCTCGGGCATCGCTAATATCGCGCTCGCGTTCGGACGGGACGTCCAGTGACACTCGGCAGAATTTTCGTCAGAGGAATTTCCTCGGCGCAGCTGGCGTTCATCCAATCTTTTACTCTAGTGAACGCCAGCTAGAGTCCTCCTATTCGTTCGTGTGTACAATATACCGCACAACTATTCCCGCCGGTTCTCGCTCCTTCCCTCTCCCTCGCGGCCGATCGCGATCGGGAGAGAGAAGGAGCGATCGGTGCGGCGACCGACGACGCTCGGCGCGACAGGGACCGACAGATACGATGAGAGAGCACGGACGAAAGGGAGGAAGCACGGAGGAAAGCAAAGATACAGGCGGGAGAGAGGGTGGACGCACACGGTTCTCTGTTACCTGTGACTCGTGGCCGTGTCCAGCATGGTAATCCAATCCCTCGGATGGGGGGCTACCTCGTCATCCCTGCGGCTTTCTGGCTGGCCGATCGCGAAAAGTCGTGCAACTTCACTTAACGGCTACTTCCGTCCTCTCCACGGGCACTGCTCGTTCCAAGTAATATCACTCACTGGCCGCGATTCCCTCCAGCACCCGTGCCTTCATCTACCACCAGAGAACGCGGAAGGACGCTTTTACTGGCGCGAACACCGCGCACTCCTCTGTTCCGCCAAGTTTCTCTCTGTCCCTTATCCCCCCGCTTTGTACTTGCAACGGCCCAGTACGGAACACTTTGCCACGGGAAACGCTCGGCGACAATACTCCCGTGGGGGATCGGTAGGACGCGACGCACGAGGCCGATCGACAACGAGCCGCGACGCGGGTAATATGAAAACGGAACGCGCCACCGCGACAGCCAATTGTCGTAGCGTATCGAAGGCAACCGAACACGAGCAGAGGCTGTAGTATACTGACGAAACACATGACTTCGAGGGGGCCTAGTGTTGCCGCGTGCCGCGCAGCTGGCGCCACCGGTGCGGCGCTACAGTCGAGTTTCTTCGCGCCCGTGGATATTTACGTAGGAACGTCGTGCCGCGTACAATTTTCGTTTCTGTCGTTTAAACTATCGCGAATTCACAGTGACCGTGTGTTAGACAGTGTCCCGAGTGCTTCCTGCGTCCGGATTTTGTAAAGTTTGGCCCGGGGTCGACGAAACGTAGCTGTGTTTCGTGAACAAAGAGTCAGCGGGAGCTCGCGCGCCAACTAACCACTCCAATACGGATTAATGTGAGTCGTAGCTTATTATTAACCACTAATTTACACGAATTCGGTAATCACGTCGATCTGACGAGGTATATACACATCTTTTCCCCGAGTTCGCGGAATCACGACGCGTCTGCATGTCTTGTTACGGCGTCGGACGACGGTTGGCCTTCGGGCGGTTATGGCGGGAAAACGAAAGTTTTTGATTGTCGTTCCGAAAGCTTTCCAACAATGCATCCTTGCCACGCATATAGGTGGCGCTGCGACTGCATGCTAGTGGCGTGTTTCAAACGATCGAACGATAGACTTCTAAAACTTTATGAACTCAGTGTTCATCTTGTGATATATTATTATTACAATTGTTTGTATAAAATGTTATGTAATGAGTCTATAATAACGATACACGTTTGGAACGCATGAAAGTGATACTTTTAGGTGGGACTTTGTAGAGGAAACATGATTTTCTGCAACTGAAATTGACAATATGGTAAAAATTAGGCGAAATACGTATTTCCCTAAACGTAATCTGATCTGCAAATAAAATGGCACTTTGGGTGACGACACAATGTACACTTGTACAGAGAAGAATTTCGTCATAAGTTTTCGTGTTAAAGGATTATTTTTAGAATGCCAAAAATTTGTTTTTATCTTTTCCACTCGGTTATCACATTCTTCTCGCCGTTCTGCATTCTTACGTGTCTTCCGTTCGTAAATCTGTTAAACACGAAAACGCATTTATGAATTAATAAATATTTCGTTCTTGCTACGCGAGGTTCCACAGATCCGCACAATTTTCTGACGTGTTGGTTAAAAATAGTTGCTTGGGTTAGGTGGTATCGTGTTATCGCTAAATTACCATTTTTCCAATCATCACTGCAAACTGGCATTCGCAATGATCGGGGATCTTAGAACTAAGTAGCTCGCGAAGAATGCTGTTCGTGTTCCAATTGTTTGCAAAATCGTAGCCCGTCGGATGTAATCTTGTTTATAATCGTAGCGGTGTTTACTTAGTTCTGTCGACACTTTGGTCTCGATTGATAGTGAAAGCCACGCGCTTTATCAGCGGGGACCGCAAACCGTTTGGATAACGAACGTTTTGGTCGGCTTTTTTATTGAGAGATCATCACTGTCGCCAGGTAGTTGTCTTAACGGGGGATTACGCCTTGTTGGGCCGCAAAATAGATAATTCTATATGATTCTTTTACACAAAAACGGTTCGACAAATTAATTTCAGGTTTGGTAGGCTGTTTTATTGTATCTTGAACTAGTATTCTGAATTTTTGTGTGACAGTGAAAAAAACATGGCAGATACGGAGAGAGCGTTGAAGAATAATCGGGTGGGCCTGGCGTTGACAAAAAGTACTGTAAGGGTTATCCGAAACACAAAAAGGAAAAGAGATTCTTAAGCTGTATGAATGTTTCTATGGGTGGTAGTAGATTTATTGCCGTACCTATCTATTACCGTTCCTTTTTTATTTAATCAAATTTTCTTGGTTTTTGAGGCAAAACCGCTTTATCTTCCTCAAAAGACTGTCATTTTAACATTCTTTTCACTTTTTTTTTGTCACTTTCAAACAAAAATTCAGAACAATTGTTTGAGATACAGTAAGACAGTCAGTCAAATCTCAAATTAATTTGTCGAATCGTTTTTATACAAAAAATTTACAAAGAATTACCAATTTTTCGGCCCAACTTATCGCAGTCCCCCTTTAAGCGATTCTCCGCGAATGTGCTGTTAAGCCGCGAAATTTCAATATTCAAGCCTACTTGTAAAACACGTGCTTGTTGTCGTGGTTAATGCAGGATGTAATAGGGCGGTATTGGCATCACACGAAAGCGAATGCCTTTATTATGCGCGTGCACTGCTAACACACGCGCTCCTCGGTGTGCGAGTAAACGTGGATGATAATGGGAAGCGTCACGTTTCGGAGAAACTGAAGTCGATAACACGGAATCTCGGACCGAAGAATCTCGTATCTTTCCCTATCGTGCTCGCCAAATTTCTCCTAATAATACGAACTAAATTCCTTTCCATATTCAATCCTTTTGAGACCGTCTCCTATTAAACTATCGAGTAAAAGTGGGTCCCCGTTCAATCGACACAAGATATTTATTCTACTATTTCGGGTCAGATTTTTCTTCGAATCGAAGCTGGTCGAAGTGTCGTAGCGCAAGTTCCTCGTGGTTCTTTTGGACCAAAGATCCTCCCCTATCTCGACTACTCCATTTCTCAGCCCAGTTCGCTCGTACCCCTCTGGCTTCCGATATCTCCCTATAAATTTCCCAGCGGTGCAGTGTCTGTGTCTCTGCACAGGCGATAAAATTCCCCCACCCCCCGAAAGGTGATAGGATTTCGACTGACAATCGCGTCTAGACACGGTCGTGCAGGGGATACTCTTCGAGGTCGTGATTTTTCTCGGGTGAACCATCCTCTGACGAACACTGACGCTCGCAGCGGATGAATCGCGATTGAAATCAAGTTGGAAAAGCGACGGAATCATCGATGCACAACCACAGTTAGCAACAGTGACGTATCCGACAGCGCACTGAGGCAGCGATTGGCTGCTAAAACAGCGCTATCTTATCTTTTTCCCCGTGAGTGTCAATACTCGCCGTTCATCGTGTAGCATAATGTATCTAACACGCGAGTACGTACCATGTGTAACTTGTAAGCAGTGTCGAAATTTCCCCCCAAATTCGTCTCTTTCGCGATGTTTCACTGGCGTCTTCGATCAACCAACTCAATGCGAGTACTACCTGATAATTTATCGAAAATTTTTTAGGCTACCACATTCAAAAATCAAAAAGGTGGACAATCTGAAATCGTTTGTTATGCAGGACGTTCTAGAATAAAACTAGATATTAACTTTTATTATGTAAGAAACCAAATGTTTTCTTAAAATAAAACCAATCATTAATATATAAGATTATTTTTTTACATAATAAAAGTTGATATTTAAATTTTTTTTTATTTTACAACGTCCTCCTTTTCAAACGTTATCAGTATAGATTTTCCTCCTTTTTCATTTTTGGATCTGGTAAATAGCGATGGAATTTTGCTGGGTGAAGCCGTGGTGAGTGGGTCGAAAAAAGGAGGACATTTTTATGTGATAGGAGGATACTACATTTCAGTAAAAAAGGAGGACACGTCCTCCTTTTGGATACCATACAGTAACTCTATCTAAAATAGCCTCTTAACCGAATTATCACCGCGAATCTTCATTGACATTTAATTGTGAGCGCATTATCACAGAGATTGATTAGAAAATGTGTCGTTCCTACGATTTCAATTAAAATTTCTATTCCCATTAGCAATTTCAATAATTTGTCTTGCAAGTAAATTTAATGACAACTGCCCTCCTACAACCTCGTATAGCTTCTAAAATCGGCTCCCTGTCGTTTGCGCATACCCCACCGATTCCGAAAGTTCAAAGGGCAGGTTAATGCCGTTCGCGGACAGATTTTCCGGCGTGCAAGGCACGCAAGGCATTCGAGTTCGAGCCACGGAATCGTGTCGATGGAAATCAGGCTAAATGACAGCGTGGTTCGCGTCACGATCGAACGTGTCGAATCGCGACGAGTTTATTTTCAGCTCGGTCTAAGCTCGCGCATATCTTATGCAAAGTAACCGCGTGTGTGCGTGGACGGCGGGCTCGTTGGCGTCGCAGGTGCGAGAGCGTTTATGGAAAGATGCATCGCGGGGACGTCCGCTGCCGATTCGACCGGGCGAATTTCCTAGGCGAGCAGAAATGATCGCCGCGGGCCGCTGTATCTTGCTCGCGATAGCTTCGTCCCTGGTATCTCCGGGACGGTTTATCGCGAATCTCTTTCTCCGTGCACGCAACACCGACGCGACGTCCGCGTAATTGCAAGCCCGTTCGGGGCCGCTCCTTCTCGTACCGCGCCGCGCGCGGACGTCGATGCACCGCGTCGATTAGCATTCCCGTATCGAAATTTTTACCGCTCCGGACGTATTGTTCTACGACGGATGAAGATAATTCCGAGTCTATAAATAGACACAGCGGCTGGCAGAAGGAGAGGCCTAATAAAAGTACGCTCCGTAGAGACTGTGCGCGTTGGAGCGTGAAGTCGAAAATAATACCGGCAGGCCGCCGACGCGATTAAACGTTAAACGAATCCAGCTCGGAGCAGTTCCCGTAATTAGTAGGATATTAGACGAGGGATAAATCATGGAAAGCACGTGTAGAGAGAGAGTGGTTCGCTCGGATCCATGCTTCTTTTTTTTCTTATTCGCCCGGACTGAATCATTGGTAGCCGGTGGTTGAGGAGTAGGTAATTGTAGACGTTACGTATCTGTAAGTACGTGTGTGCCCGCGCATGTCTGCCGCTAATGACGGATCATTTTGCAACACTGCTCTCCGCCCGGCATGTTCAACAACACATCGTTCTCAGGAGGCAGATCCACCATTTGAAAATTGCGGCGCCGCTTGCAACCTGTATAAACAATCGGCCATTACGCACCGTTATACGATAATCGTGCTTGACGTCAAATATTAAATGATTTCGCTGCGTGAATCAGGCTGTTTAAATTGTCCCGGCTTGATTGAATGATGGCCGCTCCTCTAAGTTGGCCGACAACCACTTCACCGTAAATAAGATGGTACCCCATTCTGTATAGAAGAGTCGCCTCGTTATACAGGGTGTTCGATTCGAATCGCCTTTCGTCCCGATCCTCCACTTCCTCGAGCAACCCTCTCCAAACATTTCCACTCGCCGTTCGTTGCTCGGTTTCGTAATCGTTCTTCCGCCAAAAATCCCGACTTCCTCGATCCGCCGGTGCAATGGAATTGTAGCTTTCCAGACGAGATACCGATCGCATGATTTTCACGTTCGCGGCGAATAGTTTTCACCGGAGTGTTTTAGTATTCGTTTGCCCCGACGAGTTTGCAAAGGACTTGGAATAGTAAATTGCGCAATAAATTCAGAAGTCATTCCGGTATTTGCACGAGTGTTTCGCGATGGAGTGCGGAGCGAACCGCGCGTACAGCGATCACGTGCATCGAGCACGCACGTAACGAGACGTGCGAATTAAATGTAACGAAGAGTTTAGCTAGCCGGCGAGCCGCTAACGGCTTTCGTTATAGTTTTCGTGATCGACGACCGCGCGCATAAATAAACGTGCCCAGGGCCCGTTAGACGCGAAGAGAGGAATGGCGCGTCGACGGCGCGCATATGAAAACGTTCCCGTTCCCTTCGGCGCGTCAATCAAACGAGCTTTCCAAAGCCAACTCGCGATGCAAATGAAAATGAACCTGAAGCCTTCTTCTAAGTCGCTCGGAACACACCGTTAATCGCGAGCGTCCCCCCCCCCTCCCCTGCGTTTCAGATCCCTGGATAGCTGCAACTGCACTTTCATCGTTGCATTCGAACGCGCGTCCTCGAATCTGTGAACCGGCGCGGCGCGGGGACTGATGCAGCGTTTCACGTACGACGGTGAATTTTAATCGAGCATCGTCCCCGTGGGTTATTCGCGTACAGACGGTCGACTTTGATCGATTTTTTCCTATTCCTCGCGGCCAGCCGTGCGTGGCTGATAAAAGGGGAACGGAACAGAGGGGCGAGACGCGTGCAATCACGGGCCATTCCCGGCTCGTCTTCAATTAATTTCCTCGATGCTAATAATTTAATGGATCTCGGTGCGTTATCGGTCGCCGTTCCATCACGCATCAAGCTCGTGTGCCCGCTCCGAGCACGCCGCAGATGCCATTGCACTTGCGTGCATCGACCAGAACCGTCAATATCACGAAATATTATCATGGACCTCCGTCCTCCCTTAACGTATCTTCCCAAGATTCCCCCAGGGCTAACTGTCTCGCAATAATAACGCACTGGTACGTAAAACTATTGATCAATCGCTCCTTTATTTCAACGAGGATAATGAATTTACACATGATCGTGTTACGGCTGGATCGATCGCTTACGTAGGCGACACACATGGTCGAAAGAATTTCATAAGTACACATTTCAAGCTACCAATCGGTTAGTGGTCTATATGTATATTACTCTATAAATAACTGGCTTAAGTACTAGGTGTCGGCAGTAGATAGTGTTGTAAATATACTAGAACAGTAGGACGTCTGGAGGGAACGAGATCGTTTCATCGCCTTCCCACTGCCTCGAACAGGGAGAAATGTATCTTCGCCGCGAGGCGCTGACCGCGCACGGGGAAACCGAATGTCGCGTTTAAATTAAAGGTAAATTGACTAGAGACACTTATTACGTATAATAAAAAGCACGAGCCTTCTTGATTGTCTAAGCTAATGCGTGGAATATACCGTTGCGGCGTGTTTGGTATCCGCCAGGGAATTACAATATGCTATAAATAATGTATAAATACGTCTGCTAGGTATCTGGTGTTTTGTACGTACGGTGTGCTTTGGTACGTCGTGGTACTGGGAGCGAATGGTAAATCATATCGATACATCGTGACGCTGCTCATCGGCGGGGTCTTTCGTTCGGTTAAATTGTCCGACAGCTGTCTTGTGTAACCGCGCGATGGGATTTTC
Organism: Andrena flavipes; assembly: GCA_963971345.1. Lineage (NCBI taxonomy): Eukaryota > Metazoa > Arthropoda > Insecta > Hymenoptera > Andrenidae > Andrena > Andrena flavipes. The sequence continues at coordinate 48,535,262 of OZ020482.1, forward strand.
AGGGGATGCAACAATGAAACGTGATTGTCGAGTCGATTGAGTACAGAAGGTACTTACGCGAAGGAAGGTAGACGTGGAAACTTGACCTAGTTTCGTCCAAGTTCTCGAACAGTATCGAGGGACGTAGAGTCGAAGAGAATTCGAGTAGACGAGAATCCTACCTCTGTCGAGGTCCTCTCCAAGGTAGCATCGATCGATGCGAAATCTAGGCACTGTTCGACTCCTTGCAGATACAAGTCGCACGTCTGTTCACACTTGTTCACTTATTCGAGATTCCTTCGTTTCTGTCGTCGCACTGTCTCTCCGGGCGAGTTACATCGATTCGCGAGCACTGCCCTGACCTATCATCGAATGGGTATCTACTTTCCTAGTCGAACCGTCCTCCCGGGTAATAAATGAGCGGCGCGGTAGCGTCCCATCCGTCGATCTCCTCGTTCGACTGCGCCGCTCTCTTCTGACAGTTCAAGATCAGACTGCTGTGTCTCGGGCTGCTGGGCGCGGATCTGCAGGTTGTCTGAGCGATCCCGGGCGATCCCAGGCGGAAATTCTTGGCCCCTCCTCGCGGGAAATAGGACTCGTTCCCGATCGCCCAATTATTTCGAACGGGCGAGATGTTTAACGGTGTCTGCAGCCTATTCTGCGCCAGGTCTTTCACGTCTATCGCGATATCTTGAGTGTCTTGCTCGCAGAGCTTCTCCACGCAAGGGCACGAGTTGCTGGACGATCTCCAGCTTTCGATGCAAGAGGACCTCATCGCGCAAGACATCTTCGGCTTGCATGGGCTGCTATCGACGATGGCTTCTAGCTGGCTGCTCACCCTCGAGCATTTCTGGTTCAGCTGATCGGAGCTGGCGAAACGCAGCCGTTTCGGCGACTCGCTGGAACACCTCACGAAGGTAGACCTCACCAGGGACTTGTTCTTGAGGGAACTCCGCGGTATCAGGGGGTTGCTGTTCCTCTTCGCGCAACCGTTCCTGCGGTTCTCCCGTTCTATGGACCGTTGCTCCCTTAAAATTGGATCCTCGCCTATCAGCCAGTAGGTGAGACGCTCGCCTTTCCCTTTCATGGAGACCAGGCCCCTTTCCACCACGCTGAATCCGCCCAGCTGGTCGAACAGCTCCTTCGTCTCGCTGCTGCAGTGGATTTTCAGCGCTGGAAAGGAGCGGGGAATAAAATGATCGTACACTCGGAACACACGGCTCTTAGATTGTTGGGGACGCTATACTCACGTGATCCAGTAGATTCCATTCGGCTGGCGGTGTTCACAGTATCGCCGAACAGGCAGTAACGAGGCATTTTTAGACCAACGACACCGGCGCACACGGGACCTGAGGTGGAAGTAAAAGTATGCGAATGATAGTGGACGGAGCACGTAAATTCTATGGTTCTTTTCTCGAGGAGCTCACCGGAATGTATACCGATCCTCAGTTGTAATTTATCGAGCGGCCTGTGCCGAATGGTGAACTGTTTTATGGCGTCTAGGAGGCACAAGGACATGCTGGCGATTTCACCTGCGTGCTGAATACCGTTTCGTATTGGCAGACCGCTTACCTGTTAAGAAATCAAAGGTTCATTGTACCGGGCTATCTTAAGGATAGAGGAGATGTACCGTTTGTGGTCATTGCACTGCTTTTGGCCATGCAGATCATTATTATGTGGAGAATTTCACATCATAAATATTTTGTTTAGTATACCGCCACAAATATAAGGTTACATTTATTGCTTACACGGAAAAATATTATATTTTTTAAGAAGTGGCCAAAACTGGTACAATAAAGTGGCCACAAATGGTACATCTACCCTAGTCTCTTCTTTCACCGATGCAGGGAATTTTTTAATACTCACCACCATGTAAGCGTCCCCGATGGTCTCCACTTTGTACACGTCGTAATTCTCTATCGTTGAGTCGAAGCAGGTGTACAAATCGTTCAGGAAATCTACCACCTGGAAACGAAAGTTCTCAGTCATTGAATACTTCAATTGAATTGGCAGTTTTTTTATGTCTGTTGCGGATGTTTTACCTGCAGAGGTGTGCTTTCCGCCGACATGGCAGTGAAGCCAACGATGTCGCTGAAATAAATGGTAACACAGTCGAAGCTCTCAGCTTCGACTTTGTGCCCTCGTTTTAGTTGCTCCGCGACGTAACGGGGCAGCATCTCGTACAAAAGAGCATCTGAAAGGTGTATAGTACTATAGGGGTATACTGTACTATAATTGAAAAAGATGTTAGGAGACTACCGACCTGTTTTCTTCTTCTCCTCTGTCAATTGATCGGTTCGTTCGTCCACCAGAGCTTCTAGATTGTTCGCGTACTTCTCCATCATGGCCATCATGTTGTCGAATATGTTCGGCTTCCTGAAACCGTGCATCTCCCTTTAAAACACCTCTTCTCTTCTAACCCCCAGGCTCCTAAACTCCTCGAGTTTAAATCGAATCACAATCGATTTTTATCGATAACTCACATTCCCTTCCTCAGTGGCCTTAGCTTGTTCCTAATAATCTTGAAGTCTGGTCGAGTCTCGGGGTCCTCCGCCCAGCACTCGATCAAACAGTCGCGCACAAAGTGGAAACAGTTCTCCAACTGGTCCAACGGTGGTCTGAGATAATTGAAGGGAAACAGAGTAACTGACGTGGTGGAAACGGAAGCGCATAAAATTGAAGTATCCTCAGCGGTCGAGGAATTTAATCGTAATACCTAAACGGATCTGTTCCTTGCTCCTTCGCGATCACCTTCTTCAGGATCTCTGAATTGGACAGCTGCGTGATCCCATAAGGGCCGTGTCTCCCTTGGAGCTCGTACAACACCACCGCGAAAGAATAAACGTCTGCCCTTTGGTAGTCACGATACGTTGGTTCTTGAGCCTTCGTGGATCGTAGTAGCTCAGGTGCTCGATACAGTAACCCTGCAAGAATTTGTACAGACCTCGTCAGTGTGATCGGATCCCACGCTCGCAATGCATTTGAATCTCCATGGAGACTGATTAGCGCCAGTACCATGATACTTCTTCATGACGTCGCACGGCTCGCATTCAGCGTCCTTTTTGAACTCGTGCAGCCCAAAGTCCGCCAGCTTTACGACCCATCGGGAATCCACCAGACAGTTGGATGTGCTCAGCGAGCCGTGATATTTTATGACGGACTCGTGCAGATAGATCATGCCCTGAAAAGAAGAATGGGTAACGTGGGCGTGAGCTCGTCTGTCGGACGCTCGTCAGGGGCATCGATCGAACGGAATCAATTGGACGCCGCGGCAAAATATACCGTGAAATTCGTAAGGAGAGAAGTTTGAGAGGTTGAATCGCGAAAGTTCCCGGGCTAGCTTGCCTCGAAAGACCGAACTTCTCCGGGCGGGTTATGATTCAAAAGAATTTTATTCGACACCGCCAGAAGCAATTCTTCCGGATCGATGTCGGGCGGAGCGTTTGTTCTCCAACCGTCTTACCGGGGGAATAATAAAATCCTCGGGCTCCGGTGATTCTAATAAAAACTGTACGACCGTGGGAACAATACGCACCCTGATGATGTCGCCGACTAGGGACGCCATGAACATGTTGTCCAGCTTCATGTCCTCGTTCTCCAAGATGTCCTGACGAGAAAAACAGGCAGCCAGAGAAAATTACCGGGGGGTTACGGGGAAGGGGGCTTTCGTACACGAAGTTTTCGTTAACTTAATTACAAGCCGTCCTCGCGGACGATTACCTTGAGACTGCCCCGTGCACAGTACTCGACCACGATGCATATGTTCGGCGGATCGGTGCAGGCGCCGATGAAAGCGTTCAAATTATCGTGTCGCAAGTCGCGCATCTGAAGAAACGATCCTTCAATTTGCATATCGCGAGATGGGATCTTCGGGGCTGGATGGATCCGTCGATTTCACGGCTACTCACCACTTTCAGCTCCTTCTTCATCTCGCGGGTGATCTCGATCGACTTCTTGCGCACCTTCTTCACGGCGAATATCCGCCCCTTGTAGACGCCGATTTGCGTGTAAATCATGGAATATCGAAAGTCAGCGTCGGGATTAGAGCTGAGGGAGACTTGGCTGGTCCTCACGATTGGTTGCGTCGTCGTCTGTGCGCAGAGATATTTCTATGTCAATATTTCAGGGAGGTTGCTCGCTTTGGTCATCGTCGCATTTGATTTTCCCTGGGCGGTGAATTTCGAACAGGGAGAATGCGCGCGTCGTTTACATTTTGATAAGGGGAGTCCCGATATCGGGCTAGTCGTGGCTTTCGATGCGAATAGCGGGGCTGGTCGAGGAAACAGAAGAGACCGCGAAAGGGGGTGGAATAGGGCGAGCGTTTACCTTGGAATTACATTTGGTAGGCGCCTCGTTCACTCCCGATGTCTCGTCCTTCTGCTCTTTGATCTGAATGTCCTTGTAGTTCACCTTCCAGAGCAACGAATCCAGCTCCTGCTCGTACTTCCAATTCCTGTACAGTACCAGCATCACCGCCGTCATGATGAGCAGGAAGCCCCCGGCTATTCCGCCGACGATCTCTCCCGTGTGAGCTGAAAGATTAGATTAAACCGCGCTGCTTCGAGTTTCTCGTTTCGCTTGGCATCACGTCCCCCCAACTTCCAGCGATCGATTCGATTGTTTCGCGGCGGACGTTGCTTGGAAGATTTAGGTCAGAGACGGTCGGACGTATCGTCCCCTTCTCTTTTAATTGTACCCCCGTGTCCAGTCGGTCCTTTTGCACGTTTAAATCGGCCGCCAGTGTAACAGGCGATCGTTGCGTAATCCGTAATCGTGCGCTCGGTTGCATGGATTGCCCGTTGCACGTGTACACGCGTGTCCCGGTCTCGATTAAAGGAATACGAAAAAGGTACCGCGAGAAGGAAGGGCGAGGAAGGCGTTCCTCTTTGGCGGATTTGCATATGGAGATTTTAAGGTCGAGCAGCGGCCAGCTTTATGATGTATTTCTGGTCAATCGGTCCGGAGGCCTTAAAGGTCCGAGAGAAAGCTGACGAATGGTAATTCGAAGGAGAGCGGTCCCTACCCCGCTCGCATTTTCACGGATCGTGCGAATTATGCGAGGATAGCAGGGGAACGTTCGTTGCTCGCGTGGCGCCGGCTATGTAGTCAAATTCGCGTAGTAAAAAGGGGGAACGATAAAGCCGATCGTTCTTATACGTACTGGTGCACTTTTCACCGTGATAGCCGCAATAAGGCTCCGCGATAGGTGGCCCGTCTCCGATCCAAGAAATCTCTCTCGTCAGTCGTAGCTTCTGAAAGGAAAAGATCAAAGGAGTTTAACAAAAGGTCCCTCCTTCCAGAATGGATCGATTTGGAGAAGCGGTTAACGTCTTACTGGCAGATTCGTGCCGTTCTCTTTCCCCACGAAGTACGCAATCGGATATAAACCGTGGCCCTTTGTCGGCCGATTGTCCAACGCGATCAGAGTGTAATTGCCTTCCGCATCCCCGTTTTCGTCCATGTAAACCATGTACCTGAAGAGATAGCGAGTCACGTGAGCGTGGTAACACTCGACGAGCATTAAAAGCGCTCGTAAATTGCGCGAAGGAACGCGGCAGACATTATTCCTTATCGATTTTTCTTCCCTCGATTATCTTCCACTACATCTATGATTCACGGCGTCTACGTTGTGCAAAACTACAATTGCCAAGATACGGTAATGAACATTACATAAATGATTCCCGATGGCATTGAAGCGAGAAAGGTGCAACGTTATCACGATACATCGAGCATCTCGAGCAAAGAAAGATTCCCAAGAATCCGAGATAATGAACGTCAGCCCTCTCAACGCGAATGTCTTAATAATTTCGTTGTGTCAATTATGATTCTAGACGCTTGCGTCATCGCGATAACGATCGCCTCGTGTTTGTTAGCCTCGCGTTCCTCGTATCCTCTGCGCCTGGTAGATTTTCCTTCCGAGATATCGTGATCAAGGGAGACTGAAAATAAAGAAGTGAATTCCGCAAAATGTGCTCCAATATATTTGCAATTTCTCTGAACTTGACAAAAAAATAAAACAGAATCCCTAATGGAGACGTCTGCCGTCTAGCCAGCAAAATGTTCATTTTTGTCCTCTTAAGGCAACCTATAACTCTTCCCTTAATCAGCAAGCCGCGGAGCTTTTGTGGAAAGATACGGGATGACGAATCGCCTTGCTTCCGTATCCGTCGGTTCCGTCACGGTATGCAAACGGTAATTACTGTTACCGAAAATACATCGACGGGTTCACGTTTCGTTCGTTTCCGTCGCGACGTCGGCGAAAATTCATTTCCACGTCGTAAGAAGTAAATTACTCTTTTCCTCTCCATATGAATTTTCCAACAATACGTACCCCATGGCACTGCGGTAATTAACGCCGTAGAGAGTAGCCAGCATCTCTCTGCCGTTTCGTGGATCACGATTCTCGTCCAGTGCTTTCAGCAACGACTTCTCGTAGAGATGAACCGCGTCGTACAGATACGCCGTCTCTGGCACGATCTGCCTTAGAACACAAAAAGGGGATTACGTTTAGAAATAGAATACGGTGTACCCTGGCTCTGAAATCGCGGTGTAGCTTTGGGACTGGCTGTTCTTCGAAAGAATTGGATATACAGTTTGCTCTTATTCGAGTTTCTCGATTTGAAATTTCGATCGAGTGAAAATTGGAAAGGTGGCCACGTTCCAGCATTTGTTGAATTGAAATTTCGATGCGGTGAGCATTGGAAGTGGAGTCTGCATCTTTTATACATTATTGAACAACATGTTGCTCGTAATAGTCACCTGAACGATTCCACCGACGTTCGCCAGGGGGTTGGTGAAGTTGAAGGGTGGCTTCTCCCTGTACGAATTCACCATCCTAGTGAAGTTAGTGGAATAAATCGACGGAGATGCGACCACGCTGAAGTAGCTGCGATACGCCATCAGGATGGACGAGTTCGTTTTCTTCTGCCACAAGCCCCGAAAGTACTTATCTGGCCGTTTCTCGTCGTACTGCTCGATATCGACACCCACCACCCAGTATTCTCCTGCGACACGAATTCGCGAGAAGTTCGTTTTCTCCGCGATCGAGGATTTAACGGGAAATCGACGGAGGAGATGCATGTTGGCAAAGAAAGAGCACGTATACATCTCCTCCCTGGGAATCTCATCCCTTTCGTTACTAAGATCATTAATGGTATTGATGATTCATCTGTTATTACACAATCTCTACAATTTGATATACAGTTCTGTGCTCGGGTTACAATTAAGGGAGCAATAGTATTCGATTGCAATTGGATGGACTACGACTAATGACACTGCTCTCTAGTATATGTACCTGATTATGTTACAGCAGAAATTATACCTTTTTCCAAGAGCTTCCTTTCGTCCAGAGCCATCAACAGACCCATGTGCTCATAATAATTGCCTAGAATCACGTAAACTGGAACAAACGCGGTGTTTTCGGCTCGGTTAATCTCTCCGGACACTTCGCCCCCTCCGCCACCCTTGCCATTCCTTAATCGACGGAAACGGGACGCGGGGTATATTTTTAGAAATCCTGTTAAAAGCGCGGATAGCGTATAGCCTTACTAACGAGTCGAATTACCGGCAGTATCTATTCACGACGCGAGTTTCCCGCGATCGTAACATGCGGGTTATCGTGCGTGCGTGCAAACTGGTAGCTCGATGGAGGAATCGAAATGCGGGTGGCCTGTTTCGAGCCGGGGCACTTGGAAAAACGCTGCCCCCAACATCGTTTCACCGTTCTCGTAATCTGTCGTAAATTACGCGAAGGCGTTGCGAAAGTTTTGGCCAGGGAAACGGGATGGTACATTTTTCTAGATGCTTTCGGCTCTGCTACTCACTTCGCGTCTCGAGATACGTCTCGCTGACGTGCTCGTGGAACGGGTTTTTCATGTGCGTGACGTGATAGGGCTCTTCCCAGCAGCGAAGGTAGTTCACGGTCACACCTGCCGCCTCGAACGACGAGAGTATCGTCTTCGCGATCGTCGACATCTTGTTGAACTCGAACAGGGTAGAGTTCATGTACATGAACGTCACCTGTGGAACGAGATAGCTCGATCACAGGGGTACGATCACAGAGGGCTGCTTTACTTACTTTGGTCCAATTGAAGGCCATCAGCACGGACACGACCGACTTGGAGATCTGCGTGTCCGGTGGCCTGGTCCTCGCGAACGTAGGGAACTCCTTTTTGTCGGAGGACTCGCGGTGCGTGCAGAACTGAAAGCAGACGCGCAGTCGGGGATGAAACAGCTCGCCCTCGATGCCACGTTGTGATTATCGCACCCGGTGCTCAGGTGAACACGGGCGGCAGGTAGAGATAAACGGATAGCCTAGCGGCACGTGCGGAGCCAGTTTCGAATTTGCATTGGGTTTCTAGGTTGGTCTATTACTAGGCTGGAAGCCAGAGGAGGGGCGCGTAATGCGCGTGATTAGTGTGTTAGTTGGACCCGCGATATAACGGGCCGGGGGAAATCGAACGAAAGCACAACGGGAAGTGTGTGGAAAATGATTCATGGGTGGGCTTACTGGGAACAGAAACTAGATCAATGAAATAGCTGGGAATTAAAAATAGAACTGAAGAGCCTCGCTTCGATTCGGTTGGCTGGAATTCTATTGGGAAATTGTCACTGGAGGCCAATAAAAAATGGGGTATTTCCTCTCGCGCGATTTGGAGAAAAATTACGGTAGGTACACCTACTTTTTAAAGACCCGTCGATTAGTTTCGCGCGGCTTCATTCGTAGGCGACGGCTCGCGTTAAACGGATCGTGAAACGGCATTCGTATAGTTTTCGACGGTAGGTACAGCTCGAGTTCGTGGAGGGAAGTATTCAATGATCTGGATAATTTGACGGGAGGATAAATGGTTCTGTCCGTTTCGTTTTCCTCTTAGCTGCAGCTGCTTTCGAGATGGTTGCGAGATTAAAAGAAACCTAATGAATTACGGGGAGAAATAGTTTTGTCTTCCCTTGGCTGGTGCCGTGGCAGCACCATCTCTCATAGGATCTTAGCCGTCAATTACAAGAGGTCGTGGCCCTTTCCCATCGAATTCCATTCTTCATCGACTTAATCGCGGTTAATGAAATTTTTCGTCCTGACGAGCGTTCGGCCAGAAAGCAAAGGGGAGCGACTTGCAAAATAGGCAAAGCCACCGAGGCGAGGGCTCTGCGGCGTTGAATGGGTTAAACGTGTCGTAACCTCGGCTCCGCACATTCGTATTCCTCGGCGGTCGGCGAATAATTTATTTGCTCGGTTGGACCGCCGCTCCTGGGAGCTTAAACCGCGCATTGCACCGCCAGATCACGTCGGAACAAGCGAAAAAACGATCGAGCGAAACACTTCGGGGGACCGTTGCCGCCATCGCGTAGGTGCACGGTTCTCCATTTAAACGGAACTTGCTCGGCGATACCGTGACGAGCAGTAACGTTTCTGTTGATCGGGTGCTACATCCTTCACGATTACGTCTCTTTAACTGGGGACACGCGAGAGAGATATACGAGGACGGATCCGAGAGGGACGACTCAATGGGGAGCCAGCCAGGCGAAAGTTTCTTAGCCCCTGGACTTGCCGATCCCATCGATATGCGCGTCCTACCGCGGAACCGCAATAAAAGTTACTTCGAGGTAAAAGCATGCACGGGACAACTTGTTACTCTGCCGAAGTGCTTCCTAGAAGAGTCGAGGAAGAAACAGTGGTTCGTGGAACGGAGCTGGCCAAGGTTTCTCTGGACCTTGTCTGGCTGCATTCGCCAAAGCGATGCGTCTACAGTTACGTAACCGTGAAAGCCTTTTGTACTAAAAATCGCGTAAAAGGAATCCGTTGCTCTTTTCCCCGGTTCCGCTGTCCCCCCAGAAAGATTCTGTAGCCTCGCACGAGGGGAGAAGCTTCCAGGGGGGCTCGTTCCTTTGCATCCACTTTAGGGTATTAAGCGTACGATGTTCGCTAACGAGATGAACAGATCGAAGGTACTCAGCCTTGGAGGCGAGGCCTCAGGCTTTTCACCACGCTTTGTTAGGGTGTTAGAAGGGGATCAAGATAGGGAGAGGGGTGGTTGTACTTACGTAAGATATCATGGGGAGGTTGAACGCCGCCGCCATCCTGCCCTCGTGAATGCAGGTTTCCTGGGGGCCGATGTAAGCGCTGATATTCTTCGTCCAGAGATCGGCGGTCATCAGGATGCTGGTCTCCTCCTCGCCATATGTTTCCGCGACGAGAAAATCGAGCTTGTGACCCCGTCGGCCGAGTTCACCTGCGTTCACCTACGGGGTCCGACAATTATGCAAACAATTCATTTTGTTCCGATTTAGAACGGCGGACGATAATCGGGAGGAACGAATTCGTGAATTCCATTGCTCTTAATTAGCAACTTCCGTGCTAATTGTGGTCGATGGGCGAGTGGGATCGGGGAGGGAAAGCGGTTCAATTACCTCTTGCACGGCGAGAGATATAGCGCCGGATATCCGGTAACCAGGACGCTGATACTCCAAGTCCCCTGGTCGTCTTTTCGAGCCTGTGATGTAGCCAAGGGTGAAGGTCTCCCCGTCGGCGCCCTTATCGAGTAAAACGTGGATCGCCGTTAGTAATAGACAAGCCCTCTCCACAGTTGCCAGTAGCATGCCCAGCCGCGAAACCTTGGCAGATCAATTCCACTTTTATAATACGATTCGAAGATTCCCGTCGCAACGTCGAAGACGTCGAACGTGATCGTTGACGAAGGGTGTGTCACGTTCGCGTGATTCCCCGAGTTCTATGCGAATTCGATACCTCTGTTGCCCAATTTATCACGCTCGAAATGCAATACATATTTCGTTGCCGCGACAGCGTTGTTGTGGACTGCGTGCTTTTATTTGCAAGCCAAGCCAATAAAAGCATGAGCTTGCGGGCGAAAGATATAGGGAAGGTAATGGATGAAACCAGTAAGCTCGACGGGGTTGCAATAAACACCATCAATCTCCTATGGAGCGCAGCACTTCCTCTTCCTACATTTCTCCGCCGTTCGCCACAAAACCACGAGTGGCGACCGCGATTTCCTCTTTTCTGGGGGAAACTATTGTGTTAGCAAAAGATGGAGCACGCGTCATCGACAGGTCGTCAGCGACAAGCCATCCTCTTCGTGATCCTGACCGATCGAGCCTCCTTACACGGAAACTGACGAATCCATTTTTCCTCGAAGCATCGCCGTCCTTGATTTCTTTCCTGCGATTGCCTTTCCTTCTCCTCTAGCCGAGCTCGCTTCGCGCGCGGAAAGAATTCAACGAGCAGAACGCATCCATTGATCCGACGGTGCCTAATAAAATCTGTGGATCAAGGATGAATGTAGCCACGTTGATCCGAGTCATACGATGCTGGGGAATATAAATATTCATGACCGGATGCACGTGTTTTCATACCGAATGCATCGCGATCGTAATCCCCAGCGAGCCGACATTTCCCACGAGCCGTATCCGTAGGAAAATAATCGTTTACTCGCAGTTCGGATCGCACGACAAGACACCGGTGGTTATTAATCAATGACGGTTACTCAACGCGTCTCTCCTCCTTTCTTCTGTCCCGTGGACGCTCCTACAACACGTTACTGTTCCTTCTAAACACACAGCCTTCTCTCTCCTCTCCCTTGTTGCGTAATAATTCTGGTCACCGACCACCACGTGCATTTTTAACGCCCTGCCCGACGACCTCGTCTCTTTTTTGATGGATTATTAAAATAGAGCACTATTAATAATGGGCCGAAGAGGAAGCGGTCGTACGCTGCCGCGCGAGTGCTACATTCACCATGGACATTGTAACGCGGATGGGAGAATGGAACGGAATTAGATTTCTAGCGAGCGTTACCTACGTGCGCGAGCCTAATTTCTTTTCACTTTTCAACGTCGAAGCTTCGAAGTAGAGGTATACCAGAGCTGTATCATCTTTTTCTTTTTTCTGGCAAATTTGACTACAGAGCTTGTTTCCATTTATCAGACTAGACAGTTAAGAGACACTTGGACGGCATTTATTATAACTCCAGGCAACGGTGAAGAATATATCGGAGGCAGCTCGAAAGAAAGCAAGTCTGATACGATGCGATAAGGGATCTACCGCGAGTTTCGGTTCCCCGTGATGATTAACTAGGTGTACACCTTCATTACGCGCACGCGAAAAGAGACGCGGGTAAGAAATTAATTTGCCGAGGGTGAGCTGCTACGCTCGGATCGATATTATAACTCCAACCGCAGCTGAAAATAGCGAACGAATCGGAATCTTGCTCCTGACGCGGGATTCATCGTGCCCCTCGATAAGTCCTGCAATAATTAAGCAGATAGAAATCTCGAAGCGATGCTCGGTTCGCGCGCCACGAACCTCATCCCACCTCGTTCGAGAGATTTATCTCGCGGCCCAACATTGTTCGCAATTTTTTAGGCGGTCGAAATCGATCGAACTACGAAATTGATGCCGACCATCTTTTCTGCCATCGATATTTTGCGTTCTCGATTTACATGTTAATTGTGAAACGCGAGCGGCGCGGTGCTAACGCGGATCTGAACGCGGCCATGAATCAAGCCGAATCAATTAATCACGCGGGCGGCTTGTTAAAAGCGTCCGTTCCGCTCGACTGCGACCCGCTCGAATTTTCGGCCCACAGCAGACCGAGTAGGAACCGCGTGTATACGCGACACTGACCGGGGAATACCATTTTTATTTCGAAGGGAAGATAAACCATGATCAACTTCATGATCCTAATTAGCCCTTCCGCGTTTCGGTTTGCGGCTCAATTATATCTCACACGTAAAGTGTTATTACCAATTCCTTCCTTCTCGTTTACCGCTACGTACTTACGTCAGTTCACGCGCTCCGTGATCTTACTTCTTAATTAGCGGATCGGTTATCGCGTGCTTTCCCTTATCGCCGTGCTGCTTTATCAACTTCCCCGAAAACTTTAGACCTCTGCCGCGGGTATTAAGATTCTACCCGTGATTTTAATCAGCATGGGAATTGGCCGCGTATCGAGCATCATCGTGAATCGTCAGGTACTTGTTCGCGGATCTCGCACTCCTACTTGCTTACCACATACCCGAGGCCCGCGCTTGGCTGTGTATACACGTGTCTTCTTTTTAAATTTAACGGCGATTAAATACAGATATTTTCTCCGATTCGCCCGGGCGAAAGAAGCCGTGAAAGGCGCGTGGAGATCGAGGCCGCAACGGGGCGATATTAAGGGGACAGGGAAACAGATTTATGGCGTCGTGAACAATCGACGACATCCTTCCTTGTGCAGTCCGGTCCACGGTGGACGCTAAAAGTCCCGTCATTAGCACATCCTTAATGAAACTCGCGTTTTATTCCACCGGCCGCAGTTTAATCCCCGTTTTAATGCGGAAAGAAAGTCCCTCTCTGCTCTTTCTCCCTCGGAATGGATCGGATTCGTTTAGCAGGCGACAGGTGCGCGGGGTGAAACGATCGACACAGAGACGTGTGCCGCGCGGCGGGCCCGCTTTGCCAAGCGTGTATTCACGCCGCGTATTTCCGCTTGTCCCGGATAAATTTCCCGCCCTTATCGCGCCCCGGTAAATAAATATTCCTCGTAACGCGTGCTTTATCGCGGATAATCCCGTACGCCCCGTACGTGCGGCGCGATACCATCAGAATTATATCCCCTATCTCTGTTCGAACACCAGTATAGGCGAATGCCCCAAAAATAGTAGGAGGAAACTCTTCGAGTTCCTACGGTGGGCGATAAGATTCGGAAGCCGTCTAGATAACAACGACCACGACGAACGCGGTCGTCGTACGCATTTCGGTGGCACCTCGGTTCGGAGCTGATGAAAAGTCGAAGGAAAAAGCGTTTTCGAAATCCTCCAAGCGGCTGGCCAGCTCGAAGGCCGCAGGAGAAAGTAATGTAGCTGGTTGCACGTTTTTATTGCTATTTCCTTGGAGCGTACACCGGTGTCGGCAGGGTATTCTTCGGGCTTGTTACAATTCGCCGCGGTCTCGCGCCAATGTGGCTTCTACGCGTTCAGGCACACGCTCCACTCTTCCTATTACATATGTGGAACACGTTGTACATACCGGTGACTATATTTAGAAGTTTCTCGAAAGCGAACGTTACACGGTGAACGGTGCATAAGGAAAAACGCCGCCGGTCCCCGCGAAATCTGGAGTAGATTGTCGCTTAGACGCGCCGACGCCTGCGATCGTTTCGCGCGTCAGCTGGCGAACAGTCGTGCTTCCGAAATGGCGGCAACTGTGTTAGAAACTTTAAAGTGTACCCAAAGATCCCTGCGCTTGATTGTCCGTGGAAGGAGCGGGCCGTACAAATTGGCGAGATACATGGAAGGAAAAAGATGTGTCGTAAGGTTGGGCGAAGTAGCCAACGTGTCACGAGCCATGTAGCGCTGCAGCCCGATGGAATCTGATAAGTTCCATCAGCCAGAATACGGCAGCCCCTTTCCCCGGCTCCTTTTTCATAACAATTTCTTACGGGGCCGAGTGGCGCAGCGTTCGCGAATGGTATTGGATAACAACGCGTATATCCCCGCTGGCCGTGCTTCGAGAGAACGTCACCCTGAGTGACAGCAGCCCAGGCATATCCTCGCAAAATACGGACGAGGTGAAACGTGCTTCGTACCTTCCTCTCCCCTTGCTTCGCGAACGGTAGTTTCCAAATTTCGTCTCAGCCCTCCCGTCCTCTGCAAACTGACGGTCAGCCAATTACCACGAGCTGTTCCTCGTGGAGTCCGAACGAGAAAGGTCCCTTTTTCCCTTCCCGCCGCTCCCTATCGCGGCGCTAGATCTTCGATTCGTAATAACTCGCGCCTCATTCCGCAGCGATGCGATCACAGGGGCCGATCCACCAAGGGGATCTCGGCTACGGAGCGGCAGAAAGTGACTCGATGCGATCATGGGGGCCGACTTTCGAAAAAGCTGATCTCGAATCTGTGTCACATGGTGTTACATAGAGAATTTTAGGCACGCCCCGTCCCGCTTGCGTCAACGTAGACGCGGGCCTCGAGCTATGCGTTCAATTTCTATTCGGCGACCATTTTCTAATTAGTCAGCACCGACCGTGGGTCGATCAGCGTGGACATAATTGTTCTATCGCCTCGCCGCTTGCCCGGGGAATAATTTATGAGAGAACGCGGCCGATTCCACGGTCGGACGTGTCGTCGCTGAGCCTATTGGTCCGAGAACGCTTGTTGCGCGACAACTCGCAGACACTGGCAAGCAGATGCCGCGAGATAGCCGACGCAAATTGCGACATGTCGGTGATTGTGTGCAAATCACGATATCGCTCGGTATGCGAGAGACACGCGTTCTATTTCCGCGATATTGGACGTTCAGTTTATTTTCGTAGACTGGCTGGGAGAAGGTCCGGAGGATCCTCGGGCGTTGTTTGTTTCCATTCCCGGATCGAATGTCTCGTCGACCGCGGCCCTTGTATTTTGGAAACTTCTCCCCCTCTTCTCCTGCAAACTTCTAAAAGCCGCAATTTCTTTTCATCCCGTGACTAAGGGTGCTTCCTTGTACGCTCAGCTCTTCACGTATATCTATTTCCTTGCCCGGGTCCTCCTTTATCGCGAATTCATTCTGATTACGCTCCAGTTCCCGTTCCGTGGCTTGAAAATCCTTCGCCTCGATGAGGAAGCGTCTCGTCAGTGGCGTTACTTCGTTCCCACGGTAACTAGGGTAAAGCTCGTTCCGCTTCTACTACATGTTTACGTTCTCGCCGCAATATCGTCCTGCACCCACGCAGTTAGCGTTGTTTTAATGCGAGTTTGCCATCTGGCTCCCTTTCCCTCTGTTTCCCTCGTTTTATTAGAAGGCATCTCAATGAAACTACCGTTTCGTGGCAATTTTCTCTTCTTCCTGCAACTACGCTGACAAGGATCCCCTATACAACTTGAAATTCCCATGTTCGAACCACTAACGGTGCCTCGAATTAACCCACAACCCCCTCTGCAATATACAAAAAGGAAAGAATCATCCGATTCTTCGCCGCATCTTCTCCGCCATGTCACAAATTTCTTATCAGACCGTCGCCTCAGTACATTAAAAAGGTTTTACTTCAACGACGGCACGTCGAGAGTACGAAGCTCGCCGCGATGTTGCAAAACAAGAGGGTCCGGGCCTACGGATCGTGGGAATGTCTCGTTAAAATGTTTCAATTAAATGGTGTACCATGTTCCGACTGGCCGTTCCATCCGGCGGGATTACAAGTGCCAGTGGTCAGGTCCGTAAAACAGAATTCTTCCCACTGGATCGTAAACGATGATCCGCGCCTGGAAGTCGGTTAATGTACTTTCGAACCAGTCCGCGGAAAGGGACGCGCGCGGGCGAGCTGGGCTTCTCCCGGACACCTTTCGCGATAAAGTTTAATCGCGCGGGCCAGTGACAGGTGCCGCTCGGTCGGATTTCGTGATGCCGCGGTGCCGGCGCGTGTTACGGGGTGTTCGTAGCACAGAAGCAGAGAACTCGAGGGCCCTCAGCACCGTGATTTATCGGAGCGAGTTTCGGTGGGCACGTGGCAACAGTTGCGCGGCCCGACAGTCATTCAAGACCGGCTGACGGCTAGTAGGTCCTTTCCACTTGGCCTGATCTCTCCACCACCTTCCACCTCGACTCCTGTTCCTTTTATTTTCGCCCGGCCTACGATCGTAGACGGTTGCCTCTCTATTTTCTGTCCAGCTACTCGAGGCAGCGAGAGTGGAGTGGCCGCGAGTTCGCTTGTTGTTTTTGGCCTACTTCGCGGCTACTTGCTCGCGGGAGTTGCCGGCAGTTTCAGGGGAGACGGACGATCGTGCACTGGGCAAGGCTCACAGAGATGCTTCCGTTCTCCTTGCTAGGTGATAATTAGCTGTTTTTCTTTCGCACTGTCCCTGTGCCCGGTGGATTCAGTTTCGCTTACCTCGAATTGTCGTGTTCCCGTCGAGCGGCACTCCCGTCAGACGGTAGCCCTCAGAGACGCTCGAGCACCTCGCACACGAACGGTAGCCGGAGTTTCATTCCTACGAGCCAGCGAGCAACAGAGTGCAATGGACCGGTGGCGAACGCGTTGATCGCGATAACAGTACCGCGGAAGAAATTAAAAGCATTCCGGTGGCAAGCGGGGCTAGAATCTCGCAATTTAAATTCGCAACCGGCGCGTGGTCCACGTGAGGGAGCGTGCAAGAATGCGGCCCGTAATCGCGCCGGTAAATCAAACAAATGGAAACCCGCCGCGTTCACTGTTTCTCCTCTGATCCTCGCTCATTTCCCGCAACGTTATCACTAAAAGGGACGGCAGAGAAGGGAGAGAACGGTTGAGTAGCAAAACACTTTCAATTACCCGCAAAGCTTTCCTCGATCTCGCTCGTCCAAGGACGGTACGGTGGAAACAGGTGGGAGCTTAGCGTGCACCAGGGCTCGGCGAAACGACGAAGGTGTCTCGTCCAGGCGTAGAACGTTTTCAAATTCGAACGGCCGTCCCGCCGGTGCGGAATGAACGACGTGAGACCGGCGGTCGACAGTGATCGTGGGCGCGCGCGGCCAGACTGACTTCGCTCTGCTCGTCCTCTTTTCCTCGTAGCTCGTACGTCGAGCGTCGTCGCCGTCGCCGTCGGCGTCGTCGTTCCATTCACAGTCCCGTCCTCCACCGACGCGGCGACGTGCTGCCCAGGCGCATGAGCACTAGCCGCGAAAACGCTTCGAAAAAGGGGGAGGCGCGGTTCTCGATCCTCCTGTCTCACTTTTCACTTCGAGCTCGTACTTCGTGGGCCTTCGAATTCTCATTTTCATCTCCAACTACAGATTTCTCCCGGAGATTTCGCCATTCAATCTGCGCGAGGTCGTACGAAAGACACGAAAGGCTACGGTCCTTTGCTCTTCGTGGTAATTCAGGCTAGAACGGTGCCCATTTCCCATGGACACTCGCAAGTATCGCGCGCCACACACGAGCGCACTCATGTGCCCACGTGTGTCTTTCGGAAAATTGAACCGTAACGTCGAATTATCCACCACCCGCCATGAGAATAAAGGACCCGACGTATACTCGCGCGAGATAAGGGTAAATCGCGTGCTTCCGCGAATTTGCTGCATCCTCGAAAACGGCCAACGCGTCCGTGCTGGCACGGGGCACCGGGATCCTGTCAGCTGCAAATAAAACCATCCGTTACGACGGCCAGAGGAAGCGCGGGGGAAGAGTCAGCCCATTCTTGACCGTGCTCGGCGTTTACGAGGTCGGAAGTGTGGAAGGAAAATTCTCCCCGGAGAACGGGGGCGCATAGCGCTCCGCAGAAACTGTCCAATCCCGGGGAAGATTCACCCTCCTGTTTGCATCGACGTCTCGGTGCACTCATACGCGACGATCAGCGGAACTTTCGACTTTCATTCCCTTGTACGTCGGGAAATCTGCGAGCATGTGGGGGGCCGTTCCTTTCGACCAGCGATGGGAAGCGCTGCGAATGCCGGGCGATCATGCTTTTCGGTTTAAAATACCTGGATGAGTCTCGTATGGGTTTTTACTATGCATGAAAAACCACCGCTCGCTCGATGGGCACGTGAATGGAACCAGACGAAGCATTGTCCGAGAGAAATTTTGCTGGGGGATAAACAGCGCACGCTATTTATATTCTTTTCACGAACAGATGGTGCGCACATACTGGCATTTTAATTCCAGCACTCTGATTGGAGTAATTTAGAAGATCAATGGAATGTTCCTACGGGGATTTGAGGCTTAGACGGTGAATTAAATGCTGGAGCAAGCTCGTAATGGATCTGGTGGCGAATACGTTTGTTTCTGGCTTGGAGCACATACCGCTTCGCAGAGGGAGGGATTCAGAATTTAGTGGAAAATGTATACATTCCCCCTGAAATATGTCCACCAGCGTATCCTCGCGTTCCCCTAAACCCTTGGTGGCATCGCGATACTCCTCCCGAGAAAGGGCCGCGTGTTACGCGCGTCCTAGGGACAAACAAATCATCGTGTCTGGAGATTACAGGTGAAATATTCTCTCGGTTCGCGTCACATATTTTAAAAGTCCAAGGAGTCTAGGCGAGCCGCGCGAATATGAAATTATATACAGACCGGAATCCCGTCCCCTTCGCGCCGTTAACCAACGTCCACCGTAAAGCAAGTCAGACGAGATTCTCATCTGAAATCTTCATAAATAAGAGGATGCTCCCAAGTATTCTAGTATATAATTATTTTTGCAAGTCCTGTGGACGTTAGCGGGTTAAACTTGGCGCTCGATGATCAATAGTCTCTAGGGAGCGATTTCTTCGGTCCACATCCGATTCGTCCACGAAAAACTTGTGACCGTCCGATTGAAACGAAAAAATGATCGATGATCGAGGTGCAGGCTGCCGCTCTCACGCGTTCCTCTTGCGATAGATCGACGGGGAAGGGGAGAAAGGCGACGGTGTACACTGTACGGTACCGAGGCGGATAACCCTCTTTCTTTCGCGTCGTGCGGCGATTACGCATTACGCAAGTGCGTAAGAACGCGCGGAACTCGCGCGTGACTTGCTTTGGAGAAAGGTGTTTCTACGTACGAGAGACAAAACCGTGCTCGGCTCGCGAAACTTATCGCGAACGTTCCTCCGAGCTGTGCTTATTTCCAGAAACAAAAGAGTTTCCCCGTTCCCTGAGTTTCCGATGAAATTAGTCCGAGCGGGTCAACGATACTTGTCCCGGACGGGGGAAGGTAACGTCGTTACCGTTTCCCTCCGCAATTAGCATAAGAAACAGTCGTTACCTCGCTCGACTCTAATTTCCCACCGGTCGCTTCGCCGGGCAGAGACAAAAAGCGATTTCGAATTTCGAGCTTCAAGTAGGCGCGCAATGACCGCGTTGAATATCGCTCGTTGTTCGCGGAACTTTAAAAAGAGAAAAAGAACGTATCAATCATCCGGCGGGCGTGAAAGTCTCCTGGCGATTAGCCGGGCGCTGTTTCACGGTCGATCGAGGCGGATCGCGCGGCTCGCATGGTAATCGCCGTGGTCCGTGTTCTGTTCGGTCGTGGACACGGGTTCACCACCTGGCAGGCACGATCATCCACGATTTTTCTCTCTCGAAGAGGTGCTCGTCCTCGGTGTACGTGCACCATTATCGCGCGACCCAGTTTTCCGCGAGCAGTTAATTAAATCTTTTTGCTCGGGCTCGTCGATCGAAATCGGGACTCGATCCGGGGTGGGACAAACCATTAAACGCTCGTTACGCCTCGTTTTCATGCCGATACCGTCGCCCGTCATACGCTCGAAAATATAGGAGGAGAAAAAAAAGGAATTGCCTGCCGTAATTGCCGTTCGAGTCTCGTGCGGCACGACTCTCGTTACACCGGTGACAATGCGAAGACCATCGCGACGCTTACGCGTTCCACGGCCCCCTTATTTGTTTTCGACCGAGATTAAGGCGATCTGTATCTCCTTGTGCATGTTTTTTGGAGCGGGAGTAGAGGACGCATGGTCGTTTCTGTTATTTTTTATCGATGATTGCGAATTTAAGAAAGTTCCTTGGTGCACTGCTCATTTCTCGCGTTCTTCGCCTGTAAATCAACTTTCGGTTCTTTTAATACGTTTCTCTGTTGTCGGTTCTCTTTGAGAAGCCCTCGCGGTGAATGGTTTGTTGTGAAGTTCGGTAGAAGATGGGGAAGCACGTAGAGATCTTATGGATGTCGTCGTGTGGGGCTTTTCAGAAAAGTATCGCGAGGGTATGAATATAATTAATCGTCTGTATTGAGAACGAATGATAAAGTTGTGAATCGAGCAGGGAGAGATTGAATTGAACTGCGTCCAGAAGCGTTCTCGTATAAAAGTGCGTGTGTTAATTTCGTTCCACGTGTTAATGCCCCATCGGAATCGCCTTGCTTTCCGATTACTCGTAATTACACCGATTATCCACGGCGAGCGTGCATGTCTCAGCCGAGGCGGTTCGGACATAAATTACGCGCGATCGCCGATAAGTCTCTGCATCGGCAAGAAGCGAGAGGAATTGTGTCGCGCGAAATATCGAAATGGAATACGAGACTTCTCTCCTTTCTTTTTCCACCGATACTTTCCCGTCATTTAGAACTGCTCGCTCTGTTGGCAGACGACCAACGACCCTATTTTTGTTGCTTCCACTTCGGGACACACACGCAACTAGGTGAAATTTTTCGAGCCGGTCGTTAGTGCTCCTATGGAAACTTACGAGTAAACATATCGATAAAAAAGAAATGGAGCAACTGTCGTGATCGACTAAAAGTATGTGCCATGGGAGTGAAAACAATATTTTTAATGCATTTCATAATGATCGAGGATGATCTTTCCGTCAATACATCCCTTGTATTTACCCTAGTAAATATTTTAGGAGGATGTGAATACAGGTGGAATTAGGAGTATCGATAGCTAGTAACACGTAGGTATCTGTAGGACGATAATCCTGTCCTCGTATAAATGAGATTGATCATTTGAAATGCTATTATCGAGGGTCGTTCAAGGGTACCGAGAGTACCCGCGACCAAGTGCTTTGACTTTGTACAAGGAACGAAATTATCGATTTCGTTAAAGCCGAAAAGTCTATTAAAGGTGCTCGAGTGACACCTGTTGCTCGCCCTGTCTACATTGAATTTCGTTGGCAACCTTGCCTCGCTTTTCGGAGCATTTCCATTCTCCTGCCAATACTTCACATGGACGATCGTAACGAGATGCCTACAGAATCTATAAATGTCTTATCACGCTCATAATAGCTTGTACATTGTGACGTGAGTTCCTTTCAATCTCCATGAACGTTGTCCGTGCACTTCTGCCTGTTCGTCGTTCTCTGTTTCCGTTTCATCACACTTCAAGAATGCGTACCTCGGTCGAAACCCCTGGAGCATTATCGCGATTGTACATCCCCTTCACGTAGCTTCAAAAGTTATTTAATAAGGACCTCCGGACGGATGATAGGAAGAGCGGAAGTTCCGTTTGTTCGCCTCCGACCTCCGTCTCGCGTAGCTTTTTATATTTTACCATGAGAAAACATTCCCTGGAACGGAAGTAGTGGATCAGGTCGATTAAAACTTGCTACTTTGCCTCGTCCTTCTTTCCGCGGGGAAAGCGCTGTCCTTAATCCAAAAGTCGTCGGACAAATAGCGCCGAAGTGGGTTTAAAGTGGGAGTAAAGTACCTAAACGAAGAGTCCTTGGACGACGCTGATCTTACGTCAAGATCCATCCCCTGAACTTTCATAGTTTGATTGGAATCCAGTATTTTCCTACTCACGGATGAAGTGACTCGAGACTATCGGTATACGAGAAGCACAGTCCCGACTTGAAACTTGTTAATGATCGCATTTTGGAATAATTTTATACTTCCAATCGGTGTTGGCGTTAATTAAAGCAGCCAGAAAGTTTTGATCACTGGGGCATTTCCAGAGCGACGCCCACACGGGTGGCGATGCTTAATTTCCTGTTGGTCGGGATCGTGGCGAAACAAAGGACGATTGTTTCGATCGGGCTAAATATCCCTCTAATTAACTACCGAATCAAACGGACCTCAGCGATCCTTTCGCCGGGGATAAATCCCCGTAGGATCGATGAACTCGGCGCTGTAATTTAACGACAACCCTACCGACCACTGGTAATGCTATTTACAACTGATTTGTAATTAGTGACGGATAAGGGTTAATGCGCCGCGACGCGTCGCGACGCTCACATCCGCGGGCAAATCGAGGAGTGCAGGTTCGGTCGATCAAAGGACACCGGCGTTTAATTGGCTGGCGGTGAACTTTAGTCGCCCACAGTGGCATGTAAAATTCAATTAATCGTCCCAGTATCCACTTGGAACTTTGCGAAGTCGTTCAGAGTCGAGGAAGTTTCGAGATTGTAATCAGAAGCTCCGTGGACCTTCCGATCAAATGACGATTATAGATACTCAAGAAATCGTCGTTATCGCGTAGAATTTAATTATGAATGGTTGATCGTACTATTACGTGTCCGCTGATTAGATGTAAATCATTGAGGTGGATGAATGGGAGACACTAAGTCGTGTTTGATAGATTATTTGAAGGATGGCAAAGTGGTTGCGTTCTGTGAGGAATGAATGGAAGAATGGAGTATGTTACTATTGATGTAACGCGGTCTCATTGATAAATTGATAAGAGTGGAACGTTTACGATATGAGAGAAAGATGGCGCCACTGGTTCCATATCGAACCATCAGCTTCTCTTTCTTCCACGTTTTTGCCTTCTTCAAACTGAATCTAATGGGTGAAGGCTGTCCAAGTATGAAATGAAATATTGCTCGAAAGGGAGGTAGTACTTTAAACTGGTGGCAGTAAATAGTTCCTCGTGAAGAATCTGTTAAAAGAACCCAGCTTCCAGCAGCAGATATTCTTCAGAATGTATATTCCGAATCCAACTGATGTACCTATACATCTACGCATCGAATAATTTCTCAAAAGGCACTGCTGGAAGCTCCAATAGACCAGTCAAAAGGAAGCCTTAATTAAATTGCTACCTCGTTAAGATTTCCGCAGAAGTGATATGCTTATTTTAGGAACGAGCTGCCTGTGTGAGTCGGCTGTATAAATCAGATGACACGCCACGTCTAGTGTAATAATTAATTGATCTATATATAGAAGTTGATATGAAAAATCGCCTTGTAATGCTCGCGAGTTAATTTCCCCTAGATCGTATAGCTTAATTAGCGGTGCGCGTGATATGGGCGATGCGGAATCATTGGGCGTCCAGCAAACGCCGAGTTCTTGCCTGTTTTTCCTTGTCCCGGTGCAATCGGGCTTATCGTTTAATGCACGAACAGAATCGAAACGAGCGCAAAAGAAAAAAGAACGGAACGCGACACTGGCTGCCGCGAGGAGCGTGATAAGCGTTAATTTGCATAACGCGATGCACTGTGTTCTCCGAAGTTGAATTTCCTCTATTGACCGATACGCGGTAGAAGATCGATCAAAGTCACCGAGCGAAATGAGAACGAATTTAATAACCTGCAACGATTACAAGGATGTTCAATTTCAAATCATCCTTCCTCTTTTTATGGACTACTAGATTGCTATCCGTTAAGCGATATTTCCAAACAAATTAATACAAAATCGCGATTATTCCCTAGGATGACATCATCACCGTTTTTCCTGATTTCTCTGCAACACAATTTCCGCCCGCCCTATATCTCTCTGTTCCCTTCGACCCCAATAACTCTACCCCTTTATCCTCCGAATCTGTATACGCGCAAACATACGGGCAACGTTCGCTCTTAATGTCCATCGCGTGTGCCTCGTAAATCTCTGCCGCGGAATTGGAGCGATCTGTTGCGAAACGTGGGGTCCGAATTAATCGTTTAGACGGATCGAAGACGGCCCTAATTAGCGTGGAATTCCTTCGCGCGGGTTGCAGTATTTTTCGCGGTATGGCTCTGCTCCCTGGCCGGGGTTAGATAAGAGGGGTTGCAATTAAGAATCCGCGGGGCGGAAGCTCGGTCGCGGCAAATTAACAGGGCCGAGGTGAGACTCGTTAATTAATTATGCATACCTTCTTTTCCCTTTTCGATTCTCTCCGCTCGTAATCAACCTCCTCCTCCCCCTCGCTCGGGCAGAGCGGCGTGCGGTGGGTAATTGGAAATCAATACCTGTATCCAGCCCTCGAAACATTCTTGTCTTGACGAAAAAGCGATCGTGACCCCTCTTTAGCCCCGAAGAAGCACCGCTCGAGGAGCTGAATCTCTCTTCTTGCGGACCACCTCTCATTATCTCCTTTTGCCACTATCCCCTCCTCCACACCCTTCGCTGCCTGCCATTTCTCTCTACCGTTGCCGAAAAACGCGTGGGATTTTCAGAGCAAACTAATTATGAGGTTAATTGTTCATTTGCTTCTGTTTTACGACTCGTCGGCGAGCACGCGACGGGAATTTCGTTTCTGGGAAGATTTTTCAGATTCCTTAGGTCATCGGAATAGTAAGGAAGTCGTGCTACCTGTTCCGAGACGAATAAAGCTTTCACGGTTCCATATACCAGTCTCGGGGCCAGCTCTTTTTCCATTTCGAAAGTTACAGTCGATTTTACGCGACTCGATTTCCTGGATCGGGCATTGACGTTCGTTTATCGCTCCTTCTGCGTCGACGAAAAGTTTCGATCGGGCAACGGAAGCTCGTTCGTCCCCCGGTTACCTTCGTTTTACGATTTCTCAGTTTTTACTGGATCTCGAAGGGAATTTTCATCGTAAAAAAATTAATATGGATAAGTTCCGCGGATTTTTAAAAAACTGCCCCTTTTATAACCCATTATTTCTTTTCTTGGCTCTTATGGTCGAGCTTTCTTCCCAAGAAAGTTGATCGTTATCCTTTTATCGGTGCAGTTTTCAGAGCTTACCGCGCGCAAACACTTTTCGAAGTAAAATCGAAGGAAGCTGCCGAAATTTCGTTTCACGTTCGTACACCCTTGTTCTCATTCCAAATTCACCTGCCTCTAGTTTGGAATCAGTTACTACTTTAAACTTTTCAACTTCCATGCGATTTCTGCTGTCTTACAGTTGGATTTGCTCGGCGATTCTTTTATAGCGGATCGGTGGCTCAGAGATGTGGCATTAAGAAGGTACGGGCGACGGTCGTCGCGACGAGTCGAGGTGAAATTCGACGTCGTTCGAATGCACGCCGCGTCGCGACGTCCTCGATCGAAAGTCGATCCGCCACGCTGTCAGCCGTGATTCTCTCGGCTAATAGAATGAAAATCATGGCTGGAAGAGTGTCGTCACGTCGTCGCGAATCTCTG
Source organism: Andrena flavipes (assembly GCA_963971345.1). Classification (NCBI taxonomy): domain Eukaryota; kingdom Metazoa; phylum Arthropoda; class Insecta; order Hymenoptera; family Andrenidae; genus Andrena; species Andrena flavipes. The sequence continues at coordinate 48,560,915 of OZ020482.1, forward strand.
CCACCTAATGCCGCTAAATTCTACGGCAATGTACGCGGTGGAATTACGCATTATCGTCGATAGAGACTGCCCGACATGTTAATCCTGACGCGAAATGCTGGCCTAGGAAGTGTTTAACGTACTCACAGCCCGTTAATTTCAATTACATATTAGTAGGTCAGAAACCTAATGTCAGCTTTAGTTTTTAGTTATAGTTTACTTTTAGTTTTTCTCTGTTTTTTGTATTTTAATGTTATGCTCTAATAATTACACTTATACAGAGGATAGTCCCAATAGCATCTTTAGCTAGGCGTCGTCTTTTCATCACCCTATATACTGAAATTGGTGAAATAAAGACGGAAATAAAAAAATAAATCAATTTCAAGGCTCAAGGGCCATTTTATACAAACCTATGCAAAAATTCACACCAACCTCTGTCTCGAATACACTGCACCGAGGTGCACGTGCACTCGCATGCATCGCGAGACGTGGGTGTGCATCACGACGGCACGTGTGCACCCGCTCATCGAATGCGTGCGTTTCCTCGTTACTCCGTTAATACGGCCGCGGTTCTTCGATATTGTCCCTTATCGAATTATGCATATAAGCTTGAAACTTACCTACCAACCCTGGCCAAGCCCACTGCTGCTTTAAATCGATGCATTCGAAGCAGCCCCATTCTCCTTGTTTCCCTATGCATTGAATTCGACGGAGTGTTAAGAGGAACTGTCTGCTGCATATTTCCCCTTCTAGCGGATGCACCGCGTTCCGAATTACTTCCGGAATCGCACAGCCAAGATTCTGATAAACAACATTATTCCGGCCTTCGAGTCCTTTGAATCTTGGAAACGTTTTATGCCGGGAGCAAAGTTTGGTGACTTAATAAGGGAGCGTGTTAAGGGCGAGGGTACGGAGCGAAGTTTCGGCTTCGTGACGAGATTCAGCGGTCGCGAGTTAGGTAGCTTTGTAATTAAAGTTATTAAAGGCTCCGCTCGACCCGTCGGTGGCCGGGGTGTGTCGCGGCGAGCGACGGCGAATATCTGGGAAAGGCAACGAGGAACATCGGCTTGAAACGTCCCCCGTCGGTGGCAAATTGAATTATCCATCAGGACAGAACTGTCTGGAAGGAGTACACATTTTTCTCCCGTCGCAGGGTCGTTGGAAGAGAAGATGCGTTTCGCGACAAAGTTTCCGTCGGATAGAAAGCGTGGATTAATAATCGGTCCGTTGCTGCGCGCGATTCTACACGTACGCGTACAACCGCGAGGCTTGTAATTACGTTTAAAAGCGTGCTTTGTCTGATTAAATTCGCGCTGGCACGGACGTGCTTCACGCACGGCAACCGGGCAATTAATTACATGCGCCGAAAAGCAAGTTACTCGTCTAGCAAAATTCGGTCGCGAAATTATTGGAACGTCGACAGTGCTGTTGCAAACCGCGCGCTCCGCAAACAGAATGTTCTCTTCCCTTTTAGTTGGTGTAACAGGGCCATTTCAAAATTCTCGACACAGTGTCCGCGGTCTTGAATTTCATAGCGTAAACATGACCGTGAAATGGCAAGAATTTCCTTTCGTATTAACAAAGAACAAGCGTGTGATTTGTTTCTCCAACTTATTGGCTTCTCTGCTTTTCCGCTCTCCCTTCGTATCGACTTTCTCCTTGCACCGTCATTCGAATATCGAGGAGCCAAACGATTGTATTCGCTTGCTACGAGAACCGGGACTCGTATTTCACCAAGTGGACGGGCTGTATTGCTTTTTTTTTTACATAAGTAGCAAGAGAGTTCGTGGAATATTCCTCGGGGTGGAAATTCTACGCCACTCTTTATTATGAACAAAGAAAATATCAAAGGGAAAGAAGTATTCCTCGGGCAGCGTTTCTTTCGACACGAGGAAAACTTCATTGTTGTTGATTTGCATTCGGGTACAAGTATATCGATCACTTTGTCTTCAACTCCTTTCTTCGACTTTGTTAAGGAGAAAGAAGGGAATGGATGGGAAAGTTTCGAAATGGAAGCATGAAAGCGGGACGCTATGATTCGATGAAATATCAGTGGCTCTGTGTGGAGAACTTTCCTCGTTTACGCTAAGTTCCAATCCAATTTCGTAGCACACGATTCTAATCAGGCAACTCTGACGAAGATCAGATGTTCCCATCGCGAAGATCTGGCTGCTGTCGTGTTAAGACCGTGTTTTGAAGACGGTGTACACTGAATCGTGGAACTTTCTTACTTTGGGCTGCTCGGTCTTTGACGTTTCTGCCTGAAAATTAGACACAAATGTCACCTGAGTGGTAAGACTTGGAATTGGTGAGGAGATTCGTGGTCGAAGAGGAGACAGAAATAAGTGACAAAGGAGCTGGGACAAACTTTGTAATTGTATACCACATCTCGGTTAAAAGTAATGTACACATGGAAGTAGGATTTGTCTCATACAGGGAACATCGAGATATATTTACAATCGTTAAGTCGCAACTGGAGATTCGCACTCTTCGTGTTATTCTTCGTCTTAAGACGCCTCGTTTGACGTTGGTTCTGTTGCTCTCGCCGATACGATCAGACATCCTAAGCGCTGTACAAGGTGTAATTAAAACGACTTTTCCCATTCAAACGCGCGGCGCACACGTGTATACTTGCTACATTTAATCCGACAGAAACGATCGATCTAAGGTTCTTAGAATAATGTGTCTTAATTTAAACCCGCGGCTCGGTTATCTTATATATATGCGATTCCCTCAAAAAGATCAGTCGACGATCTGAAGAAACATGACGTGGAACAATGGTTACGTGTTACTTAATATACTTCTTATCAATAGTCCACGTCTATAATAAGTGTCTCAAGTTCAAACATATCCCAGTCACGCGACTTAAACAGAGAAGTCACAGGTCCTCCGACATAACTTTACACATTTGCGACAATCGATGTACGTTACTTTGGAACTGCAAGGATCGCCGACGCGAACAGTGCTATTGCGTCAAAGAGAGAACTTCGCCAGGAGTGATTAATTTATTTCACGATACGTTTGAGTAGCCCGTCCCACGGGACGAAATCATCCCGCAGGGGATCTCGGGCAACGAGATTCGAGATCCTCAGTCGTTTAAACATCTGCATCCCCGGCTCGCCGCGAAGCATACGAGTGTGAGCTCGAGCTGTCGGGAACGGGTGCCCCCGGAATTTCGGGAATCCTTAGTGCAGTTGAGCCGGTGCATTCGCATTCCTTCAAGAGAATTCCGAGGGTTGGACGCGGCCTGAAACGTGGCCAGAATTTCGAGGGTCTAGTAAACAGGAAAATTCCAACGTCGGTGGCTCTTGTCTACGCCATCGGCGATTCAGATTCGCCGTGCGTTCGGCAACGAATTAATTATGCCCCAATAAGCAAACCCGGCTAATCATCCCATTGCCAAATACGACGTGGCCGAGCCTGGGAGCCGTTCACATGGAACTCCGACGATTGCGTTTCATCGGTTCGTGAAACTCCAACCGTTTCCGATATTAATACCCTGTCCCTCGGTCCGCGATCGTGGAAAATGTCAATGTAACGTCCCTTCGGCAGAATTTTTGCAATTCCCTTCTCTGCTCCTGGTACTCCTTTGAAGAGTAGGCGGACACTCGGTTAAAGAGATTCTAGGCGTGGGCCGTTCAAAGTAGCTACAAAAACCGGGGATATTGCAATCGGGCGATCTATACCGTAGCCGTTCGCCGTGTAATATTTATTCAGGAACGCGTCTTGCGCTTTTAAAGTCGCCGGCGTGTCCGCCGCGAAATTATTCCTTTGACCATCTTCCAGCAGTGCAGTCTACTAAATCCTTCGATGCGCGTCGTGTTTTCGCCGCTGTCGAATAGATGCTATCCGCTCGCGAGGGGTACTTTGTCATACAAAGTAGGTGTGGTTTACTCTCTGACCTATAAAAATCGCGGAAAGGGGGGACGGGGGTGGTGTGATCGCCTGGCTGCAGCCGTCACGTTTGCACGCATAAATCTGCGATTCTTACGTAAAGACCGTCAGCTAGCATTTGGGAATTCAAGTGAAACTACCAGCGGGCTGTGGAAAAATTCTCATCTGCATCTCCGGGGCAGGGGAGGGGGCTGGGAACGAGGCCCGATGAAACTACAGACGCGTGGAAGCACGCAAGTGGGAGCAAATAATGTTCGCTAGTTCACCAACAACCCGACCTGAGGGATAAATAATTTCGAACCCAGAAACTTTCGCGACTCTCTGCAGGGGGAACGTCTTATCTCTCGCTCGGGGAGCGCTGCGAGTTGTTTTGCCTGATTGTTTACGAGCATTTTATGCATTCAGTTATGGGAGCACTCAGTTTCGCTAAATTTGCAGTAGAGTCATATTCATCAAAACGGAATGGTTGCTAGAAATTGTGTACGGGAAAGGGTAGCCAGTGGTATTATCGATAATAACTCCACTCAATGGTATTCACGTGGCTGGCCGCGTGCTGTTGCAATTTCGTCTGTGAAAGGGTCCATCTTTCAAGCTTTAGAAGTCTTCGGCTCAATGTCCATTTGGAAATTCGATGTCCGATTGATATCGACTAGATTTCAGATTACTTCCACCTTTGTACTTTTCTTTAACATCGTGGTACATATACCAGATACACCGACCAGCAGAAAATCACTGATTTCTCCAATCTTTCTCCATCGTCCGGAGCAGTCCAAGGATCAGCTTGTCACCGAGCTGACAGTTTTTCCTCATCCGCCAGGCTATCCCAGAGTCCTCTTTCTTTCGCGAAGCTTGTCCGAGTGGACGCGACCTTGGTCGAGATTTCATTAGGATCGGTGCTTGACGAACGTCCATCGAAAATCGATTTAAGCTTTCGTTGGTGTCCGGCGGTTCATTAAAAGTGTCGTGGACGGATTGATAGTCCCGCGTGGCTTCTGCTCGTCCAAGTTCCATTCAACGGGGCGAACGGAATGAATGCGACGCCGCGCTGGAAGGAGTCCATTATTTACAGGTCGTTACTTCCGCCAGCGAGGTGCTGGTCGGTGCACTATGACAGGTCGCGGAGCTGCTCCGAAATTCCTTCTCCTTCGATTTAACCGAGAAAATAGGTTCTCCCGGCGGGGTAAAGTAAATGAAGCGGGGACACGGCGCCTCGGGGATAAACGAGGAGAGAATTAAACGGGGGAGGGGCTCGCTAATAGCCGGCGCATGCAATGGGAAATAGTTGGGTGTGTAGCTGATGCAGGCCGGGATGGGATTAAACGGAAGACGCCCGCGATCTGGAAGCTGGGTGGCAAGCAGCTGCGAGATATCACTGCAGAATGATTTAGTAACGCGTTACACCGTCCAGGCAGCAATGAGTTTACCAGATTAACGTCCCTGTCGATCGCTGAATACCCGATGAGCCTGGTCATTTAGTAATTACCGCGCTCCCCCCGATGTTGTCGCCGCGTAACTCGTGATTAAACAATACCCGTTCGATTTCGTTGCAGCCGGCTCGCCCGTTGATTTTCCATCGAATCGCTAACGGAAACATAAATTTCATCGGCTGCTCCACACTCCCCCCTTTCCATCCCTCGATTATTTCGAGCTGATTGGCAATGGAGTTGATACGAATCCCCCTACGGCGTTAAAGATAAATCCTGAACGAAACGGGACGGAGCTATATCGTCTTTCCGGCTGCATTGTGTGCACGCGAAACTCGAATTTCAATTTCCTGTAATTTTGCTGGTGGCTCGCGTGCCTACGCGGCGAACAAAGCTACTTTCAATCTGCTTGGCTGATCGATCAGCCGTGCATTATTACGGAGTATTACGGCGCTGTCGTATTAAAGCCGCGGGTGGTTGTCGGGATGGCTAATGGCCGTGCAAAACTTCGGGGACAGCGAGGAATTAACGGGATCGGTGAATGGAGTCAGATACGAATGCGGCTCGCGTTAATTAAGTGCGAGGCACCGCAATGTCGCCCAAGCAGCTGACGACAAATCTCGCGCCAACAGTCACGGTTATCGGCAGTTAAACACGCCTGTCCTATAGGATCTTTAAATTTGACAGTGATCGAGGTACTTTCCACTAAAGTCGATCGTCACGTTCTGCGCCTGAGAGTCCGATTCCCTGAAATCCTTTGCAGAGAACTATGGAATTGGTTTCCGAGTTTGTAGTAATCGGTAGGAATCGCACGTTTGCCGTAGAACGTAGATTTATGGGGTAGAGCTGCCCGCTTCCGTCGCGTGGCGGGAAATATGCTCGATTTGGGTAACTCCCCACAGAATGGAATAACAAGTGACGAATAAAGGCGTATGGTAATCAAAAGCGGCAAACCTGATTATTCGTCAATCAGCATATGCATGACACGAATCTCGTTTGCTCGGTAATCGAGAACAATGGCGATGCTCGTCCCGTCTCTGAAAAGGGACCGGTGCCCTTCCCTGGATTAGCTCAATGAATCCTCGGGCGTAATGTCATTCGATCGACGATTCAGCTATCGACGAACCATTTCTTTCCGCAAATATTTCCTCAAGCTCCCAGC